>CAWUFW010008795.1:0-600000 GCA_963921515.1 Calotriton arnoldi | reverse complement strand
TAGATGGGCGAAAAAGAAAGAAGAAACGCTTGCAAGTAAAGGTGTGACTGCATCTCCTTTGCTTCCGTTAAGAGAGACAGAACCTGCTGAAATGATATATCCAATGAGAGAAGTTCCGGGTGGTGGATATGTTCATATTCCTTGGCCAAGACAGGACATATTGTCTTTTACGAATGACTTTCCAAAGTTGAGAGAAAAGCCTGTCGAGTGGTATAAACAGGTAGAAAGGTTTGTAAAGATTTCTAAGGTCTTTTTGAAAGATTTGGATGGTTTGTTTGATATTGTGGTTCCAGCTGATTTATTGGCGGAGTGTAAGATTGCAGTTGATTTGCCGAAAGAGGAATAACCTAGAGATGTTAAAACTGGAGCGCCTTCAGAAGAGGTAATGAAGAAATATAATCAAGTGATTACTTATTTGAAGAGTAAGATTTCCCCAAAAGAAACCGATTGGGTTAAGATTGACAGGACAACACAGAAGTCAAAAGAAACAGTACATGCTTACTTCGAGAGACTTTTACAGGTGTTCAAACAGTATAGTGGTTTTGAAAGTATAACTGACGAGGATATGGGACATTTTGTGTATAAGTTTGTATTTGGATTGAGACCTGAAATTAGTAATTTGATTCAGCAGCATTTGATTTGTTGGCAAAACAAGACAGTGGATGAAATACTGAGGTATGCAAAGTATTGTAGTGATGATATTGAATCTAGATATAAGAAATTGAAAGAGAAAATGATGTGGGCGCAAGTGAAAGCGGCACAGCTGAAAAATAGGAATTTTGTTGATTTTTCTCAAACAGGTTTCCAAATTAAAGGGCAGATTCAGAATTTCCAAAATGGTCAGGTACCTAGTATGAATGTTGTACCGAATGCTGGTGTTCAAGTGCAATTACCGGGAAAGGGTAGAGGTAAAAATAATAAGGAAGAGATGAAAAAGAAATTTCCTTGTCATGCGTGCGGAAGGTTAGGACATTGGAAGAACGCGTGTAAGTTCCTGTTAGGAAATAATGGAATGGTTCAAAATTTTAATCCACAGATGCAGAATGAGGTGGTTGTGAATCAACAACAGCTGCAACAGCAACAGGTAGTTACACCGCAGGTACAGCAGGTACAACAGGTACAAGTGCCTCAAGCTCCTATGCCAAATAATGTGAATGCTCAGGTACAGAGATACAGTCCGAATGCTGGATTTCACGCGGGTGAACAAATTGGTAAGAATCAAAATGTACAGATTGTTTCCCAATATTGGTTACAGTGTCCTGAGATCGATTCTGATTCATCTCAATGAAGGTGCCTGAGGGGGGAGGAAATGTGCGTGCTTGGCGCATCTCTAGAGGTAGATCAGTCTGGTCCTTTTGTGGATGGGAAAGTGGAAGGTAATGATATTATATTCCTTGCGGACACTGGTGCTACCCGTTCTACTGTGAGAGCAGCAGAAATTCCGAACCTACCCCTCTTGGGAGAAACTATCCAAGTTGTAGGAGTCTCAAATAAGTATATTAGAACTCCGGTGACCAAACCAATGGAGGTTCATATTGGAGAATTTAGAGATTTGCATTGGTTTGTGGTGTGCGATACTAGTCCAGTGAACCTTTTAGGTAGGGACTTACTGTGTAAAATGAATTGCACCATCTATTGTACACCAGATGGTATTGCTTTTCAAACACCCGATGAGGATGTTGCTTTCAAAGTGATGTTAGCAAGGCAAGGGACAGAAGTGAATGATTTGTATCCTTTATTTACAGCAAAGGATTTGCCTGTTGAATTGAGAGATACAGTGACGACTGATGTGTGGGATTTTACAGGGAAAGACATCAGATTGATGAAGGGTGTTGATCCTATTCAAATTTTGGTCAAACAGGGTGCAGAATTTCCGAAAACACCACAGTATAAAATGAGTCCTGAGACCATTGTAGGAGTTACTCCTGTAATTGAGCAAATGATTGAACAGGGTATTTTGAGAGAGATACTAGGGAGTCCTTGTAATTCACCTATTATGGGAATTAAAAAACCGAGCGGCAAGTATAGAATTGTGCAAGATTTGAGGACAATTAATAAGATTGTAGTACCTTGTTGTCCGATAGTGCCAAACCCAGCAGTAATTCTTTACCAAATTCCCTGTGATGCAGAATGGTTCACAGTGATTGATTTGTGCCAAGCATTTTTCTCGATACCCTTGCATCAGGATAGCCAATATCTTTTTGCTTTCCGGTTCGGAGACCGTGTTTTGGCATGGTGCCGAGTTCCTCAAGGGTATACAGAGAGTCCTTCAATTTTCAATTAAATTCTGAAAAAGTGTCTGGAGTCATTGGTTATGCCAGAAGACTCAGTATTGGTACAATACATTGATGACCTATTAGTGGCATCAACGACACGAGAAGCATGTGTGACAAATACAATTGCTCTACTGAACCATTCAGCAGTACGTGGGCATAAAGAGTCACCAGCAAAATTACAGTTTTGCCAGAAAGAAGTACAATATTTGGGACATAAAATTGAGAAAGGAGTCAGGAAAGTATCACAAGATCGAATTGCTGTGATCTTGCAAATGGGTCCTCCCAGAACACAAAAAGAAGTTCGAATGTTTCTGGGCATGGTTGGATACTGCAGACAGTGGATCAGTGGTTTTTCACTGATAGCCAAGCCATTACAGAGATTGACTCACAAAGATGTAGTCGATCCGATTGAATTGAATGAAGAAAGCATGAAGGCTTTTGTTGAATTGCGAGATAGTCTTTGCCGAGCACCTGCACTGGGAATGCCAGATTATTGTAAAGATTTTGCATTGTTCTGTTGTGAGAAGGATGGATGTGCACTTTCAGTTTTGACGCAGACACATGGAATGGCACGTCGTCCAGTGGCATATTTTTCTGCTACGTTGGATTCAGTGGCGGCAGCGTTGCCAGGTTGTCTGAAAGCAGTGGCTGCCACATGTGTGAATCTGGAGCAGAGTGAAGCAATTGTGATGGGACATCCATTGAGAGTGTATGTGCCACATTCTGTTGAGATTTTGCTGACAAGGACAAGAACACAGCATATGACAAGTAGTCGTTTGACTAGATATGAGAGAGTGATCTTGGGTGTTGAGAATGTGACAGTAACAAGATGCACGACACTGAACACAGCGACTTTGTTGCCGAGTTCAAGTTGTGAAGAAGTAAAAGATGAAGCAGATCATGATTGTTTGGATGTGACAGAGTTGTGTACGAAACCAAGGCCTGACATAAAAGATACACCATTGCCAGAATCAGATTGTGTGATGTTTGTAGATGGTTCCTGTCTGAGAGATGAAAAAGGCGCATTGCGTGCTTCATATGCAGTATGTACGGTGGCCATGGTTCTTGAAGCATCTTGTCTAAGAGGGATAAATTCAGCACAAATTTCTGAATTGGTCGCTTTGACCAGGGCTTGTATAATTGGGAAAAATTTGAGAATAACCATATTCACTGACAATCAATATGGTTTTGGGGTGGTGCATGATTTTGGTCAATTGTGGATGCAACGTGGATTTCTGACATCCTCAGGATCCCCAATCAAAAATAGCAAAGATGTAAAAGATTTGCTGAATGCATTACAATTGCCCAAAGAGATTGCAGCGGTCAAATGCCAGGCACATAAATCAGGAAATGATTATGTGACTAGTGGCAACAGATACGCAGACCAAGTGACTCGTTTCTGTGCACAAAATTCAGTTTCAATTAACAAAGGAGCAGAGAAAAGAATACAAATTGTCACTTGATGTTCTCTTCTGTAGAAACATGGGATGAAGTTAGACAATTGTAAGAAGAAGCCAGTGAAGAAGAGAAAGAAATTTGGATTAAATCAGGTTGTACAAGGAGACCTGAAGATGAAATATGGGTGTATGTCGATGATAGACCAGTAATACCAGATTGTTTACTTTCTCAAATGGCAAGGATGTACCATGGAGTAACACATGTGGGAAGAGATGCTATGATTAGACTCTTCAAACAGTCATGTACAATCCTAAGTTCAGGGTTATTGCAGAGAGTCTTTGCCAGAGATGTGTAGTGTGCCAGCAGCAGAATACAGGTAGAAAGACTGTTGTTAGTTGGGGGCGGATTGGAAAAGCAGCAGGATCTTTTACTAGGTTACAAGCTGATTTCATTGAGTTACCTCCTTGTAATGGACTGAAATATGTGTTAGTTGTTGTTTGTCTATTTTCTTGTTGGGTAGAAGCATATCCAACAAGAAGAAATGATAGCTTAACAGTTGCTAAATTGCTCTTGAGAGAGATCATTCCTAGATTTGGATTTCCAGTTTCTTTAGAAACTGATAGAGGTACACATTTTAATAATGAAATAATTCAGATGATTTGCGCAGCATTACAAATTGAGCAAAAGCTGCATTGTGCCTATCGACCAGAAGCCTCAGGTGTGGTCGTACAAATTAACGGCACTATTAAATCAAGACTGTCAAAGGTGTGTGCATCCACAGCACTGAAATGGCCAGATGCGTTACCCTTGGAATTAATGAGTCTGAGGAGCATTCCTGATAAAAAGACTGGATTATCCCCTCATGAAGTTATAATGGGGAGAGCAATGAGACAGCCGATTGTACCAGCAAATCAACTGATGAATATAACTGATGATTTGGTGCTTGATTGTTGCAAAGGATTGGCTGATGTGGTGCGTTCTGTGTTTCATCAGGTTGGAGAAATTGCAACCACAACACAGGAAGAGCAAGGACATGATTTAAGTCCAGGAGAGTGGATTCTGGTAAGAAGCATGTGAGAAAGTTGTGTCTGGAACCTAGATGGCATGGCCCATACCAGGTAATACTGGTGACAACGACAGCAGTAAAGTGTGGTGGTTTGCCGAATTGGATACACGCAAGTCACACAAGGAGAGTCCCAAGTCCACTTGAAAGACAAGAAGAAGAAAAGCAACTGGCAGAGAGCCGAGAAGAGCCAGAAGCTCTAGAACGTGAAAACATAGAGTCTGAAGCTACAGACTCTGAAGGTGTTGAACACGAGGCTGGACAGAGAAAAAGTCGAATAAAGTGGGCACCAGCTACTGGGTCTCGTAAGACTGCTGTTGAAAGTGATAAAGAAGCAATGTTGAATGAAAATCAAGAGCAAGTTCAAAAAAGAAAAGAACTGAATAAAAGAAACTGCGAACTTGACACAGATACTGAAGAAACTGTGCAAGTTAAGAAAGAAAGAAAAGGTGATGTGTGGCCAAAAGGAGTGAAAAGACTGAAATACACTCTGAAAAAGAAAACACCAGACACGATAATTGAAGTATCAAGCCAAACAGAACAAAGTGAGTCAGAAGAAAAGTCAGTTCGGAAAACGAAGAGAGTAAGAGTTCCGAAAAAGAAATACACAACTCCAGAATGGACATATGTGGTATTGGAAGAAATTGAGCATACAGATCAGAGCAAAGAAAACACTAGTACAAAGCAGAGTGAAGCAAACGGTTTTGAACCACCTTAAAGAACTGTGTAAATTAAAGTGCAGCGAAGAAGTGCAGAGAACTGAAGAAAAATAAGAAATTGAAATAAAGGCTGTGAATACATTAAAACAAAAAAGAAAAAAGAAAAGAGGGGGTTGAAGAAAGAAGGCTTGAAGTGTTTGGATACACTACTTAGATAGTTTTATAGTTTTTCTAAGAACGCGTGAAGTGTTTGGATACACTACTTAGATAGTTTTATAGTTTTTCTAATTTTTATAGTTTTTTATATAGTTTTTTTCTCAGAATTGATACGAATGTTTTCTTTTTAGAAATGGCAGATACAACAGAGGCTGGATATCAAAATCGTGGTTTTAAACGTAGATGTATTAATGCTTGCTTATTTAGTATTTTATTACTAATGTTGGTGTGGTTAACACTAATTGATGTCATGCCTATCTTAATGTTGACTAATGGAGACAATAATACTAACAGTGTGATGAGTGAGAAGGTAGATTCTAATGATCTTAAAGAAGTCTCACATACTAACATAAAGAGAATGGTAGATGACAGCATTTACCATCGAGATAAGTCAATTAATGACTTTTCGTTAAACGTTTTTACTAAGTTATTGTATGAATATGTGGATGCAATGGATGCGAGAGATTGTTATGTGTGTATGCAATTACCATCGTCTGTCTCAGAGGGGGTGACCTACCATCACCTACCTTTAACATATGGAGTGTCTTGTAGTGTCCTAACCAGTCTATTTAATGAGAAGGGTAGCTTACAATATTATTATTCTAACATGGATTTAGCATTTCCAGAAATTCCCATTAGAAAGAACATGAATAGAGTAAGTAGTGCCAAAGATGCAGAGTTTATGGGGGAATTTTTCCATTCAACAAAGACAATAGATATAGTATATGCACATCGCAATAACCTTACCTGTAGTTTACAGTTTGAAGAAATAGAATTCATTAACATGGTAGAGGATAGAAGGCAAAATTTTAAGAGAAAAGCTGCTGAGCAAAAGTCTCATGTACCGCCATGGGCTTTCAGAGAAGGAGTTTATAAAAAGGGTGAGACATATGCTGCCATGACCCTGGATTGGCATCTTAGAGGAAAGCTTTGTTTGCTTAGATTAAAAACTGGTTTTAACAATTATTTCATTGGTTCTAGTGAGTGTGATCATACTTTCCAAATTATTGGAGGATGGGGAATAAAAGGAGGAACTGATCCTGTCTTTCTGGGAATTTATTATGTGTGTGGGAAAAATTCCTATTATAGGTTGCCTGCACATTGGTATGGATGTTGTTATATGTGTATAGTCTTTCCAAAGGTGTATCACTTGAATAAGAAAGATGAAATCAATGAAATAAACAATGGATTAACACGTATTAAGAGGGGAGCAAGTTTTTTAGAAATTATAGGTGATATTTTTGGAGCATTGATACCTTTAGTTGGAGTTATTCTAAATTCGCACAACATTAGAAAATTGTCCACAGTGGTTGATCGTTTATCAACAGACACTGCTGGTGAGTTTTTGATGATTGATACTGAAATGGTTGCGATTAGGTCTATGGTTTTACAAAATCGACTTGCCCTTGATGTATTTTTGGCTAAGGAGGGTGGAGTCTGTAATATGTTGAAAATTCAACAATGCTGTACCTATATTCCTGATATGAGTAAAAGTCTGGAAGGGTATATCAAGAACATACAAGATTTGGCTGAACTGAAGGTTGACGGTGCTTGGGAGAAACTTGATAAGAGTTTTTCCTTTATGGGTAATTGGTTTTCTACCTTTGGGAATAGTGTATTAGGGAGAATGCTAACACCTATCATTGCAGTAGCTACAGTGATACTAATGATTTTTATGATCTATAAATGTTGCAAATGCAAAAAGGAGACATCTGATGTGAAACAAAGAGCGAGAAAGAGAGAAGAGATAGAATTAGAGGACAGGAAAGGAAATTATTATGAAATAATGAAGGATTTAGATGGAATAATGGTAAAGCGAGAGAGAACTACTGCTTTCTGAAAGTGATCATTTGTATTGGTGGGTATTTTGTGATGGCTCAAAACGCCATCAAAGGGGGGATTGATGGAGTAGGGTTTTCACAAAATGAAACCTGCTCGAACTGAACCCTCAATAAAATTTATTAACAGTGTGCGGTGAAAACTAATGTGGAAAAGAGCCTAACATGAGGGAAAATGCTATTGCGCAAGCGTGTACTAAAACACTGGAGTAGGCCGAAAATGCTTCTTGACAAATGAAAATAAAAGGACTAATGCTGCTTTTGTGCACATTATTAATGCTAGCTAGGAAAAATAATATTAACACGGGTTGCGCATGGATAAATGCAGCACTGGGTGGGTGCGTAATGGAAAGCATTATAAGTGATTAATAATGCCTGTGTTTGTTTTCCATAGAAGCATGGTTTATCTGCTTTGCAGGAAACTTTTGGGTTAATGAAATGAAAATAAATTCTGAAAATAATATTGAACGAGATGGGGAAGGCGGAAGACAAGTGTCCTTCACAAGTCCTGTGTGCCTGGCAAGAGTTTGCATGAAGAAATTTTTTTTTCATCGAGTGAAGGAACATTTCCTCTTTATGCGGCACAAGCGGATAAATGTGACACAGAATTTGCTACATGATCGGGATGGAGGAAACTAATGCTAGGACAGTGGCTCGAAATTGTATTTCCTGGGGTGGCAGTAGATATGATGAATAAATGAACAATGAAGAAGCTGAGCTAATGGACATGACGAGAGTGGTATGACAGTACACCCCCTTCCTTAACCAATTAAATGTTGAGAAATTGTTTGTACTGACACAAGTGTGGGTTGGACTTTAGGTTTTAGGGTATAATTGAGGTTCCTGGTGGAAGGGGTTAGGTTAGTTGGTGGTTTGCTTTCCTACCTGCGTGAGGAGAGGCCTTGGTTGCTGTCTCCTATTCTTGAGCTGGCTGTTCCTGTCTGCTGATTCCTGACTTAATCTTTGCCTCTTCAACTCTTCTTGAGGGGCCTTACTGCTCTCATGGCCAGGGAGTAGTTTTCCTATTTCAATTGGGTTAGTATAGACAGAAAACTGAATTTGCATAATCATTTGCAAATGTAATTTGTCTCTGAACCTATTGTCTCTACGCCTTTCCACTCCTTTATGCACTGTCAAATGAGATGTATTTTTATCATTATTTCTCTGATATTGTTACTCTGTGATGATCTATCATTTGTGCTGTATTTTGGTATTGATGACCATTTTCACATTATTTTTAGATAAAGTATTATAAATATACAAATGAGTCTGTCTTTATTAGAGGTGTTTTCCTAGTTTATGAGTTTTTTAGAACTAAGAATTAGTTTGCCAAACCCTGTCAACTTTATAAAGATTGCATCGCCATAACTGATATACTAGAATGAGGATACAAATTGGACTTTGGTAAGTTTGGTATTTTGTTTAGAAATTCACTAACCCAGCTGTAAGGGACTGGTTGGGTAATGAAATTGGGCCTAGTCTGTAGAAAATTATTATTCCCAGATCGCTGGATCAACAGCAACAGTGCTATATCTTACTAGAACTTTGGTTACTGGCTGTATTGCGCTATAAATTAGTATATTTCCAAAATTTACCAAAACATATCAAAGTAAACGTGAAAAAGCACAGTATCATTCCCATAAAAACGCTATTCGGAATACATTACCCAAATTCATGTTCTTTCTTCTTGCATCATATTGGGGCAATATTAAACAGAAATGAAAACCTTCGCCATGAAATAAAATAAAACAACATAAACGACTACAGGCAAAAATCTGCTCAAGCACAGCAGCACAGTACCATCCAACACAGTGTCAAAAAGAATGCCTCTACCACCACGTGACAGTGCCATTACCAAAAAATGTAAAGACCCTGAAACACACACGCTCACACAAGCAGATGTTTGTGCAGACATGCACACTTGCCTACTAGAATCACACGGGGGCACACCGACGTCAGAGTACAAGAACCAAATATCCAATAAATGTACCATTGTAACATACCAGTTATACATCATACCAGGGCCGGCTCTGCTGCCAATCTACAGCACATCTATTCTTGAATGAGCTTAAAGATATAAAAAAACACGACGCACCAAAACCGTGAGTCACAAGCACACCCACGTAGCATCAGTCAGGTGAGGAGGACATTATTGGCCAACTAATTCCATGACAACATGACCCGAGATGAAGCTTAGCATGTTCATTTAGGGGTTCTAAGTTTACATAATTCTATTTGATTCTGGCTTTTATTTGAAGTGCCTCTCCCCACAGTCCGAGATGTTAAAAGAGCAGTGAAACCAAAACACTTCATAGTTCCATACACAGGATGACCCTGAAACTTTCCACCTCTCCTCCAGAAAGGTCGGTCTGTAACTCAGCACAAGGTCGGGTGCAGCAGGTATGCCCCGGGTAAAACACAGCCCTTATTCTCAGACACGTGCAGCGTGTATCTATTGTAGTCTAACAATCCTTATAAAGTGCACACCTTTATTTCCTTAAAGGTTGAGTCATTAATGCAAAATGTCACTTCACCCCATGGCCAGCAATAATTCCATAGCACTGATTCCATTACGATCGTGTCTGCCAAAGCGCATCTATTGGGCACAATGTGCGTTGGAAAGCTCACAATTTTATAAATAAACCAGCTTCTTGTCCCCAAAATATCCGTTTGTATTTCATTTACGGTGCTGATCACATTCAATAACTATGTGCAAATATACAACATTCCTTTTGGTATAATGAGACCCAGTGCATTTCAGGACTTCCCTTCGTCGGAGGTGGGAGTGCATTAAGGGAGGGGGCGAATTTTGGTAAATATTCCCAGAAGCAAGTTATAGAAATTCAATTTAGCAACAAAATATGGGTATATAAAATAAAAGAACAATAGATGGTACTGCAATATTTAGATAAACAAATACAATGATATCAATAGAACTATGTGTACGTATGCCATGAGCAGGTGGAAGAAACAGAACTGGGGCGTTCTATACGTTGTTGGTTGAAAGAAAGAAAAAAGTTGGGCACTGAGGTTCATAGTGTGTATATGATGTTCATTTTATTGTTCTTCAAAAACAGCAAACCTTTCTGAAATAAAAAAAAGAAAGAAAGATGCCAATCGACAGAAGAACCAACAGGGATTCGAAGAGCATGCTGCAGTTGCTGCCAACATGAAAACTAGTACCCACAATTTAGGAGGAGACAGAGGCAAAACTTGCAAAAGACTAAGCGGGTAAACACAGAATAGACACGAGAGTAAGAATGTACCACACATTGGCTTCCAACCATCAACCAGGTTTGTGCTAAACATGTATCTATAACACTCCGGTACATCGCCTTATCCATTCTCATTTTTCCCCACGGAGGCTCAACATCTACTGTTGGGTGTGGAAACACAGAATGAATGATTGCCCGTAGAGCACATCAGAAAGCACACTGGCTGGTGGGCCAACAGTGAAAAAGCAGGCAATTATTAACTGATTTCTAAAGGAAAAAGGGTGATGGCTGCCATCATAAGCTTCAAGCATGAGGTGTATGACTGGTAGCAGGAAGTTAGGGACAAGGCACAGCAGGACTGTGCCTGATTTCATGAGTGGCACTGTGCACTTGAGAGGGACAATAGGAACACACACCAGTGAGTGATCCATATAGTCCTGGACAACGAAGCACAACAAAAGATCTGCCGGTACTTTGGGACATGGTAAGACCAAAGGAAAAAGCTATAGTCTATTTGTATTTCTGTGTTTCTGCCCCACGGACCCATACAAGAAAGCACATATGAGTAATTGCCTGATTAACGCATATGTGTGGATGGGGATGTGTCTTCCTCATTTATTCAGCCAGTTTCAGTTGCTATCATCACCCACCAGACCCAGCAGCTACTGCTGGTTGTTCATGCATGTCCAAATATCCATTTGGCTACTGTGTTTGCCCTTTCACCTTCTTCCATCTCTCTGCTTTTTTAGATAGGAGGACTAAGGAGCTCACTATGATGGCGGGCGGACATCAGTCCGCCCGCCATCATAACGGCGATGGGACCGACCGCCAGACGTGCGGCGGTCCCACCGGCCCAATTAGGATGCACCCGCCATACTGGCGGGCGCATCCTGTCCTTTTACCATTGCGGACGGTGCTGCTGGCTGCAGCACCGACCGCAATGGTAAAAGGACAGGCACAGCATATCCCTGCACCACGTGGCAGGCACCACGCGGTGCCTGCCACTTGGTGCAGGGAACTGCAGGGGGGTACCATGGGTACCCCCCAAGTGCACCCCCCCACCCTCACACCCCCCCGGGGGCCCGCAGCGGGCCCCCAAAGCCAATTCCCGCCAGCCTTTCCATGGCGGCATCCCCGCCATGGAAAGGCCTTTAGCCACTCGCATCATAATATGGCTGGCGGTGCCTGCTAGGCACCCTCACCATATTACTGGCCCAGCTCCGCCCGGCTGGCAAGATTGCCGACGGCGGAAAAGCGGCAGACGGACTTTGCATCCGCCGCGATACCCACCGCCATCATAATATGGCGGGGGTATTTCACGTTAGGATGGCGTAACGGTCGCCACCGCCGGCCCAGCGGTGGCGATCGTTACGCCATCGTAATGAGCCCCTAAGTGAGGCAGCAGTAGCGCCCATGATCCATAGTAAGGGATGTGAATGTTGCCATATCTAGGAAATTGGGTTTTTGATTTAGGGGGGTGAAGATCCTTCTCAAGCAACAAGCACAATCCCTGTCAGGGTGAACCACAAAAGTTTAAATTAACCAATGCTTAACCCTCTGGTGGCTTGGCACAAAAGCAGTCACGCTTAACTTAGAGGAACTATCGGGCCCATTACGATGTCGGGCGGAAGCCCGACCGCCGTGCTGACGGAGGCAAAAACCGCTAATTACCATCCGCCAGCAACGGTCCACACGCCCGCCAAATTAGGATGTGATTAGTCAGGCAAACACCGCCCGCAAGCCTGCGGCGCCGCCCGCCATCAAAGTGCGCCAGTCTACGTAGCGGCGCGAGCCAATGGAGACCCACCGTCCGACGAAATGACGTACCGCCCGGCGTACAAATTACGATGCCACAACCAAACAGCCCCACCGGCTAAGAGACACCGCATGAGATACCAAGGCGGAAACTCGACTTTTCCTGACGGAGACTAAAAAGGCGGACCAGCCAGAGATGAATCCTGCACTCCAGGCCATCCCCTTGCTCTACCTGATGCACCACCTAGGAGTGAACGCACCACAACGACGCAGGTAGGCAGACACACAAGGGTACGAAAACAATGCACACAGTGCAAGGGCGGGAAAACTGTACATGGCCCCCCCAGACACCCCTGTGTGGACAGGACACATCCACCACTGTACCCACACATGTCCCACCTGTCAAAAATAAACAACTCGCAACATCCTGGGCACCCACGACCCGGGCCCAGGAAGTGACGTCCCCGTCACGGCACCGCAGCGTAGCGGCGATGACGCAGGTACACATGCGCACAACACAGTGGCCAATGACTGCGCCATAATTCGGCTGCACACAAACACCACAGGGCCACAACTACACACCCCACACACCAGCCCCACCCTGAAGGCACATGTCACGTGGCCTTCCTGCATCAGTCATGTCCCCAACCGAAAACTCACAGTTGTCAACTTGACGTCACACAAGTGTCCCGAACAGGGGAGTAATGTGAATGCTAAATAGGACACACCCTTGTATGTAAAACATGGATAATCACACGGCGGCTACCACATAACAGCGCAGAATATCAACAATGTCCGGAAAAGGCACGTCAGTCTCAACAAGAAATACCAAAACCATCCTGCTCGCAATAACAACACATGCAATGTACAAAATAGAAAAACCCTGCTGCCTGAGAACAGGTGTGCACAATCACAACACCCACACAGAAGCCGAAATGTACAGCGGCAACGGAGTGTCCCGCCCACACACGGGAGAGCAGATAGCACTGAATGGCCTTCCATTCCTGCTCCGAAATAACATTGCAACAAATTATGCTGGAGAATGGAGCCATTGTACCAACAAGAAGCAAAACATAGCCATGCAGAGTAAAACGTCCACTGGCAGATAGCGCACAACATGAAAGAAAGATAACACCACAAAATGCAATAATACCACTCCTCCATGTGGAACAAATGAAAGTAATGTGGAAAGAGTCACACACCACTGGCCTTGACTATTCATAGAAGCATGTGGGATGAGGGACTGTGTCCTCCGCCCAAGCTATACCTCAAGTCCATCCGCCTTACATCCATTCCAGAATTCCCAGCATCGACGGAGGCTGCACTCTGCTGACTGCTCAGGCAGACAGAGCACGCCATCACATCACCCTGTAGCAAAATGGCTGTTGCACCACTGACCCTCAACTACACCAGACAGATCAAGCTGTACAGTGACAGCCTGCTACACATAGTGGGCTGCTCAAATCTGGCAATGCTGAATGTAAGTTACTGAGTAACTTACCGCATTGCAATGTTCAGCTGCGTCATCCCTGTATTCTACTGTCGGAGGTGTCCGTTCCACTGGCCTGTGGATTTATGTCTCTCCAACCCGGCATGTCCAAAGGCGGACTTGGTACAATTGTTTGCACCCCTGGACGACCACGACAGGATCTGTTCAGTGTATGGGGGCATGGCGTATGTGGCTGCAATCGGGGACACACTGCAATGGGACCAGTGTGCCTCCACAGAACGTCTTCTGGATCACAGTTTCATCGAATGTCATCCAACATGTCCCATCAGGATTCTACAAGGGACAACTTACGACGAACACGTTGCCACCCACCACCCGCTTCATTGGATGACATCCATGTTCACCATCAATGGGATGGATACCCTGCTGGAAGGTATCGCATAAACGTCAACTTGTCAATTCATGGGTCCCCGACTCAATATCCCCAATTGAACATAGATGTACAACACAGTACCCATGCTTGGCTTTCGCACGGAGTGGGCAGGTAGCTGTACAAGAACTATACCATATAATCTGCAACTAACACCCTACCATCAACTCCACTGCCATGACAACTGACATTTCCGGGACATGCACCCTGTTCGCCACCATATCCCATGTCTCTGCATGAACAGGGGGAGGCAGAGGTATGGGACTTGTGTACAGTAACCACATGGGCAAAACAGCATGAACAACTATGCCATAATATGTATCCTGCGCACCTGGACACATGCACCTGTCAGTGCACACTTATCTGTCTGCTGTAGTACGTGCGAACTGTCACCTCACCTTTGTCTGTACTTCCGTGCCAGGACTTTTGCATGGACAACTAATGCAACCCCCTACAACATGGCCCTAGTAACAGTGTCATGTTCAGTAGCCACCACATTGCAACAACTGGTGAGACGCTGCTGCATGCAGGTGGGCACATGCCCTCATGTCACCTCTGACGCAGGTGTGTCGGAGTCACTATTGTATTAAACCGGTACCATGGAACTGAGATGAACTGTCCCTATGATGCCAAGCTGTCTGGTAGGCTGAATGAATACTGTCTGTGTCAAAGCCCAGAGACCATCAGCAATCAGCAAATGTACTGTAGCATAGAAAGGGCAAGGCAGCTGTAACCCTGAAGCCTCCATTCCACAGTCAAAAACTAATTACATCTACCTGTACCCCCTTTCGTATGTGTAATCATGCTAAGTATATCCTCCACATGCATTTTGCTGCCAGTAGTGTCCACTATTCTGCATCACAGAGGAAGTAAGTCCAAATACATGCCTCGAAGCAAATATGTGACTCTGTTGAATAATTTCAAGAAGACAAGTACGAATGAGAGAGGATGAGAGTGTGTGAAGTACACGAGAGCCGTGAGATGACCATGTACTCCAGTGACATTGGATGTCAATGCATATGAATTGCCGCCACAGTGGACCTAGTGAAATACTACAGGTCGTGGGCCTTTGATTGTCAGACTCTGACGTGGCCCAACAGATCATCACATGAACACTGACAGGCTGGTCACTTCAAAGCACAGTCCTACATATGTGTATAATTACCTTCACAGTCTGACATCCCACTCATCAAGCAAAATTAGGACCCACGCAACAAGCATGCTACAGCAATGAATGTCAAAACACACACAGGAAATCAGTGTGGGTGGGCAGGTCTGCACAGTGAGTACGAACTGCTGAAACTCACATACATGCTTAATTAAACCAGGCACAATCTTGACAGTCACACACCCTGCAGACCCACAATGGCCAAAACATATTAAGTAGGAGCCATCCTGAACTGCAAGGACACACCCACACACTGCACATTGTGCAACATACAATACACACATGCGCTCACATTCACAGACCTGAACACGGATACAAACACCCACCATGCCCCTGGGTAACACATGTGTGTAATCGACATTGCCAGAGTGCACACACACACACCAACACCACCCCAAAGTCACACACTTCACACCACACACACCTACACTTCCCAAATGCACACTTTGAAAGTAACCCATGTGCCCAGGCTCAATGTCCATCACAAGATCAACATACACCTACACTGCTGGCCACCCAGAAAGTAAGCTCACACATACCCGCACACTATGCACATGCTACCTGTCATCCTGTGGCCAGACTCACACCCCGTGCTTTGCCTGCACGCAAACATGACACGTAGACATTTACCATGGAATTCCAGCAAATACATGCAGACAATCCGTGTCACTAAAAAACTTCTTCATCACACACACAAGTGGCAGAGTCTGAAAGAAGTGAAGTCCCAGCCACGTGTAAAACACATTGGAATGTGACACCAGACATTGCAATTGTTGATGTACCATACAAGGCATGTGCCTCACTTAACTATGCACACACAGTAACAACTGCAAGCAGCAACTACACAGACACAACCGACTACAGGAACAACAGCATCCAGTCACAGATTACATAGACAGGCGGCAAAATTGTTCAACACCAGGGACAGTGGCCAGTCTGATGTGCAGAGTAGTGACACGAAAAGCTGCGTATGCAATGTGTGTGAGTGTACCCTGACATGGCCACCAACTCTGCCATGGCAGGCACAATAGCCATCACAGCCACCACTGTGTCACAGGTAGATGTGTGTGTGTCCCTACCATTCAAACAGGATGGCCCATTCAACTCGATGCTGTCTATGTGCTACGGGACAGTTGGAGGTCCGCCCCTGAGAGAGAAGCACAACTGTGGAAGACACACATGTGTCATGTGAAGCGGGAGTTCCGCTTGGGCCAGGTGGGTGGGTGGCACGGGTAGGTGCACACATGCATTGTTGAAACAGACTGTGTGGGGAGGATTCCGGAGGGCTATATTTCCACTGTGTTGGGTATTTTGAAAGCACACCTGTCTGGAGCTGAATGTGAACTCGTGTGGGCACAACAGGCGGGCACACGATCAATGCTGCATCAGGCGTAGACGTTAGCCCTCCCTCTGGGGACATGCTGGATACTGCTGTCCGTCTGCCAGGCCCTTGCCAAGGCACTCACATCCCCTGTCCACCAGGTGTACCCCCTACATTGTCCGCATGCACAGGCTACCCAGGGCACGGGATGGCAGTGGAGCTTGGTGGGTGGGAGCTCATGGTGCCCTCCTCCTGGTTACATCTCGCAGGCAACACATTCTCAGTGAGCAGCAGGGCACAAGTCCTAAATATGTAGTGGGGGGACGCAGACGTCACGACAGGAAGTGACGTCACGAAAGGTGGCTTGCACCATCAGACATTCTGCCTCCCTTCGCCCACCACTTACATGCGATTGCAACAGAGAAGCCAGCGCGTGCCCAAGCAGCACCGAGCTCGCCCCAGAGGGGCCAAAGAGTGAATGTGTGTGTCCATTAGCACCAGTTCCCTGGCTCGTGGTAAAATCAGTGGTGGGACGCCGTCCACCCGCGTGGTACCCTGACTCGAGACCTGGTGTGCAGGCAAAGTGTCCTATTGGCTTTGCGACATGTGTGAGATGCATGACACTCGTTGGCGGGGGATGGCTCGGAGGCCCGTCACCCTGAGGCCCATGTTCCACCACATGGGTCCCTTGTCAATGGCAGCGGTTGTAATGACTATGCGCGCAGGGGTGGGTCAACCCTACGTGTGGGATTGTGTTTGTGGCCTGGCCCGCTAGGGCAGACACAGCCTCTGTGTGTTGCATGTGGTGTATCCGGACTCCGGAGGCTGTCATGCATTGTCACTGTTGTCCAGGTATCGAGTCGGGGTACCACGCGGGTGGACGGCGTCCCACCACTCATATTACCGCGAGACAGATGATTGGGGCAAATGGACCCACACATTCACTCTTTGGCCTCTCTGTGGCGAGATCGGAGCTGCTTGTGCATGCGCTGGCTTCTACGATGCAATCGCATATAAGGGGTGAGCGAGGGGAGGCAATGAGTCAGCCGGTGCAAGCCACCTTCCGTGAGGTCACTTCCTGTCGTGACGTCAGCGTCCCCCCACCCCTTATTTTAGGACTCGTGCCCTGCTGTTGTCAGATGTGCCACTGCCCAGGGGGTGGAGAAAGGGTCAGGAATGTCAGCCTGATATTGGCCCAGTTGAAGGACCACCTTGACTGGGGGGACAACCATTGGACAGTCTGTCGTAGCCCACCCACGCGTACATGTGGGCCCTCCATGTACTGTGTCACCTGCGGCAAAGTGATGTCATGGGCAATGACGTTATTGAGGAGAGCTGTCTGCCCCACGCAGAGATGGTGCATGAGCTCAACAGACCCAGCACTGAGGGCAGCAGGGCTCACATGTGCAGGGGCAGCTGTGCCTGGTGTGAAGGAAACTCTACCCTTCATAACTGTGCCGACACGTGTTGCACCTGTGGAAGTAGATGGGAGGGCGGGCATTGGCCTCCCCGTGGCTGAAGAGGAGCCAGAGTCCACGTCCCCTGTGTTAGCAAACATGGATGCATCACCTCGGTCCTCAGATGACTCAGAAATTGCCGTCTCGGCCTGTAATTCATCCAGCACACGTCTGGCCCCTCCGAGGCGCTGGTCACATCTGACACACTCAGCACCTGTGCAGCTGCTACATCCGATGCCACACCACTGCTGACCGTCCCCTGTCCCTCAGCACCCACGGGAGATGCCACATGAGAGAGAGCGAGGTGGCCTCACTCATCTGGCATCAATTAAACAGACATGTGCAAGGGAAACAGCACAGAACATCCACCAATCCACATGTTGCACGATACCTGTGCAATTGCATACAGCCACCACATTCAACACGTAATGGCTGGCGTACAGTAACTGAAGCCGCTAATAAGTGGCACATGTGTTGTGCACATAGCAACACACCCGGCCTGTGTCACCGTGTGACCATAGACCCAAATCGCGGTGTGCACACCCACTGTCCTGATGGGGCAAGGATGACCACTACGTAATTAGGCCAAAGACATACCTGCATGGAGCAGAATGGGACACCACTCACACAGACTGCAACATGACGGGCCACAATGGCCATGAGCCCATGCCATCCACCTGTCGTTGACACGAGCATAACTGCTGTTGCACAGTGTGCTGGATGTGTAAGCAACAGAGACATGAGCTGAGGCATCGCAAACATATGACCGAACGAAATCAGAGTAGGCACAGTGCCTCAAACATACATGTGAATTGCCAATCCAGGCCACTACAGGTTGTTCCTGAGGGCTACGACTCTGAGTGCATTGAGAATGCAGAGTGCTCAAATTACATCTTGACCCTCAGGAATCGCATATGCATGTCAGGTGCACACAGCACAGAGTACACTTACAACCCACTGCATACACAACATACATCGCATCACCAAGATTATGGTTAGGCTGTGGACACATGCTGCCTCTCACCGCAGAAGACACCATCCCACATTACTGTACACTTGCTTGCTGCTGATGCCCCTACAAACATGCATCCGGCACAGGCTGTGTGACTGTCAAGATGCAGACCATTACTGGTGAAATGCAGCGCCGTGCTGACCTGACAATACGAGGGGGCATCCCCCGATCCGTTCTCGCCACGTAGTAGCTCATCCGGCAGATGACGTCACACCCTTTGTGGAATTGGCTGCACTGTCGGTCACACATACACAGAGGCATCAACTTGGATGCAATGCCTCATCACAAGCCCTTGGGCTGGAGGACTTCAAACTGCAGGGATGGTACACAAGAGCCTTGGAATGTCACTCATGCACTTCTCAACATCACCCACATCCACCAATCACAGTGGCATGCTGCTGACCCATCCCAAATACTCAGAGACGTGCAACAGAGCCAGGAATTAATCGGACATGGCCCAACAGCATGTGTACACCACACGTGAATGCATGCTGCTGGGAGTGTGTACACAGTACCTGTCCATCCCATTCACATGCAGGTTGCCAGCACATTGAGCAATGTGTAGTCTGCCCACATCTACTGTCCATTGTCAGGTGGACCAACAAATAGATCACAAGGCAACACATCTTTGTGGGTGGACTCACTGTGTCCAACACTGCGCAGCCCTCAACGTACTCGCCCTGTGAATGGCTCACCCCGCAATGGAGGTCACATTCAGTGCCACTATCTCTCACACACATCCCTATCACAAGGCATGGTGTGTCCAATCGACAGGGCTGAGTTTGTGCATTTCAGGAGAGACCTGAACAAAAGACACATGTAACCCACTGTACAGTCAGTGTTGTCTCCTTCTAGGATTGTGCGGTCAATGTGCAGCCCAGGTCTGCTGCCACTGAGAAGGCCAGCAGGGACCCAGCCAGCCAGTCACACAAGCAATGACTGCCCTGAGTCCTGCATTGCCAAGTGGCTGCGTGACTGGATGTCTGACATGGAAATGCCATGTACCACCACTCGTGAGGGACATGCATGGGAAAGCGCCATAGAGCCTACATACCCCTTACACCTGTAGTTAGCATGGTAAGCAGTGCATGTTGGAACCCCACAGGCTCAGAATCATAGTGCTGCGGATCTACGACGTGTGTGTCCCCCACATGCACTCCCACACACACTGTAGTTGTCTTACACACACAAGTTTTGCTATGAATAGCCTTGGGCAGTGTGCGTGGAGCTCGGAATCCATGATCTCCAGCTCCTCGCTGGTGAGTGGACCTGGACATATCTTCAGAGTCGTCGACATGTAGGTGTACATGTGGCAGCAGCGGCAGGTGTTGTTGAGGGATGCCAGGCAGCAGTCCCTGTAAGCTGTGGTAATGCCTGTCTCCCTCCCACACTCATATAGCCCCCTGGGGCTGTTCCAGTGGGTCCAAGCTGCTGCAATTGGTGTACCATGTCTGCCTGCTTCAAATGCACACAATGGCCTGCACCGAGCTGTCCCGGTACGCTTACCTCTATCGTCGAACACGCAGGATGCAGTCGCGAGGGCCATTGGAGTTGGCCTCAAGGGCCTGGTCCATGGCGGGTACAGTCCGCTGGTGCCATGTGGAATCCACAGTTGAAGGTGCGCCATGCATTTGCAGGTGTGGCCATGATTTGTGTGTGGGAGCATGTCCACACTGGACAGGGCCACTTCATGCTGTGTGCATTGGCATTGACGGCCAGTGCTCAGCCTCCACATGTCTGTTGGCACATCATCATGTACACATTAGCATGGGTGCATGGGATGTGCATATGCACACACATGCCATATTTCTCTATGTACATCTCCCACTTGGCACGTGCAACGTTACGTGTCACTTGTGATGTGTGTTTGCATTCACACAGCTGTGTTGTCATGGAGTTGTCAATGTGTACACCTGTCAATGTGTGTTGGAGGTGTGATACGTACAGTGCTGGACATTGGGTGGACTAGGGACATCATTGACTGTCTCATATCCCATTGTGCAACAGGACCCACTTGTTTTGGCCGCTCAGCCTGTGTACATTGTGTTGTTGGTGTGTGCCATACTCACCCGGCCTCGGAAGCTGTGTCTGGCACAGCAGCTAGGTATATTGCCGTGGTGTTGTCGCCTCCCACCTATGCAGTCTGAAACCATCATGATGCCTTTCAAGCTATTAGGGCCTAAATCCCCATGTGCATGCTCATGTCAATGGTTTGTGTCAGTAACCATTGCTATTGGTAAGGGGACCTGTGTAAGAGTATTGTGGCTGTGCTGTCCCTACTTGTCAGCTGTTCTGTGATTCTATAGCTTTGCCAGTTATTTTTGGTATGTGTATGTGTATGTGCCATGTGGTGTGTTGCATTGACATGTGTCCACTTCCATCTGTCCTAGGAGGAGACCAAACATACATCGCCCCTACCAATTGCTGTCAGACATGGAGGATGTGGAGGTCATTCGTAAATTCCGGCTGGACCGACCCACCCTGCATCGCCTATGTGCCATGTTGGAACCCCACCTTCGTCCTCGCAGGGTGTATCCAACAGCATTCACCCCCACGGCTAAGGTGATGGCTGCACTGCATTTTTTCGCTACCGGATCTTTCCAACACACGGTAGGCAGTGGAGCTGGAATGTCCCAACCCATGTTCAGCATGGTGCTACGGGATGTCCTGTCAGCTATGATGCTGTACAGGAACCGCTACATCAGATTCCCCAGGGCTCGTGATTTGGCGGCAGTGAAGGGGGCTTTCTATGCACTTGGACGCATCCCCCACGTTGTTGGTGCAATTGATTGCACACATGTTGGCCTTGTTGCACCACAGGCCATGGAGCACATCTTTAGGAACCGGAAACATTTCCACTCCCTGAATGTGCAAGTGGTGTGCCTGGCGGACATGATCATCACGCACGTGTGTGCGAAGTTTCCCGGTTCCACCCATGACTCGCACATCATGCGCCACAGCATCCTCCCACGACTGGTGTCCAATCTTCAACCGGACCGTGCCTGGATTGTTGGTGAGTATGCATACTCGTGTAGCGTGCTGGGTGTGACATGCTGTCTTGTGTCCTGTTGGAATTGCAAGGATTCTCTGTGTTTCTCACACCCAGGTGACTCGGCATATCCTAACGGGCCTTGGCTGCTGAGCCCACTCCGTAATCCCAGGACACCAGCTGATGTCAGATACAATGAGGCACATGGGAGGACCAGACGTGTGGTGGAGCGTACTTTTGGACTCCTGAAGTCCAGATTCAGGTGCCTGGACCGCACCGGGGGTGCACTGGCATACTCCCCACAGAAGGTGTGCCAGATAGTTGTGGCATGCTGCATGCTGCACAACCTCGCTATTCGCAGGCAGATCCCCCTGATAGTGGATGACGGTGATCAGCCAGGACCCCCGCCTGCAGACCAGGCCGTGTCCAGTGACGAGGACAGTGGAGAGGAGGAAGCAGTGAATGAGCGTCAGCAGCTCATCGCCCGCTACTTCACTTGACGGTGAGTGACCATGTACGTCGGCTGATGTTGCTGTAGTTGTGTAGGTGTATGTGTGCATTGTCACGGCGGCCTATTGTTCACTGAGTGCTGTGTGGCAATGGTCCATGTCCAGGGTAGTATGCCACTGACAGTGGCTGTGGCATTGTGCCCTGTTGCTCTGTGAGATGTGTGTACATTGCTTGAACTTGATGACAAGTACTGTGTGATGAGTGTGTGACACACACATTCAATGGACTCTTGTTCTGTTTTTCACCCCTAGGTCCCTCCAGCCTCTCCTGGCCTATCGACATACCACACTCCTGATGCATTACTGATCATGGTGACGGTTGCACATCCTTGATTAAACACAGAGCAGATACAACAGAATGTGATCCAGGTGTATTTATTTTGAACAGTGACATGTGATTGTGGGCAAGGTGATGACAAAAGTGGTGCATGCTGGAACAATGAGTTGACGGACATGTCCGCGTGATGGCCAAGGTGTACCCATGTTGTTCTGGGTCCACAGTCCGACAGACACATGCCATTCACATGGCAGTGTGGGGTAGGATAGTAGTCCAAGTGAATGCAGTAGATGGCCACCGTGGCTGGCTGTCTCACTGGCGTTTGGAGCGTGCAAAGTCATCTCTGGACACCTGTTTCCTCTTTGGACGCCCCTTCCACGTTTGAGAGGGGGGTTGTGTTTGTGGGCTGCTGGTGGTGGCTGAGGATTGCCCACTCGCTGTGGACGCAGGGGAACTGGATGTTGCACGGACCTGCGCCCCAGCAGGTGGTGTCGGAGGTGGTGTGGTTGGCCTTGATTGGGCCCTCACCGCCACCACTAGCTGGCCCATGAGGTCGACAAGTTTGCCCATACGGGTCACGAATTGGCCCATATGGGCGTCCATGGACCTCAACACCCCAAGGACTTCCCGCGTATCGGAAGCTGACCGGGCCCATTGTCCCTGGGCCTCTTCATAGGCCCCAAGGACTCTTGCGATTTGCGGCAGGGCTTGGCTCCCAGGCTCTGATGGCGTTGACCTGACCCTGCTCCTCCCACCTGAACTGCTGCCACCGACCTGCCCACTCGCCACAGTGGTCACCCGGGGCCTCGTTGTGGCTCCCAGGGTCGGTGTCGACGTGCGTACAAGCCCTTGCACAGGCTGAGTGGTCAGGGAGGCCCTGGTGGTGGTGGTGGTGGTGGCGGCGGTGGTGGTGGCCGCAATGACCATGGCAGCAGGGGCCTGGGACTGGTCACCGGCCCTGGGAGATGGGTTGGTGGGTAGGAGGGGTCCTGGGGAGCGGTTGGGCCCTGCCACACCAGAAGTGCCTGGTCCGGAGTCCTCGTCCGAGGAGGTGTCCAGGTCTTCCACATCCGTGAGTCCGGGTGGAGGGCTTGTGGACTGGCTGTGATGACTGCTGTCTCCCTCTCCAGCATCATGCTGTTCGTCACCTGTGGGGCGGAGACGAAAGGTTATTGTGTTGCACCTTGCAAGGTTTGTGTTAGATGACTGACATTCACAGTTGGTGCACAGTTGTGCACTGATTTCCCAGATGCGTGTGTATGGCTCTACAATGTGTGTGCGTGATCAAGGCAATGTAATGGTGTGATGGGTGCACATGGCATGGGACGGATTGGGATAGCCAATCGGTGTGTGTTGCAGTACCCCTACATTTTGTGCCTTTGGTGGACATGGGGTACTGCCCCCTCAACGCTTTTGAGGTGCAATATGGTTTTGGGGTTTCAAATGTAACGCTTAGGAATGCAGATGGCAAAAGGGGTACAGCCCCCTCAACGCTTTTGATGTGATATATGGTTTTGGGGTACATACTGTGACATAAGGGTGCAGGAGGGGACATGTGTTTTGGCCACACGACACTGCAGAGACAAAGGTGTGTGTATGTCTGACGTACCAAGCATATCTGCTCACTGTTATCATTTAGGGACATTACACTGCAAGCATTGTAGTAGGTGGGTGATGGTTGTGTGCCACACGACGTATTGCAGATGGGACAATTCCTTTGTGTGCGTGCTACCCTCAGCCATGTGCAGCAATGCAGTGCTCTTGGTGTGTTGACTATATTAGGTATGTTGTAAATCACAGTGTGACGTGCGCTTCAGACACTACAGACACATTATTGGTCATCGGCAGGAATCTTTGCTGTACTACTGTATATGGGGCAACTGATTAGATGATATACCTTTCATGACACTGGGGCTGTGAAGATGTGATGGATGAGACATTGAATGTGCATTGTGTAGCTGTGTGGTTCATGGGTCCAGTGGTGTATGTGACATTACTGTGGTTCCACTCAGTTACATTGAGACGAGATGGACTTACATGGGTGATGTTGTACGATGTCAACGGAACAAGCAGACACGACTACATGGACAATACTTCGATGGTGTTGCTGATGTGTGTGATGACTGGCACAGTGCACGGCATGTGGGTCAGTACTCCAGTGAGACTTGTGCATGCAGACGTGACTCCTTCCGTGTTAGTGTATTTGTGATGGCTCATGTGGGCTATGACTCTGTAATTCATGTCCGTGTGCACATTAGTCACATGATTATGACAGGGAGCAGTGCTACCTGTTCCTCTGCTACGTGACATGTCCCAAATGTTAGTCGTAGTACAGTCCTCATGCCTACAGACACCCCGCCCTGTACAGTAGTCTACCTACTTGTTGGTTTGTAGGGAGTAATGCAATGGCTGTCACATGGTCATGAGAGGGAGGGGTGCTCCATCTTGCTGGTCTGTGGCAGTGGGGGCCGTGTTGTGAGTTGTGGTGAAGGCTTACCATCCACAGACACCCCTCCATGTAGGGAAACATATCTACCTGTCGGGTGAAGGTGTGCACTGCAATGGCTGTCACATGGGTGTGGGGAGTGCTCCATCTTGCTGCGCTGTAGGACTAGGGGCCTGGTGGTGGTTGTATTTCTGCAGTCCCCCTCCGATACTCGGAGTTTGTGGTAAGGCTACTTACCTGTTACTTGTTGGTTAGTGCAGCTATGGCTGACACATGAGTGTGGGTGTGGGGAGTGCTCCTTCCGGCACATCTGGGGTACAGAGGGACCTGGTGGGAGTTGTGGTGCTGGCTGACTGTACACATGCCCCCATGGTTTTGTTTGTTGGTACCTTTGGGCTGAGTGTGTGGGAGTGTCTGTTGCATGTGTGAGAGATGTCTTGTGTATTGTGTACTGGACATGGGGGTGTTTGGCCCTCGGTGCTATGGCATTCTGGTAGTGCATGACAGTACATAGCGGTGTGCTGGTATACATTTGTTTGTACTTACCAGCCTCCACTCCCCCTGGTATTCCGGTGAGACTCTCCGGATGCAGAATGCCTCGCACCTTCTCCTCCCACGCCTTGAAGGTCTTGAATAGCGCAGGATTTCCGCCGCCAGTCGTGGCAGCCAGCTCACGGTTCTTGGCCTCCTTCTTCCTGACCACGCTTTTCAGGTCGTGCCACCTCTTTGTGATTTCGCCCCGGTTGCGTGGCACGTTCCCAACTGCATTCACCTGGTCCACTATCCTTCTCCACATTCTGTTTCTGGTGGCTACTGGTGTCTGTTGGACCTGGTTCCCATAGATTTGTGGGTGCACCTTGATGATCTCATCGACCATGACCGTCAACTCAGTGGCAGTGTACTTTGGCATTCTTTGGCTTGCCATGGTGTGTGGTCTGCTATTTGTTGAGCTGGTGTGGTGGTTGTGTGGTGTGTGGTGTGTGATGTGCAGGGGGTTCGTGGTGCCGTTGTTTCAGTGGTGATGGTGGTGGTGGTAGTGGTGGTGATGTGTGTGATGTGTGCGTGCGTGTGGTGTGCTGCTTTCCTTTGTGTCTCTCTGTGTTGTCTGATGGCGTCTTCGCTTTGTCCTCGTGCAAGGGATTGTGGTCTGTGAGGAGGCTGCTTTTGTACTAATTTATGTGGGTGTGTCATGATGGTCTGTCGTTTTCAGGTGTGTTGTGTCTGTTGTCCTGGGATTTGTAGTTTTTTATTTTTGGCAGGGGGCATGTGTCATTGGGATGTGTTCTGTGTTTGTGTATTTTGGCGTGGTTTGCTGTGTGGACTTGTTGGCCATGTTGTGTGTATTTCTTTGTCCCGCCAATGGTTTCCGTGCACGGACGTGTCCGCAAGGCCTTCCGCCGTGTCAGTTCTTCATCGCTGTTGTTAACCGTGGCGGGCGGGGAAAATGTGGATTTTCCGCGCTCATGTCGGGGAGATCATAATTTCACGGTTGTTGTCTCGGTCGTTAGGGCGGACGGATTTGGGTTTTCGGGCGGGATTGCGTCCGTGGCGGACGGTTAATCTTCTACTCGGACATGGACGGGCGGAATTTTGTGTGTTTTTACCGCCGCGGGCGGAGGTTGCTTCGCGACATCATAATTGCTCGGTCGGTATTCCCATGGTGCAGGCGGGCGGTTTTTTCAGGCTATGGTGGATGGCGGATTTTTTAACGCCGGTTATCGTAATGGACCCCTATGTTAGGTATTTATGGAGCATACAAAAAGTAATAAAGTGAAACCACAAGAAAAATCCCACGCCAATTTTTAGCAAAATATAGTAAAATGGAATAAATCAAATGACACCAAAATGACAAAAATCCAATTAGTAGAACTGAAGATATGTAGTTTCAAAATGTTATGTAAGTATATTGCCTAAAAGCGTGAAGCGCCACTGCCGGGCATCTGGTTGCACTAGACCGGGGAAAAATTACAAGTTCAGGTAAATTGCGATGCAGCTTGGACCAGATACAGGGACCAGGTTAGTCCCACTGGCAAAGTTACTTTCTCAAAGTGAGGTACGAAGAGTTCAGTTCACGATGGAGGAGGCTGCAAGGAGCATGGAGAGTGTCACAAATGGTCATCACTGTAGCAGCAAAGAGCAGGCCTGGCATCGCTGACATTCATCGCTGTTGCATGAAGCTCGGGTTGAGCATCGCAGGCGGTCCTTGCTGAAGCTTCGCAGTTGCGATCATAGCGGGCTGTAGTTGCTGTAGCGCGAAGTACAGATCTCCCATTGCCGGTCATCACTGGCAGTTGCTGCAGCGCGAAAAGTCGAGTTCACCAGAGCATCACATTGGCTGTCGTTGCTGGCGGCAGAGTCTAAACGCAAACAGGCCAGTTTGCA
This sequence comes from Calotriton arnoldi, assembly GCA_963921515.1. Classification (NCBI taxonomy): domain Eukaryota; kingdom Metazoa; phylum Chordata; class Amphibia; order Caudata; family Salamandridae; genus Calotriton; species Calotriton arnoldi. Next base: position 572,139 of record CAWUFW010008795.1, on the reverse strand, counting down.
GTTGCGAAGAGCCCAAAATACCAGGATTCCATCCTTTCTTTAAGAGGAGTGCACTCTGATGCCAGCCAAGAGTCCAGGGCCTGAGGAGGCACCCCTTGGGCACCAGGGACTCACTCTAGCAGAGGCCAGAGGTGCTCAGGCAGGCCCAGTTGCAGGTTCAGGCAGGTCCAGTTACAGCAAGTCAGCTGGGCATTTTAGGGAGGCATCTGGAGCTGTTCTGTCCCTGTAGCTCAGAACTGGAGGTCAGCCAAGTGACCCTTGGAGTCATTCAGGTTAGTCTGGGATAAGGGGAGCAGGTCTAGTCTTCCTTCATAGAGAGCAGAGCAGACCTTAAGCGTCAGGGCAGTTCTATGAAGAACAAGGCATGCCTAAAACAGCAAGGTAGTCCTCTAGTAGCAGTGGGGTAGTCCTTTGAAAAACAAGGCAGGTGTCAAGCAGCAGGCAGATTCTGGGGAAGAAGGTAGTCCTTCCTCTGTAGTCCACAGGTTCAAGAGTGTACTGAAGAGTTGGTCTGAGGGTCCAATAAGTACACCTGGTGCCTTTCTTAGAAGTGGGAGAAACGTCTAGGCTATCCCCCATCTAGTTCTGGAAATTTCCTCCCTTCCCCTGCCCAGGCTCCAAGTGGTTTAGATTACCAAAAGCCTGGTGTCAGGTTCCTTTGTGAGTGTACTGGAGGCAGCCCTTTGAATTGTAAGTGGGGCAGAGAACAGCTCCACCTCACCCATTGCCATCCTGCCAACACCTAGTCCCCCTTTGACTCACTGTCTGGGAGGAATACACAAAGAATAAATAACACAAGAAGCCCTCGGGTCCGAGCAATGGACTACCGGTTGTCCCAAGTAGCGGCTCGCATAGGGCGTGCGGTGGGGCGGGGCAGAGGAGGGGCAGGGTGGGGGGTAGCAAACACGGACAGACGACGGAACGGAGGAACGTAATTATTACTTTCCTCCGTTCCGTCCTATGTCCGTGTTTGCTACCCCCCACCCTGCCCCTCCCCCGCCCCGCAGCACGCCCTATATGAGCCGCTACTGGTTGTCCCAATAAGAGGCAAAAAAAGGAAAAACAGTGCTGTGGGAAAGTTGGGAGTGTCCCTTTTAAGGACGGTTTCCCTCACACACCAAAGGTGTCATGCTTCATTATGGGGATACCTCCTCTCGTCACGAACCTAGTCGTGACGCGGGCTACAACCCCCTCGCTGCGAGGGAGGAGCTCAGGGATGTTTTAGTGAGGAAAGGGGTATTATTAAGACCCAATGTGAGCGAATGTGTGAGTGAGGTGGTGCAGTGCTGACTAGAGAGTGAGGAAAAATTAATTAAAACTAGCTACAAGGTAAGCCTACCATAGTTTATTGATGCTTCCTGGTGCCAGGATTAAAACCAAAAATCGAGTAGTGTGGCTGCCGTAATTAGAGACAGCTGCTCTGAAAAGTGATCAACATGTTTCAGCCGTATTGACCTATAATAGTGTTGTGGCCTTCTTCAGGATCTCTTATTTAATAGCTACTGCAAGTGTGTGAACAAAAACATTCAAAATAAGGGTGCATTAGCAAAAGCGATGCAGTGTAATACAAAACCAGTGATCCGGCTGTTCAGCAGATTCACCGGTGTACCTGTGGTGATATAAAAACAACATACCACGCCGTCAGAAAGTGGGTTACAGCGTGTTTAAACCACATTCTCACATATCTAGAGAGACAACTCAGCACACTTTAGGTGAGTATCGCAAGTGCAATACAACAAAATAAGTGCATAGTCGAGCAGTTACTTAGTATGTAACACTCACCTGCAAATGTCAGGTATCTTACATCATCTGTCCCTGGCACATGGCCCTAGGTACAAACCCCCATCCAACCTAATGAGTAGAGGTGGAGGGCATAAAAATTATAATACTGCCTACTAGCATGTATGAGAACAAGAATCCAGTAACAGAGAGAGGTAAAAACAAGGTTTGAATAAACCAATGTTGTATAGCCAGGATGCACCCAATGATCGCAAAAGGTGCAGGGTGTGTAATGAATCTCAGATTAGGCCTAAGGGCAGTGTCCCAGGCTTGTGACAGCAGGTATGTAGGAACTTCGCGCTTTATAAGTAAAGTTATAGATAAATGGGGCCCCGCGAAAATGCAGTGTAAATCCCGACCTCGCAGAGCCCTGTTGTGATGTAAGTAACTCAGGGGTAGCTCTTGTGCAAACATAATGCCTGATGTGTAAATCATCCAGGGGTAAAATGCTAACAGTCCCAGATGGTGTCCCTCCCATTTGTGAAAAGAGATATAAGGGGGAATCACGCCGAGCACGTTATGCCCCGGACTGCAGTACCAGCGTGTAAATCCCTTTCCAATATGGTTTAAGCTAGGGCCGGCAAGGGTGAAAAAAGGGGGGCGAACCGGTACAGGAAGGGAAAGTGTGTTTCCCAGGTTCAGGCAGCAAACCCGGGCCCCCCAGCATGTTCGCGCTGCGTGAGGACAGAGCCTAGGGCAAGGCAGCGTTTACACTTGGGATCGCTTAAAGGAACTTACCACCCAACTTCAGCGTGGCAGCAGCAGCGTTTGTCCGGGAAGCCGGAAAAACGCTGTCCCAGGGTGAAGGTCCGGGTTATAACGGAGTTATGACCCGGACGTAGCCCATCATAGAACCGGAAATGTTCCTTCGGCATGCTGGGAGCCATAGTTTTTGTCCGGTATGGCACCGACCCCGGTGCGCTTTTCGAATAAACAAAGGAGCCCTTATGCGTTTGCGAGCTCTAGTAACATACGAAAGCCTCATTGGTATAGAGGTGGCTTAAAACACGCTGATCAGTGCCTTAAAAGAAAACATAATGTTTTATCTGTTCCACGTGGGATTTGATCCACCCCCACCCTACATGAGTATGCTGCTTGTCTGTTACATGAACAGTGAAACCGCGAACATCATCGTTACGATGAGCATGATGTTAACCGCCCTTATCGAGCCATTATAGTTTGGAGGAAACCACATATTTGTGATGTGGCAGTGTGACAGCTGTGTTGATGTAAGCGTGCGTAGCGCCCAGCAGTCCGAGAAATGAAGGTCTATCAGGACTAGAAGACATGCGTGATAAAACACTTATTGTGTTTAAAAGGGACCATTTGCACAGAAGACGGTATTAGACTAAGGGCAATGACACATGTCCAGGTTATGATGTTAGGATCACGTCGAGATCAAAGTCTGAAAACCCGATCACAGTCTGAAAAACCTGGAAAACCTGAAAAACCCCCAATCAATCAGACAGACGAATGACGGGTCGCCCACTGTCTAAATCCGTGGTGCCGGTCTTGAGAGACATACTCAAACTTATGCCAGAGACAGCCACGGAATCTCATCATTTAGCCCATTGGTGGATGTGTCAAGTCTAAAAACCCACCGTTGTTCAATGCGTAACAATTTTTTAGAGAGATTAGGGGTATTGGGGTGGAGACTGGGTTTGTCGAGCACCGTCCACCTCATGGTATCTGCTGGGTGTTTCATTTCGTTGAAATGTTTGGTGAGTTTCGTGGTTTGTTTAGCACATCTTATCATGCTTTTATGTTCCAAAATACGAGTCTTCACTTTGCGTGTGGTCATACCAACATACCTCAAGCCACAGGGGCAGGTGATGAGGTAAACAACCCACTCGCTGTTGCAATTGGTATGTTGACGAAGCTCCCATGGTCTGTCAGTGCCTATATCGATAGTCCTGGTAGCTGACGTCTGAGGGCACACCATGCATGTGCCACATGGGAAATGTCCTTGGACCGGAGGAAGGTCCCACAAGGTATTCTGTCTGGCAGTGTTTGTTGTTAAAGAGGGTCTAGTATGTACTAATCTGTCTTTCAAGTTGCTGCTCCTTTTGAATGCAAAAAGAGGTTTTTCCAGGTTGAGGGAACCTTTATTCAGGATGTTCCAGTTCCTGTTGATAGTTTTCTTGAACTCGTTGGAAAGGGAGCTGAAAGTGTTCGCACAGACCAAACGTGTTTGTCTGTTGGGAGTGGTATCCAAAAGTGCGTCTCTGTTATTATTCAAAGCTCGTTTAGCTGACCTTCTTACCAGTGTGATGGGATATTGTCTGTCAAGGCGGTTGCTTCGTAGTTTCGCAGCATGTTTCCTGTACTTCTCAGTGCTGGAGCAATTGCGTCTAACTCTCAGAAACTGGCCGAAGGGAAGGTTATCACGCAGAGCCTTCGGGTGATGGCTGTCATATTGAAGGAGAGCATTGCGAGCCATGGGTTTTTGATATAATTCAGATTCCAACTGGCCATCCACTGGGACTATGAGGAGGTCTAAAAAAGAAAGCGTCTCCTTGCTGAAATCACATGTAAAACGGGAATCACTGACAAAATATCGAAGCAAGAATATCGAAGTCATGAATATCGACATCCTAGCTACATTATGGTAAGTACAAAAATATCGAGAAAAAAAATATTGATGTCAAAAATATCGTTGTTAAAAATATCGTTTTTTATTCAAGTTAAAAAAATAATGTAAAATAAAGTAAATAATACATATAATTAAAATAAACATAGTTAAAAATATTTTTAAATGTTTAAAAATTATAAGTAATATATATGTAATGTAGAAATAAATTAAACATATACATATGCACGGCGCTTGCTGGATCAGGGAGGGACGGTGGCAATTATCCTCCTTGATCTAAGCGCAGCGTTCGATACCGTAAATCACAGCACCCTATTGGATAGACTCAAGGAGGTAGGAGTCACAGGTAAAGCCCTGGCTTGGCTCAGATCTTTCTTGGAGGAAAGAACCTTCCAGGTCTTTGATGGCACACACGCCTCAAGTTCAATTCCTCTTGCGTGTGGGGTACCCCAGGGATCCTCGCTGAGCCCGACCCTTTTTAATATATATATTAAACCTTTGGCTGACATAGTCCTCCCCTACGGAGTACAGATTGTGACATACGCAGACGATACGCAGCTTGTTCTAGCCCTCAACCACCCTAAGAAAACGGTAATCGACCTAGAGGCATGTTTGAAGTCGGTTGCCGTCTGAATGGACCAATCCTTTTAAAAATTGAATGGAGAGAAAACGGAGCTAATGATCCTCGGGGATAAACATAATACACCCACTCCAGTACAATGGCCGAGTCTTTTAGGAGCGCCCCCTAAACCTAAAGACAGAATCAAAAGCCTGGGAATCTGGCTTGACTCTGCATTAAATATGGAATATCAAGCAGTTCAAGCTGCGGCCACATGCTATGGCATGCTCAGACAGCTTCGAAAAATTCTACCTCTGCTCCCACAAACTGCACGCAGAACTCTGGTACAAGCTATGGTGCTTACACGGCTGGACTACTGCAACTCCCTATATTTGGGGGCGCCAAAGACCACCATTAACAAGTTGCAAATAGTACAGAACTGCGCTGCTAGGCTTCTATATAATGTCCCTAGAAACCTGTCAGCCAAACCGGCGCTGATGGCGCTTCATTGGCTGCCTATTACTGAACGGATAAAATTCAAAGCGTTATGTATAGCACATAAATCACTGAGGGGAACCGGCCCCAAAATCCTCAAGAGCATGCTGTCGCTCTACCACCCTTCACGGAATCTGAGATCAGCGGACCAACTGCAAGCCACAGTCCCAAGGATCACGAGATCTAGAACAGGAGGCCGGATGTTCTCACTCAATGCTTCGGTCTTATGGAACTCGCTCCCCATTAAAATGAGGAAATTGACCCATCATCTACAATTCAGGAAGGAACTGAAAACGTGGCTATTTCAGCACTTGTAGCAAGAGTGAACATTTACAGTGATGGCCTGAGCGCTGGGAGGCCTACGGGTAGCCATGCGCTATATCAAGAAAGTATTAATAATAATAATATAATATATAATATATATACTTACTAATCATTTTTAATACTTATTTTAATAACATAATTTAAAAAAATATCATATAAATTGTAAATACATCTATACACATAAAACAATAATATAAATAAAATTTAAATAAATATATATAAAAAATATTAAAAAAATTAAATTATTTTTAATCTTTTTAAAATTAATTATATACTACATTAACTAAAATAATACAAAAAATATTAGATAGCGAAGGTAATAAAATTACTATTCCAACTCCAAACAGTGCAACAGTAGGAAAAGTGTTGGATAGCGTAGGGGTTAAAATTACTATTCCCACTCCAGTGAGTGCAACAGTAGGGAAAGTGTTGGATAGCGTAGGGGTTAAAATTACTATTCCCAATCCAGTGAGTGCAACAGTAGGGAAAGTTTTGGATAGCGTAGGGGTAAAAATTACTATTCCCACTCCAGAGAGTGCAACAGTAGGGAAAGTGTGGGATAGCGTAGGGGTTAAAATTACTATTCCCACTCCAGTGAGTGCAACAGTAGGGAAAGTGTTGTATAGCGTAGGGGTAAAAATTACTATTCCCACTCCAGTGAGTGCAACAGTAGGGAAAGTGTTGGATAGCGTAGGGGTTAAAATTACTATTCCAACTCCAGTGTGTGTAACAGTGTGGAAAATGTAGGATAGCATAGGGGTTAAATTAACATACTTATTAATTAAATAATTTTTGTAAAATAAATAACATATTAATAATTAATTAACTAAAAATTAATAATAAATACCAATAAAATCAAATTAATATTTACTTAAATAACATTAAATTACTTCCCACTCTATTCCCCCATAAACACACAACCCGGTACACATAAAAAGAACACAATTTAATTATCAATTACTCAATTAATAAAAATTAATTACCAATTAATAATAAATTAACAATAAATTAATTAACAATAACAATAACTAAAAAATAATAATAAATTAATTATAATTAATATAATTATAAATTAATCAATTAATAAAAATTTACTTACCAATTAATAATTAATTAACAATAAATTAACAATAACAATAAATAAAAAAATCTTAATTAATTAATTATCATTAAATTACTTCTCACCCTATTCCCCTATAAACCCACAACACGCTACACATAAAAATTAACATAATTAATTTAATAATCAATTAATAGAAATTAAATACCAATTAATAAAAAAATTTTTTTATTATGATCAATATAACGATAAATTAATCAATTAAAAAAATTATTGCCAATTAATAATCAATTACAATAAATTAATAATCAACAATAAATAAAAACATATTAATTAATTAATTATAATTAAATTACTTCCCACCCCATTCCCTATAAACCCACAACCCGCTCTGATACTAAAACGCAAAATTTACTTTAAAAAAATTACTAATTTCTAAACATTTAATACATATATTTAAAAATAATAAAAATACATTACAAAAAATGTTAAACATACATATAAAATACATACTAAAATAGATAACACTAATATAAATATCGATATTATTAACAACGATATTTTTGCTAACGATATTACTTACTTCGATATTACTTACTTCGATATAAAAAAACGATATTACTTACCTTAAGGTCGATATTCTGGTCATCGATATTCTTGACATCGATATTCTGTCCCTACGATATTAAAAACTCGATATTAGTGTAGGTCGATATAAAAAAATCGATATTTTGACTGAGCACCGTAAAACGGAGATGTGCATTCTGTGCATTCAGCCATTGATGGAAGGCCATGATGGATGGCGGGTCACCGCGCCATATGACGAAAATATCGTCTATGTATCTCTTCCACAGCCTGAGCTGGGGGAGGTACGGGTTGCTGTTAGACAGGACCACCTCACCCTCAAAGGCGTGCATGTAAAGATTAGCCAGACTAGGGGCGAAGGTGCTGCCCATCGAAGTACCTGATGTTTGTAGATAGAGGTGGTCTTCATATTGGAAAAAGTTTTCTTTCATGGCTAAAGTAGCGCACTCCGTAATAAAGGGGATGGGTGTGATGCTGTCTGGTGGATTACGGTTCAGAAGACTCTCTATGGACGCAAGTGTCTGATCTTGCGGGATGCAGGTGTACAATGACTCCACATCGAAAGACACTTAGGGGCCGATTCCGATCTCGGCCGGTAGGGCTCCGAATCGGATTCGACTTAACCAGATCCGATTCGGAGCCCTATTTCCCGACCGATTCATACGTGCGTCCGGACGAGCGAGTACGATGCGAAATCGCCGACCGACTCGTTCGGGCGTCCCAACCGCTCCGACCGACACGTTCCCGGGTCGAACCGCACCGACCGACTCGCTCGGACACAACTCGCACCGCGCAATGGAGACGTTCCCCGGCCGGGTAAGTACGAAGCGCGCCGCGAGCAGTCCGACCGACACGCGCCACCCGGCTCGAAAGAGCAGTCGGAGCCGTACTTCGGGTTTCCGTGTCGGCCCCCCTGTACGCGTAGCCGCGCGAGTCGCACACAGGGGGGACCCATGGGTCCCCCCTACCTGTGCGTGTACGGCGCGAGTCGCTTCGCCGCGTACACGCTGTAGGGGGCGCCCTTGTTCGCCTCGCACCCATTGAGGCAATGGGAGCCCGCGTACGCGTTGTACGACCGGCTCCCATTGACTTCAATGGGAGTCCGACCGACTCGAGTACGATAGCATACGGACGCATCGTACTCGTTCGGTCGGGCTGCACGGGTCCGATTCGGTCGGAAATCTCTCTGGGTCCGGCTCGGTCGGAGAGATTTCCAGCCCGAATCGGAATTGGCCCCTAAGTAGTCAGTGGCATGATCAAAGTTGGTTTCTTTAAGAAGACGGAGGACATCTTTGGTGTCTTGGAGATAGGTGGGCATCTGTTTGACCAAGGGGCGTAGAAAGAAGTCCACAAAATGGGAGAGTGGTTCTAACGCTGAACCAATGCCAGAGATGATGGGCCTCCCTGGCGGGGGTCTCTGAGGCTGATGGATCTTCGGTAGAACGTAAAAATACGGGGTGACTGGTTCTTTGTTAAGCAAATATTCAGCTTCCTTCCTGGTGATCCATCCGTTGTCCAAGGCATTGGTAGTCATGGTGGCAATGGTATTGACGATCCTGCTCGTAGGGTCCCGTTGTAGTTGAAGGTATGATGTGGTGACATCAAGTTGGCGCTGACACTCAGATCTATATGATGCGGTGTCCATCAGGACAATGGCCCCACCCTAATCAGCTGGCTTGATGGTAACGGTCTTGTTCATGCTGAGGGTGCGCAGGGCCTCCTGTTCCCTCTTGGGAATATTGTTGTAAGCCCTGGGTAGTGAGGACAATCTGGAGTCCAGATCCTTAAGCACTGCTTTCTCGAAGGTGGCTACCTCCGTAGGCGCTATACCGATAGGGGGGTTGAAGGTCAATTTGGGGCGCAGATTCGTGTTGGCATAATCTGTGTTGCTCTCAATTGGAGGTTTGTTGGCAAAGAAAAAGTGAAGCCTCACTTTTTGAAAAAACTGGTGCACATCTTGGTGGAGTTGGAAAAGGTCGCCACTGTAAGTGGGTACAAAACCGAGTCCCCGGTTGAGTACACGTGTTTCATCCTCAGTTAGCTGGCGTATGCTGAGGTTGACAACTAAGCTGGTTCCCTGCTCGGTCCTGGCTGTTGCGTTGTCTTGGTCATTGTCATGCTGCGAGTGTTGCGTGGAGATGTCGGGGGGCTCCAATGGACTTGTTGTCGTCGTCTCCCTCCCGAGCGGCCACAGCCCTGGCCTAAAAAAGGCTGGTTCTAACCTTGTGGCGTGGTGGTTGGAATCCCATCATCGGTCCATGTGGTCCTGGTCCGAACGGTTGGTAAGGGGGATAGTTCCAGGGGACTGGTGGCCACCACTGATTCTGCGGGGGTCCCCCTCGTGGGCTGCACCATCTCCTTTGTCCTCGTCTCTGTGTGTTCTGGCGTTGTTCCTCTGTGCTGGCATCGGAGTCACTGGACCACTCTTCTCTGTCGGAAGAGGAGTAGTTGGAACCATAGCGTCTTCCACCTCTGTTGAATTCAGGCGGTTTGTAGGACTCATCGGTGTAGGGATAAACTTTCTCCATTGAGAATTTAGCCAAATCCTTTTTAAACTTGTTGATTTTACTTGTAAGGAGTGACTCTTTGTAGTCCTTGGTTGTTTTGTTGTTTTCTTAAAGATTCTTCTTGAAGATGGTGGCGCTGACTATTGTTTTGATCTCTGATTCCAAAGTCTGAATCTCGATCAAGATGGTATCTGCCATTTTTTTGGCTGTGCTTATGATTAGGATGAGCCAGTCTCTAGTGCAACGCCACGCAATCAGGGACCAGTCTCTTAAGAAGTTCTTGTTGTCTAAGAAGAGTCTAGGAGCATTGGTTACAATGAGACCTGTAGGGGCACAGTTCCCTCTTAGATATTCGGTCATTATTGACCCATGTGTAGTGGTCCTAATATGTAGGCGCTTGAAATTGAGGAGTTTGCTCCAATCCTCAGTTACAAAAGTAGTATGGGTGAGTGGTGTATCTAGTATGCTAGGAGTGGTCAGGATGTCGAGCACCATTGCGTCATCAAAGGCCAAACCAGTGAGATCCGCCATAGTGACATAACTCAGAAAAAAAGAAAAAGGAAAGAGGAGAAAAGCTAACTGGATACTCGTCCTAGGTTAGTTAGAAATGGGTAAGCCCGAAGCTGAACCGCTGCACAAAATACAATACACAATGGGGGGCTGGAGGAGATTTAAAGGACCAGCGAGGTCACTCTCCCCAATTCAGACAATAAATAACACAAGAAGCCCTCGGGTCCGAGCAATGGACTACCGGTTGTCCCAATAAGAGAGAAAAAAAAGGAAAAACAGTGCTGTGGGAAAGTTGGGAGTGTCCCTTTTAAGGACGGTTTCCCTCACACGCCAAAGGTGTCATGCTTCATCATGGGGATACCTCCTTGCGTCACGAACCTAGTCATGACACAGGCTACAACCCCCTCACTGCGAGGGAGGAGCTCAGGGATGTTTTAGTGAGGAAAGGGGTATTACTAAGACCCAATGTGAGTGAATGTGTGAGTGAGGTGGTGCAGTGCTGACTAGACAGTGAGGAAAAATTTATTAAAACTAGCTACAAGGTAAGCCTACCATAGTTTATTGATGCTTCCTGGTGCCAGGATTAAAACCAAAAATCGAGTAGTGTGGCTGCCGTAATTAGAGACAGCTGCACTGAAAAGTGATCAACATGTTTCAGCCGTATTGACCTATAATAGTGTTGTGGCCTTCTTCAGGATCTCTTATTTAATAGCTACTGCAAGTGTGTGAACAAAAACATTAAAAATAAGGGTGCATTAGCAAAAGCGACGCAGTGTAATACAAAACCAGTGATCCGGCTATTCAGCAGATTCACCGGTATACCTGTGGTGATATAAAAACAACATACCACGCCGTCAGAAAGTGGTTTACAGCGTGTTTAAACCACATTCTCACATATCTATAGAGACAACTCAGCGCACGTTAGGTGAGTATCGCAAGTGCCATACAACAAAATAAGTGCGTAGTCGAGCAGTTACTTAGTATGTAACACTCACCTGCAAATGTCAGGTATTTACCATCATCTTTCCCTGGCACATGGCCCTAGGTACAAACGCCCATCCAACCTAATGAGTAGAGGTGGAGGGCATAACAATTATAATACTGCCTACTAGCATGTATGAGAACAAGTATCCAGTAACAGAGAGAGGTAAAAACAAGGTTTGAATAAACTAATGTTGTATAGCCAGGGTGCACCCAATGATCGCAAAAGGTGCAGGGTGTGTAATGAATCTCAGATTAGGCCTAAGGGCGGTGTCCCAGGCTTGTGACAGCAGGTATGTAGGAACTTCACGCTTTATAAGTAAAGTTAAAGATAAATGGGGCCCCGCGAAAATGAGGTGTAAATCCCGACCTCGCAAAGCCCTGTTGTGATGTAAGTATTCAGGGGTAGCTCTTGCGCAAACGTAATGCCTGATGTGTAAATCATCCAGGGGTAAATTGCTAATAGTCCCAGATGGTGTCCCTCCCATTTGTGAAAAGAGATATAAGGGGGAATCACGCGGAGCACGTAATGCCCCGGCCTGCAGTACCAGCGTGTAAATCCCTTTCCAATATGGTTTAAGCTAGGGCCGGCAAGGGTGAAAAAAGGGGGGCGGTCCGGTACAGGAAGGGAAAGTGTGTTTCCCAGGTTAGGGCAGCAAACCCGGGCCCCCCAGCATGTTCGCGCTGCGTGAGGGAGAGAGCCTAGGGCAAGGCAGCGTTTACACTTGGGATCGCTTAAAGGAACTTACCACCCAATTTCGGCATGGCAGCAACAGCGTTTGTCCGGGAAGCAGGAAAAACACTGTCCCAGGCTGAAGGTCCGGGTTATAACAGAGTTATGACCCGGACGTAGCCCATCATAGAACCGGAAGCGCTTGTCTGTTACATGAACAGTGAAACCACGAACATCATCGTTCCGATGAGTATGATGTTAACCGCCATTATCGAGCCATTATAGTTTGGAGGAAACCACATATTTGTGATGTAGCAGTGTGACAGCTGTGTTGATGTAAGCGTGCGTAGCGCCCAGCAGTCCGAGAAATGAAGGTCTATCAGGACTAGAAGGCATGCGTGATAAAACACTTATTGTGTTTAAAAGGGACCATTTGCACAGAAGACGGTATTAGACTAAGGGCAGTGACACATGTCCAGGTTATGATGTTAGGATCACGTCGAGATCAAAGTCTGAAAACCCGATCACAATCTGAAAAACCTGCAAAATCTGAAAAAACCCCAATCAATAAGACAGACGAATGACGGGGTCGCCCACTGTCTAAATCCGTGGTGCCGGTGTTGAGAGACATACTCAAACTTATGCCAGAGACAGCCACGGAATCTCATCATTTAGCCCATTGGTGGATGTGTCAAGTCTAAAAACCCACCGTTGTTCAATGCGTAACAATTTGTTAGAGAGATTAGGGGTATTGGGGTGGAGACTGGGTTTGTCGAGCACCGTCCACCTCATGGTATCTGCTGGGTGTTTCATTTCGTAGAAATGTTTGGTTAGTTTCGTGGCTTGTTTAGCACATCTTATTGTGCTTTTGTGTTCCAAAATACGAGTCTTCACTTTGCGTGTGGTCATACAAACGTACCTCAAGCCACAGGGGCAGGTGATGAGGTAAACCACCCGCTCGCTGTTGCAATTGGTATGTTGGCGAAGCTCCCATGGTCTGTCAGTGCCTATATCGATAGTCCTGGTAGCTGACGTCTGAGGGCACACCATGCATGTGCCACATGGGAAATGTCCTTGGACCGGAGGAAGGTCCCACAAGGTATTCTGTCTGGCAGTGTTTGTTGTTAAAGAAGGTCTAGTATGTACTAATCTGTCTCTCAAGTTGCTGCTCCTTTCGAACGCAAAAAGAGGTTTTTCCAGGTTGAGGGAACCTTTATTCAGAATGTTCCAGTTCCTTTTGATAGTTTTCTTGAACTCGTTGGAAAGGGAGCTGAAAGTTTTCACACAGACCAAACATGTTTGTGTTTGTCTGTTGGGTGTGGTATCCAAAAGTGAGTCTCTGTTATTATTCAAAGCTCGTTTCGCCGACCTTCTTACCAGTGCGAAGGGATATTGTCTGTCAAGGAGGTTGCTTCGTAGTTTCTCAGCATGTTCCCTGTACTTCTTAGTGCTGGAGCAATTGCGTCTAACTCTCAGAAACTGGCGGAAGGGAAGGTTGTCACGCAGAACCTTCGGGTAATGGCTGTCATATTGAAGGAGAGCAATGCGAGCAATGGGTTTTTGATATAATTCAGATTCCAACTGGCCATCCACTGGGACTATGAGGAGGTCTAAAAAGGAAGCTTCTACTTGCTGAAATCACATGTAAAACGGAGATGTGCATTCTGTGCATTCAGCCATTGATGGAAGGCCATGATGGATGGCGGGTCATCGCGCCATACGACGAAAATATCGTCTATGTATCTCTTCCACAGCCTGAGCTGGGGGAGGTACGGGTTGCTGTTAGACAGGAGCACCTCACCCTCAAAGGCGTGCATGAAAAGATTATCCAGACTAGGGGCGAAGGTGCTGCCCATCAAAGTACCTGATGTTTGTAGATAGAGGTGGTCTTCATATTGGAAAACGTTTTCTTTCATAGCTAAAGTAGCGCACTCCATGATAAAGAGGATGGGTGTGATGCTGTCTGGTGGATTACGGTTCAGGAGACTCTCTATGGTCGCATGTGTCTGATCTTGCGGGATGCAGGTGTACAATGACTCCACATCGAAAGACACTAAGTAGTCAGTGGCATGATCAAAGTTGGTTTCTTTAAGAAGACGGAGGACATCTTTGGTGTTTTGGAGATAGGTGGGCATCTGTTTGACCAAGGGGCGTAGAAAGAAGTCCACAAACTGGGAGAGTGGTTCTAACGCTGAACCAATTCCAGAGATGATGGGCCTCCCTGGCGAGGGTCTCTGAGGCTTATGGATCTTCGGTAGGACGTAAAAATACGGGATGATACAAGGTTATAACCAGCCTTTTTTAGGCCAGGGCTGTGGCCGCTCGAGAGGGAGACGACGGCAACAAGTCCATTGGAGCCCCCCAACATCTCCACGCAACACTCGCAGCATGACAATGACCAAGACAACGCAACAGCCAGGTCCGAGCAGGGAACCAGCTTAGTTGTCAACCTCAGCACACACCAGCTAACTGAGGATGAAACACGTGTACTCAACCGGGGACTCGGTTTTGTACCCACTTACAGTGGTGACCTTTTCCAACTCTACCAAGAGGTGCACCAGTTTTTTCGAAAAGTGAGCCTTCACTTTTTCTTTGCAAACAAACCTACAGATGATGCCAACACGAATCTGCGTCCCAAATCGACCTTCAACCCCCCTATCGGTCTAGTGCCTACTGAGGTAGCCACCTTCGAGAAAGCAGTGCTTAAGGATTTGGACTCCAGATTGTCCTCACTACCCAGGGCTTACAACAATATTCCCAAGAGGGAACAGGAGGCCCTGCGCACCCTCAGCATGGACAAGACTGTTACCATCAAGCCAGCCAATAAGGGTGGGGCCATTGTCCTGATGGACACCGCATCATATAGATCTGAGTGTCAGCGCCAACTAAATGTCACCACATCATACCTTCAACTACAATGGGACCCTACAAGCAGGATTGTCAATACTATTGCCACCATGACTACCAATGCCTTGGGCAACGGATGGATCACCAGGAAGGAAGCTGAATTTTTGCTTAACAAAGAACCAGTCACCCCATATTTTTACATTCTACCGAAGATCCATAAGCCTCAGAGACCCCCACCAGGGAGGCCCATCATCTCTGGCATTGGTTCAGCGTTAGAACCACTCTCCCAGTTTGTGGACTTCTTTCTACGCCCCTTGGTCAAACAGATGCCCACCTATCTCCAAGACACCAAAGATGTCCTCCGACTTCTTAAAGAAGCCAACTTTGATCATGCCACTGACTACTTAGTGTCTTTCGATGTGGAGTCATTGTACACCTGCATCCCGCAAGATCAGGCACTTGCGACCATAGAGAGTCTTCTGAACCGTAATCCACCAGACAGCATCACACTCATCCCCTTTATCATGGAGTGCGCTACTTTAGCCATGAAAGAAAACTTTTTCCAATATGAAGACCACCTCTATCTACAAACATCAGGTACTTCGATGGGCAGCACCTTCGCCCCTAGTCTGGCTAATCTTTACATGTATGCCTTTGAGGGTGAGGTGGTCCTGTCTAACAGCAACCCATACCTCCCCCAGCTCAGGCTGTGGAAGAGATACATAGACGATATTTTCGTCGTATGGCGTGGTGACCCGCCATCCATCATGGCTTTCCATCAATGGCTGAATGCACAGAATGCACATCTCCATTTTACATGTCATTTCAGCAAGGAGAAGCTTCCTTTTTTAGACCTCCTCATAGTCCCAGTGGATGGCCAGTTGGAATCTGAATTATATCAAAAACCCATTGCTCGCAATGCTCTCCTTCAATATGACAGCCATCACCCGAAAGGCTCTGCGTGACAACCTTCCCTTCGGCCAGTTTCTGAGAGTTAGACGCAATTGCTCCAGCACTGAGAAGCACAGGGAACATGCTGCAAAACTACGAAGCAACCTCCTTGACAGACAATATCACATCGCACTGGTAAGAAAGTTGGCGAAACGAGCTTTGAATAATAACAGAGATGCACTTTTGGATACCACTCCCAACAGACAAACACAAACACGTTTGGTCTGTGTGAACACTTTCAGCTCCCTTTCCAACGAGTTCAAGAAAACTAACAACAGGAACTGGAACATCCTGAATAAAGGTTCCCTCAACCTGGAAAAACCACTTTTTGCGTTCAAAAGGAGCAGCAACTTGAGAGACAGATTAGTACATACTAGGCCCTCTTTAACAACAAACACTGCCAGACAGAATACCTTGTGGGACCTTCCTCCGGTCCAAGGACATTTCCCATGTGGCACATGCATGGTGTGCCCTCAGACGTCAGCTACCAGGACTATCGATATAGGCACTGACATACCATGGGAGCTTCGCCAACATACCAATTGCAATAGCGAGCGGGTGGTTTACCTCATCACCTGCCCCTGTGGCTTGAGGTACGTTGGTATGATCACACGCAAAGTGAAGACTCGTATTTTGGAACATAAAAGCACGATAAGATGTGCTAAACAAACCACGAAACTAACCAAACATTTCAACGAAATGAAACACCCAGCAGATACCATGAGGTGGACGGTGCTCGACAAACCCAGTCTCCACCCCAATACCCCTAATCTCGCTAAAAAATTGTTACGCATTGAACATCGGTGGATTTCTAGCCTTGACACATCCACCAATGGGCTAAATGATGAGATTCCGTGGCTGTCTCTGGCATAAGTTTGAGTATGTCTCTCAACACCGGCACCATGGATTTAGACAGTGGGCGACCCCGTCATTCGTCTGTCTGATTGATTGGGGGTTTTCAGGTTTTACAGGTTTTTCAGACTGTGATCGGGTTTTCAGACTTTGATCTCGACGTGATCCTAACATCATAACCTGGACATGTGTCACTGCCCTTAGTCTAATACCGTCTTCTGTGCAAATGGTCGCTTTTAAACACAATAAGTGTTTTATCACGCATGCCTTCTAGTCCTGATAGACCTTCATTTCTCGGACTGCTGGGCGCTACGCACTCTTACATCAACACAGCTGTCACACTGCCACATCACAAATATGTGGTTTCCTCCAAACTATATTGGCTCGATAAGGGCGGTTAACAGCATGCTCATCGGAACAATGATGTTCGTGGTTTCACTGTTCATGTAACAGACAAGCAGCATACTCATGTAGGGTGGGAGCGGATCAAATCCCATGTGGAACAGATAAAACATTATGTTTTCTTTTAAGGCACTGGTCAGCGTGTTTTTAGCCACCTCTATACCAATGAGGCTTTCGTATGTTACTAGAGCTCGCAAACGCATAAGGGCTCCTTTGTTTATTCGAAAAGCGCACCGGGATCGGTGCCATATCGGCCAAAAATTACGGCTTCCAGCATGCCGAAGGAACACTTCTGGTTCTATGATGGGCTACGTCCGGGTCATAACTCCGTTATAACCCGGACCTTCACCCTGGGACAGCGTTTTTCCTGCTTCCCAGACAAACGCTGCTGCTGCCATGCCGAAGTTGGGTGGTAAGTTCCTTTAAGCGATCCCAAGTGTAAACGCTGCCTTGCCCTAGGCTCTGTCCCTCACGCAGCGCGAACATGCTGGGGGGCCCGGGTTTGCTGCCTGAACCTGGGAAACACACTTTCCCTTCCTGTACCGGACTGCCCCCCTTTTTTCACCCTTGCCGGCCCTAGCTTAAACCATATTGGAAAGGGATTTACACGCTGGTACTGCAGTCCGGGGCATCACGGGCTCGGCGTGATTCCCCCTTATATCTCTTTTCACAAATGGGAGGGACACCATCTGGGACTGTTAGCATTTTACCCCTGGATGATTTACACATCAGGCATTACGTTTGTGCAAGAGCTACCCCTGAGTTACTTACATCACAACAGGGCTCTGCGAGGTCGGGATTTACACCGCATTTTCGCGGACCCCATTTATCTTTAACTTTACTTATGAAGCGCGAAGTTCCTACATACCTACTGTCACAAGCCTGGGACACCGCCCTTAGGCCTAATCTGAGATTCATTACACACCCTGCACGTTTTGCGATCATTGGGTGCATCCTGGCTATACAACATTAGTTTATTCAAACCTTGTTTTTACCTCTCTCTGTTACTGGATACTTGTTTTCATACATGCTAGTAGGCAGTATTATAATTTTTATGCCCTCCACCTCTACTCATTAGGTTGGATGAGCGTTTGTACCTAGGGCCATGTGCCAGGGACAGATGATGTAAGATACCTGACATTTGCAAGTGAGTGTTACATACTAAGTAACTGCTCGACTACGCACTTATTTTGTTGTATGGCACTTGCGATACTCACCTAAAGTGCGCTGAGTTGTCTGTCTCTCTAGATATGTGAGAATGTGGTTTAAACACGCTGTAACCCACTTTCTGACGGCGTGGTATGGTGTTTTTATAACACCACAGGTACACCGGTGAATCTGATGAACAGCCGGATCACTGGTTTTGTATTACACTGCGTCGCTTTTGCTAATGCACCCTTATTTTTAGTGTTTTTGTTCACACACTTGCAGGAGCTATTAAATAAGAGATCCTGAAGAAGGCCACAACACTATTATAGGTCAATACAGCTGAAACATGTTGATCACTTTTCAGTGCAGCTGTCTCTAATTACGGCAGCCACACTACTCGATTTTTGGTTTTAATCCTGGCACCAGGAAGCATCAATAAACTATGGAAGGCTTACCTTGTAGCTAGTTTTAATTAATTTTTCCTCACTGTCTAGTCAGCACTGCACCACCTCACTCACACATTCGCTCACATTGGGTCTTAGTAATACCCCTTTCCTCACTAAAACATCCCTGAGCTCCTCCCTCGTAGCGAGGGGGTTGTAGCCTGCCTCACGACTAGGTTTGTGACACGAGGAGGTATCCCCATGATGAGGCTTGACACCTTTGGTGTGTGAGGGAAACCGTCCTCAAAAGGGACACTCCCAACTTTCCACAGCACTGTTTTTCCTTTTTTTTCTCTCTCATTGGGACAACCGGTAGTCCATTGCTCGGACCTGAGGGCTTCTTGTGTTATTTATTGTCTGAATTGGGGAGAGTGCCCTCGCTAGTCCTTTAAATCTCCTCCAGCCCCCCTTTGGGTATTGTAGGAATACACAAAGGCCAACTGCCAACTATTCACAGTCATGTGACTCAGGACACAGGCTGCAGGCACCAAATCATTAGGACAAGTAAAATGCAAACTTTCTAAAAGTGGCCTATTCATAATTGTCAACTAAAATGTGACTTTATAATGAAACCGGGTTTTTAATTGCAATTCTTTGTAGACCATACATGACATTTCTACCTGTTGACAATCAAAAGTTAACACTTATTTAATGTAAGAAGGTAACACAATGTTATCCTATGAGAGTGATAGTCCTCACAGTAGTGAAAAGCATTTTTCACTACCAGAACATATAAAACTTAAAAGTAAATGTCCAACTTTTAAATACACTGCACCTTGCCCTATGACCTTTTACGGCCTACATTGACTTATGAAATATGTATTAAAAAGGGAGGTTTGGGCTTCTCAAAAAGTTTATTTTGCCAGGTTGAATTGGCAGTTTAAAACTGGACACAGGCTGCAGTGGCAGGCCCAAGACATGTTTTAATGGGCTGCATAAGTGGGTGGCACAATAAGCACTGCAGGCCATCTAGTCACATTTCATTTACAGGCCCTGGATACATGTTGTACCACTTTACTGGGGACTCATAAGTAAATTAAATGTGCCAATCAGGTGTAGGCCAATTTTAAAATGTTTAAAGGAGTGAGCACAAGCACTTTAGCTCTGGTTGTCCTGAGTCCTAAAGCCAACAAAAAAACGAATTTCGGCAAACAGGAGGAGAGAAGGCAAAAAGTTTTGGGGAAGACCGAACCACAGGCTGTCAGGTCCAACACTATATATCTGATGGTAGTAGTCAGAAGAGTGCCCATTGCTCACATTACTCTACACAGTCCTCTAGAGAATTTTAGGTTGGCTGTTGCAATGTTGCTGCTATAGTTACCTATCTGCCCATGACAGTGCATCAGGCAGTGGTTGTCTGTGGCCATTCAGAAATTGAAGAAGTTTACTGATGGCTTTGTGAAGTATCGTGAGATATACTTGCATAACGTCTCTTGTCTTCAGTGACTCTATTTTGCTTCATTATTGCATGTGTTCTAAAGCAGATGCATGAATCTATGACTGATATTCCCAGATGCCAGTCTACTAAATGCTACATGGTGTTCAGACCTGTAACATATTGTAAATCATGTGCTCTATGTTATCTGGATGAGTCAGGACATTACGAGCCATGTCATCAGGGGTATCTGCTGCCACCTGAAAGGTTTAAAAGGGAGTTATTTGGTTTTGAGGATGGTGCACAGGGACTTTGTAGTGTTTGTCTGCGTGTTGTACCCATCTCTCAGGATACAGTTAATATACTTTGGTCTTTGCATCCTTGTCAAAATCCGGCTTCTTTCAAAGATGGCTGTAATGCCATGAGCCTAATGAGCATTTAGAGTACATAGAGAAGGGTGTTTGGACTAAATATTGATTAAAAAATATCTTGATGCAGAAATATCAGACATTAAATATTGTGACACATGAGGTAAGTAATATTGTTGTAAATAATATCAATGTTTTAAATATCGTTTTTACTAATATAGTGGTTAAACATATTGCCTTCTGTATTATTTGAATGAGTTTTAGTTGATACATCAATTGCATATTTTAATATTGTTTATATCAATGTTACTAGTTTTAAAATATAGCTTTTAATTTCGAGTGATTTAGAATTTTTTTATTATTTTTTACTAGTAATTAACAGTGTCATAGTGGGCTGTTTGGATTATAGGGGATAGGGTGGGAAGTTATTTAGGTAATAATTATGAATTATTTAATACATTTTATTTAGTTATATGATTTTTTATTTATTATGTAATTTATGTAATACTGATTTAAGTTTGTTGTATTTTTATTTGCGGACTGTAGGCATATAGGGTGGAAAGTTAATTAAGTAATAATTAAATAAAAATTAATTGGTAATTGGTAAGTAATTAGTTAATTGATTTTTAATTAGGTAAATTATGGAATAGCTATTTATTTCACTTGTATTTTAGATATGGGCTGCTAGGTTTATAAGGGTGTATGGTGGGAAGCTGATTAAGTAATAATTAATTAACATTTCTTTTTAATTTTTAATTAATATTACATTGATTTATAATTATGTAAAATAGTGAATACTGATTTATTTTACTTGCATTTTGTCACAGGATGCTAGGTTTGTAGGGGTATAGGGCGGGAAGTTAATTCAGTATTAATTAATTAACAATTAATTATTATTTGTAAATAAATTTTTTTATCGAATTTTAAATATGTAAAATGTGGAATACTTATTTATTTTCATATTATTTTAAGTTGTGGGATGCTGAGTTTGTAGGGGTCTAGGGTAGGAAGTTAGTTAAATAATAATTAATACTTAATTATTCATTGTTAATTATGTAATTTATTTTAAATATGTAAGTTATGAAATAGCTAATTTTTCTTGATATATTTTAGGTGCAGGCTGCTAGGTTTGTTGGGGTACAGGGTGGGGAGTTAATTAATTAATAATTAAATTACAATTATTTATTGATTGGCAATTTTTTATTGAATAGTAACTTTGCAAATTAATTAATTGTTTTTAGTTTTTTAATACATATATATATATGTAGTAGTAGTAGAAAATCTTTATTCAGTATACAAAAGTATAACCATAAAAGCCAACATTCATATGTATTTTAAAAACAAATAAAAACCATAGAAAGCAAATTATGTGCTGTCATGTCGCAGTACAACAATTCATATTCCAACTTCATAAAAACTATAAAAAAGAACATTAAAATACTCTCTGATAATCACACCATCCAAAAATATATACCAGAGTTGTCAAAAGTGTAAAAGAACAAATATACAAGAAGAAAGTGCTTGGTGCAATTGTAAACACAGATAGGAGAGCTTTACATAGAAGACAAGATGCCTCCTGCCCCAAATATACAGCTCTTACCACAACAAGTACAGAGGGCTTATGATGTTTATTTCCTCACTAGTTTTCTAATTCAGATGGCAGTAGATAGAAATTTGTAAACCATCAGCCATGTACTCTGTTTATTTATTTAGTCATTTGTAAGGCGCGACGAATCATCCCCAAGGGGATCTCTCGGCGCCAGAGAGAGTGACGCTGACGAAGCAGTAGAGTCTAAAACAACCATGTCTTGAGTAGTTTCCTAAATCGGGACAGACTGGGGCAGGCACGAATCTCCTCCGGGAGCTTATTCCATAGGCTGGGGGCAAGATGGGAGAAGGCCCTACCACCCATTGTGGCCTTCCTAATTCTCCGAGGGCGCAGTAGATGGCAATTACTGGATCTCAACCGCCGCCCGGGTGTGTACCATTCAAGTTTCTTCTTAAGGTACTCTGGCCCGTCCCATGGAGGGCCTTAAAGGCTGTGAAGAGTAACTTAAACACGGCTCGTTTCCTGATGGGAAGCCAGTGGAGTTGACGCAAGAGGGGTAGCGAGGGAGTTACTGTTTGAAAAAGCTGTAAATATTTTAAACCTGGTCTACAGCTTCTGATGTTCAAATGCTTCAGTAAGGGAATTAAAAACTGCTTCCGAGGAGCAGTATATAGCTTACAGAAAAATAAAAGTTGTAAGAGAGACTGGGTCGTTGTTGAAGCACATGGACAAAGGTCCAAGAGCGAGTCATGATGAGCAGTACTAGGATAAGAAACCAGACAATGGGCTGTGCCGAATTTAAATCTAGTTAAATAGAATCTTTGTGAGTGGGAAAGGGGAAACATCAAATATGGTTCCATGTTCTTGGTGTTAACTAGAGGTAAGAATTCCTTTACCCGCTTCTTTTTTAACTCATGCACTAGCCGCAGTTGGTGACATACAGCTAAAAAATCAAGTTTTAGTTTCTTCTTTGGAACGGCAGCCATTAAGAGTGGGTTGTGGTAACAATCTTCTCTCCCCATCAAGGCAAGGTGCTCCTTTACATATCGTAGCCATGTGAGGTTCTGCACTTTCTCTAGATCTTGCAATCATTAATTAAAGCCTGGTTAAGCAAGGTTTCCTGTTTGACCCATATTGCTCTACAGAGTATTAGCAGTGCTAACTTAACGTGATCCTCTTGCAGGATGAGTCCCAATTCTGCGCGACAAGGGTACATAGGAAGACTATTTGGGACAGACAGAAGACTTCTCATAAAATTATTTTTGGACACTTGTAAGGCGCAAACATCACAGTAACCCCAGACCTCTGCACCATGTGTCACCAGGGAGAGACATCGTGTGGAGTAGATGTTAATCAAGGCATCTGGGGGTTTATTGCCCAGCTTCCCCGCAAATCTAAAAATGACCTTGTGCAGCTTTATACATCATGAGGATGGATTAAGGGCCACAGAACATTTTTTAAAAGAAAGGCATATAAGATTCTCTAAACATAACCTTATGTTATTGGAAATGATGAGTTGGGACCTTAGACACAACATTTTTTATTTTAACCATGACATCTTTGAACAGAAACAAGGGACCACCATGGCACGTGCTTTGCCCCAAGTTTTGTGAACCTCCATATGAGCTGGTGGGAGGATCAGATTCCCAATATTCACCCATTAGACAAATGGAACAGGCACACATCTCTATGGCTACGGTTTATAGATGATATCTTTGTAATATGGAGAGGAAGCAAGGATTTTGCAGAGTTGTTTGTAACAGAAATCAACTCAAATGATTTGAACCTCAAATTCACCAGCCATATCAGTGGCACTAAAGCGGAATTTCTGGATGTTAGAATAGAGGTTAAAGTAAAACAGGATTAAAGAGGAGGGAAAAGAGAGAAAAAATTGAGGATTTTGGAATTTAAATATATACTTGCACTAGATAGCAATAAACCTAGAGGATTAAACCACGATGAGGAAATGTATGTACATTTATAATATGAGATTTCTATGCTACCCTAACCACCCTAAAAGTATTTTAACAATAGTGTTGTGAATATATATTTTTGATATATTATCCAAATAGGCCTGTCCTCAATCTGCTTGTAGCAAAGGTATCATTTCTTGAATAGATATATAACCTTTTATTTTTATATTATATGTGTTTCCTCACAGGTTAGTCAATATGTGGCGAACAACATTAGAGATTGAAGATTGTCTAGAGCATTGATTTGGAATGGTTGACTTAGTTCCAGAATCGTGATATGGGTAGAAGTGAAAGGCCCACTGGGGCAGCACTGATCAGCAAGTAGCTTCTTTAGTTTATATTTTTCTTCTCTTAATTTATTTTCATTTTACTTTTATTTCTGTAGCTAGAAGTTTCCTTAGTAGGCCCACTAGAGCGGAATCAGAGACTGTAATATAGAGTCACACCTTGCCACTTTTTCCACTTGGAATAAGCGATGCTGTCCTGTTGAATAATGCCACAATATCAGAATAGTGCTCCTTAACAATAGGGCATATTTTGTTATGTATTTTGCTTATGGTTTTGTAAGCAGATTTGTCCTGTCCAATGGAGTGGAGACAGGAGTGTTTTAAATGAGGAGCAAAGAAATAATTGTGCATTACAGCATTGAGAAAGGCGGAATCACCGAAACACGTCTGTCACAATACACCAATAAAATAAATTGAAGTTTAAGAACCGATGAGTGCTCCGTGACTCCCTGGTGAGGGAATTTTGTGGATTATATTTTTCGTGACGGCCACAGTTACAACGGAGGCACTCGCCCACAAGTCTGTTCGCAGAAGTGGCAATTTGTTGGAGATGGATGTGGGTAGCTGCCAGAACCACCGCAGTCGTCATCGAAATCGGCCCCAAAGTATGTCTCAGTTTCGCAGTCCAAACCAAAGGCTGGGCAAAGGCTAGAAAGAGAATCCTTGTTCCATTTATTGGTAAATGATCTTAGTGGATGAGTACCTAAACAAAAGCGAACATACAAACTTTTAGCTAGGGGTGGAGATACCGAATCTAAAAATGGCTCAAAGCATGGGTAAAGCTTAAAATCTAAGAACATGTTAGTCAAAGATCCATTTGACCCATTGTTTGTGTAACATTCATGAATATATGCCCAATAGCAAGTTTTCAGGCTATTAATATCAGCTTTGCATTGGGTGTTCCGCACATCCCATAACCTTTGTAAAGCCAGCCTTTTAAACCAATCGAAGACAAATTTGACCCAGGGTACTGCCTTTACGCCCGCTACATTTAATAGATCTTTAAGCGAGTCTCTGTAATCACTTAATTCAGGTGTGGACCAGAGGCGGACCCAATAAACTAAGGGTCCTATTACGAGTCTGGCGGTCCGAGGACCGCCAGACTCGTGGTGGCACGGTGGTGGTAGATTCAGCCACTGCCGCACCGGCGGTCCGACCACCCGATTACGACCTGGGCAGTCCGACCACCCTGTGGCCACCGGCTCTGCCAGGGAAAGCCGTTCCCTGGCATTGGAGCGGTGGTCAGAGGCAGCAATATGCTTGGCAATAGAATGGGTTGTTTTTTTCTTTTCCTTTTTGCTGTCTCTATGCCATAGTTTGAGTTTGATTGTTGTTTTACTTAATTTTCTTCCTTTGTTATTATTCTAGATGTACGTATAATTCTTCGTCGTGGTGAGCCCCGACTGTGTCTTCGTTCTTAATCTTATTATATAGCGTGATTCCATCCGTTGAAGTTTTTTTATTCTGTCTCCTCCACGTTCATTGATTGTTACTGCATGGATGCCAAAGAAACTCATCGCTTTCCAGTTACTGTTCTGGCACTGTGCCATGTGTTTAGCTGTGGCATATGTCGTGTCTCTGTTTTTTACCACCCTTATGTGTTCAAGAATTCTCTTCCTCAACATACAGATAGTGCTTCCTACATACTGTAGTCCACCATTACATTTGATGACATATATTACGAATTTGGTGGTACAAGTAATTTTTTGATTTATCTCTATTGTTTTTCCGTCATGATCTTGTATATTCCTCCGATTCATTCCGATCTTGCACGCTTTGCAAATGTTGCATTTCACAAAGCTTTGTTGTTGTTCCCAGAGCCAATTTGTTCGTGGTCTTTCTTGAAAGTGACTTTTCACCAATAGATCTTTTAGTGATTTTGTTTTTCTATATGTTACCAATGGCCTGGATCCCAACAAAGAGCCAACTTCTGGGTCATTTGCAATCAGATGCCAATATTTTTGTATTTTGTTGACAATTATTCCACTTTCTTTGCTGTATGTGATAATGCATCTTGGGGCGCCTTGATCTTGTGTTACCCCGGATTGTGCTTCCTTTTTGGTGATTAAAGTTTCTGCTCGGGATTTATTATGAATCTTTTCCCTGGATCTCTTTAATGTTGCGTCTCTGTAGCCTTTAAGTTTTAGTCTTGCTGTTGTTTCCACAATTTTTTCCTCTGCATCTTTTTCTTTGGAGCAGTTTCGCTTCATCCTGACAAATTCACAATAAGGAATGCTTTCCAGCAACGATCTTGGATGGAGACTTGTCCCATGGAGAATGCTATTCTTTGCCGTTTCTTTTCTGAACAGAGTTGAATGGATTTGGTCTTCCTCTATGTATATCCACGTGTCTAGGAAAGCGATTTCCTTTTGCTGACTGTACATGTAAATGATAAACCTACATTATTTCGGTTTAGTTTTTGGAAGTATTTTTTTAATTCATTTTCAGTTCCATTCCAAGTTATAAAGGGTGGTCAATGTATCGGACCCATAGAATTATTTTTTCTAATTCCATTTGATTTTCTGCATCCCAGGCTATTGTCTTTTCCCACCACCCCATAGTGATGTTGGTCTAGTTTGGTGAAAAGATATGCCCATGGCAGTTCCGCATTCCTGTCTGAATAATTCATGATTGAAGAGGAAAATGTTGTTTGTCAGACATATTTCTATCATAGATAGCAACATTTGTGTGTGTTCCATTTCCGTTGTACATCTTTGTTGTAAAAAGTATTTACATGCTTTCAATCCAATTTCATGTTGGATCGATGTGTACAAAGAGACTACATCTATGGTGGCTAATATATAGTTTGTGTTCCAACTAATCCCTGTTAGTGTTCTCAGGAAATCTCCCGTGTCTCGGATATACGAGCTCATGCTTTGAGCGATGGGTGCCAAACAATGATCTACATATTTTGATATATTTTCATATAGGGAATCACATGAGGACACGATTGGTCTGCCCGGTGGATTTTTAAGTGCCTTATGAATTTTCGGCAAAAAATAGATTGTTGCGGTTGTTGGGAAATCCTTTGTTAGGAATTGCAATTCATTATCGTCAATTAGATTTATTTTGTGCCAGTCTTTTAATTTTTCATTTAATTTCACTGTCATTTCCTTGATGGAATTACTTTGAAGTTTGCTGTATTTGGTGGCATCATTTAATTGTCTGTTCGCCTCTTTCATATAATCTTTTTTATCCATTAGGACGATGTTTCCACCCTTGTCCGCAAGTTTGATTATTGTGTCTTGATTTTCCATCAATAGTTTCAACGCTTTCCTTTGTTTACATGTTAAGTTTTCTTTTTTCGTTTGATGTCTTGTTTTTGAAATGTTATCCAATTCTCCTATTATTGCTCCCGCAAGGAGATCACATTTATTTCCAGGTGATAGGGACGGGCAGTACTTTGACTTCTTTTTTAGGGCACTCGAAGTATGTTTATCAGTTTCTATTGATAATTCTTGAAGAACCTGTTCCTCCGAGATCTCTTCATCACTAAGGTTGAACATTAAATCGAACATATTTTTTAGATCTGGTATTTGATCAATGCTTAGTTTTATTTCGTCCTGATTTGATGAGTCCTCCCCACCTTGTTTTCCTCTTGTCAGATTTTTATTCGCATTTATTTTTGCCAATTTAAATTTTTTTACATATTTATATAAGCCGATTGTGGTTTGGGTGTAGTCATAATGACTTTCAGGACAGAAGGAGAGTCCTTTATTCAGTAATGCTATTTCATCATTAGTTAACATGTATTTTGATAGGTTTACAATCAAGTTTGTGTTTTCTATTACTTCTTCAAGTTGCGTAACGGATACTTCCTTTTTCCGTCTTGATCGTCTTGTTTTTCTTGTGCTTTTGTGGAATTTGAATCTCCCTTGCCACGACCTCTGTTGGTACCTCTTCCTCGCCCTCTCCCTCTCGTTAACATTTGATCTATGTGCATTAATCGCATTTCTTCTAAAAAAGTTGTCTTTGTTGATAGATTCGGGCCGCTTGTTCCTTCCCCCTCTCTTATATCCAGTTCACTTGTGATGTCACCAATTGGGGTGTGCTTGTTAGCAGGGTAATTCCTCTTTAATGTGTCAAACCTTTTAGCGAATGTCAAGATTCTTCCCTGCTTATAATTGATTTCATCCCTTTTGAATTTTCTTTGTTTACGTTCTTGTATCTCTACCTCGTATTTTTCCAGACGTATTTCCATCTCTTTCCTTATTTCATTGAATCTTCTTTATTGGGTTGTGCACTGATTTGTGCCTCTACATCCTCTATATTCTTTGTTAATTCATCTAGATCAATTCTGGCATGCTTTATAAGAATTTTCATCATGTTGAGAGAGCATTGCATGTTGTTCTGCCCTCATTCTTCCAATAACTCTGTTTTAGTGTCAGGGTGGGTTGGCATTGTGAATATGCGTAATCCTCTTGGGATACGATTTGCTTTAATATATTTTTCAAAAGCTATGGCTTCCCAGCTTTTGTTAATTTCCTTTTTGTACAACCATTCTATTTGGAAAATAATTGCTTTAGGGAGTTTTTTTTGATTCCCTTGCCCACTGTTAACTCGCGCTTGACTTTCATTTGTTTCCAAACCTGACTGAAACATTGTTGCAGCTTTCAGTGCTCTTTTCGCCTTGCGTGCTTCCATGTTTTGTCTCGTTATTATATAGGATTAATCAACCACAACAATCTTTTTCAAACTCACTGAGCTGTTACACATAGGAAAATCTCTCCTTTCCCAATTTTTTGGTTATCAGATTCCAGCCAAACTGTTCCTTATGTCAGCTGCAATGTTTACGCGTCTGACTTCATTTCTAAACAGAGTAATGGCCGCTTCAAACACACACTTTGGGGCCAATTCCGATCTCGGTCGGAGGCGCACCCAACACCATTCGGTCGGGAAAAAAGCCATGCGAAAGCCTGTTTCCCGACCGATCCGTACAGCACACCGAACAAGTAAGTACGATGCGCACAACAGCAAAGAATCCGGCCGAGCCGTACTCACCCAAACCAGGTCCTGTTCCCCGACCGAGGCGAATCCGGAAACGCTGAATCTAGTCGCACGGAAGGGAAAATGCAGCTCCGTCCGGCCGAACGAGTACGATGCGCTTCCGTACGCGCCGAACCCGCCGCTACGCACAGCACGTCAAAGCATCCGGGAGAGGCGCACATAAGCTCCGATTCGCGCCACAACACGATCCACGGCTCCGAGACGAACACGCCAGCGACGAGGACGACGCGAAGCGACGAGGACGAGGCGAAGCGACGAGGACGAGGTGAAGCGACGAAGACGACGCGAAGCAACGAGAAGGACGGACGACACGAACCAACCATGAATCCCTTCGTCCCGATCATACCAATATTCTACATTTACTACCGGAACAGGCACGGACGCGTACGGCGCAGAAGGTAAGCCAGACACCAACTACAAAACACATACAACACGTACACGACACATCACACACACACAGAGGGATGCAGAATATACTTACACCAGCAACAGCAGCACCATAGGGGCGGGATGCCCATCCCCAATGCCACATATGCACACAGGGGCCTGAATGCGCACCACCACCCCTACCCAGGGGGCTGGATGCCTACCACTACTACCACCCTCACCCAGGGGGGCTGGATGCCTACCACCACCCTTAGCCAGGGGGCAGGATGCCTACCACTACTACCACCCTTACCCAGGGGGGCAGGATGCCTACCACTACTACCACCCTTACCCAGGGGGGCAGGATGCCTACCACTACTACCACCCTTAGCCAGGGGGCTGGATGCCTACCACTACTACCACCCTCACCCAGGGGGCTGGATGCCTCACCACCACCCTTAGCCAGGGGGCAGGATCCCTACCACTACTACCACCCTCACCCAGGGGGCTGGATGCCTACCACTACTACCACCCTCAACCAGGGGGCTGGATGCCTACCACTACTACCACCCTCACCCAGGGGGCTGGATGCCTACCACCACCCTTAGCCAGGGGGCTGGATGCCTACCACTACTACCACCCTCACCCAGGGGGGCTGGATGCCTACCACTACTACCACCCTTACCCAGGGGGCAGGATGCCCACCACTACTACCACCCTTAGCCAGGGGGGCAGGATGCCTACCACTACTACCACCCTTACCCAGGGGGGCAGGATGCCTACCACTA
The DNA here is from genome assembly GCA_963921515.1 of Calotriton arnoldi. Lineage (NCBI taxonomy): Eukaryota > Metazoa > Chordata > Amphibia > Caudata > Salamandridae > Calotriton > Calotriton arnoldi. The sequence goes on along the minus strand of CAWUFW010008795.1, from coordinate 541,719 downwards.
CTACCACCCTTAGCCAGGGGGGCAGGATGCCTACCACTACTACCACCCTTACCCAGGGGGGCAGGATGCCTACCACTACTACCACCCTTAGCCAGGGGGGCAGGATGCCTACCACCACCACCCTTAGCCAGGGGGCTGGATGCCTACCACTACTACCACCCTCACCCAGGGGGTCTGGATGCCTACCACTACTACCACCCTCACCCAGGGGGCTGGATGCCTACCACTACTACCACCCTTACCCAGGGGGGCAGGATGCCTACACTACTACCACCCTTAGCCAGGGGGCAGGATGCCTACCACTACTACCACCCTTACCCAGGGGGCAGGATGCCTACCACTACTACCACCCTTAGCCAGGGGGGCAGGATGCCTACCACTACTACCACCCTTACCCAGGGGGGCAGGATGCCTACCACTACTACCACCCTTACCCAGGGGGCAGGATGCCTACCACTACTACCACCCTTAGCCAGGGGGGCAGGATGCCTACCACCACCCTTAGCCAGGGGGGCTGGATGCCTACCACCACTACCACCCTCACCCAGGGGGGCAGGAGGCCTACCACTACTACCACCCTCACCCAGGGGGCTGGATGCCTCACCACCACCCTTAGCCAGGGGGCTGGATGCCTACCACCACTACCACCCTCACCCAGGGGGGCAGGATGCCTACCACTACTACCACCCTTAGCCAGGGGGCTGGATGCGCTACCACTACTACCACCCTCACCCAGGAGGGCTGGATGCTCTACCACCACCCTTAGCCAGGGGGCTGGATGCCTCACCACTACTACCACCCTCACCCAGGGGGCTGGATGCCTACCACTACTACCACCCTCACCCAGGGGGGCTGGATGCCTACCACCACTACCACCCTCACCCAGGGGGGCAGGATGCCTACCACTACTACCACCCTTAGCCAGGGGGCTGGATGCCTACCACTACTACCACCCTCACCCAGGGGGCTGGATGCCTACCACCACCCTTAGCCAGGGGGCTGGATGCCTACCACCACTACCACCCTCACCCAGGGGGGCAGGATGCCTACCACTACTACCACCCTTACCCAGGGGGCAGGATGCCTATCACTACTACCACCCTTAGCCAGGGGGCTGGATGCCTACCACTACTACCACCCTCACCCAGGGGGCTGGATGCCTACCACCACCCTTAGCCAGGGGGCAGGATCCCTACCACTACTACCACCCTCACCCAGGGGGGCTGGATGCCTACCACTACTACCACCCTCACCCAGGGGGCTGGATGCCTACCACTACTACCACCCTCACCCAGGGGGCTGGATGCTCTACCACCACCCTTAGCCAGGGGGCTGGATGCCTACCACTACTACCACCCTCACCCAGGGGGCTGGATGCCTACCACTACTACCACCCTCACCCAGGGGGGCAGGATGCCTACCACTACTACCACCCTTAGCCAGGGGGGCAGGATGCCTACCACTACTACCACCCTTACCCAGGGGGCAGGATGCCTACCACTACTACCACCCTTAGCCAGGGGGCAGGATGCCTACCACTACTACCACCCTTACCCAGGGGGCAGGATGCCTACCACTACTACCACCCTTAGCCAGGGGGGCAGGATGCCTACCACCACCCTTAGCCAGGGGGCTGGATGCCTACCACTACTACCACCCTCACCCAGGGGGTCTGGATGCCTACCACTACTACCACCCTCACCCAGGGGGGCTGGATGCCTACCACTACTACCACCCTTACCCAGGGGGCAGGATGCCTACCACTACTACCACCCTTAGCCAGGGGGGCAGGATGCCTACCACTACTACCACCCTTACCCAGGGGGCAGGATGCCTACCACTACTACCACCCTTAGCCAGGGGGGCAGGATGCCTACCACTACTACCACCCTTACCCAGGGGGGCAGGATGCCTACCACTACTACCACCCTCACCCAGGGGGGCAGGATGCCTACCACTACTACCACCCTTAGCCAGGGGGGCAGGATGCCTCACCACTACCACCCTTAGCCAGGGGGCTGGATGCCTACCACCACTACCACCCTCACCCAGGGGGGCAGGAGTGCCTACCACTACTACCACCCTCACCCAGGGGGGCTGGATGCCTACCACCACCCCTTAGCCAGGGGGCTGGATGCCTACCACCACTACCACCCTCACCCAGGGGGCAGGATGCCTACCACTACTACCACCCTTAGCCAGGGGGGCTGGATGCCTACCACTACTACCACCCTCACCCAGGGGGCTGGATGCCTCACCACCACCCTTAGCCAGGGGGGCTGGATGCCTACCACTACTACCACCCTCACCCAGGGGGGCTGGATGCCTACCACTACTACCACCCTCACCCAGGGGGCTGGATGCCTACCACTACTACCACCCTTAGCCAGGGGGCTGGATGCCTACCACTACTACCACCCTCACCCAGGGGGGCTGGATGCCTACCACTACTACCACCCTTAGCCAGGGGGGCTGGATGCCTACCACTACTACCACCCCCACTCATAGGATGGACAATGCATGACACAACCAGCACACCACAACCTAGGGAATGCAAGAAGAAGACATCCCCAACACCATGACAAGCGTGTGTAGACTGTGTCAAATGCCTACAACACCGAACATGACTTTGAACATACAATGTGACCCCTAGCACATGTGCCACACATATATGTGTGTGGCACCCACAATGCAAGCAGGCCATGACCATTGTGGCAATGGGGTCCAAACCCCCATCATCACAGTGACCAAAATGTAAGTGTGGGGTCCATAGCTGAAGCACACTTTGAACATTGTGGCAATGGGGTCCAAACCCCCATCATCACAGTGACCAAAAGGTAAGTGTGGGGTCCATAGCTGAAGCACACTTTGAGCATTGTGGCAATGGGTTCCAAACCCCCATCATCACAGTGACCAAAATGTAAGTGTGGGGTCCATAGCTGAAGCACACTTTGAACAATGTGGCAATGGGGTCCAAACCCCCATCATCACAGTGACCAAAAGGTAAGTGTGGGGTCCATAGCTGAAGCACATTTTGAACATTGTGGCAATGGGGTCCAAACCCCCATCATCACAGTGACCAAAATGTAAGTGTGGGGTCCATAGCTGAAGCACATTTCGAACATTGTGGCAATGGGGTCCAAACCCCATCATCACAGTGACCAAAAGGTAAGTGTGGGGTCCATAGCTGAAGCACACTTTGAGCATTGTGGCAATGGGTTCCAAACCCCCATCATCACAGTGACCAAAATGTAAGTGTGGGGTCCATAGCTGAAGCACATTTTGAACATTGTGGCAATGGGGTCCAAACCCCATCATCACAGTTACCAAAATGTAAGTGTGGGGTCCATAGCTGAAGCACATTTCGAACATTGTGGCAATGGGGTCCAAACCCCCATCATCACAGTGACCAAAATGTAAGTGTGGGGTCCATAGCTGAAGCACACTTTGAACATTGTGGCAATGGGTTCCAAACCCCCATCATCACAGTGACCAAAATGTAAGTGTGGGGTCCATAGCTGAAGCACATTTCGAACATTGTGGCAATGGGGTCCAAACCCCCATCATCACAGTGACCAAAAGGTAAGTGTTGACAAAGAAAGAGGTGCAACTGCCAAACTGCATGGATGATTCCTGGTCACAGAACAACAAACACATCAGTGGCAAAGTAGTGTATGTGTCCCATTGCAACATAAATTGGGGGAGCCAAATCCTGCAGTGCAAATAAGACATACCTTTGGCCATGTGCAGACAAACAACACCCATGGGGGCTGACACCGTCAACAATCATCAATGACACAATGACAGAAGTGACCATCAGAATGCAGACCCACATATTTGCACCAATGGGCACACACATGCAGATACCCTGTGGAGACTGCAGATGTGAGGTGAACAGATACCATACCATGGCAGCAATGGGACACACAAACCATGATCATTGTGCTGACCGATGACCTAGGAGTCCCAGGGACAGCAGGGGAAACCCACCAAACTACATACAGCCAATGGCACACCCAAGATATGCCAATGCAGTGGTGCAGATGCACAAACACAAACAGGCAGACCCACACTGCACATCATACACAACAGGTGAGGGGGTGCCAGTGTCCCCAGGCAACCACACAACACATGAGGAGACCTGAATACCAATCATACAGATGTGCATACAGTGCCACACAAAGGTAACTCATGGATCCAAATCCCCTATGTGGGCAAGCAGGCATTGTCAGATGAGAGGGAGCACAAATCACACATGTCACACAGGCACGTAGGGACAGCAACTGACACAGCAAGACACAGACACACCACAGCACCACCCCCAGGGCCCCCACAATGTGGTGACCCTGGGCTGCATTACAATCCCACTGTGATGACAAAGCTAAATGTGGTTCACACTGTGAACCACAGTCATGTGTCCTGAGCAACTAACTACCATCACACCTACACAAGCACAAATCAAACAGCATGGCCAGTAAGCCAAGGCCAACATGGAGGCAGGGGCCTAGCCGGGCAACAACTCTCATCTGCACACACTCAACACCACACCCTCGACCTCCAACAATGTGCAGCAGTGAAGCACACATGCACTGGTGACATTGCACATGCACCCATGACTATTCCAGGGTGGTGGGTGGGAACCAAGGTGCAGAAACACATCACACATGGACACTCAACAAGACTCCTGAATGTCTGACACACTGCACACTACGCTGTACATGGACATGACGGCAATACCACACCAACCAATGGGATCCCAGCCACAGTCACACACCAATGAAGAAGCCAAGGTCACCCACAAAGAACACACATAGACAACAACCAACATTGCAGCCCGGACCCTGAGGAGTGCCAGCAGTCACACACACAACGTGTCACAATCACTGAAAGATAACACAAACTGGAAATCACATGACAGGGGCAAACAACAAGTGCCAAGGGGAAACCTGACTGTGACCCATCTGCGTCTGCACACAAACTCAGCCCTGACAGCAAACACACCTATGGGTGACACCCTGATGACCAGTAATGTGCCATGCACCCACATCACAGAGAACCCAGGGAGAAGACTTTGGGGGAACATAGGTCAACTCAGCTAGCATCACAAACAGGTACAACACTAGGGATCACAGCATGCACAGCTAAACGGAAGTGAACACACAGACATGCACATACAACACACACCTTGGGCGCAGGCAATGTCACAGGAGTACACACTGCCATGAGGGGACTCCACTCCTGTGTGAGGAAAGCTGTGCCATATGTTGCCTCAGTAGGGCCCCATCATGTCAGCTGAGCACTTGGTCACACAATCAACAATTAGCACCAAATGAGGGCTCCCGTCACATCAGCCTGGTCATGGAAGTGCCAACGGAATCATCAGCACAGATCCAACACACTTGTATAGCAATGTTGCACTGACAACACAGATGAGTCCTTCCCCATTGATGCCCAAACCTGCATGTCCACTGGAGATGGCCACACGGTCAGGGAAGTAGACGAATTGAACAATGGCAGGCACAACAGATGTGCAGGGGTGGAAGCCACAGATGTGAAATTGCTAATCGTAAGTAGGAAATCCCATTGCCAAATACTGAACACATGACACCCTCAGATGCTGCTATGGATGACATGGATACACCACAGGATAGGACACATTCCCCTGGACCACATGGGTTCCTGCACAGTAACACTTCATTATCATGAGACCAAATATCACCATCACTGCAGCAAGGGCATGGTTAGCATCATCAACATCATGTACATCAGAAGCAAAAGCACTAGAGAACAGAAAGTTGCTTTATTCAGCATATGTGGCATTAAAAGTAGAAGTCCGGTAGAACATAAACAAAGGCCAATGGCCAGTCCATCAACAAAGTCACAAGTGGGTGACAGTGGCAGATGCCACCCTACACATGCCTGCACAAAACCAGGGACAATCCACTAGGAGGGGCAACCGGGGGTAGGCCAGGCACCGCAGGGACAGGATCAGGGCTCACCAGGAGGAAGCAGGGAAGGGGTGGTGGGTGCTGGAGAGCCACTGACAACTGCAGTGGAGGTGTCTGACATGGTGTGTGCCGGCACAACTGGGAGGCATGGCTCAGATGTTGTGGGTGCCGGCACGACTGCAGTGGACCCTGCAGATGGAGTGGACAGGTCCGCCACTGCAGTGCCCAAGTCAGACAGGGTGGTAGTGGACTCCACTGCAGTGCCTACCACCAGGGGAGGAGAATGGGGAACAGGCAAGGTGGGCTGGACAGAGGGGGAGGACACCCTCACCACATCAGTGGCACAGACAAGCGCAGCGGGGGTGTGGTGCCGGGAGAGCAAGTGGCAGGGGAGAAGGCCGGAGCCTCTTGGGGATGGTATATCTGTGGGTGGGGGAACCTGGGGCAGGGGTGTGGTGGGGCACCTGTGGAGTGGGGGCCTGAGGGATGGAGGAAGGAGACCTGGTGCTTGAGCTGCAGGGCGGCGGCGGGGTCTTGCTCTTACCACTCCGGGGGACTTGCGGGTGGGGGCCTCAGTCTGTCTGCGCCTGGGGGAGGGTGTCCGGGGCGAGGGGCACTCTGCTCCGTGTGGGGGCTTCTCTTCACCCTGGATGCTGGAGCAGCTGGATCGGAGGGGAAGAGGCCGAGGTCACTGAGGAAGAGGCGCTGGGTCTTTGGGGTTGCAGGTGAGGCAAGGAGGGTGCTTTGGAGGGAGAGGCAACTGAGGACTGCGCAGTGCCCGTGGATGCGTGTGTGTGTACCAGGGCCCCATCCCCTGTGAGTCTGGTTTCAGTCCCCTGACTGTGCGTGCGTGTGCGTTTTGTTTGTGGCGTGTGTGTCTGTGTGCTGGACGTGTGTGTGCTGGTGTGTGCCTGTGCCGGTGTGTGTGTGCTTGGGACGGGTAAGGTGCTGGGGAGTGTGGATGGAGCAGAGGCAGGAGGGGTGAGGGACTGTCTGAGGAGGGACACTGCTGCCGTCAGGGAGGAGTCCATGGACCTATTGCCCCTCTGTAGGTCAGACATGCCCGATGAGATGCCCTCCATGAACGACACCAGCTGAGTCAACAGTGCGGTGTGCGCATGGAGGACACTCAGCATGGCTGTCTGCCCTACATGGAGCTGGCGAAGGAGGTACACAGACTCCTCACTCAGGGCAGCAGGGGACACAGGGGCAGGGGGTGCGGTGCCTGGCCCAAAGGAGACACGCTCCCGAACATGGGAGCCTCCACGGACCTGGGGAATGGGAGCCGATGGGAGGGCGGTGGTGGTGCTGGTGGTGGCGGGGACAGCAACACTAGCTGGGGTGTGGTGGCTGCTGACACCCGCCTCCACAAGGGAGTCATCCTCCGAGTTGCTCTGGTCCTCAGCTGAGGTGGATGGTGCTGAGGACTCCTCGGTGTGGCTCCCTCGCCCTCCGTGCCACTGGGTCCCTCCGACCACTCCTCGGCTGCTGACCCAGTCTGGCTCTCTGGCTCCTCCTGGTCCGTGGAGCTGTCCCCTTCCGTGGCCGTGGATGTATCTGCAAACAATGGGGAAACAGACAGACATCAGTCACCTGCACCAAACGCACACACCACTGTGAGCACAGCACATTACAGAGCAAGCCCTGGCATCATTAGTTGTACATTGCTAAAAGTGCCCTAACTGAACAGGAGAAGCCAATTGTCAGTCTGATGCCAAGCATGGCACTCACATCCCACATGGCCTTGCACCCATCTGTCTGGTGTCTGTTGGATTGCAACACCCCAGTGTGGACACATGCACCAAGTACACAGTAGTTGGACAGTGCAGAGGACACGGTGTGGCATGTGGACATGCACACATCACAGCTCTTGCCACTGAGTCAGTACAGGTTTCCGGATGAAAGGGATGCCCAGAGTCAAATAGGAAATGCATGTGATGCATACCAGCGACAGACACCATGATGCACCCATGTCCTGATAGCCATCGCCACAATGGTGTGCATGTAGCACATGTCACTCCCCTGCAGGACCACCAATAAGTTGACACATGCCATGGCAGAGGCATGACTGCTAAGTCATACATCACTGTCTCAGTGATGTATGACTTGGCAGCCAGACAACAACACTATGCACTGTGTCACAATAGTAGGTCATGGGGAATGCAAGTCCTGGAGCTGCACAAGTGCACATGTACATCCCCCACACAACACATCATCTTAACCCTCATCTGTCCAGGTCATACCTATTGGACATATGGGAGACCTGTGACACTACCCTCTGAACCTGAGCCCCTCACAATTTGCTGTGAATGGGGAACAGCTGCCTGAACTTCACATTCGCATACCCCAGTCTGCACGGGCAGCTGATCAAACACCTATGTGACACACAAGTATCGTCTCCTATGGTCACATCTCCAGGGGCATGCTGAGCCCCTACCAAGAAACACCCCAGCAGTCCTGGCAACTAATCCACAGCACACTGACACAGAGGCAGACACCTGAGGGGTCAAATCACTGTGCACAATGTGTCAGCTGATACACGGGAGTGGGAGTACAGAGTGCATTGCATGGCCTGGAGTAGGCATGACTGTCCTGCTCCACATGAATGAGGGATGTGCCCTGGACAGTGGATAGCTGGCTATGTATGTGTGACACACGTAATCTGCACACTCCTGGGGCCCAAACATTGTTCCCACCCGCTGCATGGGCGTGTGCCACATACCCCAGGCACATGTGGTGGCTCAGCTCAGCAAGTGGACCGCATATCAAAGCAACACGCAGATCACATGTCCGAACACAGGCGTTGTGTGAACAATGGACCCACCCATGATGCCCACAACAGAGTTAGGGAAACAGATGCTGTCCCCCACCTTTAGTGAAGCAAACTGCAAGGACACAGTCCCAAGTGACACAATTCCCTGAATGTAAGGGCCACACCTGGGTATCAGATGAGCAGTGGGCAGTGCACAATAGAGGGACATGGCTCCTGGACAACATGACTGCTGCACTGTGGCAGTTGAACCAGGCCAGAGGAGGGCACAAAGCATGTAATACAGAGTTCACAGTGCAGTCTTTGACTCACCCCTCCTTGCTGCTGTCTGGCCTTCAGCTGCCCATCCAGGTCTGGAAACACCACCGCCAGGATCTGGAGCATGTGGGGGTCAGGGTCCGTGTTCCGCCCCTCCTGCGAGGAGGCGACAGCTTCAGCTGGACCCGTGCAATCCTCCGGGTCCAGCCCCGAAGGTCCTGCCACCTCTTCTGGCAGTTGCGGATCCGGCGCTTGTAGACCCCACGGACCGGACGGCCGGACGATGTCCTTCCAGATCTCCTGCTTCCGATGGGCATTAACCTGTCAGGATGACAAAGTGAAAAGGCCATTACTACACATGCAACATATCCGTGCATGACACAGTTGTATATACATGTCTCAATCACAGGGGCACATGATGTACACAGGCAGTGCAAAGCTGCCCATGGACAGTTTGCCAGACGTCACTACATGGTATCATTGCATGGGAAGTAAAACCTTGTTCAAATGCACTGTCACTGCACCATACCTGTCCAGTGCATGTCACTACACACTATGGGGGTGACAACTACTCAGTGAGCCTGCTAGCCAGTGGCGTGCAGACTTTCAGCCTTGCTAGTCAGACAAAATGCACATTCAGAAAGGCAGTGCACAGAACACTCACCTGCTCCCCTGGTGTCCCATACAGCTTGCTGTACTGTGGAAGTAGGCTGTCCAGCAGGGCCTGGTTCTCTTCAAGGCTGAAGGCTGGGGCTCTCTCCACAGTACGTGCCATTGCAGGGTCCAGAGGGGCAGAGACAGCAGCAGTGCAGTGGCAGATGTCGTCCTGGAGCATGTAGTGCAGGCAAGTGAGCTCTCAGGGGAACAGCCAGCAATATATATGTGCTGGAGAGGCAGATACTGTCCCTTGTGTCCAAAGTGATAGGTCCAAGTCGTTTGCATCTTCTGAATCTGGCCAATCCATGGAATAGCAGCACCAAAACACGCCCACAGCATCCTTCAAATCTTCAACTTCATGACATACATGATTTTGCAACATTGTTGTGGGTGACCAACTGATTTTCCAGCAACCGACTCGTTCGAAATTCGAAAACGCGTCCGTTGCCAGGCAAGCCCATTGTCAATGGGTGCGCACCGATCGGTCCATTGCGGTACAACGCGTACAGGGGTACAACGCGTACCCGCACACATTGAATGCAATGGGCCGGCCGGAGGCACCGATCGGTCCATTGCAGTACAACGCGTACAGGGGTACAACGCGTACCCGCACACATTGAATGCAATGGGCCGGCCGGAGGCACCGATCGGTCCATTGCAGTACAACGCGTACAGGTACAACGCGTATAGGTACAACGCGTACCCGCACACATTGAATGCAATGGGCCGGCCGGGGGCACCGATCGGTCCATTGCAGTTACAACGCGCGTACAGGGGTACAACGCGTGCACCGCACACATTGAATGCAATGGGCCGGCCGGAGGCACCGATCGGTCCATTGCAGTACAACGCGTACAGGGGTACAACGCGTACCCGCACACATTGAATGCAATGGGCCGGCCGGAGGCACCGATCGGTCCATTGCAGTACAACGCGTACAGGGGTACAACGCGTACCACGCACACATTGAATGCAATGGGCCGGCCGGAGGCACCGATCGGTCCATTGCAGTTCAACGCCGTACAGGGGTACAACGCGTACCCGCACACATTGAATGCAATGGGCCGGCCGGGGCACCGATCGGTCCATTGCAGTACAACGCATCACTGTACATGTGACTGGCATATGTCAGCATGCCTGTCTCAGATGGACATATGCCAGCCACAGATAGCTCCCAGGGAGTGAGGGGCACACCTACATCACGACAGCCTGTCCAAACTTTATCATAAGGCATGTAAGGCTGCATTTCCTATTGTGTGTATGTTGGTGTACATGTTGTCCTGTGGGTGTCACCTGTGGGCAGCCACCCCCAGGCTGTGCACGTGTTCATGGGGACAGGATCCTGGGTGTTACGTGTACATGACCACTGTGATGTGCAACTGTTCATATCTGTGCATGTGCCATGGTCACATTTCACGGTGGTGTATGTGTATGTCATGTCACATACCCCGTGAGTCCCATGTGGGACGGTATGTTTGAGCCAGGGTGTCCCAGTGGCACAATAGTGATGGTCCTCCACAGTCTTTGTGCATGTAGTGTTTACAATGTCTCTGATTTCATGTGCACAATGGGAGACAGTCTCCACATCCAGGTTGTGTGTGCATGGACTTTGATGTTGTGCGTGTGTGTGTCACAGACGTCCATGTCTGTCCTGCCGTGGCAAGTGGGGCCACTACCTGTGGGGGTCATGGTTGTTTTGCTGTGGTGTATACATGATACTCCATGTAATGCCAGTGTCCATGTGGCAATACAGGGTCCCTGGGAATGTACCTGTCGTTGAGCTGTGGTGCCTGGGGCACATCTGTCCTCACATGTCACTGTGGGGGTTATTGTGACACGGCAGCAGGAGATGGGAACTGTGACACGGCCTCATGATATCCAATGGGCCAACCTGGGACTAATTGATGCCACCTGTTGGACCGTGTTGACAGATGTTGGCCATGTATGTACCATACATGTCCTTCCGGAACTGCACACTTCATGTAGTTGTGCCTCATAATGATGTATGTTGGGATCTTGAGTGTGTTCAATGCCGCATATGTGGGGTGACTGACAATCTTGCTTACTTCTCCTCTGCACTGCAGGGCTCCTGCTGTCCATCGACCATTCCCAGACCTGGCAACGATGGTGGAACGGGACAGCATCCGACGGTACCGCTTCACCAGGCAGCTGATTGAGGATTTGGCAGTGCAGTTGTCCCCACATTTGCAGCCTGGCCGGCCGTATCCTACAGCGCTGACCCCCAAGGTGAAGGTGATGGCAGCCCTACACTTCTTTGCCACCGGTACCTTCCAACATACTGTGGCGACTGCTGGTGGGATGTCACAGACCATGTTGAGCCGTGTGCTCCGCGATGTTTTGGCGGCAATGTTGCTATTCCTGAACCGGTACATCTATTTCCCTAGACTGCGACGACTCACTGACGTGAAGAGTGACTTTTATGCCCTGGGGAGGATGCCGCATGTCATTGGCTCCATTGATGGGACACATGTGGCTTTGGTACCACCACAGGCCCAGGAGCAGGCCTACAGGAACCGCAAGCACTACCACTCGGTCAATGCACTGGTGGTGTGTCTTGCAGACATGACCATCACACACGTGTGTGCCCGTTTCCCTGGTTCAGCACACGATGCCTTTGTGATGAGGAGTAGTCGCATCCCCAGGATGATGGCACAGATGCAGAACCAGCGTGCCTGGCTTGTCGGTGTGTACTGACTTTGTGCCATTGTGTGTGATCTGATCTGTAGTATTCCGCCCACTTTTCCAAGTCAGCTAATGTGCACTTGTCTGTCCGTAGGTGACTCGGGATACCCCAACATGCCGTGGTTGCTGACACCCCTCAGGAACCCTGTGACACCAGCCCAGATGCGCTACAATGAGGCACATGGTCGGACCAGGAGAGTGATTGAGCGGACATTTGGTCTCCTGAAGAGCCGCTTCCGCTGCCTGGACAAGACCGGAGGGTCCCTCCCATATGCCCCTGCGAAAGTGTGCAAGATTATCATCGTCTGCTGCATGCTCCACAACCTGGCAGTGCGGAAGGAGTTGCCTCTCATCCAGGATGACAATGACCAACATCCGCCACCTGTGGAGGATCCTGGCCTGGACCACGATGCCAGTGACGATGATGATGATGATGATGATGGTGATGTCCGCACACAGCTCATCACCAACTTCTTTAGCTGAATGTGAGTATCCTGAGGTGTCATGTCAATGATGTGAGTTGGCATGATGTGTGGGTGGTGCTCTGGTGCTGTTGGAGTGTGTCCATGGGCTACTTGACTGGATGTGTGTTGCGATGTGTGCTAACAGGTGGGCTGTACTCCCCAACAGTGTTGACATGCTAACTTGGTTCTGGGTGGGTATCTTGTAACATGTATTGTGCATGAGTTTTGCTGTTCTGTCCTGTACTCCATTGCTTTTGACTGTGTGTCATTTCTGTCCTTCACAGGGTACTTTCAGATTCGTTTGGTCAACTGTGTCCACCGACGACGTGATTGCACTTCCAGGCTGGTAGCTGTTGTGTCCCTACAGGTGATGTGCGCCACACCCATGGACTTCCTTCCGTCTACAGTTGTTGACTGTGTGCCCGCTGCCAGGTGGGATTACCTTGCATCTGTAGTGGTTACGACATGTTGCAACTGTGTAATAAACCTGTGCTTCACTTTGTGATGTGCGTTGTCTGTGGTCACACATTTGAGTGCCATTTGCTTACTGCACCTGTGGGCTACTTGACTACAACTGGGAATGGGTGTGGTGTCTGTGCATTGCACCGTCTTCCCTGGCAACATCAGTGTAGGCAATGAGTCAGATGGCCTAGGTGTGTATGTGTTGTGTAGCCCTGGTGGTGTGTCTCCCTCATATGTGTCACGTTGCCTTTACTCACATGCCTGTGTTGTCCTTGCTGTTGCAGTTCGCATACACAGTGTAATTTTGCAGTTCATCATCCCCATAACAGCACCCACGTTGGAATCACGACAGAGGCAAGTATGGTGTATTAGTGTGTTTATTGTGATACATTTGTGTTAATAGTGCATAGGATGGGTAGTGCTGTACATAAATCTTGCAATCCGAAGTTCCTAGGTGAATTGAAAGTCCTGGTAGACAGGATCCCCAGTATCGGGGCCACAGTTGTCTGACACATTGGTCCAACTTGTACTCCCCATGCAATGTGTGGGAGTAGTGTTGCCGTCAACAGGGTGAACAGTCTGTGCACAAAGGCGAACATCCAGAACAGGTTCAGGCTTCCTGGGAGTTGCGCTTGGCCATCGGCCTCTCACTTTTCCCTCCTCGGACGACCCCTCTTCTTGGGGGGGGCCCCTCAAGTACAGGCTGCTGCGGTGCAGGGGACTCTCCGCCAGAGTCATCCTCCCTCCCTGTGGCAGTTGCAGTTTGTTCGGCACCAGATGTTGTTGGCACACAGGGAGGTGTGGACTGGTTGCTGTTCATCTGGCGGAGGCATTGTAAAATGTCCCTGTGCACCGCCGTCATCTCATGCAGTGCATCCCACTTGGACTCCACGCGGGACATGTGTGAGTCCACGCGGGACATGTGTGACTCCACGTGGGACATGTGGGAGTCCAAGCGGGCATGATGGGCAGCCTGCTGCTGTTTCATGTCTCTGAGGAGCCCCACTACCTGGCTGAGGTCTCCGGTGCTGGACTGGTACGCATCAGCTATGCGTACCAGTTGTGGGTCATCATGCACACCAGCAACGTCTGCAAGCAGCGACCTCTGTCTCCCACCCCTCCCACCACCCCTGCTGACATGTGCAGTGTGTGCAGTGGCACGCACAGATAACCCTGGTCCACCTTGGGGGTTGGTGGTGGTGGTGGTGTCCATGGCCCCAGGTTGGTCCAGGGTCCCTGTGCTGGTGTTGCTCCTTGTTCTGTCCATGTCGGCAGGGATGGTATTTGTGGTGACAGTCGTTGGAGGGGTGGGTGCAGGGGGTGCAGCTGGTGGTCCTGCTGGTGCTGCAGCTGGTGGTCCTGCTGGTGCTGCATGTTGACTTGCACCGGATGTGCCAGGTTGGTCTTCATCGTCCGAGGAGGACAGAGGCTGTACGACGCCAGTGAGCTCCGCATCCTCTTGAGCCTGGGACTGGGACTCCTCAGCGTCTGCTGCTGTGTCCCCATCATCACCTGTTTTTGGGAGACACAAACAATGTATGTTATGTTTCTGCAGGCATCAATGGTTGACACACATGACAGTTGTGACTGTGCCTCTGGGTGCGGGCCTGTACATTGCATTGTCCTAAGTCGTCACAGTCAGGGGTTGATATTGGTGTGGCACATTGTCCTGCATTATTTGGGCATTTCTATGTATTTTTTGGGGTGTGAACATGGTCTGCATTGGTTGTGTTTGGTTGACAGCCGGCCCTCCTTCCCACCCACCCAGCCAGTCAGTTATCCCACCATGGAACGTGCTTGCGTTGCAGGGAGTGGAAGTTGTCTCTCAGGATGTCAGTCAGTGGTGTCCTGCTGTTTGTTGGTGCACAGTTGGCAGCAGGGCCTTGTGCTCCCCACAGCAGTAGCCAGTGTCAGCCATCTTGTGAGTCCTTCTCCACTCCCTGTGATGTGAGCATGGTTCAGGGTGGTGTTGATGGGACAGTTGTGGGGGTGACCAATATCAGTGGCTACGACTCCCATCATGCTATTGCCTCCACCCCCCTTCCCAGCATGCCCATGCTTCCTTCCTTTTGACTCTGCTTCCCTGTGGGGTGGGCTGGCTGTGCTGACAGGATGGCTGGGAGTGTTGTCCTGGCAGTTGTTTGGCTAAAAGTCCCAAGAGTGGCCCTGTGCTTCACACAACATAACCCAGGGTGGTGGTTCTTTGTGGGATCTTGTGTTAGGATGGGGGGCATTGCATTCTACCAGGTGGGTTCTGTGGAGTTTGTGTTGGGGTGTGTGTGAGGGGAGGTGCTTGTGACTATGGTCAGTGCTGCAAGTCCTCCTTCCCACCCAGCTAGCCAGATATCCCACCATGGAACGTGCTTGCATTGCAGGGAGTGGAAGTTGTCTCTCAGGATGTCAGTCAGTGGTGTCCTGCTGTTTGTTGGTGCACAGTTGGCAGCAGGGCCTTGTGCTCCCCACAGCAGTAGCCAGTGTCAGCCATCTTGTGAGTCCTTCTCCACTCCCTGTGATGTGAGCATGGTTCAGGGTGGTGTTGATGGGACAGTTGTGGGGGTGACCAATATCAGTGGCTACGACTCCCATCATGCTATTGCCTCCACCCCCTTCCCAGCATGCCCATGCTTCCTTCCTTTTGACTCTGCTTCCCTGTGGGGTGGGCTGGCTGTGCTGACAGGATGGCTGGGAGTGTTGTCCTGGCAGTTGTTTGGCTAGAAGTCCCAAGAGTGGCCCTGTGCTTCACACAACATAACCCAGGGTGGTGGTTCTTTGTGGGATCTTGTGTTAGGATGGGGGCATTGCATTCTACCAGGTGGGTTCTGTGGAGTTTGTGTTGGGGTGTGTGTGAGGGGAGGTGCTTGTGACTATGGTCAGTGCTGCAAGTCCTCCTTCCCACCCAGCTAGCCAGATATCCCACCATGGAACGTGCTTGCATTGCAGGGAGTGGAAGTTGTCTCTCAGGATGTCAGTCAGTGGTGTCCTGCTGTTTGTTGGTGCACAGTTGGCAGCAGGGCCTTGTGCTCCCCACAGCAGTAGCCAGTGTCAGCCATCTTGTGAGTCCTTCTCCACTCCCTGTGATGTGAGCATGGTTCAGGGTGGTGTTGATGGGACAGTTGTGGGGGTGAGCTATGTCTGTGACTACGACTCCCATCATGCTATTGCCTCCACCCCACTTCCCAGCATTCCCATACTTACTTGCTTTTGTGGGGAGTTCAGTGTGTGTGGGTGTGAGAGCAATGGCAAGATGGCTGACAGTGGTGTCCTGCTGTTGGTTGGTGTGCAGTACCCAGCATGCCCTTGTGCTCCCCACGACACAGCAACAGTGTCAGACATCTTTGATGGCCCTTTCCACTCTCTGTGGGATGTGCATGCGTGAGTGTGAGCTTGCTGGGCCATGTGGTGGGGGATGTAGAGCTGTGACTACGACTCCCATCATGCTATTGCCTCCACCCCCTTCCCAGCATGCCCATGCTTCCTTCCTTTGACTCTGCTTCCCTGTGGGGTGGGCTGGCTGTGCTGACAGGATGGCTGGGAGTGTTGTCCTGGCAGTTGTTTGGCTAAAAGTCCCAAGAGTGGCCCTGTGCTTCACACAACATAACCCAGGGTGGTGGTTCTTTGTGGGATCTTGTGTTAGGATGGGGGCATTGCATTCTACCAGGTGGGTTCTGTGGAGTTTGTGTTGGGGTGTGTGTGAGGGGAGGTGCTTGTGACTATGGTCAGTGCTGCAAGTCCTCCTTCCCACCCAGCTAGCCAGATATCCCACCATGGAACGTGCTTGCATTGCAGGGAGTGGAAGTTGTCTCTCAGGATGTCAGTCAGTGGTGTCCTGCTGTTTGTTGGTGCACAGTTGCCAGCAGGGCCTTGTGCTCACCACAGCAGTTGCCAGTGTCAGCCATCTTGTGAGTCCTTCTCCACTCCCTGTGATGTGCGCATGGTTCATGGTGGTGTTGATGGGACAGTTGTGGGGGGCAATATGTGTGACTGCGACTCCCATGATGCTATTGGCTACACTGACTTGGCCAGCATACACAGAATTCCTTCCTTTGAGTGGTCTTCACTGTGTGTTGGTGTTGTTGTGGTGGCTACATGTCTGGATGTGTTTGTTAGTTCTATTTGTGCCACTGCCTAGCTGTAGTTGTAGTTGTGTTTGTACATGTGTTGGCACAGTTGGATGTGACTTTTTTGATGGCATGTGTTGTGTTTATCTGACTGACATACACATTTTGGGATGATTCTGTTCTGGTTGCTGTGTAATTGCTATGAGTGCATGGTTTGACTCTCCCCTTGACAGTGATGTGTGTGTTTTGTGGCAGTATATTGTGTACATTTGTTGTGTACTCACCAGGCTCTGGGATGTCCTCTAGTCCATATACGCTCACTGGCGGAAGGATGGCCCGCACCTTCTCCTCCCAGGGCCTGAGGTATATTGGCTTGGCAGGAGGGCCACTGCCGGTGTATTGGCTGTTGATGTAGTCTTTCTTGAGCAGGTCCCGTACCCTCCTGCGCACGTCATACCACCTGTTCTGGATGTCGCTCTTTGTGCGCCGACATGGTGATTGTGCGTTCACCCTGTTGATGATCCTCTCCCACATCTTGGTTTTCTGGGAGATGGGGGTCTGTTGGACCAGTGTGCCAAACAGCTGTGGCTCTACCCTGAGGATCTCGTCTACCATGACTTCCAATTCACAATCTAGGAACTTGGGATTCTTCTTGGGGGGCATGGTGATGGGTGGTGATGGTGAGTGATGTGTGTGTTGGTGTGCAGGTGAGGGTGTGTGAGTGTGTGTTTTGCTGGGTGTATGTGAGGTAGGTATTTGTTGGTGTGCTGATGGTGTGTGGCTTGTGTGAGGGATGAGCTGTGGGTGTGTGGTTGCTTTCTCTTGGGTGCTGGCAGTGGAATGGCATTTGCAAAGGCTCATGGTTGTGATTTGTGTCCTTTATATGGGTGGAGTTGTGGGTGTGTCTTTGTTCTCTGTCCCCACCCCCCAGTATTTATTGGCTTGGTAATTGCTTGTTTGGCCTTTTTTTGGGTGAATTTTCCTTTGTACTGTCTGTGTATGTTGGAAACGTTCTTGTGACCGAGTCGGACCCTGCATTTGTCTCGTACGGTCTTCTCCGTTTCGTTCACGCTGTGTTTGTGCAGTTTTCTATGCTGCGTACGCGTCGGTCGCGGTGTTTTGTGTTGCTTCGGCTCGGTTTTGTATGCGTGTCGGTCGTGCGGCTTGGCCTCCGTCCGACTCGCTCGTGGTTTTCGCGCCTTGCATCGTACTTTGCGGTTTGGAGTTCGCGTGTACGTTTCGGTCGGATTTGTTCCGGGTGCGTGTCGGTCGGTTGGATTCGCGTGTTTTTCCGGCCGGATTGCTGTTTTCCGTGCGGCTCGGTCGGTCGACTTGGGTTCGGTACGTGTCGGTTGGATTTTTCACGCCTTGCATCGTACTTGGCGTGTCGGGCGCCACAGGTACGTGTCGGTCGGTATTATTTCCGGATCCGAGTCGGTCGGTGCTTTTTCCGGCCCGAATCGGAATCGACCCCTAAGTTTTTATGACTTTTCACTCACCTCTGGGTAGACTCCAGTACGGACGGCGTCCTCCAACTCCGACCTTTGGCGCTCTACAGAGGAGGTGATTCCTTTTGTCCCGTAGGGTTGCTCCTCGTGTGGTCACGGGCGCCGCCCCTTTCCTTCAATGTTTCACAATGTGCTCCTTGTTCCCGGCGCGCTCAACACCTGGTGCAAGCGTAAGGGGCCGAATCCAAGCCCTACAGTCAATTTTGCAAACAAAGGAACGCTGCACTCTTAGACATCCGATATTCAATATTTATTACATATATAACGCTTCACCAATGCGTTTCAGCCTTCCAAGGCCTTAATCATGGTAAGTGAGTCTTTTTTATATGGCACTATTTATACATTTCACATTATCCTGTTATGCGGCATTGTGGGTAATGTAGTGCTATTTCTAATGCATCGATATATATACACAATATTTACAAAGCTAGTGTATTGACTGTTGCTCGTGTATTTTATCACATTTCCTGAGACTCCCATGATCATTTAGAAGTATCGTACTTCAATTTTGTAATGTATACATTTATTTTCAATGTCTTTCTTTTTCCGGGGTAACACAAGATCAAGGGTCCCCAAGATGCATTATCACATACAGCAAAGTAAGTGGAATAATTGTCAACAAAATACAAAAATATTGGCATCTGATTGCAAATGACCCAGAAATTGGCTCTTTGTTGGGATCCAGGCCATTGATAACATATAGAAAAACAAAATCACTAAAAGATCTATTGGTGAAAAGTCACTTTCAAGAAAGACCACAAACAAATTGGCTCTGGGAACAGCAACGAGGCTTTGTGAAATGCACACTTGCAAAGCGTGCAAGATTGGAATAAATCGGAGGAATATACAAGATCATGACAGAAAAACAAAAGAGATAAATCAAAAAATTACTTGTACCACCAAATTCGTAATATATGTCACCAAATGTAACGGTGGACTACAGTATGTAGGAAGCACTATCTGTATGTTGATGAAGAGAATTCTTGAACACATAAGGGTGGTAAAAAACAGAGACATGACATATGCCACAGCTAAACACATGACACAGTGCCAGAACAGCAACTGGAAAGCGATGAGTTTCTTTGGCATCCATGCAGTAACAATCAATGAACATGGAGGAGAAAGAATTAAAAAACTTCAACAAATGGAATTTCGCTATATAATAAGATTAAGAACGAAGACACCGTCGGAGCTAAACAATGACGAAGAATTATACGTACATCTAGAATGATAACAAAGGAAGAAAATTAAGTAAAACAACAAATCAAACTCAAACTATGGCTTAGAGACAGCAAAAAGGAAAAGAAAAAAGAAAAAACAACCCTTTCTATCTGCAATTAAAGAAAGAGAAAATCTAAATGATGGGAGAAGAAATACACAAGAATTGCTCAAGATCAAGGAGGCTGATGAACTGTCAAACTATGACCTGATATGGAATCAATGGGTACTAAACCTGAAAGAAAGAATCCAAAGCCAAGGTCATGTAACTACAAGATAATATGGGAGAAGGCTCTGCAAATAAAGTGTAACAGACTTTCAAAGGAAACCAATGGACATGGAAAACAGTGTAACTATAAGCTGTAGACCCTGCTAACAAGCACACCCCAATTGGTGACATCACAAGTGAATCGGATATAAGTGAGGTGGAAGGAAGAAGCGGCCCGAACCAAAAGACAACTTTTTTAGAAGAAATTCGATTAATGCACACAGATCAAACGTTAACGAGAGGGAGAGGGCAAGGAAGAGGTACCAACAGAGGTCGTGGCAAGGGAGATTCAAATGCCACAAAAGCACAAGAAAAACAAGACGATCAAGATGGAAAAAGGAAGTATCCGTTACGCAACTTGAAGAAGTAATAGAAAACACAAACTTGATTGTAAACCTATCAAAATACATATTAACTAATGATGAAATAGCATTACTGAATAAAGGACTCTCCTTCTGTCCTGAAAGTCATTATGACTACACCCAAACCAGAATCGACTTTTAGAAATATGTAAGAAAATAAAAACTGGCAAAAATAAATGCGAATAAAAATCTGACAAGAGGACAACAAGGTGGGGAGTACTCATCAAATCAGGACAAAATAAAACTAAGCATTGATCAAATACCAGATCTAAAAAATATGTTTGATTTAATGTTCAATCTTAGTGATGAAGAGATCTCGGAAGAACAGGTTCTTCAAGAATTATCAATAGAAACTGATAAACATACCTCGGGTGGCCTAAAAAAGAAGTCATAGTACTGCCCGTCCCTATCACCTGGAAATAAATTTGATCTCTTTGCGGAAGCAATAATAGGAGAATTGGATAACATTTCAAAAACAAGACATCAAACGAAAAAAGAAAATTTAACATGTAAACAAAGGAAAGCGTTTAAACTATTGATGGAAAATCAGGACATAATAATCAAACCCAAGGACAAGGGTGGAAACATCGTCCTAATGGATAAAAAAGATTTTATGAAAGAGGCGTACAGACAATTAAATGATGCCACCAAATACAGTAAATTTCAAAGTAATTCCATCAAGGAAATGACAGTGAACTTAAATGAAAAATTACAAGACTGGCACAAAATAAATCTAATTGACGATAATGAATTGCAATTCCTAACAAAGGATTTCCCAAAAACCCCGATAATCTATTTTTTGCCGAAAATTCATAAGGCACTTGAAAATCCACCGGGAAGACCAATCGTGTCCTCATGTGATTCCCTATATGAAAATATATCAAAGTATGTAGATCATTGTTTGGCACCCATCGCTCAAAGCATTAGCTCGTATATCCAAGACACGGGAGATTTCCTGAGATCACTAACAGAGATTAGTTGGAACACAAACTATATATTAGCCACCATAGATGTAGTCTCTTTGTACACATCGATCCAACATGAAATTGGATTGCAAGCATGTAAATACTTTTTACAACAAAGATGTATAACGGAAATGGAACACACACAAATGTTGCTATCTATGATAGAAATATGTCTGACAAACAACATTTTCCTCTTCAATCATGAATTATTCAGACAGGAATGCGAAACTGCCATGGGCATATCTTTTTACCAAACTAGGCCAACATCACTATGGGGTGGTGGGAAAAGACAGTAGCCTGGGATGCAGAAAATCAAATGGAATTAGAAAAAATAATTCTATGGGTCCGATACATTGATGACCTCTTTATAATTTGGAATGGAACTGAAAATGAATTAAAAAATACTTCCAAAAAACTAAACCGAAATAATGTAGGTTTATCATTTACATGTACAATCAGCAAAAAGGAAATCGCTTTCCTAGACACGTGGATATACATAGAGGAAGACCAAATCCATTCAACTCTGTTCAGAAAAGAAACGGCAATGAAGAGCATTCTCCATGGGACAAGTTTACATCCAAGATCGTTGCTGGAAAGCATTCCTTATGGTGAATTTGTCAGGATGAAGCGAAACTGCTCCAAAGAAAAAGATGCAGAGGAAAAAATTGTGGAAACAACAGCAAGACTAAAACTTAGAGGCTACAGAGACACAACATTAAAGAAATCCAGAGAAAAGACCCATAATAAATTCTGAGCAGAAACCTTAATCACCAAAAAGGAAACACAATCCGGGGTAACACAAGATCAAGGGGCCCCAAGATGCATTATCACATACAGCAAAGAAAGTGGAATATTTGTCAACAAAATACAAAAATATTGGCATCTGATTGCAAATGACCCAGAAATTGGCTCTTTGTTGGGATCCAGGTCATTGGTAATATATAGAAAAACAAAATCAGTAAAAGATCTATTGGTGAAAAGTCACTTTCAAGAAAGAGCACAAATAAATTGGCTCTGGGAACAACAACGAGGCTTTGTGAAATGCAACACTTGCAAAGCGTGCAAGCTCGGAATGAATCGGAGGAATATACAAGATCATGACAGAAAAACAATAGAGATAAATCCAAAAAATTACTTGTACCACCAAATTCGTAATATATGTCATCAAATGTAACGGTGGACTACAGTATGTAGAAAGCACTATCTGTATGTTAAGGAAAAGAATTCTTGAACACATAAGGGCAGTAAAAAACAGAGACATGACATATGCCACAGCTAAACACATGGCACAGTGCCTTGCTCACTTTGCCACTGGATTCAAGATAGCCTGGCTGATGACGGCTGTAAGCCAGAAACCGGTCCCAGGATGCTTGTTTCCGGTCCAGGGAAGACATGGCTTGGCAGTTCGGGCTGGACTGTTCCCATGAGGCACAGGGTCAGACTGATTTGCATATGGCCATGTCTGTACTGGGGTGGCGGAGTGAGCTAAAGAATGATGATGGATTAAACCCAGATCAGTTGACTGAGGGGGAGTGCTTGCAATGTTCAACACTCCATCCATCATCCCCTTTGGTTTTGCTATGTTCGTCCTAAGTTGGCAGGGTATGCCCAGACGTGGGTCCCTTGCTCACTTTGCCACTGGATTCAAGATAGCCTGGCTGATGACGGCTGTAAGCCAGAAACCGGTCCCAGGATGCTTGTTTCCGGTCCAGGGAAGACATGGCTTGGCAGTTCGGGCTGGCCTGTTCCCATGAGGCACAGGGTCAGACTGATTTGCATATGGCCATGTCTGAACTGGGGTGGCAGAGTGAGCTAAAGAATGATGATGGATTAAACCCAGATCAGTTGACTGGGGGTGAGTGCTTGCAATGTTCAACACTCCGTCCATCATCCCCTTTGGTTTTGCTACAGCTAAACACATGGCACAGTGCCAGAACAGCAACTGGAAAGCGATGAGTTTATTTGGCATACATGCAGTAACAATCAATGAACGTGGAAGAGACAGAATAAAAAAACTTTGACAAATGTAATCACGCTATATAATAAGATTAAGAACGAAGACACCGTCGGAGCTCAACAATGACGAAGAATTATACGTACATCTAGAATGATAACAAAGGAAGAAAATTAAGTAAAACAACAATCAAACTCAAACTATGGCATAGAGACATCAAAAAGGAAAAGAAAAAAGAAAAAAAACAACCCATTCTATCTGCAAATAAAGAAAGAAAAATCTAAATGATGGGAGAAGAAATACACAAGAATTGCTCAAGATCAAGGAGGCTGATGAACTGTCAAACCATGACCCGATATGGAATCAATGGGTACTAAACCCGAAAGAAAGAATCCAAAGCCAAGTTCATGTAACTACAAGATAATATGGGAGAAGGCTCTGCAAATAAAGTGTAACAGACTTTCAAAGGAAACCAATGGACATGGAAAACAGCGTAACTATAAGCTGTAGACCCGAGAAAAAGAAAGACATTGAAAATAAATGTATACATTACAAAATTGAAGTACGATACTTCGAAATGATCATGGGAGTCTCAGGACATGTGATAATATACACGAGCAACAGTCAATACACTAGCTTTGTAAATATTGTATATATATTGATGTATTAGAAATAGCACTACATTACCCACAATGCCGCATAACAGGATAATGTGATATGTATAAATAGTGCCATAGAAAAAAGACTCACTTACCGTGATTAAGGCCTTGGAAGGCTGAAACGCGTTGGCGAAGCGTTACATATGTAATAAATGTTGAATATCGGATATCTAAGAGTGCAGCATTCCTTTGTTTGAAAAATTGACTGCAGGTCTTGGATTCGGCCCCTTACGCTTGCACCCACTGTTGAGCGCGCCGGGAACAAGGATCACATTGTGAAACATTGAAGGAAAGCGGCGGCTATGTATATTTATATTCACTGAAAAAACCATAGGTTTTAGGGACAGTTATAGTTAGTTGGACATTTCACTCGTACAAAACCATAGAAATTCCCCCGTTATAGTTAGTTCAGCTAACTATAACTCGCGCCCCCGCAATGCACTGCTGATGACGTCACATATTACATCACTCATGACATGGTCAGTGACATCACTGATGACATCACTGATGACATCATCCAGTGACTGTGTGTTTCTGTAAAGTTTAAATATGTTTAATATATATAGGGAAAGGCGTATTGAAGAATGAGTGGGTGTATAAGTGTCTGAATGGATGATTTAGTACGTGAGTGACTGACTCTACAAGTGAGTGATTAAATGTATCTTACTGAATGCATGGGTTAGTGACTAAACTGTGTGAATGTCTGTATCCGTCTGTCTGTTGGTTTGTAAGCGGCTGCATGGCTTTCTGAATAGCTACATGAGTGTCTACATGGGTTATTGATTGATTGTCTGAGTATCTGTATGGGTGCCTGAGTGTTTGTGTGGGTGGGGTGTGTGTGACTCTGTGCATAGATGTGTGAGTTGGTGATTCACTGGGTGCATGGTTTCAAGAGTGCATCTGTGATGGACTGTATGGGTGGGTGAGTGTGTGTATGGGTGTGTTAGTGATTGAATGTATATCTCAGTGGTACATGTGTGAGTAACTACATATGTGAAAGGCAGTATATATGTGTGTTGGAGTATATAAATGGCTATAAGTGAGAGTGTGTGATTGTGAGAGTGGCTGTATGGATGAGTGTGTACTTGTATCAGTGATTGTATAAGAGTGTAATAATGTGCTAGTATTTGTATGAGTAAGTGAGCTGGTGTGTGTATAACTGTATAGGTGAGTAAATGGGTGTGTGATTAAGTTTTTTGCATGACTGACTAGGTGTGTGAGTACCTCTATGGATGAGTGGCGGTGTGTGAGTGTTTATATAGGTGTATGAGTGCATATGATAGTCCTTTACTGAGTGACTAAGTATGAGTGACTGTACGGGTGAGTGAGTGGATGTGTGTGTAGACCTAAGAATCAGTGAGTGGGTATGTAGTTTTTGGTGTTGGAGTGTCTATGGTTTTGAGAATGGCAGTCTGTAATTTAGAGTGGGTGTATCAAAAGTTATATTAGGGTGTGAGAAGATGCATGAAATTATCACATGGATGATGTCATCAGTGATGTCATTTGAGATGTCATCAGTGATGTCATCAGTGATGTCACTGACCATGTCATGAGTGATGTAATATGTGACGTCATCAGCAGTGCATTGCGGGGCGCGAGTTATAGTTAGCTGAACTAACTATAGCGGGGGAATTTCTATGGTTTTGTACGAGTGAAATGTCCAACTAACTATAACTGTCCCTAAAACCTATGGTTTTTTCAGTGAATTTCAAAGGTTTTTTAAATGCTAATTTCTAACTATAACGTGTCTGAAACCTATGGTTTTTTCAGTGAATTTCAAAGGTTTTTTAAATGCTAATTTCTAACTATAACGTGCCTGAAACCTATGATTTTTAAGTGAATTTCAAAGTTTTTTTAAATGCTAGTTTCTAACTATGCCTACAGAGGTAGGACATGTGAAGAAAGAAGAAAAAACGCACAGAAAGAAGCAAAAGATGTGCAGAAAGAACCAACAGAGGAGCAGAAAGAGGCCTTGTTGCAAAATCATCCTGTGCCCACAACTTTTTCAGACGGGTACTGGTGGTAACTGACTCTGACTAACCAGAGCCAGTGCTATGCTAAAAGACACTTAGAATACAGTGAAAACACCTACATACACTAGGGAACACTATGCGTTGGGGTACCCCTGTGATTAGCATGACCTCCTCTGCAAGTCCCTAGTACATAATAGGGCAGGGGGATTAAAACTACCTCTTAAAACGCTACAGGGCGCGTTTGCACAGTGGTGAAGGGAGGGGCCTGAGGTGACATGTGTGCAAACGCACCCCGTGGCGCGTTTTAAGTTGCGGGATTAAGTCCCCTTGAATTCTGAGGGTCCCTGGGGCCCAACTAGCCCC
The DNA here is from genome assembly GCA_963921515.1 of Calotriton arnoldi. Taxonomy (NCBI): domain Eukaryota; kingdom Metazoa; phylum Chordata; class Amphibia; order Caudata; family Salamandridae; genus Calotriton; species Calotriton arnoldi. The sequence goes on along the minus strand of CAWUFW010008795.1, from coordinate 515,129 downwards.
CAGGTACCTACAGTTAGGACCACAGAGCTGAGTTGCAGAGAGGCGTTCCGAGGCCACGCACCTTTTTCACCTCTCTGCAACGCAACTCTGTTGTGCTTACTGAAGGTACCTGGTGGGCTAGTTGGCCCCAGGGTCCCTCAGGACTCAAAGGAATTAATTCCCCAACTTAAAAGCACCACAGGGCGTGTTTGCGCACATGTCACCTGAGGCCCCGCCCCTCCCTTCACCACTGTGCAAACGCGCCCCGTGGTGCGTTTTAAGTTGGGGGATTAGGTCACCTTGAATCCTGAGGGTCCCTGGGGCCCAACTAGCCCACTAGGTACTTCCAGTAAGCACCACAGGCCTGCGTTGCAACGCCTGTAACAAATTGTGCAGTTGTGTTTAGGTAGTGAAGAGGGTCGTGCTGGGGGTAGTGTTTTAGGGTTTAGGGTAGTGCAGTGGTGTTTGTGTAGTGTAGGGGGTCATGCTGGGGGTAGATTTAGGGTTTAGGGTAGTGCAGTGGTGTTTGGGTAGTGTAGGGAGTCGTGCTGGGGTGGTGTTTTTAGGGTTTAGGGTAGTGCAGTGGTGTTTGGGTAGTGTAGGGGTCGTGCTGGGGGTAGTGTTTTAGGGTTTAGGGTAGTGCAGTGGTGTTTGGGTAGTGTAGGGGGTCGTGCTGGGGGTAGTGATTTAGGGTAGTGCAGTGGTGTTTGGGTAGTGTAGGGGGTACTGCTGGGGGTAGTGTTTTAGGGTTTAGGTTAGTGCAGTGGTGTTTGGGTAGTGTAGGGGTATTGCTGGGGGTAGTGTTTTAGGGTTTAGGGTAGTGCAGTGGTGTTTGTGTAGTGTAGGGGGTAGTGTTTTAGGGTTTAGGGTAGTGCAGTGGTGTTTGTGTAGTGTAGGAGGTTGTGTTTTAGGGTTTAGGGTAGTGCAGTGGTCTTTGGGTAGTGTAGGGAGTCATGATGGGGTAGTGTTTTAGGGTTTAGGGTAGTGTAGGGGGTCATGCGGGGGTAGTGGTTTAGGGATTAGGGTAGTGCATTGGTGTTTGGGTAGTGTAGGGGGTCATGCGGGGGGTAGTGTTTTAGGGTTTAGGGCAGTGCAGTGGTGTTTGGGTAGTGTAGGGGGTCGTGCTGGGGGAGTGTTTTAGGGTTTTAGGGCAGTGCAGTGGTGTTCGGGTAGTGTAGGGGATCGTGCTGGGGGGAGTGTTTTAGGCTTTAGGGCACTGCAGTGGTGTTCGGGTAGTGTAGGGGGTCGTGCTGGGGGAGTGTTTGAGGGTTTAGGGCAGTGCAGTCGTGTTCGGGTAGTGTAGGGGGTTGTGCTGGGGGTAGTATTTTAGGGTTTAGGGTAGTGCAGTGGTGTTCGGGTAGTGTAGGGGGTCGTGCTGGGGGTAGTGTTCTAGGGTTTAGGGTAGTACAGTGGTGTTTGGGCAGTGTAGGGGGTAATGCTGGGGGTGGTGTTTTAGGGTTTAGGGCAGTGCAGTGGTGTTCGGGCAGTGTAGGGGGTCGTGCTGGGGGTGGTGTTTCAGGGTTTAGGGCAGTGCAGTGCAGTGGTGTTCGGGCAGTGTAGGGGGTCGTGCAGGGGTGGTGTTTCAGGGTTTAGGGCAGTGGTGTTCGGGCAGTGTAGGGGTTCATGCTGGGGGTGGTGTTTCAGGGTTTGGGGCAGTGCAGTGGTGTTCGAGCAGTAAAGGGGGTCATGCTGGGGGTGGTGTTTCAGGGTTTAGGGCAGTGCAGTGGTGTTCGGGCAGTGTAGGGGGTCGTGCAGGGGGTGGTGTTTCAGGGTTTAGGGCAGTGGTGTTCGGGCAGTGTAGGGGGTCGTGCTGGGGGTGGTGTTTCAGGGTTTGGGGCAGTGCAGTGGTGTTCGAGCAGTAAAGGGGGTCGTGCTGGGGGTGGTGTTTCAGGGTTTAGGGCAGTGCAGTGGTGTTCGGGCAGTGTAGGGGCGGTGCAGGGGGTGGTGTTTCAGGGTTTAGGGCAGTGCAGTGGTGTTCGGGCAGTGTAGGGGGTGCCGCAGGGGGTGGTGTTTCAGGGTTTAGGGCAGTGCAGTGGTGTTCGGGCAGTGTAGGGGTCATGCAGGGGGTGGTGTTTCAGGGTTTAGGGCAGTGCAGTGGTGTTCGGGCAGTGTAGGGGGTTGTGCTGGGGCTGGTGTTTTCAGGGTTTAGGGCAGTACAGTGGTGTTCGGGCAGTGTAGGGGGTCGTGCTGGGGCTGGTGTTTCAGGGTTTAGGGCAGTGAGGTGGTGTTCGGGCAGTGTAGGGGGTTGTGCTGTGGCTGGTGTTTCAGGGTTTAGGGCAGTGCATGGTGTTCGGGCAGTGTAGGTGGTCGTGCTGGGGCTGGTGTTTCAGGGTTTAGGGCAGTGCAGTTGTGTTCGGGCAGTGTAGGGGGGTCTTGCTGGGGCTGGTGTTTCAGAGTCTAGGGCAGTGCAGTGGTGTTCGGGCAGTGTTGGGGGTCTTGCTGGGGCTGGTGTTTCAGGGTTTAGGGCAGTGCAGTGGTGTTCGGGCAGTGTAGGGGGTCGTGCTGGGGGTGGTGTTTCAGGGTTTAGGGCAGTGCAGTGGTGTTTGGGCAGTGTAGGGGGTCATGCTGGGGCTAGTGTTTCAGGATTTAGGGCAGAGCAATGGTGTTCAGGCAGTGTATGGGGTTTTGCTGGAGGTGGTGTTTCAGGGTTTAGGGCAGTGCAGTGGTGTTCGTGCAGTGTAGGGGTGGTGTTTCAGGGTTTAGGGCAGTGGTGTTCAGGCAGTGTAGGGGGTCTTGCTGGGGTTGATGTTTCAGGGTTTAGGGCAGTGCAGTGGTGTTCGGGCAGTGTAGGGGGTCGTGCTGGGGGTGGTGTTTCAGGGTTTAGGGCAGTGCAGTGGTGTTCCGGCAGTGTAGGAGGTCGTGCAGGGGGTGGTGTTTCAGGGTTTAGGGCAGTGCAGTGGTGTTCGGGCAGTGTAGGGGGTTGTGCAGGGGGTGGTGTTTCAGGGTTTAGGGCAGTGCAGTGGTGTTTGGGCAGTGTAGGGGGTCGTGCAGGGGGTGGTGTTTCAGGGTTTAGGGCAGTGCAGTGGTGTTCGGCCAGTGTAGGTGGTCTTGCTGGGGGTGGTGTTTCAGGCTTTAGTGCAGTGGTGTTCGGGCAGTGTAGGGGGTCTTGCTGGGGGTGGTGTTTCAGGGTTTAATGCAGTGCAGTGGTGTTCGGGCAGTGTAGGGGTCTTGCTGGGGCTGGTGTTTCAGGGTTTAGGGCAGTGCAGTGGTTTTTGGGCAGTGTAGGCGGTCGTGCTGGGGCTGGTGTTTCAGGGTTTAGGGCAGTGCAGTGGTGTTCGGGCAGTGTACGGGGTTGTGCTGGGGCTGGTGTTTCAGGGTTTAGGGCAGTGCAGTGGTGTTCGGGCAGTGTAGGGGGTCGTGCTGGGGGTGGTGTTTCAGGGTTTAGGGCAGTGCAGTGGTGTTCGGGCAGTGTAGGGGGTCGTGCTGGGGGTGGTGTTTCAGGGTTTAGGGCAGTGCAGTGGTTTTCGGGCAGTGTAGGCGGTCGTGCTGGGGCTGGTGTTTCAGGGTTTAGGGCAGTGCAGTGGTGTTCGGGCAGTGTAGGGGGTCGTGCAGGGGGTGGTGTTTCAGGGTTTAGGGCAGTGCAGTGGTGTTCGGGCAGTGTAGGGGTCGTGCTGGGGCTGGTGTTTCAGGGTTTAGGGCAGTGCAGTGGTGTTCGGGCAGTGTAGGGGGTCTTGCTGGGGTGGTGTTTCAGGGTTTAGGGCAGTGGTGTTCGGGCAGTGTAGGGGGTCTTGCTGGGGGTGGTGTTTCAGGGTTTAGGGCAGTGCAGTGGTGTTCGGGCAGTGTAGGGGGTCTTGCTGGGGGTAGTGTTTCAGGGTTTAGGGCAGTGCAGTGGTGTTCAGTGCAGTGTAGGGAGTCGTGCTGGGGATGGTGTTTCAGGGTTTAGGGCAGTGCAGTAGTGTTCGGGCAGTGTAGGGGGTCGTGCAGGGGGTGGTGTTTCAGGGTTTAGGGCAGTGCAGTGGTGTTCGGGCAGTGTAGGGGGTCGTGCTGGGGATGGTGTTTCAGGGTTTAGGGCAGTGCAGTGGTGTTCGGGCAGTGTAGGGGGTTGTGCTGGGGGTGGTGTTTCAGGGTTTAGGGCAGTGGTGTTCGGGCAGTGTAGGGGGTCTTGCTGGGGGTGATGTTTCAGGGTTTAGGGCAGTGCAGTGGTGTTCGGGCAGTGTAGGAGGTCTTGCTGGGGGTAGTGTTTCAGGATTTAGGGCAGTGCAGTGGTGTTCGGGCAGTGTAGGGGTCATGCTGGGGGTGGTGTTTCAGGGTTTAGGGCAGTGCAGTCGTGTTCGGGCAGTGTAGGGGGTCGTGAAGGGGGTGGTGTTTCAGGGTTTAGGGCAGTGCAGTGGTGTTCAGGCAGTGTAGGGGGTCGTGCTAGGGTATGTGTTTCAGGGTTTAGGGCAGTGCAGTGGTGTTCGGGCTGTGTAGGGGGTCGTGCTGGGGGTAGTGTTTTAGGGTTTAAGGTAGTGCAGTGGTGTTTGTGTAGTGTAGGGGGTCGTGCTGGGGCAGTGTTTTAGGGTTTAGGGTAGTGCAGTGGTGCTTGTGTAGTGTAGGGGGTCGTGCTGGGGGTAGTGTTTTAGGGTTTAGGGTAGTGCAGTGGTGTTTGTGTAGTGTAGGGGTTCATGTTTTAGGGTAGTGCAGTGGTGTTTTGGTAGTGTAGGGGGTCGTGCTGGGGGTAGTGTTTTAGGATTTAGGTTAGTGCAGTGGTGTTGGGGTAGTGTTTTAGGGTTTAGGGTAGTGCAGTGGTGTTTGTGTAGTGTAGGGGGTCATGCTGGGGGTAGTGTTTTAGGGTTTAGGATAGTGCAGTGGTGCTTGTGTAGTGTAGGGGTCGTGCTGGGGTAGTGTTTTAGGGTTTAGGGTAGTGCAGTGGTGTTTTTGTAGTGTAGGGGGTCATGTTTTAAGATGCAACGCTCCAATACCTGACCAGTCTGCACTACATAAAACTGCAAAAACTAAAAATAAAAAGTGTTTTGCACACTTTTGTCATTGGGCTATATGTGGGCTACATCTGGGTAATATGTGTGCTACATTTGGGCTCTTTTTTCACTGGTGGCCATCTTGGAAGACTTCTTTGTTATGAAGTTTCCTAATTTCCTCATTTACTGCAGTCTCCTCAGTAGGAAATGCTTTCAGTTTTTTACTTTGATTCCATCAAGAAGGCATTCAGATGTGTCACACATTTGCCATAAATTCAGAATGTTAGCACTCTAGTTGTTCATTAGATCACTGTAGTAAAGCTACTGCTCACCAAGGAGTTAACTGGAAGTCTACTGCTGGTATTGAAAGTGATTGTTTCAGTCTGCATGTCAGAATTTTCTAATGAAATAGAAGAGGATTTGAGATCTCACTTAAAACATGCACTACATTTTCTTTTTGCAGCACTAACCATAATTTCTATGGCAAAATGAACCCCCTCATTTTGTTCCTTTTTAAATTAAATGTTTTAAGTGTTACCAGTTTATTCCAATCAAGATGGCTTCAGGTGTGCCATACTTTTGTCATAAGTAAGGCTGTTAGCACTCTAGTTGTTCTTTAGAACACTCTGGGAAGCTGCAGTAGAACACAAAGGCATCAACTGACAGGCTGCTCCTGTTGAAATATAACAGGAAGATATTTGAGATCTCACTTAAAACATGTCCTAATTTTTCTTTCTACAGCACTAACCATAATTTCTATGGCAAAATGAACCCCCTCATTTTGTTCCTTTTTAAATTAAATGTTTTAAGTGTTACCAGTTTATTCCAATCAAGATGGCTTCAGGTGTGCCATACTTTTGTCATAAGTAAGACTGTTAGCGCTCTAGTTGTTCTTTAGAACACTCTGGGAAGCTGCAGTAGAACACAAAGGCATCAACTGACAGGCTGCTCCTGTTGAAATATAACAGGAAGATATTTGAGATCACACTTGAAACATGTCCTAATTTTTCTTTCTACAGCACTAACCATAATTTCTATGACAAAATGAACCCCATCATTTTGTTCCTTTTTAAATTAAATGTTTTAAGTGTTACCAGTTTATTCCAATCAAGATGGCTTCAGGTGTGCCATACTTTTGTCATAAGTAAGACTGTTAGCGCTCTAGTTGTTCTTTAGAACTCTCTGGGGAAGCTGCAGTAGAACACAAAGGCATCAACTGACAGGCTGCTCCTGTTGAAATATAACAGGAAGATATTTGAGATCACACTTGAAACATGTCCTAATTTTTCTTTCCAGAGCACTAACCATAATTTCTATGACAAGATGAACCCCATCATTTTGTTCCTTTTTAAATTAAATGTTTTAAGTGTTACCAGTTTATTCCAATCAAGATGGCTTCAGGTGTGCCATACTTTTGTCATAAGTAAGGCTGTTAGCACTCTAGTTGTTCTTTAGAACACTCTGGGAAGCTGCAGTAGAACACAAAGGAATCAACTGACAGTCTCTGCCCTTGTTGGATGTACATGTTTTACTGAGAATGTCAGACTTCATTCTCACATGACTGAGAAAGATAATGTGAATTTACAGAAAATATGCTCTCATTTTAGCTTCTGGGGTCCAAAACTGTATGGGACAAGCATGTGAAAATAGTTTTCTCTCAAACATGATTCATGATATCCCAGCAGAAGGTTTTTCACAGGGTAAAATCACCTTAGAACACACCACAATTCCTGAAATTAGTATGGTACCATCAACAAATGAATTCTAATGTAACTAAAGTCTGTTATCACCCTTTATAGTCCTCATTTTGGTAACCCTCAAAATCTTCGATTCACTACAATGCATTTCAATGGGGTACTATCATTTATATTGGTCCCAAGATGGCTGCCAGCAATTCCAGGATGAAGTGCTGACAGCCAATCAGATCTCACGATGACATGTGTGGTTAGGCTCCGCCCAGATATATATGTGTTTTTACTTTTGATTTTCTCAGCAACTACTGAACGGATTTACACCATTTAACAAAAAGGGTTCTTTTTGAACCAAGAACTACCTCTTTGCCAAATTTGGTGTAATTCCGTTCAGCAGTTCGGGCTGTAGCCTTGCATAAAGTTTCCTATGGGAAATTGATTTTTTGACTCTTATTTTTTAATTTCTCCGCAACTACTGAACGGATTTACACCATTTAACAAAAAGGGTTCTTTCTGCACCAAGAACTACCTCTTTGCCAAATTTGGTGTAATTCCGTTCAGCAGTTCGGGCTGTAGCCGTGTCTAAAGTTTCCTATGGGAAAATGAATGGGAAAACACGTTTTGGGACCCCCCTTTTTTCTCGGCCCCCGCTTGACGAATCACCCTGAGACTTTCAGGGTAGGAGCGGACCGGAGCGGGCCATAAAGTTTGAAAATTTCGCGAAGATTCGTCAACCGACGCAAGAGTTATTTCAAATAGAATGTCGCGGATTTCCTATGGAAAATAGGTCCTAACTATAACTATCTACTGGCGACCGCCAGTAGATAATGAACACAAACACATATATATGTGTTTGCTTATATAAGTATATATTGATATATTTTACTAAATACTAGTGGAATATATTTAATTGACATAATATTACATGTATATATTAAAATATTTAACATTAACTGCTTTAAACTCTATGTTTAAAAAAATCAATATTTTTGTCTTTTTCTGTACGATATTAGTGTCTATGATATTTTTTTCCTGATTTTTTAGGGACCTAAAATCTAATGTTCTTAGTTTAATATAGTTGTGATATCATTACAGACCTGTAGTTAGAAACTACTATACTTCAGTACTTTATTGAAGTTGAATTCTGATGTAATACTACCTGAATACAACACAAAGTGCAACTGACACTTAAATCAAATGAAAGGTTAAGTAGCAATTGGGCTCGGTCTGCATACAGATAGCATTAGCTGTTTTTTACATCATTTCAACACCAAAAACAAAGAGGGGCATTGTGTCAGCCTCCTTCAACCATTAACTCATTCAGGTCAGCCCATTGAGAGATAGCTTGAAGAAAGGTGCCATTCACATTTTAACCTAGGAGGGATGAAAGTATAAAGAGAGCTGCCATGATTTCTTAACAATATTTAGACTATATTAGGATAATCTGTTGTCCCTTAAATTTCACGTTACTGTGGCAACAGCTGCCAATGAAAACGACGGAGTGCAAACTAGCTATCACTACACAGGAAATATTTAATTACATGTTGCTGTCATGGTTGCGATGGGTTTCCGTGAATCACGAGCAGCAAATGTATCGTGCTCCACGATTCCGCGGAACAGACTTGCCTCACTTCCGCCCTACAAAAGGTCCGTGGTCTAGTCTTTAGCACCGGAAGCCACTGCCACGTCACTCAACGCTTCCGGTACGAGCCGCTTAAACCTCTGCGGTTCCGCCAGGTCAGCGCTTCGTATTCTGAGCCCAAACCGCCATCGGACACCAGCCATTCCGGACGCCAATTTTCAGACCTACAGAACACCACGCTGGAAGCTGCCGAGCCGCAGGTAAAGACCCGCGCTGGAGCGCCTTGCCCCTTGTTGCCTGTTTGTTTGTGCCTTACCCGCGCTGGAGCGCCTTGCTGATTTTGCCTGTTTGGTTTTGTCTCTTTTCCTCGCGCTGGAGCGCCTGCTGATTTTGCCTTCTGTGTTGTAACTTACCCGCGCTGGAGCGCCTTGCTCCTTGTTGCCTGTTTGTTTGTGCCTTACCCGCGCTGGAGCGCCTTGCTGATTTTGCCTGTTTGGTTTTGTCTCTTTTTCCCGCGCTGGAGCGCCTTGCTGATTTTGCCTGTTTGGTTTTGTCTCTTTTTCCCGCGCTGGAGCGCCTTGCTGATTTTGCCTTCTGTGTTGTAACTTACCCGCGCTGGAGCGCCTTGCTGATTTTGCCTTTTGTATTATAACTTACCCGCGCTGGAGCGCCTTGCTGATTTTGCCTGTTTCAGTAATTGACTGTTTGTACAGGAACGCTCACGTTTTCTTTTACTGTCAGGATGAGGTGGTGTAGTTAGCCCCTTTTCTCTTCTGGTGCACCGGAGTTCGATCTAGTTCCTGGCCGTTTGTTACTTTCTCCTTAGTTGGATGTGTATGTACACAAGGTGATCAATTGTTCCACAAAAGACTGCTGTATTAAGGAATGGGGGTTTGCGTGTGCCCGTGTAATGGGGTTTCCTTATCTCCCTTCATTAGACGGTACACCCGGCCATCTTACTGGACTACGGATGATTCCCTCCTTGTCATCTGGACACCAACTCCATCACCTCTAGCTTCCTTCCCCGCTCCCAACGCCATCCTAGCTAGATTACGCGTTCTACTGGGATAAGGTGGGTACGGTGGCGGTAGGTCATGTCGTCTCTGCAAGACCGCTTCACAAGCATAAGGTAAGTCTTGTGGGGTGCCTGACAGAATACGAAGCCCAAGCATAAACGTCTTGCCCGGGCGACATGAGCAACCCCGAGATCACCCTGCAGGATATAGCGGCCATGCTCAACAGTATACAGGCCAAAAACCTCAGCCTGCGCCAGGACATGATAGCCTTACAAGGCCAAATGGCTGCTGGTGTGACGGGACCCTGGGGTCAAACACCCACATCTAGAGCTAGGCAGGAGGGGCTGTTGCGGCCACCTACGTTTACCTTTGGGGGTCCTTCTTCCTCCCAGGACACCTCCATACAAGTAATAGCTCCACATACCGTGCAACTAGCTCCTCCTGAACGCTTTTATGGCGAAAGCGCCAAATATAGCGTCTTCTTGCATCAGTGCCATCTACATTTCATGGCTCGAGCAACTGCCTTCCCGGATGACGCAGCCAAGGTCGCCTTTATCCTCTCCTACATGGGGGCGATGCCGCCCAATGGTCCATTTCATTAGTGGAAAATGATGATCCGATGTTGTACAACTTGCCGGTATTCAAGGAAACCATGAGAAGGATGTTCGCCCGCCACACCTTTGTTCAAGCCGCTGACAATGAACTACTCAGTCTGAAACAAGGCAGCACTGACCTGCTCCATTATATCACCACATTCAGCAGACTCGTCATCGAAGCTCGCTGGCCAGAATCCAAGAAGATATCCGTGTTCTACAGGGGTTTACGTGACGAGTTGAAAGACCTGGTGTCACAGATGCCCGAACCACCAGAAGAAATAGGACCGTTCATTGATTTAGTAGTCAAGATGAACTACCGGATACAGGAGCGAAGAACTGAGAAAACCAAGACGGGCGACAGCCGGTTCTTGGCCTTCAGGGACAAAACCAAAAACGAACCAGACCAGTCTAGTGAGGCACCGGAACCAATGCAAATAGGCAGCATCCGGGGCCCTCTTACCAAAGAAGAAAGGGAGAGAAGACGGAGTCAGAATCAGTGTTTGTACTGTGGCAAGAACGGCCACTTCGTTAGGGACTGCCCAGTAAAACCTACCCGTACTAGAGGGAAGAGACCGTTTGCCTTTTCTGTTTCCAAAGGAAACAAGTCGGGAAACGAAGAAACCCAGTAGATAGTGGGGTCCAGCTACTGGGTTCGTCGTTCAACAAGACAATGACCCCTGCCTGTGTTGGTAACACTCAACACTTAGGAGTGGCAGTATCTTTACAAGCACGGACAGGCCAGACATGGCAGATTTCTGCCCTGCTCGATTCCGGGGCCACAGGCAACTTCATAGACACCCAGTATCTGGTGAACCTGGGTATGGCCACCATACCAAAGGCTAAACCAGAAACCGTAAAAGCCGTGGATGGTACAGACCTTACCTCCGGCCTTATCCGTTTCCAAACCGAGGACATGGAGATGACGTTCGACAACAATCACACTGAAACCATCGCCTTCGATGTCATCGATGCACCCCAGTTCCGGGTGATATTGGGTCTCCCGTGGCTAGTGCGTCACAATCCACGGATAGATTGGGCATCCAGACTGATGGTCCTGGATTCGGTCAGTTGTACCGCTTCCTGTTATCCTCGGACAGCCTTTTCCGGTGTCAAGGCCGTGCAAGTCCTCACTCTACCCTTGACAGGAACTGGTGTGACTACACAAGGAGCAGTGCCAGAAGCATATCGGGACCTCGCCGCGGTATTCGACAAGAAGGGCGCCAATACACTGCCTCCTCATCGTCCCTTTGACTGCAGAATAGACCTGATCCCTGGTTCAACGCTTCCTTGTAGCCGGGTCTATTCCCTCACAGAAAAAGAGAACGACCACCTCCGCTCTTATCTGGATGAGTTCTTGCGCAACGGGTTCATCCGCCACTCCAGGTCTCCAGTGTCATCGCCTCTTTTCTTCGTGGCCAAAAAGGAGGGGGACCTTAGGACCTGCATCGACTACAGGGCAATAAACGCCATCACCATAAAGAACAGGTACCCCCTTCCTTTAATATCAAACCTGTTGGACCAGGTTAAGGACGCCTCCATATATACCAAGCTGGACCTGCGGGGGGCCTATCATCTCGTCAGAGTCCGGAAGGGCGACGAATGGAAGACCGCGTTTCAGACCAGGTTTGGTCTCTTTGAATACCTGGTCATGCCCTTTGGACTCTGTAACGCTCCCGCGGCCTTCCAGTTCTTCATCGACGAAGTATTAAGGGAATTCATCGACCTCTTCTGTATTGTGTATATTGACGATATACTGATCTTCTCACAAACCCCTGCAGAACACGTCCGACATGTACGAGTCGTCCTGCAACGACTGGAACAAAACGGTTTGTACGTCAAACTAGAAAAAAGCGTTTTCCACACCACAACTGTCGAGTTCCTGGGTCATCTTCTTTCCCCTGCGGGTGTCGAAATGGACAAAAAGAAAGTGGAAGCCATACTGCACTGGCCATCCCCAAACACCGTCAAACACGTCCAGAGGTTCTTAGGGTTCGCGAATTACTACCGGCGTTTTATCACAGGCTTTTCCGGGTTAGCCACCCCCATCACCAAACTGCTGCGCAAAGGTGCCCTGTTCCGCTGGGATTCTGAGGCTGAACACGCCTTCCAGGAATTGAAGAAGAGGTTCATCACGGCCCCCATCCTGATACACCCCAACTCAGAGCGGCCTTTTATAGTGGAAGCTGATGTCTCACAAGACGCTCTGGGAGGTGTGCTGTCGCAAAGAGATGTTGACACGGGTCTGTTGCACCCCGTGGCCTTCTATTCCCGTAAACTGCAACCTGCCGAACGCAATTACGCCATATCGGACCGTGAACTGCTCGCTATCAAGGCCACGTTCGAGGAATGGCGCCACTACTTGAAGGACGCCAAACATCCTGTGACCATTTACACAGATCACCGGAATCTGCAATTCCTCCGCTCAGCTCGTGCCCTTACGTCTAGACAATTGCGTTGGACTCTGTTCTTTAACGAGTACGACTTTCGTATCACGTACCGACCCGGCAGAGAAAATGCCAAGGCCGACGCATTATCACGCCTAGAAGGAACAGAGGACACCGTAACCACAGCTGAGCCGGTGTCTATCCTACCTGAACGTTGTTTCCAGGGAGTGGTTCTTTCCTCCGCTTTTTTGACCCAACTACAAGATGACGTCAACCAGATCGACCAGGTTGCCTTGATAAGGAACCATAAAGGGGTTTCGTCACAGAACGGATTCATGTACAAAGAGGGCAGGTATGTCCTACCCTTGGTGGCACGCCAACAACAGGCATTGTACATGTGTCATGACCACGTACTGTCCGGACACCCTGGATATCATAAGACCATGGACCTGTTACAACGACGTTTCTGGTGCCCTACGCTGGCGGCAGACGCACACACACACGTAGCTCGCTGGGCGGTCTGTGCTCGAGGAAAGAATATGCCGGGATCCACGGTGGGTTTATTGCATCCTCTTCCGATTCCTCCCTATCCTTGGCACACCATCTCCATGGATTTCGTTGTGGACTTGCCCGCCACCAGAGCGGGATACACCACTATTCTTACCATCGTAGACCACCTCACCAAGATGGCTCATTTCGTACCACTGAAAAAACTACCCTCAGCGGCGGAGCTGACAGTTATCTTCCTGCAACACGTAGTACGTCTTCATGGCATTCCTTCTGTGGTGATAACAGACCGAGGGTCCCAGTTCGTGTCCAAATTCTGGAATGAAGTGTGCGCAGCCATGGATCTGGACGTGCGCTTATCGTCTGCTTATCACCCCCAGACCGACGGGCAGGCGGAGAGGACGAATCATACCATGGAACAATACCTTCGCTGCTTATTGATAACGGTGGAGAAGGAATGGGCGGATGTGTTGTGGATGGTGGAATACGCCTACAACAACAACCAACACTCAGCCATTGGTATGTCTCCTTTTTTTTGCCTCCAGGGTCGGCATCCACGGACGGAGGCCTGGGAGGAACAACGGGACAGTCCCTTGCCCACGGTTCAGGAATATCACACCATGCTTCGTGGTCTTTGGCAGCGGGCCCGGTTTGAACTGGCCAAGGCTAAGGAAACCTATAAACAGTACGCTGACGAGCACAGGGTCATTGAACCCGCTTACAAAAAAGGGGATAGGGTATGGCTCTCCATACGGAACCTTAATGTGCACGGCCCTAAGAAACTGCTGCCTCGCTTCGTAGGTCCCTACATCATTGACAAGGTGATCAACCGCGTTTCCATGAGACTTGCTCTGCCCCCGCAGATGAAAGTGCACCCTGTGTTCCATGTGTCCCTCCTTCGTCCTGTTCATCCTGAGAGTTCTGTCTCATCTCCTCCTTCTCCGGTCCTTATTGACGACCACGTGGAATATGAGGTCAGGGCTATTCTTCAATCCCATCGTACCCGGGGTCGGCTCTTCTACCTGGTGGACTGGAAGGGGTATGGTCCGGAGGACAGGTCCTGGGAGCCCTTGTCTCATGTTCGTCATGCTCCCCGATTGGTACGTGCCTTCCACGTCAGTCACCCTCTCAGCCCTCGTCCTGCCACCCCTGTGTGAGCTGATGGATGTTGGCTGGGGGGCTCTGTTTTGGTTGGGGGTGCTGTCATGGTTGCGATGGGTTTCCGTGAATCACGAGCAGCAAATGTATCGTGCTCCACGATTCCACGGAACAGACTTGCCTCACTTCCGCCCTACAAAAGGTCCGTGGTCTAGTCTTTAGCACCGGAAGCCACTGCCACGTCACTCAACGCTTCCGGTATGAGCCGCTTAAACCTCTGCGGTTCCGCCAGGTCAGCGCTTCGTATTCTGAGCCCAAACCGCCATCGGACACCAGCCATTCCGGACGCCAATTTCCAGACCTACAGAACACCACGCTGGAAGCTGCCGAGCCGCAGGTAAAGACCCGCGCTGGAGCGCCTTGCCCCTTGTTGCCTGTTTGTTTGTGCCTTACCCGCACTGGAGCGCCTTGCTGATTTTGCCTGTTTGGTTTTGTCTCTTTTTCCCACGCTGGAGCGCCTTGCTGATTTTGCCTTCTGTGTTGTAACTTACCCGCGCTGGAGCGCCTTGCCCCTTGTTGCCTGTTTGTTTGTGCCTTACCCGCGCTGGAGCGCCTTGCTGATTTTGCCTGTTTGGTTTGTGTCTTTCCCCGCGCTGGAGCGCCTTGCTGATTTTGCCTGTTTGGTTTTGTCTCTTTTCCTGCGCTGGAGCGCCTTGCTGATTTTGCCTTCTGTGTTGTAACTTACCCGCGCTGGAGCGCCTTGCTGATTTTGTCTTATGTATTATAACTTACCCGCGCTGGAGCGCCTTGCTGATTTTGCCTGTTTCAGTAATTGACTGTTTGTACAGGAACGCTCACGTTTTCTTTTACTGTCAGGATGAGGTGGTGTAGTTAGCCCCTTTTCTCTTCTGGTGCACCGGAGTTCGATCTAGTTCCTGGCCGTTTGTTACTTTCTCCTTAGTTGGATGTGTATGTACACAAGGTGATCAATTGTTCCACAAAAGACTGCTGTATTAAGGAATGGGGGTTTGCGTGTGCCCGTGTAATGGGGTTTCCCTTATCTCCCTTCATTAGACGGTACACCCGGCCATCTTACTGGACTACGGATGATTCCCTCCTTGTCATCTGGACACCAACTCCATCACCTCTAGCTTCCTTCCCCGTTCCCAACGCCATCCTAGCTAGATTACGCGTTCTACTGGGATAAGGTGGGTACGGTGGCGGTAGGTCATGTCGTCTCTGCAAGACCGCTTCACAAGCATAAGGTATGTCTTGTGGGGTGCCTGACAGTTGCCTTTGAAGTTACGCTGGATGACAGTAATACATCTGTTGATGTTTAGGATGTATGAATATAGGTTGGCAGCTATAGTGACTTAACAGTTAACCTATGCGAGGGTAGTCGTTCACCATTATTTCACACATATGCATTTCATGACTTGCCTAGGCATACTCAAGATTATTGTACACTTATCACTGCTCACCCTTGTAGTTCAGAAGACAGTAATGCTGCCAGGAAATTTAAGTGAGTTTTGAAAATTAATTGTCTCTGGTAGCGTACCAACGTTTGTTTCCGTAGACACTGAAAAAACCCTTTAATAATTAACCCTCTGTGTTTTGACCCATTGCTTGCTATGGGTGGCATGCGCATCTCTCATATTGCTCTGGTGCTTTCTTTTTTGCCAGAATAACATATCCTTATAAAATCAATTATTTGATATCTGAGAGTAAGCATCTGCATACATTGAACATGTTTACAATTTGTTGGCAGTAGTGTAAAGGGCTATTGGTTATTTGAAGGTTTATACTTTTCTGTAGGATTTTTTCCTTTTTAATCATTCAGCCCATCCTCACTGGCACAATCCCACTCTTTCTCACACACCACTTTACCCCTCACTACTCTGTAAATGTATATGGTCTCTGAACCAGCCTGTTGATTGTGACCCTCTACGTATGTTTTCCTGGTGATTGGAGCAATTGTGTGTGCCTCTCTAAACTTTGCTTTAAACTGTGTGCCTTGGGATTCTTTAAACTTGTATTGCTGCTCTTTATTAAAGGTGCTTTTAACATTTGGCACCTTCATTTGCCTTTACACGCCACATTATATTCCTTTGTCTTCTACCAACCGGCCTGGTAAATTTTTCCTGCGTCGGTAGCTATAAGCAGAGCTTTCTTTCATATCAATTACAAATGCCATCTAGAAAGGGTAAGGAGGTCTGCTGGTTACAGCGCTTTAATCTCTGACTTTTCGGCACTGACTTAATAGTACTGCACGTTGAAGGCTCACCAAAGGCAAGCCCATCGGCACCCATCTGTGCTGGGCCTACGGCTGGCACCAGGTCCCCTGGCCCTACATTATTCAGGACCTGAGCCAAAATCTCCTACTCCTCCCAAGAGCTTTTAGCCTGGCACTCTTGGGGCAGTTGCAAAGATACATCTCATGCCCTTCTAAGTGAAGGGTCTGCCAGCTGCTTGTCCTGTAAGTTACCGCTGGACGGCCCTTCTATGACCAACATGGTTTTGCCAACATTAAGGGACTCTGTGGAATGTAGTAATATATGAGGCTGCCTAATTAGGTTCGTTATCTACTTAGGTGTAGTCTCCAGATACATAACTTTATTGATTAGTTTAAACCAGATGTTTAATTTTTTACTGAAATCTAGATTTCAGATGCCTCTGTGTCTGACATTCTGTTGCCTACTCCGTTTTACACCAGGATCGTCCCCAGTGCAATGGGTGTTGGAGGGGCTCACGGTTATTTTTTGCTCTTAGTATGTCTGCAATATAACTAAAGGCGATAATTTAGGGCAGACTGAATGCCTTATTTTCTCATTAAATATTAGTCCTATGTTTTCGATTCCAGGGTCCTTGGTTTATCGGCCTCCTGTGCCTTACAATAATTTTCATTTACTATATTCATTTGGGTTGCACCCAGTATTTTTGACATTTGCCAACTTTACTATTTTGGGTGATTTCAACATACACCTCGACAATATTACAAATTCCTATGTGGGGACTTTACTCGCTATAACTCTTAAACAGTTAGATATGACTCTCTCACACATTGTGGGACACACATTGTATCTTATCCTCACGAATAGTTGTGATATCTCAATGGATTCTCTTTTTCTACTTCCTTGGTCTTATCACTTTGCAATTCCCTATCAGAAGAAACATTCTAAATCTTGCTTGCCTACGGTCACCCTGTCTGGACCTTCCAGAACATGGTACAGGGTGAATACTGAAAATGTTGTTGCCTCTCGTGCTACTGCCCTCCCATATCTCTTGGAAAATATGGGAAGTGATGTTTCAAACTTTAGTTCCTGGATTTCTACTCCATGGAAACTATTGTGTCTCTTAGTAGTAGAAAATGGTTCCGGTTCTTTAAGGCTTTAAATGAGAAAATAATGAAATGCAAAGGGCTGGAATGGAAGTGGAGATCCACGTACGATCATGCATGTAAGGAAATTTACAGATTGCCACTCAAGGCTTACAATAAACTTTAAAAAAAAACATATGCCACTTTCTATGCTCACAAACTGGCGTCATCCTCCAACTCTTCTAAAGGGATTTTTCCCATCGTCAACATCTTTCTTCATCCCTCAAGCTGTCTGCAGGATGTTTTGCCTTTTCTAGAGCTATTTGTTAATCTGTCAGCTTCTTTCTTTGGAAAAAATTCTGCTTTTGCAAAAGGTTTGACCTTCAACATGACAATGATCAGTCAGCTTATACTCTTGATTTTAAACATGATTCATCTATCAGGATCTTGGCTACCTTCACTCCTATTTCCTGATTGGAACTAAGTACTGCTCTACTACCCGGCTCTTCTGTTTGCATGTCAATCCACGCCCTCCTATGAGAGGCCTATATCACTCATCCTATTGGAACTCTCTGCAGCGTTAGGCACCGTTTCTCATTTCATCTTGTAAGAACGCCTCTCTCTTATGGTAAAACACAGATCTCCATTAAAATGGATGCATATCTTTCTATCAGATTGCTCCTAGAATTTTGCGTTGGGCCTCTTTAAATCAGCTATCTCTTGGCTCAAACAAGGAGTACCTCAGTGATCGTCTTTAAGCCCTATGCTTTTCAATGCGTAATTAGCTTTTCTGGCTGAAATAGTGCAGCCTTTTAGATTCTCTATAGTTCTTACGCGGACAACACATAGCTGATCAAGTCAAACTCTAAGCAAAACTCCCACATTCAAGAGTTATTTATAGACTCTCTTTCTGTAGTTGGCAAATGGATGCAAAAAAGCTGCCTTCAGCTCAATTTAGAGAAAACAAAATTGTTGGACTATTGCTCCTCTATTCTCATCTGGTCTCCCACTTGGCGGCTACCTGAACTGAGTCCGATTCCTGCTCTCTCCATGAAAGCTAGAAATCTTGGGATTCAATTTGACCCTGATTCGTGTTTAAAAATTCCAGATCTCAACAGTTACAGCCTCTTGTTTTTTTGTTTTCTTTGTTCAAGTCACCTATAAAGATCTTGGACTTCTCACTCTCTATAAGTTGGAAAACTGTGATTCATGATGCAATTACGCCCAGACGTAACTATGGCAATTCACTGTACTGCCAAAATATTCCATCCAGCCGCAGCTGACTGTACAGAATGCAGCTGCTCGTCTCATACTGAATGTACCTGGACAGCATTCCATCTCCTCCCATTCACATGACCTGCATTTGCTCTCCATACATAAAAGGGTGCTGTTCAAAGCAATAGTCTTAACTTACAGATCATTAATGAAAGAAGGCCCTGTCCATCTACAGTTAATACAACAGTATTCCCCGGGGTCAGCCTTAAGGTCTATCAGCACTAGACTGCTAACTATTCCCAGGGTTTGTCGAGCCAGAATTGGTCGGTACACTTTCACCTTCCACGCTGCCAAACATTTGAACTGTCTTCCCATTGATCAGCATCTAGCTCCTTCAATGTCTATTTTTCTTTAGAAATTGAAAACTTGTTTTTTTCAACAGGACTAGCTTCCAGATATTTGATTATGGATTGTACCCATTGTATGCATGGGATTTCCTGCTTAGGGTAGCTGTCACACTTTTTAAGTCTCATATTCATTCATTATTCATTCATTCACTTTATAGCCAATTGTTCCACATTCATTGCTCTATATTCCAAATCAGTAGTTTGAGAGGGCAACACTTACTCAACACAATGTGGCAAAGTGAGGATGGGAGATTGATTTGCCATTGCATGAGAAAGCCATTCGGCAGGTTGTTTCTTGCAGTGATTTATGCTGCCACAGTCCCCCTTAGGAAGATGAGTTACGGGCAAGAAATAAAAGGGAATTTTGTGTGATATCTCAAAGTGCTTATAAGTAGTGAACATTACCTTTTGTCTCATTCACTTTAAAGGTGGAGCCCGTTCTGTGTTTGCATATTCAGCGAGGTCTAAAGTGCCTAAATCAAGTCAAGCAGGTCTCACTTTTTAGTTGTATTGTGCAAATGATTTTTAAATCTACTCTAGTGAGTCTCTTATGAGATGTTAGAAAATAATCCTTTCGCAGACTGTTAGAATGCTGTCACAAGACCAATGCTATCGAGCTAAGAGGCATCCTTCTTTTACAGTGGAATTTATCAACCATTAATACATTTTCTATACTGAATCATAACAATCACATAGTACTCGCTACATTTTATGGTGCACAATTATGGAGTATGAAGTATTATCCTGGATTACAATAGAAAATTCAGATTTTGGGTTCTACTAAAAACACATCATCATGCATTGCGAGTGCAGAAATTATGTGTGTAAATATTATTGCACCTGAAGACAGACCCAACAAATAGTTCCTCACAAATAGCTGCAAACAAGCCCAGCTTCAAGCTTGGCTATTCGGCGTGAATCTAGGCCGCCTCATACCTCAGTTGATACAGTAAAAACGTACTTGGTATCATCCTTGTCACACACCTCACATGAAAATTACACATCAGCAAGAAAACATAAACAGATTGTTACCAGATCTCTTTTGAAAAAAGTGAAACCCTTTCTTCCAGAATCCCATTTTATAATAATAGTGGAGGCATGGAGGATTAAAGCAACATGTGCTACTCAGCAACCTACCAGACTTCAGTTTGGCACCCACCAGCGGCAGGCTACGTGCCACATCACAGCTCAGCAAAGGCTTGAAGAAATCTCACCAGATCTCTCCAACACGGGGGAAATTAAACTGGTCCCCGTTCAGGTCGACATCATCAAGACGACACAATCAGAAACAATACTCCAATATGCCTGACCAAGAAGCAAACCATCTCAGGTGGCGCTACCAGGCCAAGAGCCTTGACATTGTGAGACAAGAGACAAAAATATGTACAAACAAAAAAACTGAAAGCAGGCCTTCTCCATCTATGCTCCCAGAATGTGGAACAGAATCCCTAACCACATCAGAAATGTTCCATCCATCCAATATTTCAGAAAAAAACTGAAGACATACCACTTTAATGATCAATCATTATCTCGCACACTACATGGCTCTCTGGCAACAACCTTGAAATGTAAACCTGAGCCTTACCTTGCTTAGCACTCTGTTGCTTCCCAGATAGTTTGCTCTATTCAAATTTCTTTATATACTTTCATATCCACATTAATGCATACATTGACATGGTGGTAGACCTGAATCCTCTATTGTGAAGTAAAATAGTCCACCTCACCTTCTACGTTATATGAGGGTGTTCTGCATTAAACAGGACTGTCTGCAATGAATTAATCTCATTTACATAAAAGAAAAGCAACAGTGCTATAGGAAGCGTCAATTATTGGTGAAACCCTTACCTTCTCAAAGGAATGATGCACTTGTGGAGAAAATTTGCTAATGGGTATTTGAGAGGAAGGCCAAATGCCTAATCAATTATGTATCTACATGTCAAGTATAACTCTAGATTATGCAGCCCCAGTAATGTTGTAGGCCGAATGCATATTTAGATTCCGTAGGTGAATGTAAAGGCCACCAAGACAGAATATCATCAAGCTCAGAAAGAGGCATATTTTGGCCAAAAAGCAGAACATGTCTCCATGTCACAAGAAACCAAAGATAGTGTACGGTTCATTAAGGCTCAACCCGTCAAACTCCTTTTCTTATCATATTCTCTCCGCATGGTTAAAATAGCAATGAAATAACGCCCGGGAACTATGTGCCCACATGCGCTAAGTAGTATTCTTGTGTGTTTAGAAGGCATTGGGCACACAGCGTATAAGTAGAAGAGCTACTGCTGAATCCATCCTTCTAGACTTACTTAAAGGCTCTGTCGAGTTAAAGGAAATAAATGATCTCTTTAACTTGTTTTGCATCACTGACAATAGAAATTCGGAATGCTGCTTTTTTTGATGACATCTACTTGAGTTTTAATAGCTCCAGTAACATCATTCAATAGATGGACCATTAAAGACAATTAAGAGCAATTTTAAAGCCAGAAATAGTAAAATCTAAAATCAAATACCAATCGAAGTTTTTCATTGCACAAGCATTGGAGAAAGAAACTTAACACAACTTTTGAAATCTGATCAAGTGAAATATTAACTGCTTACATCTGTTACAGTAGGTTTTGTTAATTAGGTGTATGTAAAAAAAAAAAAAATTTGTAAAATCTTTAACAACTAAGGGGCATATTCTCAAGGACTTATCGGCACTTTAGCGCCGCAAAAGTGGCGATAGATTTATCGCCCTATTCTCAAGCTGGTGCAAACTGCCGATATCTCCAGTTTTCCAGCGATAGCTGCCACAAAAAACATCGCCACGGATGAGAGCGACAACTAACGCTAATAATATGCAGAGTAGGCGTTCCCGTGCAAAAACACATGAAAACACCACTTCGTGATATTCCCAACGACCAGCCAGATCTGCGAAGCGACCCAAAAACAGGCGATAAGGCGCGTTAGCAGCAGGGATTTAACACCTGCCTGTTACTGGTGTTAAGCAGGACGACAACCTGCAGTATGAAAGGGAGCCCAGCCCAGAGCCACATCTGAAGACCAACAGATGCCATGGAGCCAATGATCATGCAGCTTGGAGACCCAAGAGGGCCACAACACCCACCGCCACCACCCCCAGGACCCCCCCCCCCACGGACCACCCCCCCCAGGACTACCATCTAGGCAGCGCAGAAGAAGACAGCTGACCTTCCGAAAACGGCATGGTCCCTCAGCCACACAATTGCAGAATGTGGGGAGAGGTGGGAATCAAGTATGTGTGAAGGAGGCAAGTCACCCATGAAAAAGAATGTACACAATGCCAAGTGTGGCGGTGATGTGCTGGACAGACTTCAGTATGCAGAGCACAGACATGTCCATGTGGACATATACTGCTGGTGTTTGTAGTGTTGTGGACAGTGGACGCAACCATGTTACCTCAGGCGTTGGGGAAGACCTCGGTCACGTAGCTGTGTCGTCCCCCCCTCTAAGCGTAAGCGGAGTGGGCTGGCCCGGCGTACGCCAGTCCAGCATAGGAGTGTGAATAAATAGGCCGGGGCTCTGAGCGTGGTTCACTTCCGGGATGGCCAACGCGTCTGCCAGGGTGGCGCCCCTCACCCTGCCATGAGTCCGCCGCCATGCCCGCCAGCCTCCTCAGCCGATCGCTGGCTTCCGCGACACAGGCCCCCAGTGCACCCAGCGGCACAGCACCGCAGAGTTATGTGTGTGATGACTACTGTCTGCGGCCTACACTGCGGTCAGCAGGGCTCACAATTCAAATTGAGCCTTGATTTATTTATGGCGCAGTTCAGTAGGCAACAGACATTGCTTCCAGTGCGGCCCGCTCGGACGACGCATCATCGCAGGCTGTGCACCCGCTGAGCGCTACAGGTGCCACCAACTCAGTGCACCACAAGTCATCGCCACGTGGCTGTGGGCCCTTGCTGACTGCTGCCTACGGCCTACACTGCGGTTAGCAGGGCTCACACATATCCGATCCAATCCTGACCTGCAAGGACACACCATCATCGCTGGCTGCACACCCGCTGAGCGCTCCAGGTGCCACTAACTCAGTGCAGCTCAAGTCATGGACCCTTTATGTTTGAATCCTGTGTGTGTGATTTTTGATCTGGTGCCCCTACCTCAGTGCACTGCAAGTCATGGACCCTTTATGATTGAATCTTGTGTGTGCGATGTCAGAGCTGGGGCCCCTACCTCAGTGCACCACAAGTCATGGACCCTTCATGATTGAGTCTTGTGCGTGTGATCCGATGATCACTGTTCTAGTTGTTGCCAGCACCAACCACTCCCTGAGGGCTGGCTTACACTCACCCCACCCCACACCCATCCAGCACAGGCGTTACTGGACATGTGACCCTGGTAATAAAAGGGGCCGGACGCACGTGCCCGTAGCCAGTTCCACTATATATCTAAGTGTGTCCGTGTGGTCATTATGTATGCATGATGGCCCAGGACCCTACCACATTACATTGTGCTGTGGACAGCGGACGCAACCATGTCACCTCAGGCAGTGGGTAAGACCTTGGACACGTAGCTTTGTCCCCCCCCCGTAAGCATAAGCGGAGTGGGCTGGGCCGGCGTACGCCAGTCCAGCGTAGGGGTGTGAAGAATTTGACTGGGGCTCTGGGCGTGGTTCAGTGCTGGCCTGGACAAGGAAGTTAACAATGCGTGTGTCTCTGTTGTAGTGTCGGCGCCACCCAGCCCGCAATCGACAATGTTGCAATGTAGCATGCACCTGGAGGGCGGGCTCGCATGAACGGAGAAATGAAGGAGCGCAAGACCGCTCGGGGTCTTGGCTCATACATGCCAAGTGTTGTGTGTATCTGTATTGCCGCAGCATGAGCCAAATGCCTAGCCTTAATCGCAGCATGAGTACAGCCAGGCACGAACTCTACATCTGTGTCCGCCCGATCCTTACCATAGGCCTACACTCACGTGGCCGCCCACCTTCAATGGCCAACATCACAGTGTCATTGTCAGGCTTGTGGACATGCGCAGACAGGTATGACAATGGTGTGCCGTAGGAGTGCAAGTGATGCAACCGCGCAGCGCACACAAGTAAATAGGCCCGGGGGGAGGGAGGAGCAGCTGTGAGGCAACGTAACACACAGTGATGCCGCTCATGTGTCACATGCAAGACAATGTCAAACATGAATCCCAAAGTCGCACACATCCCACCCCACCCCCAACAAGCCACATCACATTTCCTGAATGCAAGCAGATGACAAAATAACATTTGGATGAAAGCTCCTTTGTCTGAGCTATCAGGCTGAAGCACATCTGCACCACCGACCTCGGAATTGCTTGTGCCCGGCACCCCCTGACAGATACTATAGCAGCTGATGACGACTCCCACACTACGCACAGCCTGACGAAAGACCAACGTATACACACCCCACACACAGAAGTCCTTGCTCGAAGTTATCTTGCATGGAATGGCCTTCACACTTACTCCCACACCATCCCAGGCGTACAACCGTTGCACACTAAAACAACTCATTGATCCGAGCTGTGGCATTTCATCCACAGAACTGGCGCAGGTCAGAACAGTGCAGCTTCAACCAGAGCCACTAACCCAATGGCACAACACCCCGGACACATGCACAACCCCTGTCACATGGAACTTTACCGTGCACATATGCTGCAATTACTGGGTGCACTGCCATTGGCAGTTCCGAGGATCAGTTACCGGCTAAGCTTCCGCCTTGCCAACGTCACCTGCATTCAGCCTGTGTTGCATTGTCGATCGTGCATATTCGAGTGGTCCATGGATGTCTGCCTATCCAACAGGACAGTAGCTGAACTGGATTTTGACATGTGTGTGTGCCCCCTGTTGGACCACGACCAGGAGTGTCACCGTGATACCCGTTTATGGGATGCCTTGGTACTTGGCATACATGCTGGCAGCTGGACCTGGGAGATTGCCCAGCTCCTCGTGTGCAGTGACCACATTGAACCGCTCCCATATTGGGCTGTAGTGCTAATTGGTGAAAGGGGGTGGACGCAGCACATCTGTCCGGACCTGCTAATGGATTGCCTCGCCGTCCTGTTTGATGAAGTCGACAATGACCTCATGTTGGAAATAATAGCCTACGAAGCTGCAATCGCTTTCATGGACGAGTAACTACATACCTGCAGCCACAACAGATTGGAAGCCATTGCACATGTCCCAACACCTTGTTGCATCTTGGAGATCTGGTCACATATCCCACGACCACAGTGGACATGGCTGCATTCGCCTGGACTCCGAATACATGAGCGGACAACAACTCGGGTTAATGCACACCTGTGAAAGGTGAGGCACTCCCCCGGAGTGGACAGCGGCGATTGGCAACGTTCCAAAATTCTGACATACTGATGCATTGGTCTGCATGTTGTGGCACTTATCTTGGCCGTGGTGACACACATATGCTAATAAAGGCTACGCACCTTCACTTGTATTCAACTGTGATGAGTGTTGATTTGAATGACAATGTGTGTCTCACTACCGATCTGGGTCACAGCCATACATGCGCATTGATAGCATTACCCAGGGAGTACCTTTTTGTGGAATCACTGTCCCTACATTCATCCATACTTTCATACTTGATTGATCTTAGCCATGACACATCTGTGTGAATTTGAATGTTTTATTCGCATTCAGTGGAGTGTCGAAGCTGGACCAGTAGAGGGCCATGCAAACCCCATTTTACATTGTTGCCCCGTGGAGGGCCAGCCAGAGTCCTTTAGGGATTGACAAGTTCATCAGAAGAGGAAGACTTCAGTCCGCAGTGTGATTGCTGTGTCATTGGTAACCAAACAAAATATGGCAGTCCATGTCGGGGTCCAAGGTGAGTGTCGCTGAGTGTATCGGGGGACAGTGGAAGGTGTTATTCCAGGGCATGATGCAGAGGGCAGAACCAAGCTGAAACAGGCCATATAGCGGAGATGAATGCTACCACTTAATTCTTACCACAAAGCCAGATTCATCATCATCTTCGTCCTCTGATGTGTCAGGTGCCTCACATGTGGTTGGTGGTGTTTAGTCTGCATCACTGTGTGGCACTGACACATCAGGGGCCGGAGGTGGAATGTCTGCCGTACTGTGTGGCACTGACACTTCAGGGGGCGGAGATGTGGATGGAGTAGTAGCAGCAGCATTCATCCGCGCCAGGCCTTGTGGCGGCAAAGCCATGACGAGGATCTGCAGGGCATGGAAGATCACAGCTACATCTCGCTGGTGTGCAGCCGTGGCAAACATTCTTTCCGCCTGCATCCGCTCCAAGCTCTCCATCATTCTCCTTATGTGTCCCAACTCACGGCTGACATCGCTGGAGCCACTCTGACTAGACAGTTGTTCTTGGCTCAGAGTCATGACTCCAGCGATGTCAGCCATGGATTGTTGGGGAGCATGGAGCGGACAGTGGGTGTCCGTTGGGGACTGTAAGTGGTCCCTGATGGGACTTAGACACCCACGTATGGAATCTAGTTTGGCTGCCATGAGGTCGAACCCCACCCGCAGCTGATCAGCCATCTTCTCCTGGCACCCTAACACACGGCGTTGGGATGCCATGTGTTGTTTGTGGGGGTCCTGGGAGACAGCCGTGGTGGTGGGTGCTTCCTGCTGTGTGGTCTGTGCAGGGGGTAGGGTCTCCTTGATGCAGCTGGGCTGCCCTGCTCCTGGAGGTGGTGTGCCGAAGCTGTCCGTGAGCTGTTGACGGGCGTCGGTGTCGATGTTGGGGAGGTCTTCTTCATCATCAGTGCTGGGTTGTTGGGTCTGCTCTGCAGGAGATGTTGATTCTCCCTCTCCAATGTGAAGGGGAGATGCAGATTGACATTGTGTTCACATGTATGTTCACGCATTGTACAAGTTTACTTACAGACTGCATGACAATGTACATTGTAACTGTTTGTGAGGAGATGCCTATTTGATGCGGGACAGTGGACATTTCTACGCCATCAGGGATGTGAGGTTGTACTTGTACATTATCATCTCACAGTTTCCTGCTGTGCCAAATGCGAATGGCCATTTTCTGCAAACAAGCGGCAGCAGTTGTGTCCTCTGTTCTGTTGTGAAGGTGTTGCAGTTTGTACCACATTGTTGTCAATGTTGAGGTGCTCTGATTCTCATGTGTGTGTGCTGCATTGTGGGTGTGTTGCCCCTTCAGCTCTGATTTTGCTGGCCCTTATCCCTTTCAGGCGGTGTGCCTTTTACTTCTGTGCTTATACAGTGCTGAGCTATTGCAGACTTGGGTAAATTGGTCTCTTGGTCAGAGTTGTGACTTTTGGGCATGGTTTGTCCGCAGATGTGCTATACTTAATTGTGCATGTGTGCCATTGTGCCCATCTCCCCCCGTCCCCCCAGTCCCTGGTCGTTACTCACCCTGTTGCTGTTGGCTCAGGTCATGTTGTGCAGTGTCCGGTCCCCCAACTCCTGCCACCGTCTCCCCAATGATGACTCGGGTCACCATTTCCTCCATCTCATCCAGCTCCTGGTGTGTCACTGGACTTCCACATCCAGTCTGCATTGCTGCTTTGAGGTTGGCTGCGAGTTTCAGCTTGGTTTTGCGCTTCACATCAGTCCAGCGCTTCTTGCAGTCGTCCACTTCCCTTCTCTTCACTCCGACTGCATTCACCTTGCCAAGATGGACTGCCATATAGTATTTTTAGTTGCCAATGACACAGTGGAGGTGTTGAACAGTTGGTGGTGGTGTTCTATCACCTCCGTAATGAGGATCTGGTTTTCCTGCGTACTGAAAGGCGGGTTCCTCTTCTTCTTCTCCTTGCCCTTCCCTGACCCCGAGGTCCCAGGCTGGTCCTCCGTGGGGATTGTGGGGTTCTGGTTGTCCTCTGTACTTGCTCCGGCTACCTCCATGGTGCTTCGCAGTTGTTTGTGTTTTGTTTGTGTTTTTTGTTGCAGCTTTTATAGTGGTTTTTCCCGCCTGACTTGTGGGACTTGCAGGCCTAGCGCTGCTTATTGCTGGATTTTTTATCGCAGTTGGGCCCATTGCAACTTTTTTCACGTTCGGCTTTAGATTTTTATCGCCGTCCCGGTAATTTTATCGCGGACATTTGACGCGTTATAGGGAAACTATCGCATGTTACCACCGTGTTGAGAATAAAACGTTAACGGAGTTATTTTCCCGCGATAGACGGCGATGTGAGAAATTGCGTTAACCTATTTTGGCGATGATTATCGCACGTTCTTGAGAATATCCCCCTCAAACAATACGTTATGTCCAGTAACATAACTTTCTAATAATCCACCAAAATAGTCAAAAGAACTTCATTCATTCTCGGGGAAATAATACGTATTTCTCCGGATTTCATAGGCCTCCCACTAAGTACAAACATGCAGTTATGTTAAGCGCTCTGTTAACTGCAATAATCGCCGTGATGATGCTTTCTTCATTAAATGCAGTAACGAGGCCCTCACATTTATTTAATTGTTTCTAGCACTATTACACTGTAAGGCCTCATTACAAACTTTCCTCAAGTACTAGTGCATCAGCAATATACTTTTAACCCACACAGCTAGTAACCTCGCTCTAGATGCAGAATGCCTTGGCATGACCATGTGATGAAAGGTAAAACCGCACACAAGATTTCACATCATTTTTAGTTTCTTCTGATTATAAGGGACGTTCCATGTATCTCGGTCTCCTTCCTGTCTCTTGCAATCTATAATTCAATTCAGATAGTCATGAAAACGTTCTGATTGCTTAATTCCACCCCCCTGAATGATTGTTTCAGGGTCAACAAAATTACTGGATCAGTTTGTGCAAGATCAATTGATTAATGCCCCGGTTACTTACCGGTAATCTTCATTGCTCCCAGTATAGTCTTCCTCGCCACATGAGTTATGTAGTGAGCTTTAGCTCCACACCAGAACCCTCCAAAGCAAATTAGCATCCCATGCCTCCCCAACATGGCCGACCCCCGTCACCCTTAACCCAGTATAAGGGAAGGGTCGACCCACCCCACTTCCTGTAGAACTACCAAGCTCCAAGAACCACATGAAGCCGACAGCCAACAGGGAGGGAGGGATGGGAACTCATGTGGCAACGAAGACTATACTCGGAGTAATGAAGATTACCGGTAAGTAACCGGAGCATTACCTCCTCGTAAGTCTTTCTCGCCACCAGAGTTACGTAGTGAGCACATACCCAAGCCAAGCGGCTTCATGTAAACTCACATGAAAACACTGACAAGAAGGAGATGCCCAAGAACCAGGTCAAATCCAAACAACACAGTAGAACTGACGAAACCATCCCATAGACAGGCAAACCCTGAACACTGTGCGGGGAGGACCAGATCGTGGCCCGACAATAACCCCTACAGAAACCCCAGTGAAAGGAGCCCAAGACACAGAGAAACAGCGGGTGGGCCTACAACGCAGACCCACGAGACCCGAAGGCCAGCCAGAAAACTCACCCGAACCAACGACTGAAGGCGGACAGAGAAGTGTTGCGACCCAACAGCATGTTGCCAAAAGTTACAAACAGGCACAACAACAGAAAGAAGCAGTCCGGGCCAAAAACACCAAAACGCCCGACGGACCTCCAAAAAGCGAGAGGGAAGAAACAGCCCCAGACCCCGGAACCGAAACAATAAAGGGCAACACCACCATAGCGACAAAAAAGACGCCACAGCAGCAAAAAGACGCAGTCCGACCCACACACAGCAACACTGCACGATGGACCACCCCACATCCAACGACCAGAGGGACAGAAGGAAATAAAACCTTCCAGGCCCGGCGGACACCCGAGGGGTCCGAGGGCAGAAGCATTGGAACCAGATGCAACACAAAACGGACTGGCAGGATCCTGCAAGAACGGGGGAGAGTGCAGTAAGGAACCCAGCATCCCAACCCGACCTGCAGACACAAAGGCCACCAAAATACCACCAACATGGTGAGAAACAGGCAGGCCACAGACCCCAGCGGTACAAACGGACCCCCCGGAAGAGATCGCAAAACCAACGGAAGAACCCAGGATGGGGTAAGGCAAAACAGCCCTAGGAAGCCGCAGGAAACAACTCCGAAGCAACCCGGCCACCAAAGGAACCAAACCGGCCAACAGAGGAAAGCGGAACGCCTGCAAGGCTGCCCACAGAGCCCGAAGAGCAGAAGAGACCAGGCCCAAGGTAAAGCCACCAGAAAGGAAAGTGAACACCCACCACGGGGCCACAGAAACACACCAATGGCGAGACAAGACAGAATATCCAGGCAAAATGAGCCCCAAAGCAACGCCACCACCTCCAGGGAGCAACCCCGAGCCAGCAGGCACAATCACACAAGATGTTAAACAAAGAGAGAGAGAAAAGGGATTTTTAAACGGAGCCATTCTTGGTCCCCTTTTCCATATATCAATCAACAATAAAAGAGTGACTCCGAATGAAGGTTGTAAGCAAAGGAAAAGGAGTCACCAATGTGTTTAAGAAGAACCCTCACTCACCAACCTAGTTGGTGACAAGCTTCATCATTGGGTTCCCACCCGAGGGGCCGAATGCCTCTCGGGTGTGCTACGACGCCTGATTACAGCGGAGCTTTTTTTTTTTATCGTGACAGTGAGTGAGCAATCACACCGTGAGTATTAAAATTACCTTTACTTGTCCTAAAAGGATTTTTAATAGTGGGCAAGTAAGGCAAGATTAAAAAATAGATGGATGTCTTAACTGGTTTAAATGACCAGTGGCATCCCTGTGGACAAGTGATTGTGGCCGGTCTACATGTTTCATCCTCACCATGCAGATTTGCGAGGCCTTCTTCAGGACCAGGATTGCCACGGAGGGTATGCACTCGCTAAGGTGCACCCACTCCTGTGACAAATTAATACCACACACTTACGGTTACATCTCTCAGCGTAGTCTGAAAGGGAAAACAAATGTACTATGGGCTGTAGCTATTTCCTACCCCATGGATCCTAACGGGGGGCGTTGACCTATAGTCACACAAACTCCAAGATCAAGCGCCCGCTTGGCACCTGAATCTGCCCGAACAGGACCCCGTGGATCAAAGAAGAAGAGGGCACAGAACCCCCACAGGAAGCGGAGGGCCCCCCAACGGGGAAGGAAGAACCAGTAAAGCCCAGTACCCCCAGACAACCAATACCCTCAGCAGTGGAAACCAAGGGAGACGAACCCAGGCGAATACCACCAACAGAACAAACGCCCCGTCCAGGCCAAACAAGCCCAGAACGCGCGTAAGCAAAGAAAATGGAGGAAAGGCGAAAGCCGGGAGCCCGGCCAACGGAAAGACAGCACCACCAGCCTCCACGCCCCTGAACACGGGCAGAGCGGAGAGAAGAGAGGCTAACGAGCAGTGAACCGAGTAAGCAAACAGAGCCACCGCCGGGGACCCAAACCGTGCCCGGAACAAAAGGGACACAGATGCCCACAGGGAGAAGGAAGCCATGGGAGGAAAAACCCAGCACCAGAGAAACTCCATGCAGCACTCCCCCAGGAGGGAAACAGCCACAAGTGACAACCCAGTCACCTCAGCTAAGGACAGATCAACCGTGCCAAAAAGCCAAAGGGATCGAACCCAGCAACACCCCTGGAGAATAAGGCAGGTGAAAATCGCCTGGACTAAAAACAAGAAGCCCCAGCAGGGCCGGGGCAAACCCCAGACAAGCCAAAGGAACGGCCAACAGAAGCCAGACGAATAACCCGCCAGCAGGGGGGCAAACCGACCCGCGCAGACTGAGAACTCAAGTACGCCCACAGGCCGGGAAAGGCCGCAACCACCCGGGAAGGGGACACCAGAAAGAAAGGCCGCACCCGCAGACAGGGCACACCCACAGGAACAAAGGAAGACGAGCCCATGGGAGCAAAAGGCAGCTGCAGAAAGCAATTCCAGCACCCCCAACCACGGGACCCAGACGTGACCACACGAGGACGAACTGGAATACATGACGGCCCAGTAGCATCTAGACCCACAGTCGGGAAGAGCCCCTAAGAGAAAGACGATGTTAGAGCACCGCCAGTCACCAAGGCACAAAAACACCCGAACATTCCTTGAGGAGGAACCCGACCAAGGTAGACCCAAAGAGGAGCGCCTGGAATCGTAATAGCACACCCCCAAACATGACACTGGCAGTAACAAAGAGATGAAGGGGAACAGGCACAAGGAGGAAGGCAACCAAAAACCGTAAAAGCCAGAAACAGGATGGGGAAAACTCCAAGAACCCACTGAGAAACCGGAACCGGACGAACCGGCCCCGCTGGAGAAGAACCCAAATGACTGTCAACAGTGCCACCGCAAACACAGTCAATTCGTACAACTGTAACATAGGTGTGTTGCGAACCCCCGGCCTGACAAAGCCGCCACCACCAAAAGGCAGTAGACAACCAACGAGCAGCAGCCCATCGGACAGGAGCAGGAATGCCCTCAAATGAACTGAGAACACACAGCCAGTGAAACACTAAAATGGAACACAAAAACAGTAGAGCAAAAGTCTGTGATCCCAAACACTAGGCCACAGTGACACGTCGAGCCCAATAACAGAAAACAGGTAAGCACCGTATGAATAATTACCACTTCGGGATACTTGGAAAGCAGTGGCAGGATTCGAACCCATGTCCTGTGCGAGCCTGTGCCACCAGAGGCACGAGACTCACCATTGAGCCATAGCTCCATGGACGACATCAGGGCGGCAAGGCAGCAGGCGGGACCCATGGACACGAGACAAAGGCCACCCAGGACATGAGGAGAGGCAACAGACAGCCCTCAACAGAGCCCCAACAGCCGGGATCTGAGGAGAAGCATGACCCGAACGGGGGCGCAGAAGCCGCTGGGCAAGCCTGGGAGTAGGGGGAGAAAGGGGTGCCACGGCTGCGGCCATGAAAGGGCAAGCCCTCCAGGAGCAGAAGCAAAAGCCCACACGGGGACCACCGAAGCGGCCAGGGAAGGACGGACCTGTGCCAACAGCAGCCCGCCCCATCAGACGCGCATCAGCCTACAGCACCGGAATGCCCAGGCGGTCACCCAACCAGGGATTAACCAGGCCAGACTCCGCTCAACATCTGAGAGCATACGAGAGCAGGAGCTGTCAGGGTGGAATGCGCGTAGGCACAAAGCCAGGAAAAGGGACCAAGCTGGCAGGGATAAACACAACAAACAAAATCGAAGCCACGGCCCCACGAAACACACAACAGAAAATGCACAGCACCAGGGTGTACATCGATTTGATTGCGAAACGCATGCACACCTTGAGGTATCCATGGGCCGAAAAACAGAAGTCTGTCATAGTCATCCAACACAATGGCACACAGTTTATCAACTCCAGAAGGAGGAAAGGACAAGTGGACCTGCTGGGATACGAACCTGTGACCACGAGGCCAACACAGAGAGCCGCAGTGAACGCGGTAGACCACGGAGCCACCAGTCCCGGCTGCGAGGTAGAAAACCCAAACCCAAAGAGAGGAACATGGCCAACAGCAGCAACTGAGAACCCACAAGCGGTGAAACAGCAGGATATGAACACAGAACCTCCGGCGTAAGAGTATGCTACAGAAACCACCAGGCCACGGAGACACATACCGGAAAAAATTACAGAAAGGGAGAGAGAACAGAGCGGGATGCCGACCACAGCCAGAATTCATGCAAGCACCCCCCACAACCACAAGTGGTCACGAACCAGGAAGGGAATAATGGCCAACCACCCCCCAAAAAAAAAATCAACCAATAGGCGTGCCAAGACCGCCCAAACAAGCACCCCAAAACAGCCAGGGAGCAATAAGCAAAACTACAGGACCGCAAAAAAGGGCCGAAGGACAACGGGTCCAGGAGCCGCGGGAGGCGCCGCCCCCGAAGGCTCAACGCACCGGAAAAACCCAAAGGAAGACCGGAGGCAGGAAGAACCACCTACGACCAACTGCCACAGTGAGAGAAGTGAAGGAGAGCGTCCCGCGCCTCACAACTCCGCCGAGAGACGTCGTGGAGGCAAAAATGCGGTTAACAACAGACCGGGAAGAGGCATGCACAGCAGCCGCCGGCTGGCAAAACAATGCTGCATGCTCGCGACCACCGCCGGAACAGAGCCAAGCCTGGGAGCACGGAAGGTAAATCCAGGGTAGCCTGCAAGAGCAGCGGAGCTGCATAAAACCAAGCTGGAAGCGCATGCTAGAGCAGGGCAGAACCAAAGAGCAGAGCCCCATCCATCAGCACCCACTAGTGCTGGGCACAACCACAGCAGAGCCCCATCCACCAGCGCCCGCTAATGCCGGGCAGAACCACAGCAGAGCCCCATGCGCCAGTGCCCGCTAGAGCAGGGCAGAACCACAGCAGAGCCCCATCCGCCAGCGCCCGCTAGAGCAGGGCAGCTAATGCAAACAGAGCCAGGAGAGACACCACTGTCACCAAGCCACGAGGCGAGGGGGGAAGGGGGGACCCAGACAATGAGCCCGCTAGGGCAGAGCCTCCTCCCCAGGGCCGTGGGACCTGCTAGAGCAGGACCTCGCCCTCACTTACCTGAAACGTGCTCTGGAAGAGACTGCAGCGCAGAACAAAAGAAACAGGTAGTGGGGTGGGGTGGGTCGACCCTCCCCTTATACTGGGTCAAGGGTGACGGGGGTCAGCCATGTTGGGGGGAGATGGGAAGCATGGGATGCTAATTTGCTTTGGAGGGTTCTGCTGTGGAGCTAAAGCTCACTACGTAATTCTGGTGGCGAGGAAGACTTACGAGGAGGTAACTTTGAATTTATGGGATGACGGCTCCTAACAAGAGCAAGGAGAGTGCTTTCAGTGTTATTTTGCAGTCTTATGTCTGGTGCAGACAGCAATGCATACAGTAGTACATAGAGTGGTCTTTGGGTCTGCCCCTTGCTCATTACTTGATGACTTGCTTGTCTATCTCAGTTCCCTGCACTTTATTGGGTGCACTCTCTACCTATTCTTGTGTGTCTCACCCCTGGAGAATTTCTTATTTACATTGCTTTCAATTGGATAAGGTGTATTCTGACATCAAGGTCAGAGGTAACCTAAAATGTTCTTTATTTTAACTGTCATTTCTTAGCATGAGAGAAGCGCCAGGATTGGTTGGAGCGTGCTGGCTCCACGCTCCCTCAGGCACTGGAGTCCTGTGACTGCTCTCCACCTAGCTGTCTAAGACAGCTTGGGTTGGAGATGTTTAAAGTGCGTGGTTCCTTGCTTAGTAGGCGAGGAAGTGGCCGGCATTAGTGTTCAAAAAATAACACTGTATAGAAGTTGAAGGTTCTTTATTCATGTCTCAAACCACCACAGGTTCCAGTCAGCTGGAGTCAGCTGTAGAACCTTCAGATGACAGTTCTAAGTGGCACGTTCCAAAGGGATAGGGCATGCGGGGAAAAGGAATATACCAATAAGTAATATATAACACACCTCCCTTGGCAAGGAGAAAATATGATTACAATAACGACAGAAAAATAGAAGAGCAGATAATGAAATATTTGAATAACAGAAAATGTAAACACCTGTAAAAGAACCAATGAAGCACAATTCATATGACTATAATAATCCTCACGTGTCAGATAAAAAGAATCTAAATTAGTAGACCAAAAAGTTACAATAGATACACACGTCACAGAAACAAAAGTAGGCAAAACATAGGAGCAATTATCCAAAGCTGTAATCTTTATGCCATGCCGAAGAAACATTCATTATTTGAGATCTCCTGGGAGGGTTTATTTTATTCTCAGATTGTACACTCGTTGCATTGGAACCTTTGACTGAAATCTGAGTGGTTTTGAGGGATACAATTTTTTTTTTTTAAACATTTATTTATTAATTTTTAAAATAAAATAGCGAAAATCACATACACAGTTTTCATGTCGCTATCGTAAAAATACCATCAATCACCCGACCAATTATGGGCAGCTTATCGAATAGTAGCAGTACATTGTTTTTTAACAGTTTAAAGGCGGACGTGCCGACCCCTACCCCTTCATTTACACTTGTAGTAAACAATACAGCTTGTGTGATCGCATAAATCATTAAAGGAAACTTATCCAAAAAAAAAAACAAAAAAAAAAAAACTATAACTGTTGTCGCCGGTAGGACAGCATCATACCCAGGAGAACACACCCCCTTGTAACTCCACTTGGGGGAAAGACTGCGCGGGGGGTAAGGGGGAAAGATGGAAAAATGAAGAAAGGGGAGGACAGGGAAAAACCAGGCAAGGGGGTCTCCTCCAGCCACAACCCCCACAGACCCAGCTCCCAACCAACAGGGGGACCCCCCCTTCCACTTCTCGAACTCCCCAGGTGTTACTCTGCTGGCTCACTCACTTCTCCCCCAGCCATTAGGTCTAAGACATGGCGCGTCTCCCAAGCTCGCAAAATGTCGCCCCAGGGCTCCGCATAGGGTCTGCGCCGCTTAGTGAGTCTGTCCTCTGCAATCAAAGTTTGCTCCTCTGCCCGGGCCCAACTAGAGACGTCTGCTTCCCAGGCCGACACCCGCGAGGGGACCGCTGCCTTCCAGCGGAGGGCTATCCTCCGTTTGGCCAAGAGTAGGGCAAAATCTACAAATCTATGTCCCAGCTTACGTGCCTTAGGTCTCGGAAACAGGCCCAGTAGGCACACTGCCGGGTTGCATGGGAGAGTGCGCTCCAGTACCGCATTGACCATCTCCACCACTGTACTCCAGTATGTGGAAATTCTGGGGCAGGACCATAGCATATGGTCAAAGTCCGCATCTACCAGGGAGCATCGGGCACAACACTGGTCTACTCTATGGTAAACCGCGTTCAAGCGATGAGGAGTCAGATAGGTTCTGTGGAGAATGTTAAATTGAAGAACTTTAAAAGCCGTATTCCTGGATATCCTTTTCGGACTCGATAGTGCTTTCTGCCATTCCTTGTCCGTCAAAGGACTGCCCACCGAACCCTCCCATCTTCCCCGTAACACTGGCAACGGCTGTGGGGGATATTCCCTAACTGCCATGTAAAGCCATTTAATCAGGTGTCCCGCGGAACCCAAGGTCAGCACCGCCTCCAGAGGCGGGTGTGTGTCTGGTTCGGCCGAGGCAGCCCCCCAAAGGTCTATCGCTGCTCTTCGAAGCTTGTGATAGTTCAAAAATTGGCCCGGGGGGAGTTCATGATATTCCAAAAAGTCCATGAGGGGGAGCCATTCCTTGTCTCTGTAGCATTCACCCAGCGTCCGTAGTCCCACCTCCTCCCAATCTCTCAACTGCCGGCGTGTGAGCGGGGGTCCCCTTCCCGCCTGCAGTACTCCCACCAATGGAAGGCTCGGGGCATAAAGCGGCGTCCCCCTTGTGCGGGCCACACATCTGTCCCAGCATCGTACGGCCACGGACAACAACATACCCATCTGTGGTATCGTCTGACGACGGTCTAAAATCCTAGGCAGTAACCTGGCCAATATTGCACTTTCCGGCAGGGGGAGCGTAGCCAAATCCCACCCGCCTATCCATCTAGTCAACCATTGAAGTTGAGCCGCCAGATAGTACGCTTCGTAGTCCGGGGCCCCCAATCCGCCGTCCCGGAGCGGGAGGCATAGAGTCCGTAAGGATACTTGGTTGCGGCATCCATCCCATACCAAATCTCTGAGGATCCCATCCAACATACGAAACCATGATTTGGGAATCACC
This sequence comes from Calotriton arnoldi, assembly GCA_963921515.1. Lineage (NCBI taxonomy): Eukaryota > Metazoa > Chordata > Amphibia > Caudata > Salamandridae > Calotriton > Calotriton arnoldi. Next base: position 477,875 of record CAWUFW010008795.1, on the reverse strand, counting down.
ACAGGCAAATTTACGAAATAATATAGTAGCCTAGGGAGGACTATCATCTTCGATAATGCTATCCTGCCCATGATCGGTAATTTAAGCGTACGCCAAAAGGCCACCTGTGATCGCAAGGCTCCCAGAGCGCCCCCGAGGTTACCGTCAAACAGATCTGCCGGCGTGTGGTAAACACGGATCCCTAGGTATTTAAAAAATATAGGCGCCCACGCTAAATGCGGCGGCAGGGTCAGAGGTCTATCCATTGTAGCGCGTAATGGGTACACAAAGGTCTTCCCACCATTCACCTTCAATCCAGAAAACCGGGTAAAGTCTTCGAGTATGGTCAAGACCTGGCTGACCCCCGTCTGCCCATCCCTCAAGTATATCAGCACGTCGTCCGCATAAAGTGATACAATATGCGTAGTCCCGCCGAGGGTCACCCCAAGTCCCTCCCCCTCCTGTCTCAGGTGGGCCGCCAAAGGCTCCATGGCCAGAGCAAAGATAAGCGGCGACAGGGGGCAGCCCTGTCTCGTCCCCCTATGTAGAGGATAGGAGGATGAAATCACATTGCCCGTGCGTACACGCGCTGTGGGACTCTCATAAAGCAGCCTAACCCAATGTATCCAGCCCTCCCCCATCTGCATAGCCCCCATGACTGCAAAGAGAAAGTCCCACCGCAGCGTATCGAAAGCTTTCTCCAAATCTACTGCCAATACCACCGCGTCAGGATAGTTCTGCAAATCCGAGTGAAACATAACATGATAAAGTCTCCGGAGATTATTCTATGTGGACCGATTGGGAATGAAACCACTTTGGTCTGCATGTACCAGATCGCACATGTGTGGGAGTAACCGCAGGGCCAAGTATTTGCTAAGGATTTTAAAGTCCATGTTCAGCATGGATAAGGGCCTAAATTCTGACAAATTGGGATTCTCCGATGTAGTTTTGGGGAGTGGGACCACCAACGCCTCCCGAAGCGTCTGGGGAAGGCTCAAGTCCTGGAGTGCAGCCACGTACATGCTCACCAGCTGAGGGGCCAAGGTGTCCACGTAAGCGCTGTAAAACTCGGCCGGTAGGCCATCCGGGCCTGGGGTTTTCCCTCTGGCCATTTCCTGGATTGCCGCCCTGACCTCACCCACCCCAACGGGCGCCGCCAGCAAGTCCCTTACAGCCTGGTTCAATACTGAGAGATGACACTCAGCTAAGTACTCCTGCGCTTGATCCTCTCGCCATTGCCCCGGCAACTCATATAGAATTTCATAGTATGCCTTAAAGGCTCCATTAATTGCTTTCGGGGAGACAAGTATTTCACCTTGCAATTTTGTGACACTCGCTATGGGCGCTTCTCTGTGCTCAGGTTTAATCAGCCAGGCTAACAGCTTTCCCGCCCTGCCCCCTTCACTGTGTTGTCGGGCCCGGTACGCCTTGGAATCCACCGCCCTCAATCTACCCCAAGCAGCATTATAGAGGGACTGCAGTTCCGCCCGTTGGGCCTGATTCTGGGCTCTCCCCGCCGTGGTTCTATCTAGGTCCAAGATTTGTGACTCCAGGTCAGTCAGCTCCTGCGTAATCAGACGTCGGGTCCCCACCGTCGCTCTGATACAATGCCCCCTCACCACCACCTTACACGTCTCCCATTCCATAAGGGGAGACTCTGTCGTACCCCGGTTAACTAGGAAGTAGTCAGTCAGTGCCCCCAGGAGTCCCTGGTTGAACCCATCATCCCCAAGCAGTGAGGGGTCGAGTCTCCAGCTCGGGATCGGGGCCCTTTCCAATATCGGAGTAAACTTAACCAGGAGAGGGCTATGGTCAGACAAGGTTCTGCCCAAATATTCAGCGCCTTCCAACAGGGGGGACAACACCGTCGAAGCCAGGAACATATCAAGGCGGGTGTGGAGGTCATAAAGATGGGAGTAGTAAGAATATTCCCGTCTTCCGGGATTATGTAGACGCCAGATATCTTCCAGATCCCAGCCCTCTAACCAACGCCTAAAACCCCCAGCCGTTGCAGCTGCTACAGTGCCTCTCAAGGGGGGTGTGGATCGGTTCCAAGCTATATCCTGCACACAGTTAAAATCCCCCCCTAAAAACACATTTTCATGAGGAAATCCTGCCAGAACCCCGGACAGTCGATCTAAGAAAGAAATCTGTTCCCTGTTGGGACCATACACACATCCCAGCGTAACCTCTCTGCCCTTCCAGGAACCAGCGAGCACCACATATCTACCCTCGGGGTCTACCACCTTCCGGGTAAGCCGAAAGGGGACCCCCGGCCTAATCCATATCAATACCCCTCTCGAGAAGGCCGAATATGTGGTCGCAAAGAGCTGTCCCCTCCACCTGTGACGTAAGCCGGAAGCCTCTCCCTCAGTAAGGTGGGTCTCCTGGAGGAGCGCCACCTGGACTCCCGGCGTTTGATGTAATTGAATACAGCATATCTTTTAGCCGGTGACCCCATGCCTCTAATGTTCCAGGTCATGCATTTAAACCCCTCTATTCTGTTCTCAGGGCCCACCATGTAGAATCCCCATGAAGCCCCTCACCCCCCCCAGAGCAATCTAAAACGTAGTGCACCCTCCCAGCGACCGACAACAGAATCCCACAAAAAAACTTCCCATCCCCGGAGCGGCATGACAACGGTCAGCTGCCCAAACAAACAAACCAAACAATCAGTGGTATTTCACACCTAATCGGACAGGTCCAAGGCTAACAGCCCTAAGACCCACAGGGGGGCGTTGCACTCAGAACGATCAGAGGAAACTCTCCGCGTTGTGCAAGCGTCGCCGCAGCCCTGGAGGACTGCCCCGGACTGTCCCCGAGAGCCCCCGCCCGGGGGGCCCCTCCCCCCCAGCCACCTCCCTGCACAACGACCCACCCTGAGTGCTCATCCTCCCCAACCGCACTCTTAGGACAAGGAGATGAGGAAATCAAGAAGGAAACAAGGGGGGGGGACATGCAGGAATCCCCTCATGTGCCAATCATGACTACATGTCATTAGATGTCTGTGGGGTCACCACCGGGAATGTACAGCTCATGGACTGAGAGGTGTCGGATTCGGATTCTTCCTCGCCATACTTTGCCTCCGAATCTCTCTCTGAGGAAGAGGCGCCACTGCGCATTATTTGAGCCACCGCTGCCAGTGCCTCCGCTCTTTCAACCGCTGTTCGGGTCGGGCTCGGTCTCTTAGGCCTGTTCCGCTCACGCCATCTTCGGCGGCGCTTCCCCGGGGGGTCCGAACCCGCTCCAGTCGGGCGGCCGACCTCACCCGGCCCAGTACGGCGTTCCCCTTTATATGCTTCCAGCCAATCCCAAGCCTCTTTCGGGTCATCACAGAAGCATGTGTTCCCATCTAACATGATCTTAAGCCGGGCCGGGAACATCAGGGAGTATTGTATCCCCTCCTCGCGCAGAGCCCTCTTGACCTCCAGAAAGGAAAAGCGTTGTCGCTGCACATCCAGAGTGTAATCCGGGAAGAGCGTGACTTTACAGTTCTCCACTGCGAACGGGCCATTGTCCCTCGCTCTCTGGAGCAACAAGTCCCTATCGCGGAAGTGGAGCAGTCTGGCCACCACTGCATGAGGCGGCCGGCCGGGCGGGGACCCGGTGAGCCCTCTCCAAGGTGTAGAAAGTGGAGAGGCCCTGAGGGGCCACAACATCCCGCAACCAGGTTTCCTCTTAGGCCACCATATCTCGGCCTTCTACCCCCTCTGGCAAACCCACCACCCGCACGTTGTTCCGCCTGTTACGCCCTTCTGCGTCTTCCGCGCTCCTTTCCAGCTGGAGTACCCTGTCAGAGAGGACTCCCACTTGTGTGGTCAGTGCCTGCTGGGCTGGTGTTATCGTTTTCAGAGTGGCTTCTGTCTGTTTCACCCGGTCAAGCAGCTTGGCATGCTCCGCCCGCAGCAGACCCAGGCCCGTCGCCACAGTGCTTATGTCTCTGTGCAGCGTCTCCTTCGTGTCCGTTATGGCTTCGAGGATTTTGGTTAACTGCTCATGCACGGGTACCTCTGGCTGTTCCGTTCCGGGGTCCCTTGGAGCCGATTCCATCCTAGTATCATCCTGCTCCGCGGAGGGGCCCGGCTGCCTCCCTCTCGGTTTCCCCATGGCTAGTGGACTCTGCGTTTGCCGCCTAAGCCCGTGGCCACGCGCCGCCAAGCACTGCAGGGGTTCCTGCCGCGGCCGCCCACCCCAGCAGCACCACGGCCGGGGCTCGTCTTCTGGGAGTTCGTCGGCTCCTACGCCGTTTAGGGCCTGTGTTACGCTGCAATAGCGCTAGGACAATCCAGTGGTTGACACCCACGAGGAGAGCCCCGTTCCGGCCGTCCAATCTGTCGTCCGTGGGCTCTGCCTCCGGGCTCCCCCGTCTCTCCTCAGCTCACCCTCCTCACTGCACTGGGTGAAAGCGGGTCGTCTACCAAGTCCCAGTCAATGGGGGACTCCGCACGGGTTCCGCTCCGTCCCACCGCTGCGCAGCGCCCGGGGGTCTTGCCCCACCTTGCACCCTCTCCACCACACGGAAAGCGGGCCACTCCACACTACGAGCCTGGTGGAGGGGCGCCCCTCACCAACTGCAGCGCAATCCGGTGGCGGGTAACCTCCTTTCCAAGCCCCGATGTCTAGGCCCTCTCTGCTGACCACAGTCACTCGCCTCTGCCGCACAGCTCCCTCTGGTCTTCTCCACACTGCGGCCCCGGTTGAGGTTGCCCCCGAGGCCTCGCCGCCACCTCCTCCCTCTGCAGCGGGTTCACTCTCCAGCTACCGGGTCCGCCGCCGGGCCCCTCCGCAGCCAGGCGCCACCACTGACCTCTTGCTCCCCAGGGCCTCTTCGGCGTCTGCCAGGCTGCTGCGCCTCCCCACCGCTTTCCTCCGGGGCTCACCTCGCTCTGGCGGTCGCACCCGGGTTCTCCTCTGGCGCCACACCGAACCGGGCCGGCTCCCACCGCTTCAGCGCACCGCGACTCACCGCCGCCGTAATGCAGGTCCGCACCTAGGCCTGCTCAAGTGCGCCGCCGTACCAAGGCCTCCACCGCCAGCCGCTCCGTGTACTCTCCAGGCGCAGCGCGGCAGCCGCACGGCTCAGGGCTCCCGTGTCTTCACTTTGCGAGCCTCCCAGCCAGGCTCGCCTCAATGCGCCGCCGCCATCTTTGCCTCTCTTCCGGCGCCGTTCTTTGTGCCGAGAAAGGGACACTGCAGCCGCTTCCAGCACTCTCAGCGGGCCAATTCCTGCGCCCTACGGTGGCAGGAGGGGGGCCCCCCAGCGCCGCCCCCAGGTCCGGCCAGTAACTCGATTAACACGGAGAAATGGCGAGGCTCGGCGCGGAGCTTAAAGCTCACGCGTCCGCCATCATCCGTGTCTTGGCCATGCCCTCATTTTGAGGGATACAATTATGACCATACCCCATGTTTGATCATTCTCAAAATGCACTACATTCATCCCCACACTTGTTATTTTAAGGGGCTTAGAGAACCTGGTATCATTTTTTCTCTGTGGTTTAGGAAGATCTGCACAAACCCATTCTCCTTCTCTAAATAAAGGGGTTTTAACATATATGGTGATGTCATACCTGTGTTTGTACTTGTCTTGGTGCCAGTGCTTAATTTGAGCCGGTGCTTTCCGGTGCTGAGCACCGGCACTTATTTGGTTTCCGGAGGTCGAGACCGGCACCTAATTGTCAAAACCACACTTAGGGCAGTCTGCCACATGGTGGCGCTGCTCATGTAATTTAGAGATGAGCAGTATAACAGTTGTTTAGGAAAACAACATACATTAAAAAGTTGCTAATAGCTGCCTCCCCAGCCATTCCTTTAGCTTTGGGGACCTGGAATAATCTGAACTGTCGCATTTACATGCGAGAGAGATGGTTAGTAGTTGTTTTGGCAGCAATGACAAGGGCGATGGGTGGTGCAAGCTGCAGTGGCCTCCTGGTCAGAGCCCTGGCACTTAATATTTTACAAATTAAGCACTGCTTGGTGCTGAGTTATTCTCCTTGATATTTCATTGTTGTCCACCATACACACACTCTTCTTCCTCAAACACACAGCAGTCAAATTGGTTTTGGGAGTTTTTCCTTTCAAAGAAGCAAAAGGAGAAATCCCCATAACACAATTAGGTGCAGTGCAATATGCCTACACTGTGTCTTGAAGGGCAGTCTTGGCAGGTATTCCCATCACTTCCGCTCTCTGCAAACATTCCTTTACCGCTCGATTCATCCTTTCAACAAGCCCATTCACACGTGGGCAAAATAGAGCATTTTTGTGATGTTGAAGTTGAAGGTCTGTAAGGAACTCCTTCATTAGATCGTATGTAAATTGTACTCCATTATCTGTGACTAGAATATCAGGTACACCTTCCTCATAGAAGGCCTCCTTAAGAGACTGTATAAGGGAATTTGTGTTGATTGTTAACGCGTGTGGTAGTCAATAAGTACCAAGATAAAACAATCATCTAACCTTTTCAGGTTCAGTGAGCCTATTATGTCTAGAGCTAGTTTAGACCATAGAGTGTCTGGGTCCTTAAAAGGAGAAAGGGGAGGCTTCCTGACTTGGGGCGTCTTGTCACTCCTCATGAATTCCATGAAGTCTTTCACTTTTGCCTCCACCAGGGTATCTATGCCAGGGCACCAATATTCCAGTCATACCTTGTTTTTAGTGAGGCTATGACCTAAATGTCCTACATGTGCAAGGTCAATTATCTTATCTCTCATTTTCTCTGGGGACACTATCTTTTCGCCCCTGTACACTGTCTCACCCTGTGTACTTAATTTTAATCTAACCTCCCAATATTTGGATAACCTGGTAGGAACTTCATGTTTCTTATTAGGCCAGCCTCCCTGTATGTGTTGTTTTAATGAAATAATTTTGTTATCCATCAACATGCACTATTCCAGCTCTTGCTTGTTCATACTTGTCACTTTTAGTACTATTTCCATGTCCTCTTCCTTGTTGGTGTCTCTCTCTTCCCCTACAGGTGTGCGAGAGAGAAAATCCACAACCACATTTTGGGCACCTGGGACATACTATACTTTGAAATGATAGCCTTCTAATACTAAAATCCATATGGAAATCCTGGTTGTGGTTCTGGCATATCCTTTAGTGGTGAATGCATACATTAAAGGTTTGTGGTCAGTTTTGATTGTAAAAGGCAAGGCCCATAAAAAAATGAGAAAGTCTGATTGGCCAGAAACATGCAAGAACCTCTTTCTCCACAACAGAATATTGTTTCTCTGCTCCTTTCAATGCTCTTGAGGCAAACGCAACTACTTACTCTTTGCCATTCACCATTGTGTGGGACTAGCTCCTAAACCCTTATTGCTGGCATTCGTGGAAAGAATAGTGGGTTTAGTGGTGTCAAATCTGCCCGAAGAGGGGGCTTCTGGTATGCTGGTTTTTACTGAAGTAAATGCAGTTTGTCAGTCTTTGCTCCACATGAAAGGGACTTTCATCTTTAGTAAACTATGCAAAGGCTCTACTAGACTGGCATAATTCTGTATGAACTTTGAGTAGTATTCTGAAAGTCTTGAAAAGGATTTAAGTTTTTCAGCATTGGTGGGAGAAGCAGTATTTAGGAGGGCAGGTTACTGCTGAGGTACAGGTCCCTGAATCATCCTCATGATGCTGCGGCCCGAAAACAATACCGGCCGGAAATCTTACCAGGACAGACGTGCCTGTCAGCGCGACGAAGAGGGCAGGAGACCACTGAAGTGCACACCCATGAACCTTCCTCCCAATGCGGAAGAGAAGAGCAGGATGGCTGAGCCTGTCAGCGGCGGAAATCAGCCGACGTACCCACCCCTGCTGACAGGAATATCCGGATGAGCCTCTGTGGGATGTGGTAACCCGGACAGCGCACAAGAGACCTCCAAGTAATCTAGGCACCACACGGAAACCCCATGGTTACTCTGGCGTTCTTCCACTCGATGGCAACGCTAGTCCCTGGCAAATTAGAGGCAATGCTTCAGAAAATACTTTGGCTCACTAGAACCGCTAGGACTATACCATAAAACTACGCCGCAGCCACAACATACCTCCACAAGATTACAGAGGTAAGCCGGCAAAGTTTCAGTAGGGAGAGCACCCCTCGTAGGAGTCTCTGGCGATGAGCTGGTACACAGTGAATTTCGGCAATGGTAGTACAGAAAATCCCGCAAATTACTTTGGAGATGGAACAATTAAAAATAAACTATGGTTTCCAATCTCCTGTAGGTAGAGAATGAAACACTCTCACCGTATTATGATGCACTACATAGAACTGCTGCCACTGGAGTATGGCTGTACTGTTGTCAGTGTTAGGGGTGGTGGTGTAGCTGTCCCTACACAGCAGATCGTTGCCAGAGTTATAAAGCATGACACTGTATAGTCTTCGAATGATCCTCCACCCAGTCCGACCAGCAGCCCCCACTCCCCCAGCGCCTTGAGACCCTTGAGACCCTCATGGGTGAGTGGCCGCGCTATATAAGACCCTGATTGATTGTTTAGAAGTTGAAGGCTCTTTATTCACGTTTGAGCACCACCACAGGTTCCAGTCAGCTGTAGAACATTCAGATGACAGTTCTAAGTGGCACATTCCAAAGAGATAGGGCAGGAGGGGGGAAAGGAATACACCAATAAGTAATATACAACAATTAGGCCGGTGCGGCTTGCTCCCCTGGGGGGGTCCACATGCCGTGATCCTCCTCTTGGCTACTCCTCTCCTGGTTGAGCGCTACAGAGGTGGGAGGAAAGGAGTGGATTTGAAGCTCCTGAGGTTGCGAAGGCCAGATTGGGCCACAGAGATTGGCCCTTTATACACTATATCAATATTGTTGCTGTCTAAGCATAATTTTGGAAATCGTGGAATTCTCGAAATCACGTGGGAGAAAATTAAAGTTCCTTAATCATGAAGTTGCGAAGTTTGTGAGATCCAGAGTAAAAGTCAATAATGACAGCAAGAAAGTTGAGATCGGGTCGTTTGCTCTAGGGCAGAGCCTGCACAAAGACTAAATCAAACCCTCTCCGGAACAAAGATACTCCTGTTACACTGCTGAAAGGGAAAAAAACAGATATTCAGCTTATGGGAAAGGGAAAGGGAAAAGGAGAAACATCCCCAAGCAGAAAAAAATGTACTGTCTGAATCGAATGGGGGGGTCTAATGTTATTACTAATATTGGTGTTAATGCTGGTACTGATGCTGATGTTGGTGTTAACTTGCATTTTGTGAAACCTGATGTCACGGGGGAACTGCCAGTATCTCAGAAGGATCTTTTACGGTGCTCTGGGGGTATAAATAGCTCTCCCTCTGACTTCTTCAGGTCCTCCTCCACCAGTGTCAATGATGGCAATTGATAACCCACATATAATTATTCCAGAGGCTCCCTGCCCTTTGTTAGTAGAAGACATCTAGGGTGAGGATTTTACCTCATCAGATTTGGAAAGAGACCTTTATAGGAGATATGTCTCACATGATATCAGTAAGACTGTAGAGACTGTTGATGCGCCAGCTGTGATAGCCCCTGTGGGATTGATATTATTTAGTAGTACTCCTTCAAATTCTTCTTCTTTGATATCCCATCTGTCTATGCCCCCTGATTTTGTTATAAGTGGCATCCAACCCAGCCAACCTACAAATGAAGAGGTAAAGTATCTGATTCTTTAGTGTGCCTAGAAAGGTTATTATCTTCTATTCTAAAGTCATTAAAAACCATTTTTGGGTTCTGACTGTGTTTTGGAAATGGTGACTCAAATAGTGAAGGAGCTGATATGAATTAAAAAGGAAAATGAAATAGATCCCATAGAACAAGTAGAAATAGAAGGGGTTTCTGAGAAGGACTGTAAAGGGTCTGCTCATGTAGATGTTGGTGTCAAATCGATTCTAATACTCAGGCTGGCAACCCACAATGTAAGAAGCTGGTTAAAATGCTTCTATTTCAGAGAGTTTTCTTGACTCTGCATTTGAATCTGTACAAACTATTTCAGACACTACTCCTAATATGAAGAATCTCCAGGGTACATCTAGAAGGGTAGAACAGGAAGTGTTTCCTATTTTTAAAACCCAGCCTAGTAGTGGAAAAAACATTGGTGATTTAGGTGCCCCATATCAAAAGAGACTTCGAGGAAAGAAAAGCAAAGAGTAAACAAAGAAAAGACCTATGCGTAGATTCACCAAACAGAGACAAAGGAGACTACATTTTAGAGAAAATATAGAGTCCATATAGGCCACATCTAGTGCGGAGGCTTTAATCCAATTCTCACAAGTACATCCTCAAGATATTGACCCGGAAAGCGGTTATGCAAATTTTCCAGATGAAAAATCAACAGTGGAGTCAATGGGGGTGTATGAGGTATCTCGCCTCTCTATATTACCTCCAATGAACCCAACGGCTCTTGAAACCGGTTATGCTAATGCTGTAGTCGAGGGGCTTGTAGTGGCACCAATGGTAGATCAAAGGGCACCCTTCTCTCATATTCCATCCTTACTGAATACAATGGCTGTTTCTTTTCGTGATCCTGGTAAAATGAGAGGCCCTTCTGAGCTAGAAGGGGTAGAACCTTCCTGGCGCAATGTGGACACTTATAGGTTCGATTTTATTTCCTTGTTTGATGGAGATCTAATATTAAACAGAGCCTCACTACTTAAATGTTTTTCGGAGATAGAGAATCTAAAGCTTATCCAAGGTAGTGATATAAATTTAGTTTCCCTTTTACCCTCTGAAGCTGGTTTTGAATCAAGGGTAACTTTTAATTCTAAAATTACTGTAAATTTGATATTAAGATTGTTTGAAGGTTTAGAAAGTAGGGTGATTGATGTCATCCCAATTTTAGAAAAGGATGGATACTTTGCTGCAGATAAAAGGTCTTTGCCGTCCCAATTTCTGTCTATCAGTAGTCTGTCTACCAGTGGGGGGGGGTCACTGATTGATGCAAAGGGAATAAAAATCCATTTAGATAAATACGATAGACAAGTGTCAAGCAGAGAATTCCCCGCTCTTTTCTCACTGGGAAACTCTAAAGATGAGAACCTCAAATGGTATTGGTTACCTGTGCATTGCCTAGTGTTTCTCATAGTAACCAGCTGCAACATCCCTCGTATTAGCAATGAGCTAAAAATCATATCTAGAATGTAGCAGGAATAAAGACTAATAGGAAGAAGTTGCATTACCTGAGTTCTTTAGAGGCATACGTGGTGTGTCTCCAGGAATGTTATCCGAGTCATTTACTTTTGGCAGTAACTCTATTTAGTTTTGATGGAAATCTGAGAACACCCTGCTAATGATGATAAATGCTTATATTCTGCCAGAGGCCTCTTATGATGTTCTTTTAAGTGAGGTATTTTCCTATATTAAAAAAAGTTTATGACAAGGAGTTTCCTCCACATATAATTTTAGTAGGGGATCTCAATTGTAAGATATCTAATTTTACTTTAGATCGGTTAAGGGAGAAAGAAAAAGAGGAAGCGATGTGGATACCACAAGCTCTTTTCCCCCCCAAATAAGAACTAATAGGAGAGGCAAAGTGTTAGTTGCTGGGGGAAAGGTTGATGGTGTCATAGTGAATGGGAGGTTACCATCCGACTCTCCCGCAGCTTTTACACATAAAACTCCAGGGTGAGAGTCTATTTTGGACTATGTGCTGGTGGAATGTGCTTCCTTCTTTTTATTGGATGACTTGAAGGTCTCTGATTCTTTTCTTAGTGATCATAAGCTTCTCTTTTTGTAAATTTTAATACATTTCCCATTAGCTCTTTGGTGTTGGATGGTCAGTCTGCTAGTTTTGATAAGAAAACAGAGAGAAGTCATTGGCAATTTTAGGCCTTAGAGGTACCCTAGAGGCTACTTTAGACAAGTTGTCTGGTTGGTTAGGAAAAGAAATAGAAAGTTTTAATACTCTTATGCAGCAACAAGCAGAAACTTTAAACAAGTGCGCCCAAAGGAAAGTTTGAAAGCGGTTCCCCGTCCCCTTCTCCAGTTAAATCGTGAGATAAACACTCTAGTCAGGGAGCAATATTTGAATTTTACCCCTGAAAAACATTCCAGAGTGTTGTTATTAAAAAGGAGGAGGAACCGGTTGAAGGCTCGGTTAAGAAAGGAGGAGGAAGATAGTTTCTGGATAAAACTTAGGGAAGCAGTTTTAAAAGGCCAGACAAGGATTGTTTGGACTCTCATTGATGAGGGTTGTGAAGAAAGAGTTGTAGGAAGGAAGGATCTGACTGCATAGTTACCCCCACTTTTTGCCTGGTGTTTTGCTGGTTTTTGACTAGTCTGACTGGGATCCTGCTAATCAGCACCCCAGTCTATCTGCTTTCTCCTTTAAATTGTTATGCATGTACTTTGGTACACTCCAGATTGGATACTGGGGTACCCTTATAAGTCCCTAGTATATGGTACCCATGTACCAAGGGCATAGGTACCCCAGAGGCCTCCCATGGGCTGAAGAAAGTATTATGCCACCCATGAGAGGCCATGCAAAATGGAACTACAGGTCTGCTACTGCAACCTGTGTAAGCTGGTGCTTGCACCACTTACTTTAGATATAGGTTCACTATATCTATAGGTCACTACACTTAAAACTTATAAGTCACACCTATAGCAGGCCTTAACAATCCTGAAGGCAGGGTGCTGGGTTTTACGTGGGAGGGTGCCCCTGCATGAGCAGGGCCCCTCTGCAGCCTTCGGAGACCATTCTCCCGGGTTGTCTGTGACTCAGCCGGACATAAAGGTAGAGGTGCATTATAACCTCGCGGTAAATGCTATCTCGAAATCGGCTGCATAGAAACATATCGTGCTTGGTATCAAACACCTTGGAATCATACCTCCACACCGGTAACCGGTGTGGGAGGTATGATTCCACCCTTCTGAAGCGAGCTTCGTGGGGTCACTGGTCTATCCGGTGCCAGCCTTCTCAACCCAGTCAGCACAAAATGGATGCTGCCGACCAGAGACACATTTCTGCCCTCCTGCTGCTGAGCCAAGCTTGAGCAGAGGAAGGCAGCACAATAGGCATCCTGTCACAGGGAGAGGATTTAGTGAATTGGGGCTGGGTGGGTGCACTCTGAGAGTGCCTGAAAGTCTGCACCTGGGGCACATTTGGTGTCCCTGTGCATAGTCCAGCTCAAACCAGTTCTAGGAGCCGTTGGCTCCTGCTCTGATGCGAAACTGAACAAAGGACATGGGTGTAACCACCCCTCTGTCCTGACCCTCCCCTAGGAGGGTCCCCCGAATCTGTCCAACCCTCTCCCGTGGGTACAAAAGGGCTTACCTGACTGTAGCTCCTCAGATTTTACGTGGACAAGATTCTACAAGAAGAAACCACTGATCTTCGACCGTCTGGACACTCTGGACTTCGCTGGACTTCGACTGGGCCCGACTTCATCTCCCTCTCCGTCCAAAGCTCTGTCTGTGCCCTTGCTCCATACAGGCTCCATGCAGGACCTGTGGTGCACTAAGGACAACTAAAGAATCTCCCTTGGGGTGAAGGAGTCACTCCCCTGCACTCACAGGCACCGTAATGCAACTGACCAGTCTGCTGACCCTGAGCTCCTGCCAACTCCAAAGGCTCCACCAACACAGGAGGTGGGTTGTGACAATCCTGGAGGTTGATCTGCACTCTCAGCAAGTTTGAGGCCAGTATCCCTCGTAGGGACTGCATAACCCGAACCCCTGTGCACTATGTCTATTTGCAAGTGCATATGCTTGTTGGCAATTCCCGAGCTTGTGCATTGGACTCCTTATAGTCTTGAACCCGAGCAGTATTTCCGCCAAAGAACTCCGGCCTCCTTGCACCGAGTGCTCCGTGGGCTGGTACTTCGTGATCTTGCTTGAGGTCCCCTTGCGACTCCTGGTCATTCGGCCTGTGGGTCCTTGTGAGGGTCATCTTGAATTCTCTTGGGCTTTCCTGGTTGCTCCAGACATGCCCTGACTCTCCATTGCTTGGGGAGTCCCCAGGACCTTGCTGGTCCTCACCGTAACCTGCTTGACCTTCCTGCGTGGGTTTCTTTTGCCAAGGCTTGTTGGTGCTCCAGCCAGACACCGACCCCTCAGCACTCGGCATCCTTTGAGGGAAAGCTCGCATCTGGCTCCTGGTCATCCTCGACGTCTCCTGGTCCTCGTAGCTGCAGAGTCAAGCATCCCTTCTTCGCACCTGAAGCACCCGACATCGGTGGGCATTCGTCTCCCGAGCCCCTGGTCACCCTGAAGTGACCCAGACTCTGTCCCCTCTGCTTTCAGGTTCCTTTCTTCAAGAATCCATTCTTGGATTCCACCGGACCCTGTTCACCTTCACGGCAGCAGCTCTTCTTCGCAACCCTCCATTGAGAACGACGGCGGTTTCCGACACCACTCCAGGCCTATGCACCCGCCTCCTCTGGGATAGGTAACGCGGGTACTACGGTATCCACGGGTGGGGTGGCTCTCCAACCTCCTAACTTCCAAAGGGTTTCCTCGAAGTCCTTCTAGAAGGGTCCTTAAACTGTAAAATTGCAACCGCGACTTCCCTATAGAATTGTATGGAGCCCACGGTCGTGTTAGCACACTGCACCCGTCCTCCGTGGGGTACCTATCTACTCACTTTGGGTGGTTCCTTGGGGTCCCAACGATTCTATGTGCTCCAGTCCTTGTCTTGACCCGAGTCGTGGTTGTTATACCACTATTTTAGTGTATGGTTTGGTCTCCCCCTGGAGCCCACGGTGTATTGTGCTACTTACAACTGTTTTATTGATCTCGTATTGTGTGCTTTGTGTTCTATCCTCGGATAGAGGATACTAGAGAGTGTTATATTAATATATACATATTTTTATATAACTACTGTGTGGTTCTCCTTTCATTTAGTTAATACAGGGGGTGATATTCTGGTAAAACAAGCTGCTTTACATTCCTTCAAGATTAAGCCTGAAGGCTGCTCTCCACAGCTACCACTAGGGTAGCTTTCTAAAGGTTATCTTTGACCTCATACATCATAAGGGTCGTTTGGACTGGTGCAAGGTGCCCACTTTAATTAGTGTACAGCATATACCAGGCCAACTTCTCACATTGGTCTGCAGCGGGTGGGATTCAAGCCTGCATTGTTTTACCAGATAAATCTCTTTGTATTGATTAACTGAAAACCACTAAAGTATTAGGCACATATAATACTTAAGTTTAGAATAAGTAAGTTCTACTGAACTTGGGGTTGGGCAAGTCAAGGGTCTAGCACACCCTTTCTCCAACTTAAGAGAGTTAAGTTCCCACTAGGTTAGGTAGGTGCATACACCACACCACACTTAGTTATGTCTTCTAAAGGAGAAGCCAGTGACTCTCTGCCTTCTAGGTACAATGAATTCACATTCCAGGAATTGAAAGCCATGTGTGTATCTAGAAAGCTGAAGACAGGGAGAAATGCCAACACCCAAAGTCTCATTGAGGTGTTACTCTTAGATGACCTTAGGAAGACCCCTGGGTCAGATGCGGTAGAAAGAGTGGGTGGGGCAGGGAATGAAGATAGGTCAGGAGGTGAAACCTTTTATGACCTAGACTCAAACCCTGGCCAGGAGGATCAAGATGAGTCCCACCTGGACAACTCAGATCTTCAGGAAGAGGGTGCAGAAGGCCACAAGGGCCCTCTCTTTACTCCTCCTGCAAGAGTGCAGAGTTTACCTAGGAGATCTAGATCTCCCTCTGCAGAATCTAACCAGTCAGGACAGTCTGCAGGGACTTCCACATCTCATAAGAGGGATAACTCTTATGACAGACAGTGCCGATTTCTGGAGCTTGAGAAAGCTAAGCTTAGGCTCAGGCAAGAGCAATTGGCCTTAGAAAAAGGGTCCCTAGAAGTCCAGAAGGCTAGGAAAAGATTGGGACTAGAGTCCCATGGTGGCAGCAACAGTGTCCCTAGAGTTAAGGAACAGTCTTTTGACCATAGGAACCTGAGCAATATAGTCCCTCCCTACCATGGTGGGGATGACATCCACAAATGGATAACTGCTTTGGAGAGGTCCTATAAAGTTCAGAGGGTCCCTCAAGAGCAGTGGGCAGCTAACTTGTGGCTCTCCTTTGCTGACTAAGGTAGAGATAAGCTCCTCACTGTTAGAGAAGAGGATGCTCACAATTACTCAGTACTGAACAGTGCTCTCATTGATGGGTTTGGCTTAACCACTGAACAGTGCAGGATTAAGTTCAGAGACACCCAGAAAGCACAGACTCATGACTGGGTAGACTTTGTAGATTGTGCTACAAAGACTCTGGAAGGTTGGATACTTGGCAGCAAAGTGCATGACTATTTAGGATTGTACAATTTGATTATGAGGGAGCAGATCCTTAATAATTGTCAAAACCAGCTTTTGCACCAGTACCTGGTGGACTCAGATCTGACTTCTCCACAAGAATTGGGAAAGAAGGCAGATAAATGGGTCAGAACCAGGGTGAAACAAAAGAACCAGGGTGGTGACTAGAAGAAAGATTCTTCCAAGACCCAAGAGAAAGGTGGGGATAAATCAAAAGATAAGTCCTCTAAAGGGCCCCAAAAATCCTCTTCTGGGGGTGGGTCCCAAACTCCTTCCTCCCCTGAAAAGAAACCTTATTGCTTTGTCTGTAAGAAGCCAGGCCACAGGAAAAATTATGCCATTTGCCCCAGGGTCAGCAATAAGGAAAAAATTCCTCCAAACACTACTTCTACACCTCCTGGTACTACAGGTAGTAATCCCCCAGGTGGTGGTAGTGGACACAAAACCAAAACTTTTGTTGGGTTTTCTTGGGGAACTGAGGTGGACCCTGGCCTAGACAGGTCCCCCACACAAGCCACTTTAGTCTGTGATGGTGGCATGGGGTTTGCCACTTTTACTGTCAGTCCCAATTCCTTGGGCAAGTACAGACAAGAGCCTCTGATCAATGGTCAGAAAGCTGTAGCCTATAGAGACACAGGAGCTAGTGTCACCATGGTGACAGGAACCTTACTGCCCCCAGCACAGCTCTTACCTGAGTTTAAGTACCAGGTGACCAATATTGATGGTGTGAGGACAGATCATCCCATGGCCATAGTCAATTTCAGCTGGGATGGGGTCACTGGTCCAAAGAGAGTGGCAGGGTCCCCAAACTTACCTGTAGATTGCCTCTTGGGTAATGATTTAGAAACTTCAGCCTGGGCTGAAGTAGAACTGAAGGCCCATCTACAGATGTTAGGCCTCCCTGAGAGAGTTGGTGGGACCCCTAGGGACTCAGTCCAACCCCAGGAAACTTTTGGAGTAATGAAGCCTGAAACAATGGACCACTCTGCTCCACCAGGGAGCACAGGGAATGAAGAAAAGTCTTCTTCCCCCCAGATTATAGGTAAGGGTCAGCTTCCTCAGGGAACTGATCCTACCCGTTGTGAAGGAACTGCCCCAGAGGTGGTCAGGCCTGTCCTGGCAGAACCACTGAGGGCAGGGGACCCTTCCAAGGAGGTGCCCAGTCTGGAGCAGGTATCCTGCCCCTCTCTACCCAGCCCCAGTCAGCCTAGGGCTGCAGAGGTCAGGGATGTCAGTGGACCCCTAGGGGCCCACTGTCCAGAGGAACCCCCTCATCAACAGATTAGGGACACCCAGTCTAGTTGCACTACCCAGGTGAATATTTCTCAACATTCTGAGGGATCCCTCTTACCCTTAGGTAGTGACATCCCCAAGATGGACTCTGTTGAGCAAAGTAAAACCTGGGACAAAGCTGTCCCAAACCTTCCCTGGCCCTCCATTGTTCCAAACAGAGGGACTCAACCCCCAGCTGTAGGCAGTCAGAGGTTGACCTCTAGGGCCAGATATAACTCAGTCATGGAAAGAAAGGCCTCCATGGT
The DNA here is from genome assembly GCA_963921515.1 of Calotriton arnoldi. Lineage (NCBI taxonomy): Eukaryota > Metazoa > Chordata > Amphibia > Caudata > Salamandridae > Calotriton > Calotriton arnoldi. The sequence goes on along the minus strand of CAWUFW010008795.1, from coordinate 460,127 downwards.
GACCAGTGCTCTGAGGAAGCTGAGACCAACCCTATTAGGGCCTCACTTTCCTACTCAGGCACCCCACCAGCCTATTTCTTTACCAAAGCAAACTACAGGTAGTTATCCCAACTTTTGGAGAGCATCCAAAACCCTTCATGGTAGGGACTCCTTAGTGGTCCATAAGACAGGGAGTATCCATGCTAGTGCAGGACCTTCCTTATATGGCCACTTAGGAAATAAAGTCTCAACTGGGGAAGTTTAGCCTTATCTCCTTTTGTTTGGGGGGGGGGTTATGTAGGAAGGTAGTATCTGACTGTATAGTTACCCCCACTTTTTGCCTGGTGTTTTGCTGGTTTTTGACTAGTCTGACTGGGATCCTGCTAATCAGGACCCCAGTCTATCTGCTTTCTCCTTTAAATTGTTATGCATGTACTTTGGTACACTCCAGATTGGATACTGGGGACCCTTATAAGTCCCTAGTATATGGTACCCATGTACCCAAGGCATAGGTACCCCAGAGGCCTCCCATGGGCTGAAGCATGAATTATGCCACTCATGAGAGGCCATGCAAAATGGAACTACAGGTCTGCTACTGCAACCTGTGTAAGCTGGTGCTTGCACCACTTACTTTAGATATAGGTTCACTATATCTATAGGTCACTACACTTAAAACTTATAAGTCACCCCTATAGCAGGCCTTAACAATCCTGAAGGCAGGGTGCTGGGTTTTACGTGAGAAGGTGCCCCTGCATGAGCAGGGTCCCTCTGCAGCCTTCGGAGACCATTCTCCCGGGTTGTCTGTGACTCAGCCGGACATATAGGTAGAGGTGCATTATAACCTCGCTGTAAATGCTGTCTCGAAAACGGCTGCATAGAAACATATCGTGTTTGGTATCAAACACCTTGGAATCATACCTCCACACCGGTAACCGGTGTGGGAGGTATGATTCCACCCTTCTGAAGCGAGCTTCATGGGGTCACTGGTCTATCCGGTGCCAGCCTTCTCGACCCGGTCAGTACAAAATGGATGCTGCCGACCAGAGACACATTTCTGCCCTCCAGCTGCTGAGCCAAGCTTGAGCAGAGGAAGGCAGCACAATAGGCATCCTGTCACAGGGAGGTGTGACCACCTCCCAGACAGGATTTAGTGTATTGGGGCTGGGTGGGTGCACTCTGAGAGTGCCTGAAAGTCTGCACCTGAGGCACATTTGGTGTCTCTGTGCATAGTCCAGCTCAAACCAGTTCTGGGAGCCGTTGGCTCCTGCTCTGGCGCGAAACTGGACAAAGGACATCGGTGTAACCACCCCTCTGTCCTGACCTTCCCCTAGGAGGGTCCCCCGAATCTGTCCAACCCTCTCCCGTGGGTACAAAAGGGCTTACCTGACTGTAGCTCCTCAGATTTTACGTGGACAAGATTCTACAAGAAGAAACCACTGATCTTCGACCGTCTGGACACTCTGGACTTTGGCGGACTTCAACAGGGACCGATTTCGTCTCCCTCTCCGTCCAAAGCTCTGTCTGTGCCCTTGCTCCATACAGGCTCTGTGCAGGACCTGTGGTGCACTAAGGACAACTGCAGAATCTCCCTTGGGGTGAAGGAGTCACTCCCCTGCACTCACAGGCACCGTAACGCAACTGACTGGTCTGCTGACCCTGAGCTCCTGTGGACTCCGAAGGCTCCAGCAACACAGGAGGTGGGTTCCAAAGGTCCCGTAAGTCGAGCTGCCCTCTCAGCAAGTTTGAGGCCAGTATCCCTCGTAGGGACTGCATAACCCGAACCCCTGTGCACCGCATCTATTTGCAAGTGCATATACTTGTTGGCAATTCCCGAGCTTGTGCATTGGACTTCGTGTAGTCCTGACCCTGAGCAGTATTTCCACCAAAGAACTCTGGCCTCCTCACACCGAGTGCTCCGTGGGCTGGTACTTCGTGATCTTGCTTGAGGTCCCCTCGCGACTCCTGGTCATTCTGCCTGTGGGTCCTCCTGAGGGTCATCTTGAATTCTCTTGGGCTTTCCTGGTTGTTCCAGAAGGGCCCTGACTCTCCATTGCTTGGGGAGTCCCCAGGACCTTGCTGGTCCTCACCGTAACCTGCTTGACCTTCCTGTGTGGGTTGCTTTTGCCAAGGCTTGTTGGTGCTCCAGCCGGACACCGACCCCTCAGCACTTGACATCATTCGAGGGACAGCTCGCATCTGGGTCCTGGTCATCCTCGACATCTCCTGGTCCTCGTGGCTGCAGAGTCAAGCATCCCTTCTTTGCACCTGAAGCACCCGACATCGGTGGGCATTCGGCTACCGAGCCCCTGGTCACCCTGAAGTGACCAAGACTCTGTCTCCTCTGCTTTCAGGTTCCTTTCTTCAAGAATCCATCCTTGGATTCCACCGGACCCTTTTCACCTTCACGGCAGCAGCTCTTCTTCGCAGCCCTCCATTGAGAACGACGGCGGTTTCCGACACCACTCCAGGCCTATGCACCCGGCTCCTCTGGGATAGGTAACGCGGGTACTATGGTATCCACGGGTGGGGTGGCTCTCCAACCTCCTAAGTTCCAAAGGGTTTCCTCGAAGTCCTCCTAGAAGGGTCCTTAAACTGTAAAATTCCAACCGCGACTTCCCCATAGAATTGTACGGAGCCCGGGTTGGTATTAGCACACTGCACCCGTCCTCCATGGTGTCCCTATCTACTCACTTTGGGTGGTTCCTTGGGGTCCCAACGATTCTACGTGCTCCAGACCTTGTCTTGACACGAGTTGTGGTTGTTATACCACTATTTTAGTATATGGTTTGGTCTCCCCCTGGAGCCCACGGTGTATTGTGCTACTTACAACTGGTCTATTGATCTCGTATTGTGTGCTTTGTGTTCTATCCTTGGATAGAGGATACTAGAGAGTGTTATATTAAGAAATACATATTTTTATATAACTGCTGTGTGGTTCTCCTCTCATTTAGTTAATACAGGAGGTGATATTGTGGTAAAACAAGCTGCTTTACATTCCTTCAAGATTAAGCCTGAAGGCTGCTCTCCATAGCTACCACTAGGATAGCTTTCTACAGGTTATCTTTGACCTCATACATCATAAGGGTCGTTTGGACTGGTGCAAGGTGCACACTTTAATTAGTGGACAGCATAAACCAGGCCAACTTCTCACACGAGTTAGACCCATCCCTGTCGCTATTGAAGAACTCAAATGGGTCAGTTTTATCCAGGGACTCTATGCAGCAAATGAGGGTGCTACCAAGTATTTTATATTAAAGGAAGACTCTGCTCTGTAAGGACCACCCCCTGAAAAAAAAATAGAACTTACAATCAGGGGAATGTTTACTTCAGCAGCGATGGGCCCCGATGAAATACCAATTACTGTTATAAAACAAAATGGTCCTCTTTGGAGTAAAATTCTTTGCCTGGTTTTTAAATGTTATTATGAAAGAAAAATGGTTCCCTTCTCTTGGAAGGGGAGTATCATAGTTCCACTATTTAAGAAAGGAGACCATGACCTACCAGAAAACTATCATCAGATCGCATTTCTTGATGCGGTGGGTAAAGTCTAAATGCCTACTAACCCAGATTAGTAAATGGGCAGAAGTACTTGAAATCATACCTATAAGCAAGCTGGGTTAAGGGCGAAGAACGGAACGATTGATAACATGACTGCCCTTCAGGTAATAAATGAAAAATATGTTAAAGTTAGAGGAGGAAGTTGCAATGGATTAGCATCCTATACGCGAAACCCATCGCCCGTATTAAAATAAATCGGTATGTTTCTGATGCGGTGCCGATTACGCGGGGAACGAGACAGGGGTGCCCCTTGTCACCCCTCCTTTTTGCCATTGCGCTTGAACCGCTGGCTTGCAAAATTAGGCAGCATCACCAGCATACAGCATTGCGCTTTTTCCAACGACCCATAAATATCTCCCTATATGCTGATGATATGTTGCTCTATGTCCGGGAACCGCAAGATAACTTATCTCCCTTGGTACGGGAGTACGTTAAATTTGGCAGGCAATACGGACTCCAAATCAACTGGAGTAAATCCACCATCATCCCCCTGACGGACATTACAATGCCGCACCAAGTAGACTTTCCAAAGGAGTGGCAGACAGACCCTGTCCGGTACCTTGGCATCTGGTATCACAGAGATCCAGCAGTGGTCATACGCACTAACTATGGCACCGCCATAGATAAGCTGGAGGACAAAGTAGACAGATGGATACACCTCCCACTATCTCTGGCAGACAGAATAGCCGTAGTAAAAATGGTCATACTACCACAATTTCTATATTTATTTAATAATATTCCAATAACCCCACCAAAAGCAGTATTCCAAAGACTAACATCCAGTGTGACTCGCCTCATTTGGGCTGGTAAGCAGGCCCGCATTGAACTGCGCGCGCTGACACTTCCGTACTCTTCAGGCGGTTTCAAGGTCCCTGACTTTCTGCTCTATTATCTTTGTGCTCATGCGCAATACGCGCATTTTTGGTACCATTCAGTCAGATATCTCCCACACACGGCGGTCGAGGATGGGGACGCCCACCCGATACCGCTTCAATATATTTTGCCGCACCCTCAAGCACATGTATCGAAACAAGAAATAAATACCATCCGCACGACAAATCTAGCATGGCAGAGGATGGGGAAGTTGGCGCACAAACTCCCGCTATACGCACCAGCGTTACCTTTGCCACACCATCCAGACATATCGGTGACTCAGGAAAAGGTGGGCATGACACTGCTACAGCAGGTTGGAATGGACAAGATGGGAGATTTATATCACAACGGAACATTTATAGAACTTGACGACCTTCAATATATTTGCAACCAAACGCTCCTTTTTAGATTCACCTACTACAGGTTGCGGGGAGCAATCAAAGATTTATATCCCACATTTCCAGTGGAACCACCTGTTCTTCAAGTATTACAAATGATCATCACTAATTCGCACAATATACACTTAGTGACCAAGCTCTATGTGCTATTACAAACTGACATAGCAGAAAACACATGCAAAGCGCGTAACAGATGGTCGATAGTTTTAGACACGCCTATCCTTGAAGAGGAATGGTCCAAGTGTTGCGCCCTGACTGACCTACTTACACCAAATGGTAATTTAAGAATTATTCATTATAAATATTTACACCAAACATATCATACACCGGCTAAATTTAAAAAATGCGGTCTCCGCACAGATGCGTGTTGCAAACGATGCGGTGCCGACGAGGCAGATTTTATACACCTAGCATGGCAGTGCCCACATGTTAGTAAATATTGGGAATCTGTAACAACAACGTTAAGTGCTGTGTTGGGAATCAAAGTCACTGCACGATCCGTATATGCCTACTAGGTCTGGTGTCCAACCTGAGGTCCACTAATCGTAAACTTTGTGTGATTGCCTTATTATTTTTCTAAACGGAGGCTGTCTATGTACTGGAATGGCAAGAAATACCCCACATGTAAACAATGGATACATGATATGATATACTGTAAGGACACTTTGAAAACTTATGAAGAAGAGCTTCCATCAGGATCGAAACCAAGAGACTATTGGCAACCGTTAACGCTCTACCTACAGTCCCATCTGATTGATTAATTCCCCCTCGGTGTATACCATGTTGTAATCTGGATTGTACCTGTGTCAGAAATGTAAGGAGCATTATACTGTATTAATGTGCCCCACTCACAGCTCGCCAATTGGGATGTATGTGTATGTTAGCCTGTATGTTTATTTTGATTATGTTTTCTCTTCTTTGGTAAATCTCTCCAATGTATGTTGTCGATTAAATATATAATAAATAAAAAAATAAAAATAAAAAAGTTAGAGGAGGAAGGTTTACACTGCTTTTATCGACTTCTCCACAGCATTTTATAAAGTAGATCGTCCTTTGCTGTGGAGTAAGCTTTTAAATTTGGGTATACCGGGCACCCTTTTAGAGTTAGTTCATGCCCTCCATACTGATACTTGGTGTAGAGTTTTATTGGGTGGGGACAGAGGTTTATCGCAAGCTATCCCCACTGCAAATGGATTAAAACAAGGATGCTTACTTGCCCCCCTGCTCCACTCCCTATATATTTCTGACCTCCCTGATCATTTGGCCCTAAGTGAGGACATTGCCCCGACAATTGGGGGAAAGCCGATTGTGTGCCTACTCTATAAAGACAACATCATAATATTTGATCTAATCTCCTAAGGGTTTAAATAGTTGTCTGCAGGCTCTCCAACAATTTGCTGAGGCTCATTACCTAAAGATCAATGTATTCAAAAGTAAAATTATGTGTATGCATGGGAGGAAGAAGTCAAAATATGGAAACATGGAAACCTTGCATGGCCTCAAGGTGGTCAAAAACTGGAAATTGTAAAATTTTATACTTTTTTGGGGAAGCTATTGTGCGGAAATTTAAGCGATAAAGCCCATATAGAAAATGATACATCTAAAGCTACCTCTCAGGCTAAATGTCTTTGATCCCTTTATAGGGCAACTGGGAGAAGACATTTTTACAGTTTTATTGGAGGTGTTTTGTACTAAGATTCCTGCCTCCTTGTTGTATGGTAAAGAACTGATTGAGGTATCGAAATGGTGCTTTCTAAACACAGTGGAAGGTTGAATTCTTAGAAGCCTAGCCTCAGTTATTCCGGCATTCTCTGTGGCCACCCATAGGCTAGAATTTGGACTGAGAAGCACCTGGAACAGGTCCTCGCAGGGGTAGTGCGTTGCACCATGGGTTTGGCAAAGAGTGACCATGGTACACTCAGGTTCTGGTTGCGAAAAGAAATGTTAGATGATCTAAAAGAAAATTCATCAATTTATAGAAATTTTATGATTGTGATAGATTTGTTGCAATTAGACCTGTTTTTTATTTTTACTTTACAGCTGAACCAATTAAAATCTTCTTTGGAACAGGCCATTTGGTCCTTAAGTTTCTATTTGGACAGGGAACCCTACACTTTAAAGAAGGGTAACCATCAGGCTATTGATTCCTGCTTGATAAATAAAGTACAGGCTAATAAGTCATAGAATCTGCTGCATGGAGTGCGCCGATTTTGGTTACTGTTGAGGCAGGGCATGCTTCCTTTAAATCCCCTCCTGGCTAAATGGTACGGTACATCAGCGATCTGTAACCTGTGCAAAAATGGTCCTCAAGATATTAACCATGTATAATTTATCTGTCCTGCTTTGTTATTATGTCGGCGGAAATGGCTGAGGCCAATGTGTTTACAATTATCTATTCTCTTAGCTTCAGCAGTACTACAATCACTTTATGATCCTCCTAATTAAATATTTGGTCATAGAATTTTTCTTTTTTTAAGTGCTTTTTAAAATGATATTAAGGTGCATCAGTCTGTAGAGTGTAGAGGCTAACATTTTTGTGTGGGCGATTTTTATCTTCTATGTATTAGCCGTTTGTATTGCTTGATTGCATTTTTGTGGTATATAAATTATTCATCTCCATATATATTCTTTAAACCCTTGCACTGATGGCACGAAAGTCACTTTATATTTTGCTCTGCATGACATGCTGCTGTTTGTTAGAATACTGTCAAATGAAAGTGTTTTGAACTTTGGATTGTTTATGATTATCTGATTTCATGATGAGGTGCAATATTTTATTATGTGTAATTAATTGTAAATTAGAATTTTATCTTAATCACATGTACGTAATTTTGTGATTTTATGTGGACCTATTTGGAGTTCCGTAATCATAAATAAATGAACTTGAACTTAAAGTGCGCAAGACAGCCAGCCAAAGTGACATGCGCACTTTAAACTAAAGTGCCCACCACTACTCCCTGCTGCTGCCACTTAGCAGCAATGGCCCCGCCCCGCCCTATGCTCAGCTCGGGACTAGTGAAAAATAAAATGATAATAAATTAACTTTATCCCAATTTTTTCTTCCGACTTCTGAGCATTTTAATTAGTGGGGTAATGCTCCTCTGCCCTAATGGAGGAGCCACAGCTAGCACCTGGGAGAACACGGTCCAAATCCCCATATTTTACACTCCTTCCAGACAGGCAATTGCATGCCCAAATTTGCATCTATCTACCACCTGTTCTGAATAGGTGGTAAATGGGAATGAGAGCTTTGTTAAGGTGAATGTGTGGCAGGGGATGTTAAGAGTGTCAGATGTGTGGAGGAAGGGGAGAGATGGTGAGGGAAGATTTTGGGCAGCATTTCCAACTCCTCCATTATGCAGAAGCAGGGTGGGTATGGAATGGGTGCAACAGTTGAACTGGTGTCCATTTGCCCAGCATTACCAGGTTTGGTATTTGTGAGCATGGTAATTTTGGGACCGGGGACATTGTAATCCTACTGCTCCTAATACCTCTTTAAGGCCACCTTGACTGATGGCACAAGTCTCAATTATAGACAGCTCGTGGCAATTTGTAACTGCTACCCACCCAGATGACAAAAAGGTCTCTGTTTAGCTTTCCGAAAAATTTGAATGTATGTTTTTATAAGATTGATGGCAAGATGTTTCTGCTGAGCACATAAATGAAATGCAAATAGATGACACGAAAGTTCTACTCTAGCCCAATCACATATGCCAAAGTCTTCTCAGTTGCTCTTCCAGATTTGATGAACCATTTTTTATTTTTGCGTATGCCATATCTACATCACTAATCTAGATCAATTACAGGATTGGTGCAACAGCAATGTCTTGATTTTCTTGCCACTTATGTTCAGCCCCAGCTCAAACCAAGTTTTGATTTCAGAAGTGCTGGGTACGTTCTCAAAAATAGCCAGAAAGTGAAGTGGCCATGATTTTAATGGATATATTTTATTAGACATATATATTATAGTAGAAATCAAGAAAACAATTGCCTCTGTAGCTATCATTACCTACTCTTTGTATTTATGTTATCATTTTACATTTGTACTAAATATCCACATGACCTGTATTGTATACTTTACATTGTCAATTTTGAAGACGAAGCAGTTGACAATTTTCACTTTATGCAAAAGGCGATTAAAGTGTCAGTGTTGTTCCAATTTCCTCCACAACAAAACTTGGATCATAGTCAGATATATGAAAAAATCCATAAAAATTTGAAATCTAAAAAGGATGAAGGAAATTACTATCTTTTGAGTGGTGTACCCCTCAATTGTTGCCTTGACTGTGTTTGCTGGCTGTAGAACTCTGCACACTTTTCTCCTGTTAACCAGGTATAAAGCACCTGTGCTCCTCCTTTCAACATGATGAAATTAGCATACCCCTAAGCGGCATATTTAACTTACCTATATGTCCGTAGTATATGACTCAAGGTGTACCCCAGACGTTAGATGTGACAAATGGGCTACAGCACCCATTGAGCCACCCACTACAGTGAAAGTGAAAATATGACTGCAGGTCTACCATTTGTAGCCTGGTAGTTATAGTTTTAAACTGCAAATTCGACCTGTCAAAATAATCCCTTTTCACTGTTCAAAACCTTCCTTTCAAATATTTATTAGCCCCCACTAATTAGGCATTATTGCCCAAAAGGCAGGGGGCATGACATTTAAAGGTAAAACATGTACACGTTTAAAGTTAAACATGCCCTTGCAGTGAAAAAGTCCCAAATGCTATTTTCACAGTAGCAAGGCTGGCTGTTCCATAAGAAAACACTGGGTTATGTTATTACATTTAAGAATGCTAATTGAGATTAGGAACCAGATAGAAATAATACTTTTATAATTGTATTTTATGCTGTGTTTTTTCTAGCTTTTATGACATGAGCTGTTGAAATAAAGCTTATATTGATTGATATTATTCAAATAAACTTTTTAATAGTTATTCAAAATCCAATTTAATGGTAACATTGAATTGTTAATAACTATTAAGGAAAAGGTACTTTTAGAAAGGTACCTTTCACCTGGCTAAATGCTCTGCAGGTCTATTTACATGAGCTCCAACTGTCACCTGCAGCTGAATAGCCCCCTTGATGAGGTCTGAAAAGTGCTCACAGAGCAGGAGAAAGGCCTTGGGTGTGGGGTTGGGATTCTGATCCTCTGGCAAGATGACCCTCTAGGCTGTGCCCAGATACTAATTGACTTGGACAGGCCTTCCCTTGTCCCCCCCAGGTAGGTAGGTACCAATCCTTGTAGGAGAGGAGCTGCCCTCAGTACTGGTATAAAATGACCATAGATGAGGAGTTTTCTGTTGCCCGAACTGCCGCTACACGTCCCTGACCGGAGGAGGGAGCAGGACCACAGCTCCCAGCATTCCCTGCGGCTTGGGAGCCGCCGATGATGGTGAGAGCATGCCAGGAGGTGCTTAAGAACACACCAGGGCTCCCGCAGCGCGGGATGCCCGTTTTCTGTTGCCCGAACCGCCGCTACACTTCTCTGACCGGAGGGGGGAGCAGGACCACAGCTCCCAGCATTCCCTGCGGCTTGGGAGCCGCCGACGATGGTGAGAGCGTGCCAGGAGGCGCTTAAGAACACGTCAGGGCTCCCGCAGCACTTGACATGCACGGGCGCCCCCGGCCAAATCCCGGGCCAAGGGCGGGCCTGTCCGCGCCTGTCAGCGGTCGGAAGAGGCCGGACTGGGCCCAATATCTTGGTTTTGTATTTCTATCGATCTTAGCGGACCAGTACTGCTGGTAAAGGACGTTGGTTGTCTAACTCCGAGGATTGGAGCGCAGTAAGTCCGTTTTCCCCTTTTTTTGTACCCTTATTATTTAAACCTACAACTAGCAGTATGAGCACAATGAAAGGTGGGGGTACAAAGACATTGACTGAGCAAACTACCACCCCTAAGTGAACCACCACAGATACCTTCCTGGCTCGTGCTGTGGGAGCCCTATCTAAAGAAATTGATCTAGCTGAGCGGCGTATGTCCCTTACTGCGACTGGTCAAAATGGGGGTACTCAATGTGTAATATCTACTAAAGGGAAGTCTGGTCTAGGTAACGAACAAGATGACCAAGATGACCAGAGTGCAGGATGCACAAGTGAAACTATTTGCCAAACACCAACACCAACTGTACTAGAACAGGCACTAACTTCTACTCCCCCGGGTCCGCCAATTATATGTACAGCTAAAGCTCCGAACACAGCTCGTCAACCAGCAGCTAAACGGAAAAGAAAGGCACAGCATGGATCTCCTGTTGACCTAAGGTCCCTGGATGTACTTGCTATGCTAGGGGGGGTTGAAAATGGAAACAACTCTATGGATAATCCAACATGGGCTCCATTTTGGGATAAACTAACATCTGTTATTAGCAGTTTACTAAGCCCCCTCGAAGAAAGATTGGGAAGGGTGGAGGAGGAATTGAAAAAGGTTATTAATGTGAGCAAAACGCCACTGGATAAGAGGCCCCCATTAATAGATACTAGTCTGAATAGTGCTACAGGCGGCATGCTCCCTCATGCCGAGGCTATGACCATGACACACGTTGTGGCACAACATCCAAGGGACCCAAACATACATCCCCCTAATACCGATACCAATACACCCTTACAAAACTTAGTGACCATTAATTTGCCACCTGCTAGCTGCCCATATGTGGCAGTATTAGTTAACGCCCTCCCACTAACACAGGGGGCCAGGGAAACTACGGAATACCTGAAGAACAAGGTGGTACACTGGCTTAGCTCTAAACATGCATTCTCCCCTAGTAGAGCACATGAAATCCTGATTACAAGGAGAGTGGTGTGGATTGGGCCATTGGAAAAATATCTTGGCGGCGATTGTGTAGTAATTAACTTTAGAAACCCTGGAATTGCTAGAGGCATACATATAATGACAGGGGTACTAACTATGGATACACAAGATATGGGTATACTCCATTGGGGTTCTTCTACCGTCATTTGAAGAGTTCAGACCAACGCTCCAGTGGTGTACAGAATTCCCAAAGACAGAGGGTTACTCCAAGCTCAAACTTGTCACATGGTTTGGAATTTGCAATGCCTAATAGATATGAGACACTGAGGGGTCGATTCCGATTCGGGCCGGAAAAAGCACCGACCGACTCGGATCCGGAAAAAATACCGACCGACACGTACCAGTGGCGCCCGACACGCCAAGTACGATGCAAGCCGCGATAAATCCGACCGACACGTCAGGAAACCAAGCCGACCGACCGAGCCGCTCGGAAAATAGCAATCCGGCCGGAAAAACACGCGAATCCAACCGACCGACACGCACCCGGAACAAATCCGACCGAATCGTACCCGCCAACTCCAACCCGCAAAGTACGATGCAAGGCGCGAAAAACACGACCGAGTCGGACGGAGGACAAGCCGTACGACCGACACGCATACAAAACCGAGCCGAAGCAATACAATACACCGCGACCGACGCGTACGCAGCATACAAAACTGCACAAACACAGCGTGAACGAAACGGAAAACACCGTACGAGACCAATGCAGGGTCCGACTCGGTCACAAGAACGTTTCCAACATACACAAACAGCACAAAGGAAAAATCAACCAAAAAAAGGCCAAACAAGCAATTACCAAGCCAATAAATACTGGGGGGTGGGGACAGAGAACAAAGACACACCCACAACTCCACCTATATAAAGGACACAAATCACTACCATGAGCCTTTGCAAATGCCATTTCACTGCCAGCACCCAAGAGAAAGCAACCACACACCCACAGCTCATCCCTCACACAAGCCACACACCATCAGCACACCAACAAATACCTACCTCACATACACCCAGCAAAACACACACTCACACACCCTCACCTGCACACCAACACACACATCACTCACCATCACCACCCATCACCATGCCCCCCAAGAAGAATCCCAAGTTCCTAGATTGTGAATTGGAAGTCCTGGTAGACGAGATCCTCAGGGTGGAGCCACAGCTGTTTGGCACTCTGGTCCAACAGACCCCCATGTCGCAGAAAACCAAGATGTGGGAGAGGATCATCAACAGGGTGAACGCACAATCATCATGTCGGCGCACAAAGACGGACATCCAGAACAGGTGGTATGACGTGCGCAGGAGGGTACGGGACCTGCTGAAGATAGACTACAGCAACAGCCAACAGACCGGCAGTGGCCCTCCTGCCAAGCCAATATACCTCAGGCCCTGGGAGGAGAAGGTGCGGGCCATCCTTCCGCCAGTGAGCGTATATGGACTAGAGAACATCCCAGAGCCTGGTGAGTACACAACAAATGTACACAATAAACTGCCACAAAACACACACATCACTGTCAAGGGGAGAGTCAAACCATGCACACATAGCAATTACACAGCAACTAGAACAGAATCATCCCAAAATGTGTATGTCAGTCAGATAAACACAACACATGCCATCAAAAAAGTCACATCCAACTGTGCCAACACATGTACAAACACAACCACAACTACAGCTAGGCAGTGGCACAAATAGAACTAACAAACACATCCACACATGTAGCCACCACAACAACACCAACACACAGTGAAGACCACTCAAAGGAAGGAATTCTGTGTATGCTGGCCAAGTCAGTGTAGCCAATAGCATCATGGGAGTCGCAGTCACACATATTGCCCCCCCACAACTGTCCCATCAACACCACCCTGAACCATGCCCACATCACAGGGAGTGGAGAAGGACTCACAAGATGGCTGACACTGGCTACTGCTGTGGGGAGCACAAGGCCCTGCTGCCAACTGTGCACCAACAAACAGCAGGACACCACTGACTGACATCCTGAGAGACAACTTACACTCCCTGCAATGCAAGCACGTTCCATGGTGGGATATCTGGCTGGCTGGGTGGGAAGGGGGACTTGCAGCACTGACTATAGTCACCAGCACCTCCCCTCACACCCCCCCAACACAAACTCCACAGTACCCACCTGGTAGAATGCAATGCCCTCCATCCTAACACAAGATCCCACAAAGCACCACCACCCTGGGTTATGTTGTGTGAAGCACAGGGACACTCTTGGGACTCTTAGCCAAACAACTGCCAGGACAACACTCCCAGCCATCCTGTCAGCACAGCCAGCCCACCCCACAGGGAAGCAGAGTCAAAAGGAAGGAAGCATGGGCATGCTGGGAAGGGGGTGGAGGCAATAGCATGATGGGAGACGTAGTCACAGACATAGCTCACCCCCACAACTGTCCCATCAACACCACCCTGAACCATGCTCACATCACAGGGAGTGGAGAAGGACTCACAAGATGGCTGACACTGGCTACTGCTGTGGGGAGCACAAGGCCCTGCTGCCAACTGTGCACCAACAAACAGCAGGACACCACTGACTGACATCCTGAGAGACAACTTACACTCCCTGCAATGCAAGCACGTTCCACGGTGGGATAACTGACTGGCTGGCTGGGTGGGTGGGAAGGAGGTCTGGCTGTCAACCAAACACAATCAATGCAGACCATGTTCACACCCCAGAGAATACATAGAAATGCCCAAATAATGCAGGACAATGTGCCACACCAATATCAACCCCTGACTGTGACAACTTAGGACAATACAATGTACAGGCCCGCACCCCGAGGCACAGTCACAACTGTCAGGTGTGTCAACCACTGATGCCTGCAGAAACATGACATACATTGTTTGTGTCTCCCAAAAACAGGTGATGATAGGGACACAGCAGCAGACGCTGAGGAGTCCCAGTCCCAGGCTCAAGAGGATGCCGAGCTCACTGGCGTCGTACAGCCTCTGTCCTCCTCGGACGATGAAGAACAACCTGGCACATCCGGTGCAAGTCAACATGCTGCACCAGCAGGACCACCAGCTGCAGCACCAGCAGGTCCACCAGCTGCACCCCCTGCACCCACCCCTCCAACGACTGTCACCACGAATACCATCCCTGCCGACATGGACAGAATAAGGAACAACACCAGCGCAGTGACCCTGGACCAACCTGGGGCCATGGACACCACCACCACCACCAACCCCCAAGGTGGACCAGGGTTATCTGTGCGTGCAACTGCACACACTGCACATGTCAGCAGGGGTGGTGGGAGGGGTGGGAGACAGAGGTCGCTGCTTGCAGACGTTGCTGGTGTGCATGAAGACCCACAACTGGTACGCATAGCTGATGCGTACCAGTCCAGCACCGGAGAGCTCAGCCAGGTAGTGGGGCTCCTCAGAGACATTAAACAGCAGCAGGCTGCCCATCATGCCCGCTTGGACTCCCACATGTCCCAAGTGGAGTCACACATGTCACGTGTGGACTCCCACATGTCACGTGTGGACTCCCACATGACCCGCGTGGAGTCCAAGTGGGATGTACTACATGAGATGACGGCGGTGCACAGGGACATTTTACAATGCCTCCGCCAGATGAACAGCAACCAGTCCACACCTCCCTGTGTGCCAACAACATCTGGTACCGAACAAACTGCAACTGCCACAGGGAGGGAGGAGGACTCTGGCGGAGAGTCCCCTGCACCGCAGCAGCCTGCACTTGAGGGCCCCCCCCCAAGAAGAGGGGTCGTCCGAGGAGGGGAAAGTGAGAGGCTGATGGCCAAGCGCAACTCCCAGGAAGCCTGAACCTGTTCTGGATTTTCGCCTTTGTGCACAGACTGTTCACCCTGTTGATGGCAACACTACTCCCACACATTGCATGGGGAGTATAAGTTGGAACAATGTGTCAGACAACAGTGGCCCCGATACTGGGGATCCTGTCTACCTGGACTTTCTATTCATCTAGGAACTTGGGATTGCAAGATTCATGTACAGCACAATCCATCCTATGCACTATTATCACAATAAACACACTAATACACCATACTTGCCTCTGTCGTGATTCCAACGTGGGTGCTGTTATGGGGATGATGAACTGCAAAATTACACAGTGTATGCGAACTGCAACAGCAAGGACAACACAGGCATGTGAGTACAGGCAACGTGACACATATGAGGGAGACACACCACCAGGGCTACACAACACATACACACCTAGGCCATCTGACTCATTGCCTACACTGATGTTGCCAGGGAAGACGGTGCAATGCACAGACACCACACCCATTCCCAGTTGTAGTCAAGTAGCCCACAGGTGCAGTAAGCAAATGGCAGTCAAATGTGTGACCACAGACAACGCACATCACTAAGTGAAGCACAGGTTTATTACACAGTAGCAACATGCCGTAACCACTACAGATGCAAGGTAACCCCACCTGGTAGCGGGCACACAGTCAACAACTGTAGACAGAAGGAAGTCCATGGGTGTGGCGCACATCACCTGTAGGGACACAACAGCTACCAGCCTGGATGTGCAATCACGTCGTCGGTGGACACAGTTCACCAAACGAATCTGAAAGTACCCTGTGAAGGACAGAAATGACACACAGTCAAAAGCAATGCAGTACAGGACAGAACAGCAAAACTCATGCACAATACATGTTACAAGATACCCACCCAGAACCAAGTTAGCATGTCAACACTGTTGGGGAGTACAGCCCACCTGTCACCACACATCGCAACACACATCCTGTCAAGTAGCCCATGGACACACTCCAACAGCACCAGAGCACCACCCACACATCATGCCAACTCACATCATTCACATGACACCTCAGGATACTCACATTCAGCTAAAGAAGTTGGTGATGAGCTGTGTGCGGACATCACCATCACCATCATCATCATCATCGTCACTGGCATCGTGGTCCAGGCCAGGATCCTCCACAGGTGGCGGATGTTGGTCATTGTCATCCTGGATGAGAGGCAACTCCTTCCGCACTGCCAGGTTGTGAAGCATGCAGCAGACGATGATAATCTTGCACACTTTCGCAGGGGCATATGGGAGGGACCCTCCGGTCTTGTCCAGGCAGCGGAAGCGGCTCTTCAGGAGACCAAAGGTCCGCTCAATCACTCTCCTGGTCCGACCATGTGCCTCATTGTAGCGCATCTGGGCAGGTGTCACAGGGTTCCTGAGGGGTGTCAGCAACCACGGCATGTTGGGGTATCCCGAGTCACCTACGGACAGACAAGTGCACATCAGCTGACTTGGAAAAGTGGGCGGAATACTACAGATCAGATCACACACAATGGCACAAAGTCAGTACACACCGACAAGCCAGGCACGCTGGTTCTGCATCTGTGCCATCAACCTGGGGATGCGACTACTCCTCATCACAAAGGCATCGTGTGCTGAACCAGGGAAACGGGCACACACGTGTGTGATGGTCATGTCTGCAAGACACACCACCAGTGCATTGACCGAGTGGTAGTGCTTGCGGTTCCTGTAGGCCTGCTCCTGGGCCTGTGGTGGTACCAAAGCCACATGTGTCCCATCAATGGAGCCAATGACATGCGGCATCCTCCCCAGGGCATAAAAGTCACTCTTCACGTCAGTGAGTCGTCGCAGTCTAGGGAAATAGATGTACCGGTTCAGGAAGAGCAACATTGCCGCCAAAACATCGCGGAGCACACGGCTGAACATGGTCTGTGACATCCCACCAGCAGACGCCACAGTATGTTGGAAGGTACCGGTGGCAAAGAAGTGTAGGGCTGCCATCACCTTCACCTTGGGGGTCAGCGCTGTAGGATACGGCCGGCCAGGCTGCAAATGTGGGGACAACTGCACTGCCAAATCCTCAATCAGCTGCCTGGTGAAGCGGTACCGTCGGATGCTGTCCCGTTCCACCATCGTTGCCAGGTCTGGGAATGGCCGATGGACAGCAGGAGCCCTGCAGTGCAGAGGAGAAGTAAGCAAGATCGTCAGTCACCCCACATATGCGGCATTGAACACACTCAAGATCCCAACATACATCATCATGAGGCACAACTACATGAAGTGTGCAGTACCGGAACGACATTTATGGTACATACATGGCCAACATCTGTCAACACGGTCCTACAGGTGGCATCAATTTGTCCCAGGTTGGCCCATTGGATATCATGATGCTGTGTCACAGTCACCCCCCAGTGACATGTGAGGACAGATGTGCCCCAGGCACCACAGCTCAACGACAGGCACATTCCCAGGGACCCTGTAATGCCACATGGACACTGGCATCACCTGGAGTATCATGTGTACACCACAACAAAACAAACATGACCCCCACAGGTAGTGGCCACACTTGCCATGGCAGGAGAGCCATGGACGTCTGTGACACACACGCACAACATCAGAGTCCATGCACACACAACGTGGATGTGGAGACTGTCTCCCATTGTGCACATGAAATCAGAGACATTGTAAACACTACATGCACAAAGACTGTGGAGGGCCATCACTATTGTGCCACTGGGACACCCTGGCTCAAACATACCGTCCCACATGGGACTCACGGGGTATGTGACATGACATACACAAACACCACTGTGAAATGTGACCATGGCACATGCACAGATATGAACAGTTGCACATCACAGTGGTCACGTACACGTAACACCCAGGATCCTGTCCCCATTAACACGTGCACAGCCTGGGGGTGGCTGCCCACAGGTGACACCCACAGGACAACATGTACACCAACATACACACAATAGGAAATGCAGCCTTACATGCCTTATGATAAGGTTTGGACAGGCTGTCGTGATGTAGGTGTGCCCCTCACTCCCTGGGAGCTATCTGTGGCTGGCATATGTCCATCTGAGACAGGCATGCTGACATATGCCAGTCACATGTACAGTGATGCGTTGTACTGCAATGGACTGATCGGTGCCTCCGGCCGGCCCATTGCATTCAATGTGTGCGGGTACGCGTTGTACCCCTGTGCGCGTTGAACAGCAATGGACCGATCGGTGCCTCCGGCCGGCCCATTGCATTCAATGTGTGCGGGTACGCGTTGTACCCCTGTGCGCGTTGAACAGCAATGGACCGATCGGTGCCTCCGGCCGGCCCATTGCATTCAATGTGTGCGGGTACGCGTTGTACCCCTGTGCGCGTTGAACAGCAATGGACCGATCGGTGCCTCCGGCCGGCCCATTGCATTCAATGTGTGCGGGTACGCGTTGTACCCCTGTGCGCGTTGAACAGCAATGGACCGATCGGTGCCTCCGGCCGGCCCATTGCATTCAATGTGTGCGGGTACGCGTTGTACCCCTGTGCGCGTTGAACAGCAATGGACCGATCGGTGCCTCCGGCCGGCCCATTGCATTCAATGTGTGCGGGTACGCGTTGTACCCCTGTGCGCGTTGAACAGCAATGGACCGATCGGTGCGCACCCATTGACAATGGGCTTGCCTGGCAACGGACGCGTTTTTGAATATTCGAACGAGTCGGTTGCTGGAAATTCAGTTGGTCACCCACAACAATGTTGCAAAATAATGTATGTCATGAAGTTGAAGATTTGAAGGATGCTGTGGGCGTGTTTTGGTGCTGCTATTCCATGGATTGGCCAGATTCAGAAGATGCAAACGACTTGGACCTATCACTTTGGACACAAGGGACAGTATCTGCCTCTCCAGCACATATATATTGCTGCATGTTCCCCTGAGAGCCCACTTGCCTGCACTACATGCTCCAGGACGACATCTGCCACTGCACTGCTGCTGTCTCTGCCCCTCTGGACCCTGCAATGGCACGTACTGTGGAGAGAGCCCCAGCCTTCAGCCTTGAAGAGAACCAGGCCCTGCTGGACAGCCTACTTCCACAGTACAGCAAGCTGTATGGGACACCAGGGGAGCAGGTGAGTGTTCTGTGCACTGCCTTTCTGAATGTGCATTTTGTCTGACTAGCAAGGCTGAGAGTCAGCACACCACTGGCTAGCAGGCTCACTGAGTAGTTGTCACCCCCCATAGTGTGTAGTGACTTGCACTGGACAGGTATGGTGCAGTGACAGTGCTTCTGAACAGGGTTTTACTCCCCATGCTATGATACCATGTAGTGACTTCTGGAAAACTGTCCATGGGCAGCCGTGCACTGCCTGGGTACACCATGTGCCCCTGTGATTGCGACATGTATATGCAACTGTGTCATGCACGGATATGTTGCATGTGTAGTAATGTCCTTATCACTTTGTCATCCTGACAGGCTTCTGCCCATCGGAAGCATGAGATCTGGAAGGACATCGTCCGGGCTGTCCGGTCCGTGGGGGTCTACCAGCGCCGGATCCGCAACTGCCAAAAGAGGTGGCAGGACCTTCGGGGCTGGACCCGGAGGATTGCACGGGTCCAGCTGAAGCTGTCGCCTCCTCGCAGGAGGGGCGGAACACGGACCCTGACCCCCCACATGCTCAGGATCCTGGCGGTGGTCTTTCCAGACCTGGATGGGCAGCTGAAGGCCAGAGAGCAGCAAGGAGGGGGTGAGTCAAAGACTGCACTGTGTACTCTGTCTAACATGTTATGTGCCCTCCTCGGGCCAGGTTGAACTGCCACAGTACAGCAGTCATGTTGTCCAGGAGCCATGTCCCTCTATTGTGCACTGCCCACTCCTCATCTGATACCCAGGTGTGGCCCTTACATGCAGGGAATTCTGTCACTTAGGACTGTGTCCTTGCAGTTTGCTTGACTCAAGGTGGGAGACAGCATCTGTTTCCCTGACTCTGTGGTGGGCATCATGGGTGGGTCCATTGCTTACACAATGCCTGTATTCTGACATGTAGGGTAGTGTCACAGGTCTCCCATATGTCCAATAGGTATGACCTGGACAGATGAGGGTTAAGAGGATGTGTTGTGGGGGGGATGTACATGTGCACTTGTGCAGCTCCAGGACTTGCATTCCCCATGACCTACTATTGTGACACAGTGCAGAGTGTTGTTGTCTGGCTGCAAAGTCATACATCACTGAGACAGTGATGTATGACTTTGCAGTCATGCCTCCGCCATGGCATGTGTCTACTGATTGGTGATCCTGCAGGGGAGTGACATGTGCTACATGCACACCATAGTGGCGCTGGCTATCAGGACATGGGTGCATCATGGTGTCTGTCGCTGGTATGCATCACATGCATTTCCTATTTGACTCTGGGCATCCCTTACATCCGTAAACCTGTACTGACTCAGTGGCAAGAGCTGTGATGTGTCCACACCGTGTCCTCTGCACTGTCCAACTACTGTGTACTTGGTGCATGTGTCAACACTGGGGTGTTGCAATCCAACAGACACCAGACAGATGGGTGCAAGGCCATGTGGGATGTGAGTGCCATGCTTGGCATCAGACTGACAATTGACTTCTCCTGTTCAATTAGTGCACTTTTAGCAATGTACAACTAATGATGCCAGGGCTTGCTCTGGGATGTGCTGTGCTCACAGTGGTGTGTGCGTTATGTGCAGGTGACTGATGTCTGTCTGTTTCCCCATTGTTTGCAGATACATCCACGGCCACGGAAGGGGACAGCTCCACGGACCAGGAGGAGCCGGAGAGCCAGACTGGGTCAGCAGCCGAGGAGTGGTCGGAGGGACCCAGTGGCACGGAGGGCGAGGGGAGCCACACCGAGGAGTCCTCAGCAGCATCCACCTCAGCTGAGGACCAGAGCAACTCGGAGGATGACTCCCTTGTGGAGGCGGGTGTCAGCAGCCACCACACCCCAGCTAGTGTTGCTGTCCCCGCCACCACCAGCACCACCACCGCCCTCCCATCGGCTCCCATTCCCCAGGTCCGTGGAGGCTCCCATGTCCGGGAGCGTGTCTCCTTTGGGCCAGGCACCGCACCCCCTGCCCCTGTGTCCCCTGCTGCCCTGAGTGAGGAGTCTGTGTACCTCCTTCGCCAGCTCCATGTAGGGCAGACAGCCATGCTGAGTGTCCTCCATGCGCACACCGCGCTGTTGACTCAGCTGGTGTCGTTCATGGAGGGCATCTCATCGGGCATGTCTGACCTACAGAGGGGCAATAGGTCCATGGACTCCTCCCTGACGGCAGCAGTGTCCCTCCTCAAACGGTCCCTCACCCCTCCTGCCTCTGCTCCATCCACACTCCCCAGCACCTTACCCATCCCAGGCACACACACACTGGCACACACCAGCACACACACATCCAGCACACTGACACACACGCCAATGACAAAACGCACACGCAAGCACATTCAGGGGACTGAAGCCAGACTCACAGGGGATGGGGCCCTGGAACACACACACGCATCCACATGCACTGCACAGTCCTCAGTTCCCTCTCCCTCCAAAGCACCCTCCCTTGCCTCACCTGCAACCCCAAAGTCACAGCAGCTCTTCCTCTGTGACCTCGGCCTCTTCCCCACCGATGAAGCTGCTCCAGCATCCCGGGGGAAGAGGAAGCCCACCCACACGGAGCAGAGTGCCCCTCGCCCCCGGACACCCTCCCCCAGGCGCAGACGGACTGAGGCCCCCACCCGCAAGTCCCCCGGAGTGCTAAGAGCAAGACCCCGCCACCGCCCTGCAGCTCAGGCACAAGGTCTCCGTCCTCCATCCCTCAGGCCCCCACTGCACAGGTGCCCCCACCACACCCTGCCCCAGGTTCCCCCACCCACAGATATACCATCCCCAAGATGCTCCGGCCTTCTCCCCCTGCCACTTGCTCTCCCAGCACCACACCCCCGCTGCGCTTGTCTGTGCCACTGATGTGGTGAGGGTGTCCTCCCCCTCTGTCCAACCCACCTTGCCTGTTCCCCATTCTCCTCCCCTGGAGGTAGGCACTGCAGTGGAGTCCACTACCGCCCTGTCTGACTTGGGCACTGCAGTGGCGGACCTGTCCACCCCATCTGCAGGGTCCACTGCAGTTGTGCCGGCACCCACGACATCTGTGTCATGCCCCCCAGTTGTGCCGGCACACACCATGTCAGACACCTCCACTGCAGTTGTCAGTGGCTCTCCAGCACCCACCACCCCTTCCCTGACTCCCCCTGGTGAGCCCTGATCCTGTCCCTGCGGTGCCTGGCCTGCCCCCCGGTTGCCCCTCCTAGTGGATTGTCCCTGGTATTGTGCAGGCATGCGTAGGGTGACATCTGCCAGTGTCACCCTGTTTGAACTTTGACAATGGACTGGCCATTGGCCTTTGCTCTTTTTCAGGACTTCGTTTGGCCTCAACACATATGCTGAATAAAGCAACTTTCTTTTCTCTAGTGCTCATGCTTCAGATGTACATGTTGTTGGTGCAGCTAACCATGCCCTTGCTGCAGTGATGGTGATATCTGGTCTCATGATTATGAAGTGTTACTGTGCAGGAACCCATGTGGTCCAGGGGGAATGTGTCCTATCATGTGGTGTATCCATGTCATCAATAGCAGCATCTGAGGGTGTCATGTGTTCAGTATTTGGCAATGGGTTTCCTACTTACATTGGCAATTTCACATCTGTGGCTTCCACCCCTGCACATCTGTTGTGCCTGCCATCGTTGCTTTTGTCTACTTCCCTGACCGTGTTGCCATCTCCAGTGGACATGCAGGTTTGGGCATCAATGGGGAGGGACTCATCCGTGTAGTCAGTGCAACATTGCTATACAAGTGTGTTGGATCTGTGCTGATGATTCCGTTGGCACATCCATGACCAGGCTGATGTGATGGGAGCCCTCATTTGGTGCTAATTGTTGATTGTGTGACCAAGTGCTCAGCTGACATGATGGGGCCCTACTGAGGCAACATATGGCACAGCTTTCCTCACACAGGAGTGGAGTCCCCTCATGGCAGTGTGTACACGTGTGACATTGCCTGCGCCCAAGGTGTGTGTTGTATGTGCATGTCTGTGTGTTCACTTCCATTCATCTGCGCATGCTGTGATCCCTAGTGTTGTACCTGTTTGTGATGCTTGCTGACTTGAACTATGTTCCCCCAAAGTCTTCTCCCTGTGTTCTCTGTGATGTGGGTGCATGGCACATTACTGGTCATCAGGGTGTCACCCATAGGTGTGTTTGCTGTCAGGGCAGAGTTTGTGTGCTGACGCAGATGGGTCACAGTCAGGTTTCCCTTTGGCACTTGTTGTTTGCCCCTGTCATGTGATTTCCAGTTTGTGTTATCTTTCAGTGATTGTGACACGTTGTGTGTGTGACTGCTGGCACTCCTTAGGGTCCGGGCTGCAATGTTGGTTGTTGTCTATGTGTGTTCTTTGTGGGTGACCTTGGCTTCTTCATTGGTGTGTGACTGTGGCTGGGATCCCATTGGTCGGTGTGGTATTGCCGTCATGTCCATGTACAGCGTAGTGTGCAGTGTGTCAGACATTCAGGAGTCTTGTTGAGTGTCCATGTGTGATGTGTTTCTACACCTTGGTTCCCACCCACCACCCTGGAATAGTAATGGGTGCATGTGCAATGTCACCAGTGCATGTGTACTTCACTGCTGCACATTGTTGGAGGTCGAGGGGTGTGGTCTTGAGTGTGTGCAGATGAGAGTTGTTGCCCGGCTAGTCCCCTGCCTCCATGTTGGCCTTGGCTTACTGGCCATGCTGATTGATTTGTGCTTGTGTAGGTGTGATGGTAGTTAGTTGCTCAGGACACCTGACTGTGGTTCACAGTGTGAACGACATTTAGCTTTGTCATCACAGTGGTATTTTTCTTCAGCCCAGGGTCACCACATTGTGGGGGCCCTGGGGGTGGTGCTGTGGTGTGTCTGTGACTTGCTGTGTCAGTTGTTGTTCCTACGTGCCTGTGTGACATGTGTGTTTTGTGCTCCCTCTCACCTGTCAATGCCTGCTTGCCCACATAGGGGATTTGGATCCATGAGTTACCTTAGTGTGGCAGTGTATGCACATCTGTATGATTGGTATTCAGCTCTCCTCATGTGTTGTGTTGTTGCCTGGGGACACTGGCACCCCCACCCCTCACCTGCTGTGTATGATGACAGTGTTGGTCTGCCTGTTAGTGTTTGTGCATCTGCACCACTGCATTGGCATATCTTGGGTGTGCCATTGGCTGTATGTTGTTTGGTGTGTTTCCCCTGCTGTCCCTGGGACTCCTAGGTCATCGGTCAGCACAGTGATCATGGTTTGTGTGTCCCATTGCTGCCATGGTATGGTATCTGTTCACCTCACATCTGCTGTCTCCACAGGGTATCTGCATTTGTGTGCCCATTGGTGCAAATATGTGGTTCTGCATTCTGATGGTCACTTCTGTCATTGTGTCATTGATGACTGTTGACGGTCTCAGCCACCATGGGTGTTGTTTGTCTGCACATGGCCAAAGGAATGTTTCATTTGCACTGCAGTATTTGGCTCCCCCAATTTATGTTGCAATGGGACACATACACTACTTTGCCACAGATGAGTTTTTGGTTCTGTGACCAGGAATGATCCATGCAGTTTGGCAGTTGCAGCTCTTTCTTTGTCAACAATTACCTTTTGGTCACTGTGATGATGAGGGTGTAGACCCCATTGCCACAATGGTCAAAATGTGCTTCAGCTATGGACCCCACACTTGCCTTTTGGTCACTGTGATGATGGGGGTTTAGACCCCATTGCCACAATGGTCAAACTGTGCTTCAGCTATGGACCCCACACTTACCTTTTGGTCACTGTGATGATGGGGGTTTAGACCCCATTGCCACAATGGTCAAAATGTGCTTCAGCTATGGACCCCACACTTACCTTTTGGTCACTGTGATGATGGGGGTTTAGGCCCCATTGCCACAATGGTCAAAATGTGCTTCAGCTATGGACCCCACACTTGCCTTTTGGTCACTGTGATGATGGGGGTTTAGGCCCCATTGCCACAATGGTCATGGGCTGCTTGCATTGTGGGTGCCACACACATATATGTGTGGCACATGTGCTAGGGGGTCACATTGTATGTTCAATGTCATGTTCGGTGTTGTAGGCATTTGACACAGCCTGCTCACACGCTTGTCATGGTGGTGGGGGGATGTCTTAATCTTGCATTCCCTAGGTTGTGGTGTGCTTGTTGTGTCATGCATTGTCCATCCTATGAGTGGGGGTGGTAGTAGTGGTAGGCATCCAGCCCCCCTGGCTAAGGGTGGTAGTAGTGGTGGGCATCCTGCCCCCTGGCTAAGGGTGGTGGTAGGCATCCAGCCCCCCTGGCTAAGGGTGGTGGTAGGCATCCAGCCCACCCTGGCTAAGGGTGGTAGTAGTGGTGGGCATCCTGCCCCCTGGCTAAGGGTGGTAGTGGTGGGCATCTGGCACCCCCTGGCTAAGGGTGGTAGTAGTGGTGGGCATCCAGCCCCCCTGGCTAAGGGTGGTGGTAGGCATCCAGCCCCCCTGGCTAAGGGTGGTAGTAGTGGTGAGCATCCTGCCCCCTGGGTGAGGGTGGTAGTAGTGGTAGGCATCCTGCCCCCCTGGTTGAGGGTGGTAGTAGTGGTAGGCATCCAGCCCCCCTGGCTAAGGGTGGTGGTAGGCATCCAGCCCCCCCTGGCTAAGGGTGGTGGTAGGCATCCAGCCCCCCCTGGCTAAGGGTGGTAGTAGTGGTGGGCATCCTGCCCCCCCTGGCTAAGGGTGGTAGTAGTGGTAGGCATCCTGCCCCCCCTGGTTGAGGGTGGTAGTAGTGGTAGGCATCCAGCCCCCCTGGCTAAGGGTGGTAGTAGTGGTGGGCATCCTGCCCCCCCTGGTTGAGGGTGGTAGTAGTGGTAGGCATCCAGCCCCCCTGGCTAAGGGTGGTAGTAGTGGTGGGCATCCAGCCCCCCCTGGCTAAGGGTGGTGGTAGGCATCCAGCCCCCCCTGGCTAAGGGTGGTAGTAGTGGTGGGCATCCTGCCCCCCCTGGGTGAGGGTGGTAGTAGTGGTAGGCATCCTGCCCCCCCTGGTTGAGGGTGGTAGTAGTGGTAGGCATCCAGCCCCCCCTGGCTAAGGGTGGTAGTAGTGGTGGGCATCCTGCCCCCCTGGCTAAGGGTGGTAGTGGTGGGCATCTGGCACCCCCCTGGCTAAGGGTGGTAGTAGTGGTGGGCATCCAGCCCCCCTGGCTAAGGGTGGTGGTAGGCATCCAGCCCCCCTGGCTAAGGGTGGTAGTAGTGGTGGGCATCCTGCCCCCCTGGGTGAGGGTGGTAGTAGTGGTGGGCATCCTGCCCCCTGGCTAAGGGTGGTAGTGGTGGGCATCTGGCACCCCCTGGCTAAGGGTGGTAGTAGTGGTGGGCATCCAGCCCCCCTGGCTAAGGGTGGTGGTAGGCATCCAGCCCCCTGGCTAAGGGTGGTAGTAGTGGTGGGCATCCTGCCCCCCTGGCTAAGGGTGGTAGTAGTGGTAGGCATCCTGCCCCCCTGGTTGAGGGTGGTAGTAGTGGTAGGCATCCAGCCCCCGTGGCTAAGGGTGGTAGTAGTGGTGGGCATCCTGCCCCCCTGGTTGAGGGTGGTAGTAGTGGTAGGCATCCAGCCCCCTGGCTAAGGGTGGTAGTAGTGGTGGGCATCCTGCCCCCCTGGGTGAGGGTGGTAGTAGTGGTAGGCATCCTGCCCCCCTGGGTGGGGGTGGTAGTAGTGGTAGGCATCCAGCCCCCCTGGCTAAGGGTGGTGGTAGGCATCCAGCCCCCCTGGCTAAGGGTGGTAGTAGTGGTGGGCATCCTGCCCCCCTGGGTGAGGGTGGTAGTAGTGGTAGGCATCCTGCCCCCTGGCTAAGGGTGGTAGTAGAGGTGGGCATCCAGCCCCCCCTGGCTAAGGGTGGTGGTAGGCATCCAGCCCCCCCTGGCTAAGGGTGGTGGTAGGCATCCAGCCCCCCCTGGCTAAGGGTGGTAGTAGTGGTGGGCATCCTGCCCCCCTGGCTAAGGGTGGTAGTAGTGGTAGGCATCCTGCCCCCCCTGGTTGAGGGTGGTAGTAGTGGTAGGCATCCAGCCCCCCCTGGCTAAGGGTGGTAGTAGTGGTGGGCATCCTGCCCCCCCTGGGTGAGGGTGGTAGTAGTGGTAGGCATCCTGCCCCCCTGGTTGAGGGTGGTAGTAGTGGTAGGCATCCTGCCCCCCTGGTTGAGGGTGGTAGTAGTGGTAGGCATCCTGCCCCCCTGGTTGAGGGTGGTTGTGGTGGTTGGCATCCAGCCCCCCTGGGTTGGGGTGGTGGCGCGCATTCAGGCCCCTGTGTGCATATGTGGCATTGGTGATGGGCATCCCGCCCCTATGGTGCTGCTGTTGCTGGTGTAAGTATATTCAGATTCCCATTGTATGTGTGTGATGTGTCGTGTACGTGTTGTATGTGTTTTGTGGTTGGTGTCTGACTTACCTTCTGCGCCGTACGCGTCCGTGCCTGTTCCGGTAGTAGATGTAGAATATTGGTATGATCGGGACGAAGGGATTCATGGTTGGTTCGTGTCGTTCGTCCTTCTCGTTGCTTCGCGTCGTCCTCGTCGCTTGGCTTCGTCCTCGTCGCTTCGCGTCGTCCTCGTCGGTGCTGTGTTCGTCTCGTAGCCGTGGATCGTGTTGTGGCGCGATTCGGAGC
Organism: Calotriton arnoldi; assembly: GCA_963921515.1. Classification (NCBI taxonomy): domain Eukaryota; kingdom Metazoa; phylum Chordata; class Amphibia; order Caudata; family Salamandridae; genus Calotriton; species Calotriton arnoldi. The sequence continues at coordinate 432,042 of CAWUFW010008795.1, read as the reverse complement.
TTATGTGCGCCTCTCCCGGATGCTTTGACGTGCCGTGCGTAGCGACGGGTTCGGCGCGTACGGAAAGCGCATCGTACTTGTTCGGCCGGACGGGGCTGCATTTTCCCTTCCGTGCGACTCGATTCGGCGTTTCCGGATTCGCCTCGGTCGGAGAACAGGACCTGGTTTGGGTGAGTACGGCTCGGCCGGGATTTTTGCTGTTGTGCGCATCGTACTTGCTCGTTCGGTGTACTGTACGGATCGGTCGGGAAACTGGCTTTCGCATGGCTTTTTTCCCGACCGAATAGTATTGGGTGCGCCTCCGACCGAGATCGGAATCGGCCCCTGAGTAGATTAGATGATAATGAATGACTCAGCCATGATCAAAGTTATGCCGGGGACCCTAGGAACCATCAGACAAGGGATTTTACAAAGGATCTTATAGTCAATCAGATAGGCCAGCCACCCCCAAAAGACTGTATATATATCACTCAGGTACCCGCTATTTGTGGGCTGGTTGAAGCTAAGGCCATTAAGGCAAATAGTAAAGATAATCTTAGTTCCTGTAACATACCTATAAATGCATCAAACATTCCCCCTGTATGTCAGCCCTTTGAGGAAGGGTTCGAGTTTGCAACCTGGAATGTGAATGGGTTATCAAATAAGGCTGAGAATATTGATTGGGTTAGTACCATATCTAGTTATGACATTATATTTCTACAAGAGACCTGGTGTATAAGTCCTGTACATGTAGAAGGATATTCCTCGCATTTTCTAGCAGCCGTAGGGTCGCAAGCTGGGCGAGCAAAAGGGGGACTACAGATACTTATTTCTAATAAAATCTCTACTAATGTTAAGAAGGTTGCATCAGTGGGCCCCCATGCACAATTGTTGTGGCTAAGTAAACAAGCATTGGCATAGCCAATAGGTCTCGCCTTTGGGACCTTATAAGTGTTTAGTTATCCAGCACAATATCCTTGGTGCAACAACATCAAGTGTTGCATGGCTAAACACTTATAAGGTCCCAAAGGCGAGACCTATTGGCTATGCCAATGCTTGTTTAACAAGTCATCTTGGACCAATAAATTAAAAATTTTAAAAAGTACTTTTGTAGGCGCACACACGCCTGTTGAACAAATGTACAAGCGTAAAATAAAAAAACCTTGGTGTCGTACTTTTTTTTAATACTCATAATGCATAGCAGTCACAATGCTGTACAGCAGGGATGAAAAAATATTAGTAAAGCCTATAGGTCTATTGGCAAGACCTATTGGCTTTGCCATTGCTTGTTTCTTTTTGCTCAAGCATGGATTTTACAGTTCTCTCTCTCATGTGCTTCTCCCCTTCCCATCCAAATGCCCACTCCCCCATCTGTACCCTGGTATTGTTAGCTCACTCATGTGGTTGACCCTCAAAAAAACTCCCTCCTCCTGCCAAGTGTTGCTTGTTCACTCCTATGCTTCTCCCCAACCCTCCCCATTGCTCTCCCTCATGTGCTGCTTTTCCCCCTCCTCCCAACCTCGCCCGGTTGCTTCCTCTCACCCACTCCTCTCTTGCCCAGTACAATCTTTTTTAATTTTGTTTTATTTATTTTGGGGGATGAAAAGGTAGCAAATAGCTACCCGCCCTCCACCTAAAAAAGTGCTTTCATACTTTCTTTTTAACACAGATCCATATTGGATCACGGAATTACACACAAAAAATGGTGATGGCGTGATTTTGTTGGAATGTAGGCGGTGTACGAGTATTGACGCATGCCTGTGCAGGTCATCGCTGATGTGCGTGCCTACAAAAGGAAGCAGCCATATCATTGCACCTTATACTTTTTCTTTGCATTGTTTTTCTGTTTTGGTCGTGCTGTACAGCATTACCTAAAAACATAGGCAAAGCCAATAGGTCCCAAAGGCTGGAGCATATTGACTTTGCCAATGCTTGTTTAGTGCTAATAATGTAGCAAGACAGATTTTGGTTAGCAGTCTTCCTTGGGATTCGACCTGTAGAGGGCGCCAGTGCACTAATTTAGAGCATTCGGACCATCGGGGTAAGGAAAAAACCGTTCTAGCAAAATCTTTTTCTAGGGCAATTTCAAATTACTGGTAGTCGCCATTATCTCTGAGAGGGGCGAAAGAGCTCTTTAGGCACTCCAGTTATGAACCAGAAGCTCTTGGGAAAGGCATTCATGCCCTATGTTTGGTGCAGTCAGTGTGTAGGGCAAGTCTTCGTGGTGCCAGTTGAAAGATGCCACAGATGCCGACTTTAAAACGGGGGAACTAGGTTCGAGTCTCGGCGTGAGCTCAACATCCTGTGATTCTGGGCCAAATCACTTCATCTCCCCGTGCCTAAAAAAAATATTGAATGTGTCCTTGGTGTATGTAAAGCGCTTCAATACCTTCTTCGGGTCGAGTTAGCGCTATAAAAACAAGCGCGCGCGCCTCGCACGGCAGCAGGGGGAGGGGGGAGAGGAGGGAGCCTGCGCGATTCACTTGCGGGAGCGAGCGGCGCCAGGAGCAATAATTGCTACCATATGGCGCCAGCTGCTCGCTCCCGCAAGTGAATCGCCAAACGTGCACGCATTGCCATTGAAGGCAATGGAACGCGTGCACGTTTTTGGCTGAAAAGCCGAATCCATCGCAAAAGGTCTTTTTTCCTAAGCAGCGCATGCGCGCTGCGTAGGCGAGACCTAAAAAGGAGGGAAAGATTTGATAGTTGTAAACTTCTATTACAACATTTTTGATTCCACACGTAGTAATGTGGCAATAGCCCTTGACTGTGGCCTTGAGACCTTTTTTAGCTCCAATTAATACAAATTATGTTTTATTGTGGGCAGGAGATTTTAATATACAGGCATGTGGAGCATCCACCAATCAGACATGTGGCCATATTTACTATGATGGAGAGGGAAATGATCATTTTGGCCATAATGAGTATGGGGAGGCATTAAACCGGATGATTCCTAAATATGATCTCCGATTGCTTAGAGGGGGCCGTGGTCCTAATGGGGACTTAATCCCAACCTTTACCGGGAGAAATTTGTATTCTATCATTGACCATGTATTAGTGTCTGCCTCAGCTATTTGTATGTGTGGTAACCTTAGTGTTGCTCCCTCCATATTTAGCGACCATAACTTACTTACACTATCGTTCTTTTTCTGGAGCCAAAGGAGGGATGCATTTGATTTAGTAAATAATATCGACCCCTCTAGGATAAACGGTGTAAGAATTAAGTGGACGGGTCGGGATCCACGTATGACACTGCGGAAAATAGTAACGTCTAACCGTAGGGAAATAACCAACTGTCTCCAGGATGAAATTGGCCCAAATCTAGTGACCGAAAATTTCTGCTGTATTACAACTTCCATCAAATCACTTTTAACTAAGTACCCAGGAACAGCAGGTAGTAAAACAAGCGTTTGCAATGCAATAGGTCTCGCATTTACGCGAGTTTGAGCTATTGGCATTGTAAATGGCAATGCCTTTTATTTATGTTTTGGTTTTTAAAACATAAATAAAAGGCATTGTCATTACAATGCCAATAGCTTAAACTCTCACAAAGCGAGACCTATTGCATTGCAAATGCTTGTTTTGTCTGGGGCAGACTCATTACGGGTGTTTGTTGTGAAAAAAGGATGACACGGCTGAACGAGAGGGGCGAGAAAGCACAACGTCGCACGCGCTCGGGTTTCACTGGAGATAAGGAGAGTTTAAAATCGCTCGTTCATAAGTGCGACTTCACGGAGCTCAAAACAATAATGAAAATAACAGGCAGTGGGGGGGAGAGGAAGGAGAAATAGAAGGAAAATAGAGCGGGTAGAGAGAAAACGAGAGGAGGGAAAGAATCAAATGGATCGAGCAAAGGACAGCAAGAGAAAGAAAAGAGAGAGGCCGTGAGAAGGAGACAAGAGAGAGGGGGGAGAAGTGAATGGGGAGGGAACGAAAGAGCGAGAGAACGAGAAGGAACAGAGATAAAAAGCGACAGAGAAGATTACAAAGAGCAAAAAAAAAGAGGAGAAAGAAGGGGCGGGATAGTGCGAGAGAGAGGAAGATGTAGAAAGAGGGTGAGAGAACCACATAACGGGAGAGAGAGGCGAGAGAAAGGCTAATCTAGAGATGAAGGAAGAGGATGAGAGAAACCGAGAGATGGGGAGAGAGAGAAAAAGAGACAAAAGAAAATAAGATAAAAGGGAGAGTTGTGGAGAAACAGCCTGAGAAAAGGAGAGATGTAGAGAAAGAGGCAGGAGACGGTCTGCGACAAGGGGACATATAAAAAGACAGGAGGCACCCCAGTAGAACAAGTAGAGAGTGGTGCAGTGATGGGTAGGAGAGAGGGAGGGGGGGCTGGGAGGAAGCATGCGAGAAGCCAGGAAGATGTACAAAGGGGCAGTCTCGAAAGAGCAGAGAGGTGAGAGTTACTGGAGGGATGGAGGGGGAAGAGTTCACCCTGGAAAGACTGAGGCACCCCGACGTGTTCTCTATGGACTCACCTCCTCCAGACGCCTTAGCGATGAGAGGAAGAGCGAGGAGGATTAGACACAGTCCCTGGACCTTCATCCTTGCACAGCTGATGGAAGACCGACACCTCCGTCTTCTGTGCACAAGTATCCAACCAGGACGGTGCACCTCCTAGGTTCCCGTGCACTGGTGCTCACCCCAGAGCAGAGCAACCCCCTGGCTCCCGTGCACCAGTGCTCACTCCGAAGTTGTACAGGAGGCTGCCTCACTTGCACTAGTGACCACGGCAGTTCAGCGTGCTAAACCCCGTGCAATAATGCTCACCGAACAGCAGTCAGCACCCTGGTTCCCGTGCACACGTATCCACCCCAGACCAGCCCGGCACCCTGGTCCTGTGCACTAATGTCAGCCACATGGTAATGCTGTATGCGTCGTCCGTGCACTACTTCCTACCACACATGAATCAGTACCCCAGCTCCCGTGCACAAGTATCCACCCCAGAATAGTCCGGCACCCTGTTCTGGTGCACAAATGTCAACTTCTGAGCAGTGCAGCAACCTCACTCCGTGCTCTAGTGTCCACCCCAAAGTAGTGCTGCACGTGGCTTCCACGCACTAATGCCCACCACGGAGCATTTTAGTACCCTGGCACCGGTGCACTAGTGTCCACTGCAGACCGGTGCACTAGTGTGCACTGCAGATCGGTGCACTAGTGTCCACTGCAGATCGGTGCCCTAGTGTCCACTGCAGATCTGCAGCACCCTGACTCTCGTGCACTAGTTTCACCATAAGGACAGTGCACCAACGTGAATCCGTGCACTGGTGCCTACTCCAGAGCTGTGCAGCACCATTGGCTCTGGTGCACGAGTGTCCACCTTCGACAGGCACCACTGCCTGGCTCCCTTGTTAAAGCAATCACATCCAAATAATGCAGCACCTTGGTCGCTTGTGTAGTAGTGACCAACCGAGAAAAGTGCACACGTCCCCAGCCCTGCAGTGATGCGATGCTCTGTGCTCCGTCCACACGCTCTCAGCTCTAGACAGGTGTGACGCCCTGGGGCCCCATGCAGTGGGGGCCACGACAGACCGGTGGAGCTGCATGATCCCTCTGTCAGGCGTACAATGGCTTGGAAAGGTGCGCAGAGAAAGAAGCCGCCGCCGCACCATGAGCATCAGGTGCCACATTACAACTACATAAATCGCCATGCCGATTTAAAATAAATAAATAAATGAAGTAGTCCCAAAAACGAAAGAGACACGGACCTACAGCGTAACTTAACTGTAGTTGGTCGGTGCTGCTTCCTACAAAACGGAAGTGACATTTCCGATCGCCAGCCAATAGTGAGTCAGCTAAGCAGAGCAACGCCAGAGTGAACCAATGGCAAGCGGCAGGCAGGATTACCCTCCAGATAGTGTTTACTCCAGGTCTTGCAGACAGCGCATGCGCTGCTTAAGCTCGACCTAAAAAGGGATGGTTTGATGGTACTTGCACTAAAGCACTACAGTTACTTAAGCATGCACTGTCTAAATACCCGCGAGATATATCAACTATTAAATCCAAATTAGCTATAGTTGCCCGCAAAAAGACACTTCAGGCCGAAGCATGGGAAAACTTGGCCATCTCTGCAAAAACTAGGAATACTAAACTTTTCTGGGATACAGTAAACGCTCCCTTCCTAAAGAATGATGATATACCGGAGTTCTGTTCTTTTGTTCCCTCCGATACATGGGTGACACATTTCTCTGGAATCTTTAGTAATAGTGGGGAGAGGATGGTAGGGTCTGATTGGGAGTTGCAGGAGGGGAGGTGTCAGCCTATGAATATTACTAATGATGAAGTTCTCCAGGCTATTCAGGCGAGCGCTGGGGGGCGGGCCCGGATGGTGTCCCAGTTGATGTCTACAAATCTGGCCCTGAACTATGGGGACCTATTTTAACCAGAGTGTTTAATTCAGCCGTAACAGATACGATCCCCTATTTCGCTCCTTGACACCGCCTTGAAAGTGATGAGTAGGGATTTGTTATTATGATTGGAAGAATGGGCGCTAGAGCATCTGTTCCTAACCCCGGTGCAGTTCGGGTTTAGGAAACGTTTACTATATCTACCATCCCCTGTATCAAATACTATTGTACATCATGTAGTGGGACTTGGGTTTTCAGAAGATCTTTTATTGGTTAGACCTGTGCTATTGTGGGCCTCACTTTGGATGAGAGAAGAAACGGCCTTCACTAGATCAATTATTTTAGACTGTCTAAATTTGAATGATGCACGAAATTTTGATGGATCACATAGCCAAATATTTGAAAGGGGTGGTTAGATATAGGAAATCCATGCAAGGCCCCTCCTTTTTTTTTAACTGTTTATAGATTTTTTGTTATATGATATGGCTCTGCTCGCCAATGAGATTTTTTTTAAACATATTTTATTGGCATTTAAAGTAATCACATAGGAGCAGTTACAGGCAAGAATATTAACCGATTTCCGGGTGTATTACAGCACAGCATATCGTCAGTATACTATGATCCAATACCCAGCGTTTAGAAACAGTGTCTACCCGGTGCATCTCAGGCTATAGCTCATGCATCATGGATAGTGAGGTTGAAGCTTCCTAAGCACTACTTTAGCAATAAAGTTGAATCTGCTATAACCTAAACTCCGAGCTGTGTAGGTCCAGCGGCAGCTTATGATTCAATCCGTCCCAGATCTGGGTGTCCAGCAAAGGCATCTCCCTTGCAAGGCCGTAGGCTTCAAGTCTTCCCAGCAGGATCACATTTCTGCATGATAACAATATAACCAACAAAAGCAATATAAAACGAAGAGGAGGAAAAGAGGTAGGAATGTGAAGAAAGAGGAAAACGAAGGGGTAAAGAATAGGTAAGGCGGGGGATGGCCAGTGGCCTCCCAACTCGGTGAACGTGGACTAGCAATGCGGGGGCACTGAGATATCTACCATCAGTGTTTGCCGTGAATATCACTCTGTCTGAACTGGGGGAGAGAGCAGGGCGTCAGGGGCCTGTGGAGATAGCCCCACCAGTGGGGAGGATCGATTTTTACTGCGAGCGGCTCTCCAGAGGCTATCAGCATCCGGAGGGGTCATGGAGTCTTCAAAGAGGCGTAGAGCCCGGAGGTTCGGGGGCTGGAGGCAAGCATGTTCCAGCTTGCAGAAGTAATCAACCAATGGCTGCCAAATTTTGGTGAAATTGGTGTCTCGAAGTTGCAGGCGCGCCGTTAGCAATTCCATTGCCATAGTATGCCACAAGCGAGTGAACCAGACATTGACCGGAGGCGTTTCAGCCTTTTTCCAATAGAGATCAATGATTTGCTTGGCAGTGCCTAGCATATGGAGGCTTAGGTGCCAATCTCGGCGGGTCATGGCTCGCAGGTTCACTGGCCGGAGGCCCAGGGTGACTGTGGTGGGATGGTCGGGCAACAGGTAGCCTAGTACCAGTCTAATATGGCTGAGGATCTCCTTCCAGTAGATGGTCAAGAGCAGGCACGTCCACCAGATGTGGAGAAAGTCTCCGGGAGCGCTTGTGCATCGCCAGCCGAGAGGTGAGGAGGAAGGAAACATTTTGTGTAGCCTATGTGGGGTGTAATACCAGTGTGTCATGACTTTATACGCGGTTTCCCGCTGAGAGATGCTACGGAAAACCTTCGGGATGTCGCGCCACAGGTGATCCCATTGTGAGGGCGTGATGTCTGAGCCTGCATCCGACTGCCACTGTGACTGATAGGCATGCGGTGTAACCCATGGAGAGTGTTGGAGAATTTGATATGTGCGAGAGATTAGTCCCCTAGAGTTGTCAAAGGAGCGAACCAACCGTTCAAAAGGGGTGAAGGGGCGAGTGGCCGCCCTCGCCGAGGATGATGCTTGAACCCAGTGTCGGAGTTGAATGTATTGAAACCTAGCCCCCTCCGAGAGCTGGAAGTCCCTTTTACACTGATCAAAGGATTTAAAGGATTCCCCCGAAAAGAGTTCCCGAATCGTTCGGCAGCCCCCATCAGACCAGTCCGAGAAAGAAGGTGGGTGAAGGGCAGGCGGGAAATGGATGTTGCGAGCGATGGGAGTGTGGGGGGACGGGAAAGTGGTAAGGCCTCTGGGCAATGCTAACTTATGCAAAACACACAAGATGATGGACGGAATGCTGCACATTGGCAAACATTCACCTCCAGTCACAGATCTGGGTTTAATCCATCATTATTTTGCTTCACCACGCCACCCCAGTTCAGACATAGCCATATGCAAATCAGTCTTGATCCTGTGCCTCATGGGAACAGTCCAGACTGAACTGCCAAGCCATGTCTTCCCTGGACCGGAATCAAGCATCCTAGGACCGGTTTCAGGCTATCAGCCTTCATCAGCCAGGATAGCTTGACTCCAGTGGCGTAGTGAGCACGGGACCCACGTCTGGGCATACCCTTCCCACTTAGGGCAAAATGCAAAACACACAAGATGATGGACGGAATGCTGCACATTGGCAAACATTCACCCCCAGTCACAGATCTGGGTTTAATCCATTGTTATTTTGCTTCACCACGCCACCCCAGTTCAGACATAGCCATATGCAAATCAGTCTTGATCCTGTGCCTCATGGGAACAGTCCAGACCGAACTGCCAAGCCATGTCTTCCTGGACCGGATTCAAGCATCCTAGGACCGGTTTCAGGCTATCAGCCTTCATCAGCCAGGATAGCTTGACTCCAGTGGCGTAGTGAGCACGGGACCCACGTCTGGGCATACCCTTCCCACTTAGGGCGAAATGCAAAACACACAAGATGATGGACGGAATGCTGCACATTGGCAAACATTCACCCCCAGTCACAGATCTGGGTTTAATCCATCGTTATTTTGCTTCACCACGCCACCCCAGTTCAGACATAGCCATATGCAAATCAGTCTTGATTCTGTGCCTCATGGGAACAGTCCAGACCGAACTGCCAAGCCATGTCTTCCCTGGACCGGAATCAAGCATCCTAGGACCGGTTTCAGGCTATCAGCCTTCATCAGCCAGGATAGCTTGACTCCAGTGGCGTAGTGAGCACGGGACCCACGTCTGGGCATACCCTTCCCACTTAGGGCGAAATGCAAAACACACAAGATGATGGACGGAATGCTGCACATTGGCAAACATTCACCCCAGTCACAGATCTGGGTTTAATCCATCGTTATTTTGCTTCACCACGCCACCCCAGTTCAGACATAGCCATATGCAAATCAGTCTTGATCCTGTGCCTCATGGGAACAGTCCAGACCGATCTGCCAAGCCATGTCTTCCCTGGACCGGAATCAAGCATCCTAGGACCGGTTTCAGGCAATCAGCCTTCATCAGCCAGGATAGCTTGACTCCAGTGGCGTCGTGAGCACGGGACCCACGTCTGGGCATACCCTTCCCACTTAGGGCGGAATGCAAAACACACAAGATGATGGACGGAATGCTGCACATTGGCAAACATTCACCCCCAGTCACAGATCTGGGTTTAATCCATCGTTATTTTGCTTCACCACGCCACCCCAGTTCAGACATAGCCATATGCAAATCAGTCTTGATCCTGTGCCTCATGGGAACAGTCCAGACCGAACTGCCAAGCCATGTCTTCCCTGGACCGGAATCAAGCATCCTAGGACCGGTTTCAGGCTATCAGCCTTCATCAGCCAGGATAGCTTGACTCCAGTGGCGTAGTGAGCACGGGACCCACGTCTGGGCATACCCTTCCCACTTAGGGCGAAATGCAAAACACACAAGATGATGGACGGAATGCTGCACATTGGCAAACATTCACCCCCAGTCACAGATCTGGGTTTAATCCATCGTTATTTTGCTTCACCACGCCACCCCAGTTCAGACATAGCCATATGCAAATCAGTCTTGATCCTGTGCCTCATGGGAACAGTCCAGACCGAACCACCAAGCCATGTCTTCCCTGGACCGGAATCAAGCATCCTAGGACCGGTTTCAGGCTATCAGCCTTCATCAGCCAGAATAGCTTGACTCCAGTGGCGTAGTGAGCACGGGACCCACGTCTGGGCATACCCTTCCCACTTAGGGCGAAATGCAAAACACACAAGATGATGGACGGAATGCTGCACATTGGCAAACATTCACCCCCAGTCACAGATCTGGGTTTAATCCATCGTTATTTTGCTTCACCACGCCACCCCAGTTCAGACATAGCCATATGCAAATCAGTCTTGATCCTGTGCCTCATGGGAACAGTCCAGACCGAACTGCCAAGCCATGTCTTCCCTGGACCAGAATCAAGCATCCTAGAACCGGTTTCAGGCTATCATCCTTCATCAGCCAGGATAGCTTGACTCCAGTGGCGTAGTGAGCACGGGACCCACGTCTGGGCATACCCTTCCCACTTAGGGCGAAATGCAAAACACACAAGATGATGGACGGAATGCTGCACATTGGCAAACATTCACCCCCAGTCACAGATCTGGGTTTAATCCATCGTTATTTTGCTTCACCACGCCACCCCAGTTCAGACATAGCCATATGCAAATCAGTCTTGATCCTGTGCCTCATGGGAACAGTCCAGACCGAACTGCCAAGCCATGTCTTCCCTGGACCGGAATCAAGCATCCTAGGACCGGTTTCAGGCTATCAGCCTTCATCAGCCAGAATAGCTTGACTCCAGTGGCGTAGTGAGCACGGGACCCACGTCTGGGCATACCCTTCCCACTTAGGGCGAAATGCAAAACACACAAGATGATGGACGGAATGCTGCACATTGGCAAACATTCACCCCCAGTCACAGATCTGGGTTTAATCCATCGTTATTTTGCTTCCACCACGCCACCCCAGTTCAGACATAGCCATATGCAAATCAGTCTTGATCCTGTGCCTCATGGGAACAGTCCAGACCGAACTGCCAAGCCATGTCTTCCCTGGACCGGAATCAAGAGTCCTAGGACCGGTTTCAGGCTATCAGCCTTCATCAGCCAGGATAGCTTGACTCCAGTGGCGTAGTGAGCACGGGACCCACGTCTGGGCATACCCTTCCCACTTAGGGCGAAATGCAAAACACACAAGATGATGGACGGAATGCTGCACATTGGCAAACATTCACCCCCAGTCACAGATCTGGGTTTAATCCATCGTTATTTTGCTTCACCACGCCACCCCAGTTCAGACATAGCCATATGCAAATCAGTCTTGATCCTGTGCCTCATGGGAACAGTCCAGACCGAACTGCCAAGCCATGTCTTCCCTGGACCGGAATCAAGCATCCTAGGACCGGTTTCAGGCTATCAGCCTTCATCAGCCAGGATAGCTTGACTCCAGTGGCGTAGTGAGCACGGGACCCACGTCTGGGCATACCTTTCCCACTTAGGGCGAAATGCAAAACACACAAGATGATGGACAGAATGCTGCACATTGGCAAACATTCACCCCCAGTCACAGATCTGGGTTTAATCCATCGTTATTTTGCTTCACCACGTCACCCCAGTTCAGACATAGCCATATGCAAATCATTCTTGATCCTGTGCCTCATGGGAACAGTCCAGACCGAACTGCCAAGCCATGTCTTCCCTGGACCGGAATCAAGCATCCTAGGACCGGTTTCAGGCTATCACCCTTCATCAGCCAGGATAGCTTGACTCCAGTGGCGTAATGAGCACGGGACCCACGTCTGGGCATACCCTTCCCACTTAGGGCGAAATGCAAAACACACAAGATGATGGACGGAATGCTGCACATTGGCAAACATTCACCCCCAGTCACAGATCTGGGTTTAATCCATCGTTATTTTGCTTCACCACGCCACCCCAGTTCAGACATAGCCATATGCAAATCAGTCTTGATCCTGTGCCTCATGGGAACAGTCCAGACCGAACTGCCAAGCCATGTCTTCCCTGGACCGGAATCAAGCATCCTAGGACCGGTTTCAGGCTATCAGCCTTCATCAGCCAGGATAGCTTGACTCCAGTGGCGTAGTGAGCACGGGACCCACGTCTGGGCATACCCTTCCCACTTAGGGTGAAATGCAAAATACACAAGATGATGGACGGAATTCTGCACATTGGCAAACATTCACCCCCAGTCACAGATCTGGGTTTAATCCATCGTTATTTTGCTTCACCACACCACCCCAGTTCAGACATAGCCATATGCAAATCAGTCTTGATCCTGTGCCTCATGGGAACAGTCCAGACCGAACTGCCAAGCCATGTCATCCCTGGACCGGAATCAAGCATCCTAGGACCGGTTTCAGGCTATCAGCCTTCATCAGCCAGGATAGCTTGACTCCAGTGGCGTAGTGAGCACGGGACCCACGTCTGGGCATACCCTTCCCACTTAGGGCGAAATGCAAAACACACAAGATGATGGACGGAATGCTGCACATTGGCAAACATTCACCCCCAGTCACAGATCTGGGTTTAATCCATCGTTATTTTGCTTCACCACGCCACCCCAGTTCAGACATAGCCATATGCAAATCAGTCTTGATCCTGTGCCTCATGGGAACAGTCCAGACCGATCTGCCAAGCCATGTCTTCCCTGGACCGGAATCAAGCATCCTAGGACCGGTTTCAGGCAATCAGCCTTCATCAGCCAGGATAGCTTGACTCCAGTGGCGTAGTGAGCACGGGACCCACGTCTGGGCATACCCTTCCCACGTAGGGCGGAATGCAAAACACACAAGATGATGGACGGAATGCTGCACATTGGCAAACATTCACCCCCAGTCACAGATCTGGGTTTAATCCATCGTTATTTTGCTTCACCACGCCACCCCAGTTCAGACATAGCCATATGCAAATCAGTCTTGATCCTGTGCCTCATGGGAACAGTCCAGACCGAACTGCCAAGCCATGTCTTCCCTGGACCGGAATCAAGCATCCTAGGACCGGTTTCAGGCTATCAGCCTTCATCAGCCAGGATAGCTTGACTCCAGTGGCGTAGTGAGCACGGGACCCACGTCTGGGCATACCCTTCCCACTTAGGGCGAAATGCAAAACACACAAGATGATGGACGGAATGCTGCACATTGGCAAACATTCACCCCCAGTCACAGATCTGGGTTTAATCCATCGTTATTTTGCTTCACCACGCCACCCCAGTTCAGACATAGCCATATGCAAATCAGTCTTGATCCTGTGCCTCATGGGAACAGTCCAGACCGAACTGCCAAGCCATGTCTTCCCTGGACCAGAATCAAGCATCCTAGAACCGGTTTCAGGCTATCAGCCTTCATCAGCCAGGATAGCTTGACTCCAGTGGCGTAGTGAGCACGGGACCCACGTCTGGGCATACCCTTCCCACTTAGGGCGAAATGCAAAACACACAAGATGATGGACGGAATGCTGCACATTGGCAAACATTCACCCCCAGTCACAGATCTGGGTTTAATCCATCGTTATTTTGCTTCACCACGCCACCCCAGTTCAGACATAGCCATATGCAAATCAGTCTTGATCCTGTGCCTCATGGGAACAGTCCAGACCGAACTGCCAAGCCATGTCTTCCCTGGACCGGAATCAAGCATCCTAGGACCGGTTTCAGGCTATCAGCCTTCATCAGCCAGAATAGCTTGACTCCAGTGGCGTAGTGAGCACGGGACCCACGTCTGGGCATACCCTTCCCACTTAGGGCGAAATGCAAAACACACAAGATGATGGACGGAATGCTGCACATTGGCAAACATTCACCCCCAGTCACAGATCTGGGTTTAATCCATCGTTATTTTGCTTCACCACGCCACCCCAGTTCAGACATAGCCATATGCAAATCAGTCTTGATCCTGTGCCTCATGGGAACAGTCCAGACCGAACTGCCAAGCCATGTCTTCCCTGGACCGGAATCAAGCATCCTAGGACCGGTTTCAGGCTATCAGCCTTCATCAGCCAGGATAGCTTGACTCCAGTGGCGTAGTGAGCACGGGACCCACGTCTGGGCATACCCTTCCCACTTAGGGCGAAATGCAAAACACACAAGATGATGGACGGAATGCTGCACATTGGCAAACATTCACCCCCAGTCACAGATCTGGGTTTAATCCATCGTTATTTTGCTTCACCACGCCACCCCAGTTCAGACATAGCCATATGCAAATCAGTCTTGATCCTGTGCCTCATGGGAACAGTCCAGACCGAACTGCCAAGCCATGTCTTCCCTGGACCAGAATCAAGCATCCTAGAACCGGTTTCAGGCTATCAGCCTTCATCAGCCAGGATAGCTTGACTCCAGTGGCGTAGTGAGCACGGACCCACGTCTGGGCATACCCTTCCCACTTAGGGCGAAATGCAAAACACACAAGATGATGGACGGAATGCTGCACATTGGCAAACATTCACCCCCAGTCACAGATCTGGGTTTAATCCATCGTTATTTTGCTTCACCACGCCACCCCAGTTCAGACATAGCCATATGCAAATCAGTCTTGATCCTGTGCCTCATGGGAACAGTCCAGACCGAACTGCCAAGCCATGTCTTCCCTGGACCGGAATCAAGCATCCTAGGACCGGTTTCAGGCTATCAGCCTTCATCAGCCAGAATAGCTTGACTCCAGTGGCGTAGTGAGCACGGGACCCACGTCTGGGCATACCCTTCCCACTTAGGGCGAAATGCAAAACACACAAGATGATGGACGGAATGCTGCACATTGGCAAACATTCACCCCCAGTCACAGATCTGGGTTTAATCCATCGTTATTTTGCTTCACCACGCCACCCCAGTTCAGACATAGCCATATGCAAATCAGTCTTGATCCTGTGCCTCATGGGAACAGTCCAGACCGAACTGCCAAGCCATGTCTTCCCTGGACCGGAATCAAGCATCCTAGGACCGGTTTCAGGCTATCAGCCTTCATCAGCCAGGATAGCTTGACTCCAGTGGCGTAGTGAGCACGGGACCCACGTCTGGGCATACCCTTCCCACTTAGGGGCGAAATGCAAAACACACAAGATGATGGACGGAATGCTGCACATTGGCAAACATTCACCCCCAGTCACAGATCTGGGTTTAATCCATCGTTATTTTGCTTCACCACGCCACCCCAGTTCAGACATAGCCATATGCAAATCAGTCTTGATCCTGTGCCTCATGGGAACAGTCCAGACCGAACTGCCAAGCCATGTCTTCCCTGGACCGGAATCAAGAGTCCTAGGACCGGTTTCAGGCTATCAGCCTTCATCAGCCAGGATAGCTTGACTCCAGTGGCGTAGTGAGCACGGGACCCACGTCTGGGCATACCCTTCCCACTTAGGGCGAAATGCAAAACACACAAGATGATGGACGGAATGCTGCACATTGGCAAACATTCACCCCCAGTCACAGATCTGGGTTTAATCCATCGTTATTTTGCTTCACCACGCCACCCCAGTTCAGACATAGCCATATGCAAATCAGTCTTGATCCTGTGCCTCATGGGAACAGTCCAGACCGAACTGCCAAGCCATGTCTTCCCTGGACCGGGAATCAAGCATCCTAGGACCGGTTTCAGGCTATCAGCCTTCATCAGCCAGGATAGCTTGACTCCAGTGGCGTAGTGAGCACGGGACCCACGTCTGGGCATACCCTTCCCACTTAGGGCGAGTGCAGCATTCCGTCCATCATCTTGTGTGTTTTGCATTTCGCCCTAAGTGGGCAGGGTTTCAAGCGTACTATTGTAGCCTGACTGTTGCAATTTAAACCTGTAGCCTGACCTGTCAAAATACCCTTTTGACGGGGAATAGCTTATTAAATATTAATAAGTCACCTCTATGAAGGCCTTATAGCCCAAACAATAGGATACAGAGCATTTAAAAATGGGAAATACAGATATTTTATTTTGCCATGTCCCTGTAGAAACAGGGCCCCAAAAGCTATTTTTACAGGACAAGACCCTAACAGTCCTATGAGAAAACTTGAGTACAGATCAAAATATTAATTTTGCTATTTCATGTTTGGGACCAGCTAGAAAAATAATCAAGCCACTCTGTTTAGTATTTATTAAAAGCCTAATTCAATGGAGGTCAGATTTGTAACGTTTAGGAGTCAATGACCTTCACTATATGAAACCTTTTAACAACATAATATAACAAAACATAGCATAAAATAGCCGCACAAATAGCATAACATGTCACTTTGCTCACAATACTCAACCGTGTGTTGAGAAAGTCTTCTAATACACGAGCAGAGAAATTGCAAAGCAACATAAAAGCACCATGTGCCCTCATGGTAGAAGGTAGCAGTAGCACAATATTAGAAGCGTCAGATGCTGAAGACTGGCATTCTGGCAGAATGCGGAAAGCCACAATGAACTTTTGTTTGCATTAGTACACTGTATGAATAATTCTGTAATTATTGTACAAAGTTAAATCAGCCATGTAAAGAAAGTACTGTCAACAGCAGTGTTTTAAAGTCTGCCAAGTTTATGTGCCAGGCACAAAGCAACTGAGGTACTGGATCGCTTGGAAGAGTCAGGGTGGTCCCAGTCAGTTCAGCATAAATAGCCATGTACTTGCCTGAGTATCGTTCTAATCAGTTGTAAGGTATACCCTTCCCTTTGTTCTCGGTGTCATTTTTCTGTAACCAGTCCGGGCAGCAGCGAGGTTTTAAGAAACAGAGATAATCCCGCCAGAATGACTCATGCACCTCTGCGCAGATGAGAAGGCACTTTTTCCCCCGTCACGGTGAGTTCAAACGGTGTAAAACAAAGGCAATAATGAGAATAACATATGGTTTGTCTCATGACATTTTAACTGATTTACAAAGTTGAAAAACAAATAAATTGATGCCTTAGTCAAAGAAGCTGCCACGAGTTCTTTCGAAAACATAGGGGCCTATTAGCAATAACCGGCGATAATTATCGCTAAGCGCATTTAGCGCTAGGATAATTATCGCCGGCTATCGCCGGTTTCTATCGCGGAGATAGCGTGCTATCAGCAACGCTTATCTCCAATGCGATAGAAACCCCTGCTGTCGCTGGAAAACAGTGCGATTGTCGCTGGAAATCCAGCGATAATCGCACTGTGACCAGCGATAGCTTGCTGATAGGGCAAGGGGGATTTAGCCATGTAATCCACCTCCCATTGGATTACATGGCTAAGTCAGGTTTGGACCAGGTGTAAAAAAACAAGCGCTAATAGTGTTTAGCGCTGGTTTCTTTATCGCCTTGCTGGCCTCCCTAATAGGCGATAGCGATGTTAGCGACTATTTCCAGTCGCTGCCAGGTTGGGAACGCCTACTTTGCATGTCATTAGCGATAAATATCGCTGGCATGCAAAGTGGCACCTAACCCGGTCGCTATCGCCTAAAAGCTGTCGCTAACAGCTGTTAGCGACAGCTTGCTAATAGGGCGATAAAAATATCGCCGCTTTAGCGGCAAAAAGTGCCGCTAAAGCGGCGATAAAGCCCTTGATAATATGCCCCATAATGTCTTAACACTTGATTTAAATAAAAAATGAGAGCCCTCACCAGTTAGGTGAAGGGGGTCTCTAACAACAATCAGCTGTTGCCTTTCTGATTTTAATACATGTATATTGTTCTGATACTCCATCACCTGAGCAAATTACCAATACATTTACTAGTTCATAATATTCTGTTAATTAATTTTTTTTGCAAACCACTATGCCATCCTTTAGGCATTGTGTGTGTATAGTTCACTGTGCTCTACAATAACATAATGCACAAATAAGGCAAAGCTGAAAATGACCTTTTTAACTGTAGAAAACGGGTGGGTTTCATTAAAAATGTGAACAGTTTGAGAATTTAAAGCAATCATAGCAACATTAGGTTGCATAGATAGATTTACAGATTGGGTGGATTTATATTACGAAATCCTTTATAGAGTTAATGGCCATCCTTAGTTCTTAATTTATGATACATATCATACATGTCGGCCATCTTGTAAGGTGTAAAAATACATGCAATACATAATCATCAAGTTATGGACACAGATTCAAAGAAATAGAAAGCCTGCTGTTGAATTCATGAAAGGATATCCAAGGTAAAAGACCTTTTTGACCATCTGTGTTGTGCTACCCACATACCTCAGTTTGCGTGGGCACTCTAGGACATAAATAACATAAGACATACTGCATGTAAGAAATTGGGATATATTCTTTGTGCTCTTAAGCCCCACAGTGGTATATTCCTTCCGCATAAAGGTATTTCTACATGCCTTACAATGACCACATGGGAAGAAACCCTGTAGGATGTATTCCTTAACTGTTGTGGGCACTGTGATATCACTGTGGACTAACATATCCCTAATACTGCGTCCGCTCCTGTATGTTATCTTAGGTCTGTCTTGTATCAAGTGCCCAATGGTGGGATCACTTGTTAATATAGCTCAGCTTTTGATAAGGATATGTTGAATATCCTTAGAGCTGTCATTGTATGTAAGGATAATTCTGATGTCTCTGTACTGTCTTCCTCATCTCTCGTCTTAGGTTCGACCAGGGTATTGCTTCTTTTGACTTTAGTGACTTTCATGATCGCTTATGAACACCCATCGTGGGTAACCTCTCTCTCTGTATCTTTTTACCATAACCTTTTGTTCTACTGCAAAGGCATCATCTGTGTTACAGTTGCGTTTTGCCCTCAGCAGTTCACTATATGCAATACTCCATTCAAGGGTGTCTGGATGACTGCGGAGGGCATGCAGCAAACTGTTTCCTTCTGCTTCTTTGCAAAATAGTTTAGTCTGTGTAGTGGCATGTGTGATTTCAATCCTGACATCTAGGAAGTCTACTGTCATGTCACTGATAGTACGGGTGAGGAGAATGTTGCGAGTATTGATATTTAACTTGTTAACAAATGTATTAGCCGCCCCCTTGGTTCCCTTCCAAATGATGAACAAGTCATCTATGTACCGCAGCCACTAGCACTAGTCCCTATATTGTGTTAAAGGATTAATAGCCATTGCCTGCAACCCTAAGGTACCCACCAGTCCCAGTCGACACAGATCAATAGTAGAATACATTGAATTAATTTTTTTGATAGCTGTGGGATGAGTGGGACTTTTTCTTTCATGACCGGTCTGTGCTTGAAAGAATTGGCAACTATAAATGACACACAAGTCCAGGCTTATATCGAGTATCATGTCACTTTACCTCACTATTACCAGGGTTGTGTATCAGACATATTGAAGGGCATGCTGTAAGCATTATGACGTGGGAAATTTATACAAAATTGTCTCCACACTGGGTTACTTCTCTACTGCTATCCTCAGCATATATATGTTTGTCCACGGATTTGGACATTTCAATGTGGCCGGCATTATCTTAGGATATCAATCGTACTTTTGGAGTCACTTTGGAACCGGACACTATATATTGTTCTTTAAGAATACCATGTACATTTTTGTTGTATTTAACTTGTATATCCTTTGATGAATGCAACAGCAGGCATTGCTATTTCTTTGAATCTGGTTTCTGTGACTCGATGTTTATGTATTGCATGTCTTTTTACACCTTACATGATGGGTGACATGTATGATACCGGATGCAGAAGAGCAGTCCTATGTCTATTTTTGAAACTCTCCTTAAGTGCACTTTCATTGTGGTTACTTCACGTGTGAACAAGGCTGCGGGACAGCCGAAACACGTTGTGTGAAGCTCAGTAAACTTGAGTACAAGAAACATTTCTTTATGTCCTGAGAGTGCATTATTCGTATGTGAGTGATTGTGTGAATATATATATATATATATATATATATATATATATATGCAGTTTGACCCATTTGGGCGTCCACTAGGGGGCGAATATTATAAATTGATGCAATGTTCTTGTTTGGTTCCTTCTCAGCGTCAACGGTGTCAAGGCGAACCTTTGAAAAAGGTCAAGTGTGACCAAAACATGTTAGGAGTGCCGTGCTGTGCTTTAATAAATCAAAGATTGTCATCGTTGTGGAGTGCGGCTATTTCTCTTCTAAGGGGCAGAGTTGTTTGATGTCTAGCGGATTGGTTCTGCCGCAAGCAACGCACCACCAGTAAGAGCGCCGTGTTTGCCCGAGTGGAACCAATTCTGTGTGACTCGTGAAGGCGATAATGGGCTAACGGGCAGCCGCCGAAGACGAACTTCGGTATGGTTCTCAGCAGCCTTAAGAATAGGACTGTTAAGGCACAACGATAAAATTGCAACAGCAAATTGAAAAAAAATTCAGCACCACCCACTGGAGGGATAAAAAGCAAGGGGCAGTGAACCGCAAGTACCAGCATGCCACAGTTTGACCCATTTCGGCGTCCACTAGGGGGCGAATATTATAAATTGATGCAATATTCTTGTTTGGTTCCTACTCAGCGTCAACGGTGTCAAAGCGAACCTTTGAAAAAGGTCAAGTGTGACCGAACCATGTTAGGACTGCCGTGCTGTGCTTTAATAAATCAGAGATTGTCATCGTTGTAGAGTGCAGCTATTTCTCATCTAAGGGGGAGAGTTGTTTGATATATAAGTATATATATATATATGTATATGTATATGTATATATATATATATACACACACACAAACAGGATACATTATAGAACTATAGTTATAACTTACATTTCTAATCTATGCACCACTAGTTAGAAGTTACATTTATAATTTAAGCATCACCTTCAATTTACTATACGTCGCACTCACACACCTCCGTACACATTCTTCTCACATCAATCGCCACACTACATTAACTATAACTCACCCTTTCTCCATGCACTGGTTATACCCTTGCATATTTTATAACTTGTAGCATGAGATATGATAGCAAATATAAAAAGACTCATGACTTCTGAAATGGCATAATTTCTGAGACCACAGTGCATGGTAAAGTGGCAAGTTATAGTTAATGTAGTCTGGAGATTGGTGCAAGAAGAATGTGTATGGAGATGTGCGACATATGGGAAATTGACGGTGGTGCTTCTAACTAGTTGTACGCAAATTAGAACTTTAAATTATAACTATAACTTTATAATTTCCCCTGTTTGTATAGTTGAAGTTGGGCCTGCATATAAAGAATAAATAACATTTGCGTAACTATAACTTAGCTCTAACCTTTGGTTGTTTCATTAAACTTAAATTGTTTTAAATTATTAAGAAAAATGTGTTTCAAATTATAATGTTGAGTGTCGTTTAATTGACTGTTGTTAAGTGTAGTGACGTAGAGTATAGTAAAGGACAGTGTCATACAGTGTAGTGTCATTGAGTCTAGTGGATTGGAATACAGTGGAGTGGAGAACAGTGGAGTGGCAATGCTTATAGTGGGGTAAAATGTTATCTAGTAAAGTGACAGGTGTGTTGTAGAGTGGAGTGGAGTATTGAAGAGTGTAATGGCGTGTTGTACACTGGACTGGCCTCTCATAAAGTACAGTTGAGTGTCATACAGTGCAGTATGGTTGACTGTAGTATTGTGGAGTGGAGTGTCGTGGGGTGGAGTGGAGTGTCGTCAAGTGGTATAGAGTTGAATAGAGTGTTGTAGAATGGCATAGAGTGGAGTACAGTGTTTTACATTGTAGTGTAGGGGCATACAGTGCAGTACAGTGTCGTACAGTGGCATAGAGTGTAGTAGAATGCAGTAGAGTTCTATTTTATAGAGTAAAGTAGAGTGTTATAGAGTGGAGAGATGTACCTTAGATTGTCGTACAGTGGCCTACAGTGGGCTAAAGTATTGTACAGTGTAGTCGAGTGGATTAAACTATCATATAGCGGAGTGGAGTGGCGTCTCGTATAGTACAGTGCCATAGAGTGTAGTACATTGCAGTGACGTAGCATACAGTAGAGTAAAGGAGGAGGGGCATATCATACAGTGGAGTGGTGTGACATGTTTTAGAGTGTGTGAAACTGTTGTAGAGTGGAGTAGAGTGTAGTGGCATAGAGTGGAGTACAGAGTTCTACAGTGGAGTGAGGTATAATAGACAAGAATGTGGTACATTGTGCTACAGTGCAGTGGCATAGAGTGCCGTTGAGTGGAACAGCCTACAGTGGAGTGGTATACAGTGGCATACTGTAGAGTGGAGTGTCATAGAGTAGAGTGGCGTTCAATGGAACAGCATTCAGTGGAGTGGTGTACAGTGGAGTGGTGTACGGTAGAGTGGCATACACAGGAGTGGCGTAGAGAGGAGTAATGTACAGTCAAGTTGCGTATAGAGGAGTGTGAGAGACTGGATTGGTGTACAGTGGAGTGGGGTAGAATGGAATAGTATACAGTGGAGTGGGGTACACCAGAATAGTGTACAGTGGAGTGCCATAAGAGGGATAGTGTTTAGTGGAGTGGCATAGAGTGGAGTAGCATAGATTGGAATAAGCCACAGTAGAGTAGCGCACAGTTGAGTAGCGCACACTGTAGAGGCATACACTTGAGTGGCATACAGTAGAGCAGTGTAGAGTGAAGTAACATAGAGTGGAGCGACATAGAGTGGATCTGCATACAGTGGAATAGCATAGAGTACTTTGGAGTAGAGTGGAGTAATATACAGTGGAGTGTTGTAGATTGGAGTGGTGTACAGTGGATTAGCATTCAGTGGAGTGGCATACAGTGGAATAGCATAAAGTGGAGTGGCGTACAGGGGAGTGACGTAAAGTGGAGTGGCATAGAGTGAAGTGGTGTGGAGTGGGGTAGGGTGGATTTGCGTACAGTGGAATAGCATATAGTAAAGTAGCATACACTGAAATAGCATACAGTGGAGTAGCATACAGTGGAGTCGCGTTGACTGGAGTGGCATGCACCGGCGAGGGCAGGGAAACTTGTGTTTGCTCTCTCCTGGTGAGAGCATTTTTAAAACCCATTCTATGCAGGAGAAAACACAAAGTCTGCTCCCAGCCGGCAAGAGCTTTAAAAATGCTTCAGCTGGCTAGGGGCAGATTTTTTTGACCTGTTTCCCTTCCCGACCTGATGGGGGCAAGGAAACAGATCAAGAGATTGTTCCCACCTGGAGGGAGCAGCATAAGTAGCTGCTCCCTGTGGATAGGAGCAATGCTGGCTCCTGCAGCATGCACGGGGCCGCTCCCTTAGCGGCCCTCAACAAGTGTATGGTGCGTGCCACGCAAATAAGGTCCACAGGACTGAAAATGCCCCCCCTTTTAATATATATATATATATATATATATATATATATATATATATATATATTCACTGAAAAAACCATAGGTTTCAGATATGTTATAGTTACAAATTAGCATTTAAAAAACCTTTGAAATTCACTGAAAAAACCATAGGTTTTAGGGACAGATATAGTTAGTTGGACATTTCACTCGTACAAAACCCGTGAAATTCCCCGTTATAGTTAGTTCAGCTAACTATAACTCGCGCCCGCAATGCACTGCTGATGATGTCACATATTACATCACTCATGACATGGTCAGTGACATCACTGATGACATCTCAAATTACATCACTGATGACATCATCCAGTGACTGTGTGTTTCTGTAAAGTTTAAATATTTTTAATATATATAGGAAAAGACGTATTGAAGAATGAGTGGGTGTGTAAGTGTCTGTATGGATGATTTAGTAGGTGCGTGACTGACTCTATAAGTGAGTGATTTAACGTATCTTACTGAATGCATGGGTTAGTGACTAAACTGGGTGAATGTCTGTATCCGTCTGTCTGTTGCTGTGTAAGTGGCTGCATGGGTTTGTGAATAGCTACATGAGTGTCTATATGAGTTATTGATTGCTTGTCTGAGTATCTGTATGGGTGCCTGAGTGTTTGTGTGGGTGGGGTGTGTGCGACTCTGTGCATAGATGTGTGAGTGGGTGATTCACTGGGTGGATGGTTTCAAGAGTGCATCTGTGATAGACTGTATGGGTGGGTAAGTGTGTGTAAGAGTGTGTTAGTGAGTGAATGTATGTCCCAGTGGTACATGTGTGAGTAACTACATATGTGAAAGCCAGTATATATGTGTGTTGGAGTATATAAATAGCTATAAGCGAGAGTGAGTGATTGTGATAGTGGCTGTATGGATGAGTGTGTGCTTGTATCAGTGATTGTATAAGAGCGTAACAATGTGCTAGTATTTGTATGATTAAGTGAGCTGGTGTGTGTATAACTGTATAGGTGAGTAAATGGCAGTGTGTTTAATTATTTGCATGACTGACTAGGTGTGTGAGTACCTCTATGGATGAGTGGCGGTGTTTGAGTGTCTATATAGGAGTAAGAGTGCATATGATAGTCCTGTACTGAGTGACCATAAGTATGAGTGACTGTACGGGTGAGTGAGTGGATGTGTGTGTAGACCTAAGAATCAGTGAGTGGGTATGTAGTTATTGGTGTTGGAGTGTCTATAGTTTTGCGAATGGCAGTCTGTAATTTAGATTGGGTGTATCAAAGGTTATATTAGGGTGTGAGGAGCTGCATCAGATTATCACGTGGATGATGTCATCAGTGATGTCATTTGAGATATCATCAGTGATGTCATCAGTGATGTCACTGACCATGTCATGAGTGATGTAATATGTGACGTCATCAGCAGTGCATTGCGGGGCGCGAGTTATAGTTAGCTGAACTAACTATAACGGGGGAATTTCACGGGTTTTGTACGAGTGAAATGTCCAACTAACTATAACTATCCCTAAAACCTATGGTTTTTTCAGTGAATTTCAAAGGTTTTTTAAATGCTAATTTGTAACTATAACTGTCCCTAAAACCTATGGTTTTTTCAGTGAATTTCAAAGGTTTTTTAAATGCTAATTTCTAACTATAACGTGTCTGAAACCTATGGTTTTTTCAGTGAATTTCAAAGGTTTTTTAAATGCTAATTTGTAACTATAACGTGCCTGAAACCTACGTTTTTTTCAGTGAATTTCAAAGGTTTTTTAAATGACATTTTTTAAATGTATTAATTTTTATATTAATTTTTTTCATACTGATTTACTACATTTTTAGAAACAATTTCTTTTACATATTTTATTTTTTAAATTACATTGTAATTACATTATACATTACATTACAAAAAATACTTTCTCAGAATGAATTACTTTAGTTTAAATACTTAGCACATAGGCAATAGACTTTTAAGTACAGTAGTTACAGTTGTTGCAATGGGCAACACATTTTCAAACACAATGCAACATTCAGCTCAATGTGAATTTCTAGTTAAATGCAATTAGTTACTTTATGGATTACTTTTCTAACCACAGGACTGGATCCTAGATTCAGTCCTGGGACATCTCCTGTAAACAGTTGAGTAAAAGCGTTTTGGTTACAGTCGTGATTTTTAAGGAATATTATTGTATTTTAAAAGTTGACACTTAGAAACTTTTCCTCATAGAATCACCAATGTTATCCTATGGAAGGAAATTCACTTAGCAGGTAAAAACTGTTATCGTTACTTTTTCTTACTCAGTGTTGGATCCTGGATCCAGCACTGGTGCATCTCCTGTAAACAGTTGAAAAAATGCGTTTAAGTCATACAGGCGATTTTTAAGGAATATTTGTAGTTTGTGAAAATCGACACTTTGAAACTTTTCTGCTGAAAACCAGACAATGGATTCCTATGGAAGAAAAGATAAGTTACTGGTAAGTACGGTTAAAATTACTTTTCAGGGTCAGTGCTGGGCTAAAAGATGCAGCACTGGGTTCTCTCCTGATAACAGGTGAGTAAATCGGAATTCGTATTTCGGCTGATTTTAGAAGAATAATTTAAAGTTCCAAAACTCCACACTTAGAAGAATTTCCAAGTGAAACCAGTCAATGTTAGCCTATGGAAGGAAATTCAAGTTACTGGTAAGTACGGTTAAAATTACTTTTCAGGACCAGTACTGGGCTGAAAGATACAGCACTGAGGTCTCTCCTTATAACAGGTGAGTAAATCGGAATTCGTATTTCGGCTGATTTTAGAGGAATATTTGTAGGTTTCAAAAATCAACACTTAGAAACTTTTTCAGCAAAAAGCAGGCAATGATATCCTATGGAAGGAAATTCAAGTTACTGGTAAGTACGGTTAAAATTACTTTTCAGGACCAGTACTGGACTGAAAGATACAGCACTGAGGTCTCTCCTTATAACAGGTGAGTAAATCGGAATTCGTATTTCGGATGATTTTAGAAGAATATTTGCACAATGGTGAAGGGAGGGCGGGGCCTGAGGTGACATCTGTGCAAACGCGCCCCGTGGCGCGTTTTAAGTTGGGGATTAAGTCCCCTTGAATCCTGAGGGTCCCTAGGGGCCAACTAGCCCACCAGGAACCTCCAATATGCGCCAGGGGCTGCGTTGCAGAGACGTGTAGAGAGGCCACACCCCTTTTACACCTCTCTGCAACGCAGCTCTGTGGCGCTTTCTGATTGTACCTGTTGGGCTAGTTGGCCCCCAGGGACCCTCAGGATTGAAGGGGATTTAATCCCCAACTTAAAACGCGCCACGGGGCGCGTTTGCACAGATGTCACCTGAAGCCCCGCCCCTCCCTTCACCACTGTGCAAACGCGCCCGTGGCGCGTTTTAAGTCGGGGGATTAACTCCCCTTGAATCCTGAGGGTCCCTGGGGGCCAACTAGCCCAACAGGTATATCCAAAAAGCGCCACAGAGCTGCGTTGCAGAGAGGTGTAAAAGGGGCGTGGCCTCTGTACACCTCTCTGCAACGCAGCCTCTGGCGCATACTGGAGGTTCCTGGTGGGCTAGTTGGCCCCAGGGACCCCCAGTATTCAAGGGGAATTCGTTCCCCTCTGCAAACGCGCCAGGGGCGCGTTTGCAGAGTGGTGAAGGAAGGGGGCGGTGCCTGCGGGCCCAATCGTTTTTTTTTTTTTTGTCCCTGAAGGGGGCTGTGTGGCCCCCCTTCCTTTTTCCTGTTTTTGGGCCCTGGGGACTCCATCCCCCAGGGCCTTACCCCTTCTTTTTAATTAAATTAAAAAAAAAACGGGAAGGGGCCGCGTGGCCCCCTTCCCTGGGCCTGTATTGGCCCCGGGGACCCCATCCCCCGGGGCATGGCCTCGATTTTTTTTTTTTCTTTGGAGGGGGGCTGCGTGGCCCCCCTCCTCAGGCCATTTAAGGCCCCGGGGACCCCATCCCCCGGGCCGGCCTTTCCGTTTAAAAAAAAAAAAAAAATTATTTTTGGGGGAGGGGGGCCGCGTGGCCCCCCTCCCGGGCCACTACTTGCCCCGGGGACCCCATCCCCCGGGGCTGGCCCTCTCCGTTGGGGACTGTGGGGGGTCCCCAATCCCCCACAGTCCCGCCGGCTCCCGCGTCCCTTGGGAGCCGGCATTGCTTTCCACATGGGGAGCTGCTAAGATGCAGCTCCCCATGTGGAAAGCAATGTGCTTTGGATATTGGAAGAGAGAGCAGGTTTCCCTGCTCTCTCTTCCAATATCCAAAGCAGTTTGCTATGGCAGGACGGGAGCCGCGAGGCTCCCGTCCCTGCCATAGCAAACTACAGTGTCCCGGGGTAGGCACCCCGGGACACTGCAGGAGCCGGCCCTGGGGGTGGCGGTCCCCAGGGCCATCAAGGGCTCCAGGAGGGGGCCGCGCGGCCCCCTCCCTTAAATTGCACAGCCCCGGGGAGGTGGTGGTCCCCGGGGGTCCGTAATGGACCCCCACATTTATTTTGTAAGTGCCCCGGGGAGGTGGTGGTCCCCGGGGCGTGTGGGGGGGCTGGAGCCCCCCCACACCTTATTTATTTAAAAAAAAGAAGCCCCGGGGGGTGGCGGTCCCCGGGGCTGCGGGAGGGCAGGAGAGCCCTCCCGCACCATTTTTTTTATAAAGCCCCGGGGGGTGGCGGTCCCCGGGGCTTGGGGGCCCTTTGAGGCCCCCCATACAAACAATATACCCACCCCCACCATGCCCCTGGGACTTGGGCCACCCGGGGGCAAAATGCAATCGAAGCGCGGGAGACCGCGCTTCGATTTTTTATTTTTCGGCAGGATTCGCGCACCCTGAGCGCATCCTGCCGATTTTTTTTTTTTTTTTGCCCAGGGGGTCCTTGTGGGACCCCCTGAGCAAACCTAGGGGGTCAGGGTGTTTCTACCCTGCCCCCTTTGTGCGCTTTGCGCACTTGTTTCTGTCCCTCGGTTCAACCGAGGGACAAAATGGCTGCCAACATTTCCTGAATCGGAATGTTGACAGCCAGCTGACAGCCAATTAACATGCAGCTCGTGATCGGGATGGTGCGCGCAGGGTGCGCTGAGGGTACGCGGACCCTACTCGGCCATAGATATATCTATCTTTTTACTTTTGATTTTCTCAGCAACTACTGAACGGATTTACACCATTTAACAAAAAGGGTTCTTTCTGAACCAAGAACTACCTCTTTGCCAAATTTGGTGTAATTCCGTTCAGCAGTTCGGGCTGTAGCCGTTTCTAAAGTTTCCTATGGAAAATTGCATGGGTAAAACGCGTTTTGGGACCCCCCTTTTTTCTCGGCCCCCGCTTGACAAATCCCCCCGAGACTTTCAGGGTAGGAGCGGACCGGAGCGCCCCACAAAGTTTGAAAATTTTGCGAAGATACGTCAACCGGCAAGAGAGTTATTTCAAATAGAATGTCGCGGATTTCCTATGGATAATAGGTTGTAACTATAACTATCTACTGGCGACCGCCAGTAGATAATATATATATATATATACATATACCAAACCCCTCCAGTCACGAAAGGTAGAGGCCACACAGGGGATTTCTTCGGAAACGTTTTAATGAAACAGCATATGGCATGCTGCATTTCGGCAGCCTTCTTCGGATGCCGCTGTGAATCAAGATGCTGCCCCACCTGTGTCCTCAAATAGTCCTGCACCCTCCCATTGGCGGGAGCTTTGGCAATCCCACATCACATGACCAGCCATCAGCGGGAGTACTGTGAGTACTACAACTCCCAGGGATCACCTTACTGGGACGGATGCTGCGTGGGGATGGACTCGATGATATCAGTCCAGATGAATGCTTGCTGCGCAGGACTGAACGCAGAGTGTCCGATCTTAAAATTGTCCTTAATGACAAAAAACCGGTTCCTTGAGTCCCCATAACATCCCAGCCTCAAAAAATAAGTATCCACCGGGCCATGAACAGGAGAACAATGTGTCCTGCTCCTCGTGAAGTCACGAGCTGTAAACACAGCAGCCCTTGCATAGCTCACTCGTAGAGGCGGGCTGAGGTAAATCCAATACCTTGGAAAACAGAACACTGCAGCCGCAGACGCCAGTAGTACCTCAGCCAACTTGCAGGATGGGGCCTCCAAACACGCCTCTGGCCGGCGTGAAAATATGCACCAAACCCCTCCAGTCACGAAAGGTAGAGGCCACACAGGGTATTTCTTCGGAAACGTTTTAATGAAACAGCATATGGCATGATGCATCAAGGGCCTACGGGCCCGAAACGCGTCATGGCTGTGGTTTGTTGAGCTGCCAAAATAAACTACTTACTGCACGAAGTTGTGGTCCGGGCTCCTGTTCTTCAACGTTTACTGAGAATCGAGAGGAGTTGCTGTTATATATATATATATATATATATATATATATATATATATATATATATATATATCCCACAACGCCGTTCCTTCGCACTTCCCTTCCTCTGGGAAAAACGGACTGCGAGACCTCAATTTCGTGCTTGAATTTGTTTTATTTAGCCACCATTTTCGCCATGATGCGTTTCGGCCTCACACGGCCTTGATCACATGACGCGCTATGGAGTTACCACAATATTTTTAAAGTGCAAGTGTACACACACGTGATGCTTAAGTTACATGAACATAAACAACATACTTTCAATGCTCAGTAAATTCTGTACAATCTATAATTTAATGTGCAAAATGCTGCTATGAATAACATTTCTTAACTTATTTAAAACCAGGTTTAAATAATAAAATTAATTCATAGAATAATTTAGGTAAAATACCAAAGTCATTGTTCTAAAAAAGTTTCTATGTATAAAAACAATGTTTGTTAAATACACAACATCAAATAAAATCATTTTTGGGTCCACATTTTTCAATAAATAAATAAAGTTTGTATGATCATATATAGTGCATTTACATTGAGCATGTAGTAAAAAAAAACCCCACCACACACTTTCTAACACAGTTTGGGATTAATACCCAACTTATTGCCTGCGCGGGTTACGTTTGTTATATAGCTACACAACTCATATATGTGCAATTTGGTTTATATTTACCTAACTGCCGATTTAAGTTTAGTTTACATTATATATTGTTGCAACCTATACATAGTCTATATTTGATCTGCTGGTAGTAATGCTACCTGGACCTTCAAATTATCAACGTTGTTGTATCTATTGTTTTGCAGACATTCTTTGTTATGATTTTCTATGCACATTTATACAAATCACTGAATTTGTGACCTGATTGCATTTTCTGTATGTTGTAAGTTACAATTTAAAGTGCAAGTGCTAAAATAAATAAAGTGCTACCAATAAAATTTGTTGTATATAAAAAAACGTGTGTTACTAAAACATCTATTTTGATTTCATTGTGACATAATGTCATTGCGGCGATGCGTTTGAAGAACCTTTCATATATATATTTTTTATATCATGTACTGTTACATTTCATTTTTCCATCCTTATTTTATTCATAAGCATGTATGAAAGTCTTCACTGGAGTTGTGTCCATTTGGGGTCTTTGTGTCTAGTTCTAATATATATTTCGTCTCAAGGAGATGGAGTTTGGCCTCACGATTGCCTCCTCGTCTAGACACAGGAATGGAATCAATTAAAAAATATGTTAACAGATCCAAATTGTTGTCGTGTTTCTCTTTAAAATGTCTTGCCATCGGATATGTGGGGTCACTGTTGGTGATTGCCCTCATGTGCTGCAGTATACGTTTGTGGGCCTGTAGTTTAGTACTACCCACATACTGCAGCCCACATGGGCAACCCAACACGTACACCACATACTCCGTACGGCATGTTAGAAACTTGGATATCTTGATTGGATACTGTGAAAAGGAGTGTTGTACATGATCTTGTTAATCCCACATTTGCACGCTCGGCAATTGTTGCATTTCACAAATCCTTTGCGAGCAGTTAACCAAATAGACGATAGTTTAGTTTCAGGGCTGCTGCTCACTATTGAATCTTTCATGGATTGTGATTTCCTATAGGTAATACTAGGATATTTTGGCATCATTTTACCAATTACCGGGTCGCTGCGCACTATCGACCAATTTTTGTTCACAATTTTGCGCAGTGAGTTGTGTTGTTGGCTGTATGTTAATATTAGTCTGGTTTCATTGCTAGTAGTCTCATCCTGATCCTTAGTTTCTTTTGCTTTTTTTGTTAGTAATGCTTGTCTGTCTAGTCGATTTGCTTTCTCCCTGGCTATATCAATACTAGCTTTGTAGCCTCTCTCAACAAATCGCTCTTTACTGAGTTGCTGGGCCTCCCTTAAATCATTTTCTGTACTACATGCTCTTCTTATCCTCAGCATTTCTCCGTAAGGTATGCTATGTATCAAATGCTGAGGATGATGACTGGTAGCATGCAGAAGGCTATTGCCCGCTGTTGGTTTGCGATAAAGGCGGGTTTCAATCTTCTGATTATTTATGTACACTTCCAAATCAAGGAAGTATACTGAGCAGTCGTTTATAGTAGCTGTAAATTGTAAGTTCAGCTCATTTTGATTGACGTTCTTAACAAACTCTTCTGCTGTTTCTCTCGTTCCCCGCCATATGACAAATAAGTCATCTATATAGCGTAGCCATAGTCTTATATGGCTGTCCGCAACTTGTTTGTGTTGTTTGTTCAAAACCATCTCCTCCCACCAACCCATGTGGAGGCAGGAGTAGCTAGGGGAAAAACATGCCCCCATAGCTACTCCTCTGATTTGTTGTAGGATTTGATTTTGAAACAGAAAGTAATTATTATTTAGACAGTACATGATCATTGTGATTAACATCTTGTTATGTTGGGCAAGCTGTAAGGGTCTAGAATTTAAATAATGCTCAGTTGCCCTTACCCCATCTTTATGATATATGCTTGTGTATAAGGATGTTACATCTAAACACATTAATAAATCATCTGCTTGCCATACATAGTCATTGATGTGTCTTAGAAAATCGCTCGTATCTTGTACAAATGAGGGTAAACTTTTGACATAGTCTTGTAAAAAGAAGTCAATATATTTAGATGTGTTCTCCAGTAAACTGCCCTTCGCCGAGATTATTTGTCGACCTGGAGGTGTTGTAACATTTTTGTGCAGTTTTGGAATAAAATATACGACGGGCATAATAGGATGTTCATTTTTTAAAATGTTAACTCATCCATACTGAGTAAACCCGCACTTCGCCAAACGTTCAATTTGGAATAGTATTCGTTCCATGATGCCCGAACTATTTGTACATTGCTCCTTTTGTAGCAGTTTTTGTCCTCCAATTGTAGATTTGCTTCTGCCATATACATGTCTTTTGGCCATATGACCAAATTGCCCCCTTTGTCAGAGTTTCTAAGAAGTATTTGATCATTTGATTGCAATTTTTTCATCAGTCTATGATATGCATTTTGTTGGAAATTATACTTTTTATAAGTTCTGTTGGATTGGATCTTGAGATTTTTAATTTCACTTGTTATCGATTCACTGAAGATATCCAGAGCGTCTCTTGTTGTTAATGGTTGGAACTTTGATTTCTGTTTGAATTTCGTAGTTACTGTTGCATATGATATAGGACTTGAATTTACTGGCATGATGTTTTCACTGCTGCTTTCTTGTCTTAACATTTGAAGATTTCCAGTAATTCAGCATCCCCCGCAGTAAGGTTGTAATCGCCTGTTTGCGAATTTGAAACCTGATTCAAGTTCACATTACTTTCTCTGCGGTTGGTTTCATGATATTTTTTCAATTTTAACTACCGAATAAATTTGAATATGTCCATGCGAGTTTGTACATAATTGAAGCTCTTTTCTGGACAATACGAGAGACCCAGTTCCAACAGCTGAATTTCTGCTTTATTTAAAACCATGGATGACAGATTTACAACTGTGTTGGTAGTATTGCTAATTGTTTTGTTCATTTTCTGTTCCATCTCTTGTTGTGATATGGCTTCTTTGTTTTTGCGCCTTCTGCTGCATTTCCATCTTTCGCCTCGCTTGCGGTTGCATCTTTGTCTGTTTGTTGGTTCTGCTTTCGTGGGCGCAATGTCTGTTTCCGGTCTTGTCTTAGGCAGTTGACCTCTTCCCCCAGGGTAAATTTGTGAAACCCCAATCTTGCTGATAGCCCTCTTTGGTCTGTTTCCGATTCACTTTCAGGTGCGGAACTTGCCTCAGACGCCGATGTCAACGATGCAGCTTGTTCTCCTCTACTGATTTGAGAATTCTCAAGAGTGGAAGGTTTATTTTGAACGAATCGTAATTTTTGGCGAATGTAAATATCTGCCCCAGTTCGTAATCCTGTTTGTCCCTTTGGAATTTGTACGTTTTTCGTTTCTTTATGATATCTTCCTCTTTTGCCAATCTTGTGAGCATCTCTTCCCTGTATTTTGTTATTATTGGTGTGACTTCCATTTTCTTGATTTCATTTTCCAATTCATCAATCTGTTGCTGAAACTTGATTCTGTCACTCTCTGCATATTTAACTAAGATGTCAACCAGTTTTCTTGAAGAATCTAAATTACATTCAGCCCATTCGCTTAGCATTTGTGGGTCAGGGCTGTCATAGCTCGTGGCTATCATTATACGCAAACCCCTGGGAATGCGTCCCACTTGTAGATATCTATCCAGGGATTTGTGCTCCCACCATTTGGATTGTTCCATTCTCATTAATTTCTCCAGTTTTCTAAACATATCTCGTGTATTGATATTTCCCCCATTCGTCGGGCCGCTTTGCACCGACCCTTGAACTGTTGTTGTGGGGGCATCGTCAAACATCATCTCAGCCGCCGCTTCACGGCTCCGTAGCGTGTTGGCGGTCATGGCGGCAAAAATTGTAAACTTGCTTTAACCCAAGTCGTTCGCTAAATATCAATGACTTGGTTTGGCACACCTCCCCTACCGGAATAATTCCAATTGCTCCTACCTCCTGCTTCGTAGCCGGTGTCCGCGTCCTCCGACTCGTCTACCGTTACTTCACTGGATTCAGAGCCTCATCAAGGAAATCCGGGGGCTGTCTGTGACTTGCTCGTTCAGAGTAAAACACCAATTCCCAACATACGCCGGGTGTAGCTTCCTGTGACTGAGCCCGAAGCAGGGAGGGGGTCTCGCCAATACCGAGGAAGCCTTCTCGGTAATAATATCCCACAACGCCGTTCCTTCGCACTTCCCTTCCTCTGGGAAAAACGGACTGCGAGACCTCAATTTCGTGCTTGAATTTGTTTTATTTAGCCACCATTTTCGCCATGACGCGTTTCGGCCTCACTCGGCCTTGATCACATGACGCGCTATGGAGTTACCACGATATTTTTAAAGTGCAAGTGTACACACACGTGATGCTTAAGTTACATGAACATAAACAACATACTTTCAATGCTCAGTAAATTCTGTACAATCTATAATTCAATGTGCAAAATGCTGCCATGAATAAAATGTCTTAACTTATTTAAAACCAGGTTTCAATAATAAAATTAATTCATAGAATAATTTGATGGGGGCAAGGAAACAGATCAAGAGATTGTTCCCACCTGGAGGGAGCAGCATAAGTAGCTGTTCCCTGTGGATAGGAGCAATGCTGGCTCCTGCAGCATGCACGGGGCCGCTCCCCCAGCGGCCCTCAACAAGTGTATGGTGCGTGCCACGCAAATAAGGTCCACAGGACTGAAAATGCCTCCCCTTTTAATATATATATATATATATATTCACTGAAAAAACCATAGGTTTTAGGGACAGTTATAGTTACAAATTAGCATTTAAAAAACCTTTGAAATTCACTGAAAAAACCATAGGTTTCAGATATGTTATAGTTACAAATTAGCATTTAAAAAACCTTTGAAATTCACTGAAAAAACCATAGGTTTTAGGGACAGTTATAGTTAGTTGGACATTTCACTCGTACAAAACCCGTGAAATTCCCCCGTTATAGTTAGTTCAGCTAACTATAACTCGCGCCCCCGCAATGCACTGCTGATGACGTCACATATTACATCACTCATGACATGGTCAGTGACATCACTGATGACATCACTGATGACATCTCAAATGACATCACTGATGACATCATCCACGTGATAATCTGATGCAGCTCCTCACACCCTAATATAACCTTTGATACACCCAATCTAAATTACAGACTGCCATTCGCAAAACTATAGACACTCCAACACCAATAACTACATACCCAGGGCCTTACCCCTTTTTTTAAATTAAATTTAAAAAAAAACGGGAAGAGGGCCGCGTGGCCCCCCTTCCCTGGGCCTGTATTGGCCCCGGGGACCCCATCCCCCGGGACATGGCCTCGATTTTTTTTTTTCTTTGGAGGGGGGCTGCGTGGCCCCCCTCCTCAGGCCATTTAAGGCCCCGGGGACCCCATCCCCCGGGGCTGGCCTTTCCGGTTTTTAAAAAAAAAAAAATTGATTTTTTGGGCAGGGGGGCCGCGTGTCCCCCCTCCCGGGCCACTACTTGCCCCGGGGACCCCATCCCCCGGGGCTGGCCCTCTCCGTTGGGGACTGTGGGGGGTCCCCAATCCCCCACAGTCCCGCCGGCTCCCCGCGTCCCTTGGGAGCCGGCATTGCTTTTCCACATGGGGAGCTGCTAAGATGCAGCTCCCCATGTGGAAAGCAATGTGCTTTGGATATTGGAAGAGAGAGCAGGTTTCCTGCTCTCTCTTCCAATATCCAAAGCAGTTTGCTATGGCAGGACGGGAGCCGCGAGGCTCCCGTCCTGCCATAGCAAACTACAGTGTCCCGGGGGTAGGCACCCGGGACACTGCAGGAGCCGGCCCTGGGGGTGGCGGTCCCCAGGGCCATCAAGGGCTCCAGGAGGGGGGCCGCGCGGCCCCCCTCCCTTAAGTTGCACAGCCCCGGGGAGGTGGTGGTCCCCGGGGCTCTGGGGGTCCGTAATGGACCCCCACATTTATTTTGTAAGTGCCCCGGGAGGTGGTGGTCCCGGGCGTGTGGGGGCTGGAGCCCCCCACACCTTATTTATTTAAAAAAGAAGCCCCGGGGGTGGCGGTCCCCGGGGCTGCGGGAGGGCAGGAGAGCCCTCCCGCACCATTTTTATAAAGCCCCGGGGGTGGCGGTCCCCGGGGCTTGGGGGCCCTTTGAGGCCCCCATACAAACAATATACCCACCCCCACCATGCCCCCGGGACTTGGGCCACCCGGGGGCAAAATACAATCGAAGCGCGGGAGACCGCGCTTCGATTTTTTTTTTTCGGCAGGATTTTTTTTTTTTTTTTTTTTTGCCCAGGGGGTCCTTGTGGGACCCCCTGAGCAAACCTAGGGGGTCAGGGTGTTTCTACCCTGCCCCCTTTGTGCGCTTTGCGCACTTTTTTCTGTCCCTCGGTTCTATCGAGGGACAAAATGGCTGCCAACATTTCCTGAATCGGAATGTTGACAGCCAGCTGACAGCCAATTAACATGCAGCTCGTGATCGGGACGGTGCGCGCAGGGTGCGCTGAGGGTACGCGGACCCTACTCGGCCATAGATATATCTATCTTTTTACTTTTGATTTTCTCAGCAACTACTGAACGGATTTACACCATTTAACAAAAAGGGTTCTTTCTGAACCAAGAACTACTTCTTTGCCAAATTTGGTGTAATTCCGTTCAGCAGTTCGGGCTGTAGCCGTGTCTAAAGTTTCCTATGAAAAATTGCATGGGGAAAACGCGTTTTGGGACCCCCTTTTTCTCGGCCCCCGCTTGACAAATCCCCCGAGACTTTCAGGGTAGGAGCGGACCGGAGCGCCCCACAAAGTTTGAAAATTTTGCGAAGATACGTCAACCGGCAAGAGAGTTATTTCAAATAGAATGTCGCGGATTTCCTATGGATAATAGGTTGTAACTATAACTATCTACTGGCGACCGCCAGTAGATAATATATATATATATATACATATACCAAACCCCTCCAGTCACGAAAGGTAGAGGCCACACAGGGGATTTCTTCGGAAACGTTTTAATGAAACAGCATATGGCATGATGTATTTCGGCAGCCTTCTTCGGATGCCGCTGTGAATCAAGGTGCTGCCCCACCTGTGTCCTCAAATAGTCCTGCACCCTCCCATTGGCGGGAGCTTTGGCAATCCCCCATCACATGACCAGCCATCAGCGGGAGTACTGTGAGTACTACAACTCCCAGGGATCACCTTACTGGGACGGATGCTGCGTGGGGATGGACTCGATGATATCAGTCCAGATGAATGCTTGCTGCGCAGGACTGAACGCAGAGTGTCCGATCTTAAAATTGTCCTTAATGACAAAAAACCGGTTCCTTGAGTCCCCATAACATCCCAGCCTCAAAAAATAAGTATCCACCGGGCCATGAACAGGAGAACAATATGTCCTGCTCCTCGTGAAGTCACGAGCTGTAAACACAGCAGCCCTTGCATAGCTCACTCGTAGAGGCGGGCTGAGGTAAATCCAATACCTTGGAAAACAGAACACTGCAGCCACAGACGCCAGTAGTACCTCAGCCAACTTGCAGGATGGGGCCTCCAAACACGCCTCTGGCCGGCGTAAAAATATGCACCAAACCCCTCCAGTCACGAAAGGTAGAGGCCACACAGGGTATTTCTTCGGAAACGTTTTAATGAAACAGCATATGGCATGATGCATCAAGGGCCTACGGGCCCGAAACGCGTCATGGCTGTGGTTTGTTGAGCTGCCAAAATAAACTACTTACTGCACGAAGTTGTGGTCCGGGCTCCTGTTCTTCAACGTTTACTGAGAATCGAGAGGAGTTGCTGTTATATATATATATATATATATATATATATATATATATATATATATATATATATATATATCCCACAACGCCGTTCCTTCGCACTTCCCTTCCTCTGGGAAAAACGGACTGCGAGACCTCAATTTCGTGCTTGAATTTGTTTTATTTAGCCACCATTTTCGCCATGATGCGTTTCGGCCTCACACGGCCTTGATCACATGATGCGCTAAGGAGTTACCACGATATTTTTAAAGTGCAAGTGTACACACACGTGATGCTTAAGTTACATGAACATAAACAACATACTTTCAATGCTCAGTAAATTCTGTACAATCTATAATTCAATGTGCAAAATGCTGCTATGAATAACATTTCTTAACTTATTTAAAACCAGGTTTAAATAATAAAATTAATTCATAGAATAATTTAGGTAAAATACCAAAGTCATTGTTCTAAAAAAGTTTCTATGTATAAAAACAATGTTTGTTAAATACACAACATCAAATAAAATCATTTTTGGGTCCACATTTTTCAATAAATAAATAAAGTTTGTATGATCATATATAGTGCATTTACATTGAGCATGTAGTAAAAAAAACACACCACACACTTTCTAACACAGTTTGGGATTAATACCCAACTTATTGCCTGCGCGGGTTACGTTTGTTATATAGCTACACAACTCATATATGTGCAATTTGGTTTATATTTACCTAACTGCCGATTTAAGTTTAGTTTACATTATATATTGTTGCAACCTATACATAGTCTATATTTGATCTGCTGGTAGTAATGCTACCTGGACCTTCAAATTATCAACGTTGTTGTATCTATTGTTTTGCAGACATTCTTTGTTATGATTTTCTATGCACATTTATACAAATCACTGAATTTGTGACCTGATTGCATTTTCTGTATGTTGTAAGCTACAATTTAAAGTGCAAGTGCTAAAATAAATAAAGTGCTACCAATAAAATTTGTTGTATATAAAAAAACGTGTGTTACTAAAACATCTATTTTGATTTCATTGTGACATAATGTCATTGCGGCGATGCGTTTGAAGAACCTTTCATATATATATTTTTTATATCATGTACTGTTACATTTCATTTTTCCATCCTTATTTTATTCATAAGCATGTATGAAAGTCTTCACTGGAGTTGTGTCCATTCGGGATCTTTGTGTCTAGTTCTAATATATATTTCGTCTCAAGGAGATGGAGTTTGGCCTCACGATTGCCTCCTCGTCTAGACACAGGAATGGAATCAATTAAAAAATATGTTAACAGATCCAAATTGTTGTCGTGTTTCTCTTTAAAATGTCTTGCCATCGGATATGTGGGGTCACTGTTGGTGATTGCCCTCATGTGCTGCAGTATACGTTTGTGGGCCTGTAGTTTAGTACTACCCACATACTGCAGCCCACATGGGCAACCCAACACGTACACCACATACTCCGTACGGCATGTTAGAAACTTGGATATCTTGATTGGATACTGTGAAAAGGGAGTGTTGTACATGATCTTGTTAATCCCACATTTGCACGCTCGGCAATTGTTGCATTTCACAAATCCTTTGCGAGCAGTTAACCAAATAGACGATAGTTTAGTTTCAGGGCTGCTGCTCACTATTGAATCTTTCATGGATTGTGATTTCCTATAGGTAATACTAGGATATTTTGGCATCATTTTACCAATTACCGGGTCGCTGCGCACTATCGACCAATTTTTGTTCACAATTTTGCGCAGTGAGTTGTGTTGTTGGCTGTATGTTAATATTAGTCTGGTTTCATTGCTAGTAGTCTCATCCTGATCCTTAGTTTCTTTTGCTTTTTTTGTTAGTAATGCTTGTCTGTCTAGTCGATTTGCTTTCTCCCTGGCTATATCAATACTAGCTTTGTAGCCTCTCTCAACAAATCGCTCTTTACTGAGTTGCTGGGCCTCCCTTAAATCATTTTCTGTACTACATGCTCTTCTTATCCTCAGCATTTCTCCATATGGTATGCTATGTATCAAATGCTGAGGATGATGACTGGTAGCATGCAGAAGGCTATTGCCCGCTGTTGGTTTGCGATAAAGGCGGGTTTCAATCTTCTGATTATTTATGTACACTTCCAAATCAAGGAAGTATACTGAGCAGTCGTTTATAGTAGCTGTAAATTGTAAGTTCAGCTCATTTTGATTGATGTTCTTAACAAACTCTTCTGCTGTTTCTCTCGTTCCCCGCCATATGACAAATAAGTCATCTATATAGCGTAGCCATAGTCTTATATGGCTGTCCGCAACTTGTTTGTGTTGTTTGTTCAAAACCATCTCCTCCCACCAACCCATGTGGAGGCAGGAGTAGCTAGGGGAAAAACATGCCCCCATAGCTACTCCTCTGATTTGTTGTAGGATTTG
Source organism: Calotriton arnoldi (assembly GCA_963921515.1). NCBI lineage: Eukaryota > Metazoa > Chordata > Amphibia > Caudata > Salamandridae > Calotriton > Calotriton arnoldi. Next base: position 391,563 of record CAWUFW010008795.1, on the reverse strand, counting down.
ATTTTGAAACAGAAAGTAATTATTATTTAGACAGTACATGATCATTGTGATTAACATCTTGTTATGTTGGGCAAGCTGTAAGGGTCTAGAATTTAAATAATGCTCAGTTGCCCTTACCCCATCTTTATGATATATGCTTGTGTATAAGGATGTTACATCTAAACACATTAATAAATCATCCGCTTGCCATACATAGTCATTGATGTGTCTTAGAAAATCGCTCGTATCTTGTACAAATGAGGGTAAACTTTTGACATAGTCTTGTAAAAAGAAGTCAATATATTTAGATGTGTTCTCCAGTAAACTGCCCTTCGCCGAGATTATTTGTCGACCTGGAGGTGTTGTAACATTTTTGTGCAGTTTTGGAATAAAATATACGACGGGCATAATAGGATGTTCATTTTTTAAAATGTTAACTCATCCATACTGAGTAAACCCGCACTTCGCCAAACGTTCAATTTGGAATAGTATTCGTTCCATGATGCCCGAACTATTTGTACATTGCTCCTTTTGTAGCAGTTTTTGTCCTCCAATTGTAGATTTGCTTCTGCCATATACATGTCTTTTGGCTATATGACCAAATTGCCCCCTTTGTCAGAGTTTCTAAGAATTATTTGATCATTTGATTGCAATTTTTTCATCAGTCTATGATATGCCTTTTGTTGGAAATTATACTTTTTATAAGTTCTGTTGGATTGGATCTTGAGATTTTTAATTTCACTTGTTATCGATTCACTGAAGATATCCAGAGCGTCTCTTGTTGTTAATGGTTGGAACTTTGATTTCTGTTTGAATTTCGTAGTTACTGTTGCATATGATATAGGACTTGAATTTACTGGCATGATGTTTTCACTGCTGCTTTCTTGTCTTAACATTTGAAGATTTCCAGTAATTCAGCATCCCCCGCAGTAAGGTTGTAATCGCCTGTTTGCGAATTTGAAACCTGATTCAAGTTCACATTACTTTCTCTGCGGTTGGTTTCATGATATTTTTTCAATTTTAACTACCGAATAAATTTGAATATGTCCATGCGAGTTTGTACATAATTGAAGCTCTTTTCTGGACAATACGAGAGACCCAGTTCCAACAGCTGAATTTCTGCTTTATTTAAAACCATGGATGACAGATTTACAACTGTGTTGGTAGTATTGCTAATTGTTTTGTTCATTTTCTGTTCCATCTCTTGTTATGATATGGCTTCTTTGTTTTTGCGCCTTCTGCTGCATTTCCATCTTTCGCCTCGCTTGCGGTTGCATCTTTGTCTGTTTGTTGGTTCTGCTTTCGTGGGCGCAATGTCTGTTTCCGGTCTTGTCTTAGGCAGTTGACCTCTTCCCCCAGGGTAAATTTGTAAAACCCCAATCTTGCTGATAGCCCTCTTTGGTCTGTTTCCGATTCACTTTCAGGTGTGGAACTTGCCTCAGACGCCGATGTCAACGATGCAGCTTGTTCTCCTCTACTGATTTGAGAATTCTCAAGAGTGGAAGTTTTTTTTGCTATTTTGAACGAATCGTAATTTTTGGCGAATGTAAATATCTGCCCCAGTTCGTAATCCTGTTTGTCCCTTTGGAATTTGTACGTTTTTCATTTCTTTATGATATCTTCCTCTTTTGCCAATCTTGTGAGCATCTCTTCCCTGTATTTTGTTATTATTGGTGTGACTTCCATTTTCTTGATTTCATTTTCCAATTCATCAATCTGTTGCTGAAACTTGATTCTGTCACTCTCTGCATATTTAACTAAGATTTCAACCAGTTTTCTTGAAGAATCTAAATTACATTCAGCCCATTCGCTTAGCATTTGTGGGTCAGGGCTGTCATAGCTCGTGGCTATCATTATACGCAAACCCCTGGGAATGCGTCCCACTTGTAGATATCTATCCAGGGATTTGTGCTCCCACCATTTGGATTGTTCCATTCTCATTAATTTCTCCAGTTTTCTAAACATATCTCGTGTATTGATATTTCCCCCATTCGTCGGGCCGCTTTGCACCGACCCTTGAACTGTTGTTGTGGGGGCATCGTCAAACATCATCTCAGCCGCCGCTTCACGGCTCCGTAGCGTGTTGGCGGTCATGGCGGCAAAAATTGTAAACTTGCTTTAACCCAAGTCGTTCGCTAAATATCAATGACTTGGTTTGGCACACCTCCCCTACCGGAATAATTCCAATTGCTCCTACCTCCTGCTTCGTAGCCGGTGTCCGCGTCCTCCGACTCGTCTACCGTTACTTCACTGGATTCAGAGCCTCATCAAGGAAATCCGGGGGCTGTCTGTGACTTGCTCGTTCAGAGTAAAACACCAATTCCCAACATACGCCGGGTGTAGCTTCCTGTGACTGAGCCCGAAGCAGGGAGGGGGTCTCGCCAATACCGAGGAAGCCTTCTCGGTAATAATATCCCACAACGCCGTTCCTTCGCACTTCCCTTCCTCTGGGAAAAACGGACTGCGAGACCTCAATTTCGTGCTTGAATTTGTTTTATTTAGCCACCATTTTCGCCATGACGCGTTTCGGCCTCACTCGGCCTTGATCACATGACGCGCTATGGAGTTACCACGATATTTTTAAAGTGCAAGTGTACACACACGTGATGCTTAAGTTACATGAACATAAACAACATACTTTCAATGCTCAGTAAATTCTGTACAATCTATAATTCAATGTGCAAAATGCTGCCATGAATAAAATTTCTTAACTTATTTAAAACCAGGTTTCAATAATAAAATTAATTCATAGAATAATTTGATGGGGGCAAGGAAACAGATCAAGAGATTGTTCCCACCTGGAGGGAGCAGCATAAGTAGCTGTTCCCTGTGGATAGGAGCAATGCTGGCTCCTGCAGCATGCACGGGGCCGCTCCCCCAGCGGCCCTCAACAAGTGTATGGTGCGTGCCACGCAAATAAGGTCCACAGGACTGAAAATGCCTCCCCTTTTAATATATATATATATATATATTCACTGAAAAAACCATAGGTTTTAGGGACAGTTATAGTTACAAATTAGCATTTAAAAAACCTTTGAAATTCACTGAAAAAACCATAGGTTTCAGATATGTTATAGTTACAAATTAGCATTTAAAAAACCTTTGAAATTCACTGAAAAAACCATAGGTTTTAGGGACAGTTATAGTTAGTTGGACATTTCACTCGTACAAAACCCGTGAAATTCCCCCGTTATAGTTAGTTCAGCTAACTATAACTCGCGCCCCGCAATGCACTGCTGATGACGTCACATATTACATCACTCATGACATGGTCAGTGACATCACTGATGACATCACTGATGACATCTCAAATGACATCACTGATGACATCATCCAGTGACTGTGTGTTTCTGTAAAGTTTAAATATTTTTAATATATATAGGAAAAGACGTATTGAAGAATGAGTGGGTGTGTAAGTGTCTGTATGGATGATTTAGTAGGTGCGTGACTGACTCTATAAGTGAGTGATTTAACGTATCTTACTGAATGCATGGGTTAGTGACTAAACTGGGTGAATGTCTGTATCCGTCTGTCTGTTGCTGTGTAAGTGGCTGCATGGGTTTGTGAATAGCTACATGAGTGTCTATATGAGTTATTGATTGGTTGTCTGAGTATCTGTATGGGTGCCTGAGTGTTTGTGTGGGTGGGGTGTGTGCGACTCTGTGCATAGATGTGTGAGTGGGTGATTCACTGGGTGGATGGTTTCAAGAGTGCATCTGTGATAGACCTTATGGGTGGGTAAGTGTGTGTAAGAGTGTGTTAGTGAGTGAATGTATGTCCCAGTGGTACATGTGTGAGTAACTACATATGTGAAAGCCAGTATATATGTGTGTTGGAGTATATAAATAGCTATAAGCGAGAGTGAGTGATTGTGATAGTGGCTGTATGGATGAGTGTGTGCTTGTATCAGTGATTGTATAAGAGCGTAACAATGTGCTAGTATTTGTATGATTAAGTGAGCTGGTGTGTGTATAACTGTATAGGTGAGTAAATGGCAGTGTGTTTAATTATTTGCATGACTGACTAGGTGTGTGAGTACCTCTATGGATGAGTGGCGGTGTTTGAGTGTCTATATAGGAGTAAGAGTGCATATGATAGTCCTGTACTGAGTGACCATAAGTATGAGTGACTGTACGGGTGAGTGAGTGGATGTGTGTGTGTAGACCTAAGAATCAGTGAGTGGGTATGTAGTTATTGGTGTTGGAGTGTCTATAGTTTTGCGAATGGCAGTCTGTAATTTAGATTGGGTGTATCAAAGGTTATATTAGGGTGTGAGGAGCTGCATCAGATTATCACGTGGATGATGTCATCAGTGATGTCATTTGAGATGTCATCAGTGATGTCATCAGTGATGTCACTGACCATGTCATGAGTGATGTAATATATGACGTCATCAGCAGTGCATTGCGGGGCGCGAGTTATAGTTAGCTGAACTAACTATAACGGGGGAATTTCACGGGTTTTGTACGAGTGAAATGTCCAACTAACTATAACTGTCCCTAAAACCTATGGTTTTTTCAGTGAATTTCAAAGGTTTTTTAAATGCTAATTTGTAACTATAACATATCTGAAACCTATGGTTTTTTCAGTGAATTTCAAAGGTTTTTTAAATGCTAATTTGTAACTATAACTGTCCCTAAAACCTATGGTTTTTTCAGTGAATTTCAAAGGTTTTTTAAATGCTAATTTCTAACTATAACGTGTCTGAAACCTATGGTTTTTTCAGTGAATTTCAAAGGTTTTTTAAATGCTAATTTGTAACTATAACGTGCCTGAAACCTACGGTTTTTTCAGTGAATTTCAAAGGTTTTTTAAATGACATTTTTTAAATGTATTAATTTTTATATTAATTTTTTTCATACTGATTTACTACATTTTTAGAAACAATTTCTTTTACATATTTTATTTTTTAAATTACATTGTAATTACATTATACATTACATTACAAAAAATACTTTCTCAGAATGAATTACTTTAGTTTAAATACTTAGCACATAGGCAATAGACTTTTAAGTACAGTAGTTACAGTTGTTGCAATGGGCAACACATTTTCAAACACAATGCAACATTCAGCTCAATGTGAATTTCTAGTTAAATGCAATTAGTTACTTTATGGATTACTTTTCTAACCACAGGACTGGATCCTAGATTCAGTCCTGGGACATCTCCTGTAAACAGTTGAGTAAAAGCGTTTTGGTTACAGTCGTGATTTTTAAGGAATATTATTGTATTTTAAAAGTTGACACTTAGAAACTTTTCCTCATAGAATCACCAATGTTATCCTATGGAAGGAAATTCACTTAGCAGGTAAAAACTGTTATCGTTACTTTTTCTTACTCAGTGTTGGATCCTGGATCCAGCACTGGTGCATCTCCTGTAAACAGTTGAAAAAATGCGTTTAAGTCATACAGGCGATTTTTAAGGAATATTTGTAGTTTGTGAAAATCGACACTTTGAAACTTTTCTGCTGAAAACCAGACAATGGATTCCTATGGAAGAAAAGATAAGTTACTGGTAAGTACGGTTAAAATTACTTTTCAGGGTCAGTGCTGGGCTAAAAGATGCAGCACTGGGTTCTCTCATGATAACAGGTGAGTAAATCGGAATTCGTATTTCGGCTGATTTTAGAAGAATAATTTAAAGTTCCAAAACTCCACACTTAGAAGAATTTCCAAGTGAAACCAGTCAATGTTAGCCTATGGAAGGAAATTCAAGTTACTGGTAAGTACGGTTAAAATTACTTTTCAGGACCAGTACTGGGCTGAAAGATACAGCACTGAGGTCTCTCCTTATAACAGGTGAGTAAATCGGAATTCGTATTTCGGCTGATTTTAGAGGAATATTTGTAGGTTTCAAAAATCAACACTTAGAAACTTTTTCAGCAAAAAGCAGGCAATGATATCCTATGGAAGGAAATTCAAGTTACTGGTAAGTACGGTTAAAATTACTTTTCAGGACCAGTACTGGACTGAAAGATACAGCACTGAGGTCTCTCCTTATAACAGGTGAGTAAATCGGAATTCGTATTTCGGATGATTTTAGAAGAATATTTGCACAATGGTGAAGGGAGGGGCGGGGCCTGAGGTGACATCTGTGCAAACGCGCCCCGTGGCGCGTTTTAAGTTGGGGGATTAAGTCCCCTTGAATCCTGAGGGTCCCTAGGGGCCAACTAGCCCACCAGGAACCTCCAATATGCGCCAGGGGGCTGCGTTGCAGAGACGTGTAGAGAGGCCACACCCCTTTTTACACCTCTCTGCAACGCAGCTCTGTGGCGCTTTCTGGATGTACCTGTTGGGCTAGTTGGCCGCGTGGCCCCCCTTCCCTGGGCCTGTATTGGCCCCGGGGACCCCATCCCCCGGGGCATGGCCTCGATTTTTTTTTTTCTTTGGAGGGGGGCTGCGTGGCCCCCCTCCTCAGGCCATTTAAGGCCCCGGGGACCCCATCCCCCGGGGCCGGCCTTTCCGTTTTTAAAATTTATTTTTATATTTTTTGGGGAGGGGGCCGCGTGGCCCCCCTCCCGAGCCACTACTTGCCCCGGGGACCCCATCCCCGGGGCTGGCCCTCTCCGTTGGGGACTGTGGGGGGTCCCCAATCCCCCACAGTCCCGCCGGCTCCCGCGTCCCTTGGGAGCCGGCATTGCTTTTCCACATGGGGAGCTGCTAAGATGCAGCTCCCCATGTGGAAAAGCAATGTGCTTTGGATATTGGAAGAGAGAGCAGGTTTCCCTGCTCTCTCTTCCAATATCCAAAGCAGTTTGCTATGGCAGGACGGGAGCCGCGAGGCTCCGTCCTGCCATAGCAAACTACAGTGTCCCGGGGTAGGCACCCCGGGACACTGCAGGAGCCGGCCCTGGGGGTGGCGGTCCCCAGGGCCATCAAGGGCTCCAGGAGGGGGCCGCGCGGCCCCCTCCCTTAAATTGCACAGCCCCGGGAGGTGGTGGTCCCGGGGCGTGTGGGGGCTGGAGCCCCCCACACCTTATTTATTTAAAAAGAAGCCCCGGGGGTGGCGGTCCCCGGGGCTGCGGGAGGGCAGGAGAGCCCTCCCGCACCATTTTTTTATAAAGCCCCGGGGGGTGGCGGTCCCCGGGGCTTGGGGGCCCTTGAGGCCCCCATACAAACAATATACCCACCCCCACCATGCCCCCGGGACTTGGGCCACCCGGGGGCAAAATGCAATCGAAGCGCGGGAGACCGCGCTTCGATTTTTTTTTTCCGGCAGGATTCGCGCACCCTGAGCGCATCCTGTCGATTTTAAAAAAAAATTTTTTTTATTTTTTTTTGCCCAGGGGGTCCTTGTGGGACCCCCTGAGCAAACCTAGGGGGTCAGGGTGTTTCTACCCTGCCCCCTTTGTGCGCTTTGCGCACTTGTTTCTGTCCCTCGGTTCTACCGAGGAACAAAATGGCTGCCAACATTTCCTGAATCGGAATGTTGACAGCCAGCTGACAGCCAATTAACATGCAGCTCGTGATCGGGACGGTGCGCGCAGGGTGCGCTGAGGGTACGCGGACCCTACTTGGCCATAGATATATCTATCTTTTTACTTTTGATTTTCTCAGCAACTACTGAACGGATTTACACCATTTAACAAAAGGGTTCTTTCTGAACGAAGAACTACCTCTTTGCCAAATTTGGTGTAATTCCGTTCAGCAGTTCGGGCTGTAGCCGTGTCTAAAGTTTCCTATGGAAAATTGCATAGGGAAAACGCGTTTTGGGACCCCCCTTTTTCTCGGCCCCCGCTTGACAAATCCCCCGAGACTTTCAGGGTAGGAGCGGACCGGAGCGCCCCACAAAGTTTGAAAATTTTGCGAAGATACGTCAACCGGCAAGAGAGTTATTTCAAATAGAATGTCGCGGATTTCCTATGGATAATAGGTTGTAACTATAACTATCTACTGGCGACCGCCAGTAGATAATATATATATATATATATATATATATATATATATATATATATATATATATATATATATATATATATATATATATATATATACCAAACCCCTCCAGTCACGAAAGGTAGAGGCCACACAGGGGATTTCTTCGGAAACGTTTTAATGAAACAGCATATGGCATGATGTATTTCGGCAGCCTTCTTCGGATGCCGCTGTGAATCAAGGTGCTGCCCCACCTGTGTCCTCAAATAGTCCTGCACCCTCCCATTGGCGGGAGCTTTGGCAATCCCCCATCACATGACCAGCCATCAGCGGGAGTACTGTGAGTACTACAACTCCCAGGGATCACCTTACTGGGACGGATGCTGCGTGGGGATGGACTCGATGATATCAGTCCAGATGAATGCTTGCTGCGCAGGACTGAACGCAGAGTGTCCGATCTTAAAATTGTCCTTAATGACAAAAAACCGGTTCCTTGAGTCCCCATAACATCCCAGCCTCAAAAAATAAGTATCCACCGGGCCATGAACAGGAGAGCAATGTGTCCTGCTCCTCGTGAAGTCACGAGCTGTAAACACAGCAGCCCTTGCATAGCTCACTCGTAGAGGCGGGCTGAGGTAAATCCAATACCTTGGAAAACAGAACACTGCAGCCGCAGACGCCAGTAGTACCTCAGCCAACTTGCAGGATGGGGCCTCCAAACACGCCTCTGGCCGGCGTGAAAATATGCACCAAACCCCTCCAGTCGCGAAAGGTAGAGGCCACACAGGGTATTTCTTCGGAAACGTTTTAATGAAACAGCATTTGGCATGATGCATTTCGGCTGCCTTCAGCCTTCTTCGGATGCCGCTGTGAATCAAGGTGCTGCCCCACACCATATACACGGCCCTGGGGGTGGGGTCCCCAGGGCCATATAAGGCTTACTGATGGGGGCTACACCTTTAAAGTAAAAAATGGTCCTGGGGGATGGGATCCTGAGGGCCTAAAGAAACTCAAGGAGGGGGGCACAAGGCCCCCCTTCCCTTTCGAATACATATGACACTGAGGGATGGGGTCTCCAGGGCTATAAAAGGCTTGGGGAGGGAGACCGCGGGGCTTCCCTCCACTTTAAAAAAAACAACCCTAGGGGATGGGGTCCCCAGGGCCTAATGAGGCTCAGGGAGTATGGCCGCGTGGCACCCCTCCACTTTAAAAAAAACACAGCCCTGGGAGATGAGGTCCCAAGGGCCTTTTAAAGACTCGGGTAGGGGGGCCACACAACCCCCTTTCCTTTACAAATTAATACGGCCCTGGGCATGGGTTTCCCAGGGCTTAATTAGTCTCGGGGAGGGAGACCACATGGTCCCCTCCCCTTTAAAATACATACTGTCAACAGGATGTGGTCCCCAGGGCCTGAGGCTCATGGAGGGCTGCCACATGGCCCCAGACCTTTTTTATTGGTATCGCCCCGGGGGTTGAGGTTTTAAGGGGCCTAATAAGACTCATGGAGGGGAGCCGTGAAGGTGCTCCCCTTTTTTCTTGTATTTGGTCCCAGATGGGGTCCCCAGGACCCAAAGGTCAACTTCATGCTGAGCACAGCAAAGGCCGTGCACAGCATGGGGTTGACTGCCGACTGGGGATTTGGCCACAGGGCCTGCGGCCAATCCCCTGCTGTACACGGCCTTTGGTCATGTGTAGCAAGGGGTTGGCTTTACGTATGGTAATAAAATATTACGTTATGTAAAAAAAACTAGAAGTTCACTGAAAAAATACAAAGGGTAAAGTAATTTTACAGTTAGGTTAATATGTCAGTGACAGCATTAATGTTTTGAAAAGACCATAGAAATTCCCCAGTTAGAGTTAGCTAACTATAACTTGTGCCCTGACATGCACTGCTTATGACCTCACATATTACATCACTCATGACATGTTCTATGGCATCATTTATGACATCACTCATGACATCTCAAATTACATAATTGATAACATCACTGATGACATCATCCAAGCTTCTTTTGCATACATTGCTCTGTAAACTAGTATGACATTAGAGGCCTGGAAGTAAGTACAAAATAGCTCAGAATTTTTTGAAGCATCATTAATGCCATCACATATACAACTCCCTTGGTTGTAGCAAGCATGGGTTCTGTGCAACATTGACCCTGTGCCATACAGTTCACGGGTAGCCTAGTTCTCATTAACAATCAGTCACATATATCATCATCATCATCATCAATGTACTTTATTCGATTTGAGACACAAATCATAAAAGCATTTACATAACAGGTCGTGCCAGGATTATTCCCATAAATAATTTTTCATGATACAAATGTGTCGCAAAACCCATTAAAATGCATTTCATTAAAAAAAGAAAAAAGAAAACTGAAGATAACACTAAACACCTCATAAAATTACCAAACGGTCAATTATAGCTACCAACACTCATATCTATAGGTTGCAGACCCCTCTTGAGGTTCTTAATTTAAAAGCCGTTCTTAAAAATTTGCTACACAAAAAGGGGTAAAAACATCAGTTGAAAGTTTTAAAAACAACAAGGCAACACTCGCCTGTCTGTAACCAGTGTTCCTAAGTAAGGTCTTCAGGTACCTTTTCCTAGGGTAGGCGTAATACGGACAGATAAAAAGGAAGTGAGGGGTATCCTGTGGAGACAAACTGTCGCAGCCACAGGGCCCTCTCTCTCCTGGTTTTATACTAAAACCTGCTGGGACCGCCAAAATGTGGTGAATAAGATTAAGTCTAAAACGGGTGATTAAAAATCTGCCATGCTCGCTCGTCATTAATGTTAAATATGGTTCTATACTCGGGGAAGATTTAACTAAAATATAATTTCTTACTGTCTCTTTCGCTAGTTCGGTAGCCTCACGTTGTGCCATACTAAACTTTAAGTACATTAGTTTGGTATCCACCTTGTCTATCTGTCTTATAGTTTCTGGGTTGGTGAACAGAGCTAGGCGTCCCAGGTTATAAAAACAATCCCGCACATATTTTAACCAGGGAATTTTCATAGCGTGGTCCAGTGAGAGACAGTCCTGGACAACCATCCTTGTCAATCCTACCTCTTCATTCAACCAGATCTTTAACCAGTGTAGAATAGGCCTAACTGCCACAGAGTCAGAAATATAACTGGCTCCCAGTTCTTCGTGAACTATGAATGCCGGGGTACTGTTCGGTACCCTTAAAAGGCGCCTCATGTATTTATTTTCTTCTCCTTGTAATTTATTGAACTTTACAAATCCCCAAACCTCACTGCCATACAGAACCTTGGCGCAGCAGTTTGAGTTATACAATTTTAAAATCACCTCAGGGGTCCAGCACCCTAGTCTGTGTGCAAAGTTCGCAATTGAACCTGTGGATCTAATCAAAGACAGAGATTTTTCTTCGAGCAGGTGCTTAAAATTTAGACGGCCATCAAATAATATTCCTAGGTAAGCGAAAGCTGGAATTTTACCTAGAGTATGTGTGCCTATGGTAAAGTTATACGATTTGACTGGCTTTTTCCCCATTTCCATAACGTATGATTTTGTAAGATTAGGGGACATGTCCAAATTTTCCATAAACCTCACAAAACCATCGATTAAAAGCTGCAGACCACTAGGGGTGCGGGCTAAGAGCACCGCGTCATCTGCATAGAGCAGAACCGGGACCGCTCTTTCCCCTATCCGGGGTAGATCAGTCTTGATATCACGCAGAGAGGCATCCAGCCCGTTGATGTACAAAGTGAACAGGAACGGTGCTAGTATGCACCCCTGCCTGACCCCGCTTGAGCACCTAAAGTGCTCAGTGATATCCCCGTCTTGAGTATACCTTACCCCAGCAGTGGTGTTAAGGTGCAATGATTGAAGTATGTTAATTATTGCTATATCCACACCTTGACTAGCCATCAATGACCACAACTTGCTGCGATTCACGTGGTTGAACGCCGCCGTAAGGTCCATAAAGGCTAGATATAATGCCCCCTCTTTCGCCAACGTATATTTGGCCGTGATGAGGTAGAGATTGAGGCATTGGTCGACCGTGGATTTCCCCAGGCGAAACCCATATTGAACATCGGTGATTATATTAGAAGTCTCAGCCCACTCCATCAACCTGTTTAGGATCACCCGCCCCAGGACCTTTGCCGAGACGTCTATCAAGGATATTGGTCGATAGCAGTGCGGACTGTCCCTATCGCCTTTCTTAAAAATGGGTACTATGATGGCAGATGACCATGATACTGGCATTGAGGCGCTTATTGCTGCATTTAAAACCCTTGTTAATAAGGGCGCCCATACCTCTGGATTACATTTAAAAAGGTCGGGCGGGATCCCATCTGGATCCGGGGCCTTATTTCTAGTAAGGCCTTCTATTCCAATACTTACTTCCTCCAAGGAGAAGGTAACCGGGATACTCCTGACTGGACTAAATGTTGTTTGCAATTCCTCCTGGTTTTGAATGTGATTATATAGGCCCTGAAAATGCTGGTGCCACTGTTCAGGAAGAATGTTACTGCTTAACCCCGGCTTATTCGGGTCCGAGAAACAGGGGCTATTAATTACCCTCCAGAAACGTGCGGAGTCCCTCAACTCCGCAGCATCCAGAAGCTCCTCCCAGGCTATACGCTGTAGTTGGCCTTTGCGGCATTTAACCGCTTGCTTATAACTTACTCGACAAGCAACCACCCTCTCCCTGTCCCTGGGAGACTGCTTGAGCGCCACCTTTAGCTTTCTAAGTGCCATCGAGCATTGAATGTCGAACCATCTAGGACAGTCCGCAGTGTGCCCGGGTGGCGGTGATTTCAACATGTTACTAACCCTTGTAGCAATTTTTATAAAAGCCTCGATGAGTTCTGCCCCTTCCACCTCTAAATTTAAACAGTTCATAATATCATAGGAGCCATTTTTAAATAAGGCGGCGTTAAAACCAGCTACGTCTACCTGAGCCCATCTCAACCTCCTGCCCTGGTCAACAGGCACCAATGACGACCCCCCTACTTGTCTGCACCTTACTGGCGTATGGGATTGAACTTCTAGAATCAGAGGGTTGTGGTCACTAAATGCACTATATTTGATGGCAAATTGTGTTACACCTCTTTTTAATATAGAAGAAACAAAGATGTAATCAATCACCGAGTGACACCCTCTTCCTTTAAATGTCGGGGGAACTGGGCTGCCCGCCTTATTGGTGATCATATCCAGTGTATGGGTTAACCCAAATGAGTATAAAATGCTTGTCAACTCCCTTCCAATTTCGGTGTGCTCCATGTGCAGACCCTTACTTAATGGGCAAGACGACCAGTCGGCCTGGGGCACCCTTAATTGGGGACACAAATGGCAGTTAAAATCGCCAACTAGAATCAATTGTGATGTGACCAACCTATTCAGTCTAATACGCTCCAACCAACTATTTAGCTCCTTGAAACTATTTGAGCCCTATGCCGAAGACTGAGTGGCATTGTAAAAGTTCGTAAGGGTTACCCTGAGTCCAATGGATGTAAAAGTTAGCCCTTGTATATTCTTAGAATCACACGCCAGCTCCTTCCAAGTGCCCTGTAAGTTCAAGTCGGCGAACACAATCAACCCACCTTTTGCCCTACCTGCTCTGGCTTTAACTGCCGGGCAAAAGAAGGTTTTATACCCTTCTATAAAAAAAGTTGACTCTGTCACCCAGGTTTCCTGTAGACAAATTATATGGTAACCCTTCACAAAGTTAAGCCATTGGGCAGCCCCAAATTTACTCGCTAGCCCCGCTATGTTCCAGGAGATGATTTTTATACAACCCCCCCCCCCCCCTACTCACATCCGAGTCAGTGGGCCAACTATACTTTCCGCAGCGGTCCAATCTACCTGTCCCCGTCACCTCCACGTCATATAAATCCCTGCGTTCCCTGAGGGTAACTACTGTGGGCTCTAGGACAGGCTCCCTATTCCTGACTGGTGCCAAGGGGAACTCAGTAGCTTTGCCCCCTCTCTCGCTGGCAGTCAGTCAGTCTATATCATTCAGGTCCCTTAGTGAGGTAAAAGCGTTGGTTTGCTCCACCGGCCTACCCGCGCCCCCCCCTCCATAACCCTGTACCTGATTATCCCGAGCACTAAATCGAGTAGAACTAAGCCCTGGTCTATAGAAAAACCCCAGGGGCAGAGGTTTGATGCTATACTCCAACTCGAATGACCTCGCTGCATGCAAGAGGATCCCGTGCGCCAGCCACGGGTATCTAAGTGTGACAATTAAACAATCCCCTTGATAAACTTTTTGCGTGCTACCAATCCAGGCCACCCTCCTTGCCATAAGAATATGCCGGTGGTCTTCAATATTAAATCTGGCAAATTTGCCCAACCAGTGTGCCACCTTGTTAATAAGTTGCTTAGTGGTCTCCTCTTGCGTGCTTGTGTGACCTGGAACACCTGTTAAAACGACGGTGTATGGACTACAAGCTGGGGGAGATCAATTATTGGAAGCACATCCCTCTGTGATTTTGCTGTTACACCTTCCCTGCTCAGCTGGTGTTGATTTACAGTTAGCCCCTTATGCACAGTTACCCTGGAGTTCACCGGGGCGCCATCCATGCCCCCCTCCATTGGACTTCTATGGTTCCCATCCCTGTCACTCGCACTAGCAACTCGGGTGTTATGGCTTTCTGCTACAACATTACTGTGGCGACTCTGTGTTGCCACACCTTGAGCACGGTCATTGCGTGTGTGTCCCCCTGGATCAGTGCTTCCCCCTGCCCCTTGTCTATGCTCACCTTGTAGCCCAGACCCCTGTTCAGCAGATGTTACTACTGTCGGCCTGGCATGATTATTCGAGGAACTCCCTCTTCCCTTACCGACATCGGTGGGTATACTTTTTGCAGTTTCAAGGCTCCGGAATTTCTCCTCAATTAGGGTTAGCTTGTTTAATAGTGGGTCTAACAAAACCGAGATCAATGTCTCTAGTCTTCTCCACTGGTCATTCTCACACTCGCAGATCTGTGGGGTCTGCGGGTGTGAACCAACTCGCTGTCCCAACGTAGGCCCCAGAATACATTGGTTATTTGCCTCCGCTGAGACTTCGTGAGCGGATGGTCTGGGTGGTAACTTCTTAGCTCTGGGCTTCTGTTTTGGCTTATGGGATGCTCCACCACTTGGACGTTTCGCCGGCGGTTCATTATTAGAAAGTGAGGTCTGTGCCAACCCATATTTCCTAGGGCTACCCCTTTGGTGCTTTCTAGACCTAGTAATGACCTCTCCACCCCCTGGGTCAGATACTATCTGGGAATTGGGTGCAGACGGAGGAGCTGGGTGCTTACTAGGCAAAACCATGGGGGGGTTAACACTCTCTGAGGTCAACGATTCACCGGTTCTTACACCATTTGTCCCCACACCTGGGACATTTACTCGCTGAGACGAATTCCCAGGGGTGATCAATGTACCTCCCTCCCCCACCCCCTCTCCCACCCCTCCCCTACACATCACATTTTCCTCTGCGTCAGACAAGTATACTGTGTCTGACTGGGCACCTACAGGCGATTTAGCCCCACTTATACCTCCCAGCGATGATCTCTTGTGGGTGACTACAGTGTCCAGTGACAGTCTTTTTTCAGTGAGGAGAATTTCGTGAGTCAGCACTGACTCAGCCCGTAATAAAAAGCATCCAGTGTTCCCACAAGCCCCCCACCAATTGAGCATCCTTACGCTTCACCCTTTTTGCCATATATTACAATAAACAGAACAGAGAGTCAGCAATACCTCGAAGCACTATAGTCCGCACCTACGATTACAGGGGGGTGACCCAGCCCAACCTCCTTCGGGCTCTGACGGGCTCAGACGGGCCCGCCCTTGGCCCGGGCTTCGCCCGCACGCGTCCCGCGCTGCGGGAGCCCGGCGAGGTTTTTAACGCGCCTCCAGGCGCGGACCAATGGCGTTGCATCGGGCGCCGGTACAGGGTGTCGGGAAATGGAGTCTTTCAGATGGCCGTTCCCCTCACGGTAAGCAAGGCGATGCAATAAAGAGATGCGGAGCCGTTTTCCTCACGGCAAGGTGACAACTTTCCAGCAGTCACATATATATTTGGGAAACCATTATCCCACTCGGTGTTTAATATATATATACAAGTGTTCAGAGAATGCCAAGTCCCTCAAGATACTCAACGTCTCTTCCAAAATTAATAACCTACTACAGACAGCCTTTATCTGTATCAAATGTCTCACAGTCCCTGAACCTACATTGAGAAATTAAGTAGAAAATTAGGAACTGTAAACAGTGTTTACTCTATGGAGAGAGCTTACTCTGTGCAACACTGTTTGCAGACAGTGAAACAACCCTGAGAAATACACATTAAAATGTATCTACTAACACCAGTGTACACTCTATGCAAAACGTGTACAAAGAAGCACTATTCACTTGAATTACCAAGGTCTGAAGGTGATAAAGGTCTTACTACCTGCAGCCTTCATATTGTGCTGAAAACTTTACAGATACACCATCTTCTAAAGCTAAACAAGAACAAGTACATAGGTTAGTTCCTGGTGCACAAAGTCTTCTATGTTATGTAGAAATTGTCACGCTGAGATGATTCTGTCTAATAACTCAAAGCTGCTTACAATACTTAGTATCTACTACGTAGAATCTTTGCCCTATTGGGAACTTTTTCTGCAGATCCCAAAAACGTCTATGGAACATGTTGGACAGAACTTGTCAACTGTCATCAGCACACAGAGTTACTCTTCAATACAAAGGATTATAACGTGTTCAATACCTCTACACACCTATGATACATTAGGAGCACATCTGTTTTGTAAACACACCCAGTACCTGGACACAGGCTGTACACAATTAGGTAGAAAACTAACATGGTAGCTACCCACCCCAATGTAAACTGTAAACCAAACTAGCACACTCATTGGATGATGTCACCAGTGATGTTATCAGTGATGTCATCAATGATGTCATTTGAGATGTCATAAGTGATATCATAAATGATGCCATAGAACATATCAGGAGTGATGTAATCTGTTAGGTCATAAGCAGTGCATTGCAGGGGTGCAAGTTATAGCTAGGTGAATTTAGTTCAAAAAGTTAATCTTGTCAGTGACATATTCACTTAACTATAATAACATTACTTTAACCTTTGGTTTATTCCAGTGAAAAAGAAAATATATATATGTGTGTGTATATATATATTTGTACGCACACGCACACACATACATATATTCACCCAAAAAACAGAGGCTAATGTGACGTTATAGTTAGGCATGGTACTATTAAAAATCAAAAAGAAAATCAGTGCTCCAACCCGGTGGGAGCTCCCCAGGCCACAACAATAGAGCCGCTCAGCTTTCTCAGTCCCTGCTTGACAGATCACCCTGAAGTCTCGAGGAAGGAGCTGAGGTGGATGAGACTTTTTTTGGGAATATTTCATGAACATTTGTCAAATGGCGCCCAAGTTATAAGCAAATGAAAAAATGATATTTCACTCGATCCTAACTATATTTACTGTAACTATATATATATATATATATATATATATATATATATATTTAATACACAATTCGGTTAACAGAATTTTGGCCCGGCGCTAAGTATCCCAGTTATTGGTCCCCACCAGTATTTTTTTACAAACATATAAAAACAAAAAAGTACTGAGATATCCATAGTAGCCACAATTCACAATACTTCTTCTTGATTGGTTTCATAAGTTGTTTTTATTCTTTCTTCAAGTTTTTATCTTTTTCTTTTTGTGAATAACTTTTATGGCTGCCGCAATACTGTAAATCCATGAAGGATCCAAGGATCCGAAACCCAGGGTAAAAAAGAGCCTACTCACACACCAAACCCCTTCTTATGGCCAGGCCCTGCGCGCCGGTGGTTGTATGAACGTACGGTAATTTTATATTACTATACCTTAAAAAACATTGAAATTCAAAGAAAAAAACAAAGATTGCTGGGACGTTATAGTTAGGTTGACGTTTTACCCACACAAAATCATAGAAATTGGGCAGTTTAGTTTATACTTATCTGAAGAAACAATAACTCGTGCTGTTAAGTAACTTTAGGCAGGCCACGAGTTATAGTTTCTTAAAATAAGTATAACTATAAATGCTGAATCTCTATGGTTTTGCGAGGGTAAAATGTCAACCTAACTACTAAAACATCCCTGTTACTGTTGCTTTTTTCAGTATATATAATATATATTACTATTGCCGGTTTGAGCTCTACCCGCACAGCGTGCCACCAAACTACGGGCGGATTTCCCAGGAGGAGCTTCTAGTTTTGTAACATATATATATATATATATATTATCTACTGGCGGTTGCCAGTAGATAGTTATAGTTAGGACCTATTTTCCATAGGAAATCCGCAACATTCTATTTGAAATAACTCTTGCGTCGGTTGAGGAATCTTCGCGAAATTTTCAAACTTTATGGCCCGCTCCGGTCTGCTCCTACCCTGAAAGTTTTGGGGTGATTCGTCAAGCGGGGGCCGAGAAAAAAGGGGGGTCCCAAAACGTGTTTTCCCCATTCATTTTCCCATAGGAAACTTTAGCCACGGCTACAGCCCGAACTGCTGAACGGAATAACGCAAAATTTGGCAAAGAGGTAGTTCTTGGTTCAGAAAGAACCCTTTTTGTTAAATGGTGTAAATCCGTTTAGTAGTTGCGGAGAAATTAAAAAAATAAGAGTCAAAAAATGAATTTCCCATAGGAAACTTTATGCAAGGCTACAGCCTGAACTGCTGAATGGAATTACACCAAATTTGGCAAAGAGGTAGTTCTTGGTTCAGAAAGAACCCTTTTTGTTAAATGGTGTAAATCCGTTCAGTAGTTGCTGAGAAAATCAAAAGTAAAAACACATATATATCTGGGCGGAGCCTAACCACACATGTCATCGTGAGATCTGATTGGCTGTCAGCACTTCATCCTGGAATTGCTGGCAGCCATCTTGGGACCAATATAAATGATAGTACCCCATTGAAATGCATTGTAGTGAATCGAAGATTTTGAGGGTTACCAAAAGGAGAACTATAAAGGGTGATAACAGACTTTAGTTACATTAGAATTCATTTGTTGATGGTACCATACTAATTTCAGGAATTGTGGTGTGTTCTAAAGTGATTTTACCCTGTGAAAAACCTTCTGCTGGGATATCATGAATCATGTTTGAGAGAAAACTATTTTCACATGCTTGTCCCATACAGTTTTGGAAGGTGCTCCAGAAGCTAAAATGAGAGCATATTTTCTGTAAATTCACATTATCTTTCTCAGTCATGTGAGAATGAAGTCTGACATTCTCAGTAAAACATGTACATCCAACAATGGCAGAGACTGTCAGTTGATTCCTTTGTGTTCTACTGCAGCTTCCCAGAGTGTTCTAAAGAACAACTAGAGTGCTAACAGCCTTACTTATGACAAAAGTATGGCACACCTGAAGCCATCTTGATTGGAATAAACTGGTAACACTTAAAACATTTAATTTAAAAAGGAACAACATGATGGGGTTCATTTTGTCATAGAAATTATGGTTAGTGCTGTAGAAAGAAAAATTAGGACATGTTTCAAGTGTGATCTCAAATATCTTCCTGTTATATTTCAACAGCAGCAGCCTGTCAGTTGATGCCTTTGTGTTCTACTGCAGCTTCCCAGAGTGTTCTAAAGAACAACTAGAGCGCTAACAGTCTTACTTATGACAAAAGTATGGCACACCTGAAGCCATCTTGATTGGAATAAACTGGTAACACTTAAAACATTTAATTTAAAAAGGAACAAAATGAGGGGGTTCATATTGCCATAGAAATTATGGTTAGTGCTGTAGAAAGAAAAATTAGGACATGTTTTAAGTGAGATCTCAAATATCTTCCTGTTATATTTCAACAGGACCAGCCTGTCAGTTGATGCCTTTGTGTTCTACTGCAGCTTCCCAGAGTGTTCTAAAGAACAACTAGAGTGCTAACAGCCTTACTTATGACAAAAGTATGGCACACCTGAAGCCATCTTGATTGGAATAAACTGGTAACACTTAAAACATTTAATTTAAAAAGGAACAAAATGAGGGGGTTCATTTTGCCATAGAAATTATGGTTAGTGCTGCAAAAAGAAAATTTAGGGCATGTTTTAAGTGAGATCTCAAATCCTCTTCTATTTCATTAGAAAATTCTGACATGCAGACTGAAACAATCACTTTCAATACCAGCAGTAGACTTCCAGTTAACTCCTTGGTGAGCAGTAGCTTTACTACAGTGATCTAATGAACAACTAGAGTGCTAACATTCTGAATTTATGGCAAATGTGTGACACATCTGAATGCCTTCTTCATGGAATCAAAGTAAAAACTGAAAGCATTTCCTACTGAGGAGACTGTAGTAAATGAGGAAATTAGGAAACTTCATAACAAATAAGTCTCCCAAGATGGCCACCAGAGAAAAAAGAGCCCAAATGTAGCACAAATATCACCCAGAGGTAGCCCACGTATAGCCCAATGACAGAAGTGTGCAAAACACTTTTTATTTTTTGTTTTTTGCAGTTTTATATAGTGCAGACTGGTCAGGTATTGGAGTGCTTTACATGAGCATTGGTTACATCACACAAGGACAAATTCATGTTGGTTGACCCCTACACTACCCAAACACCACTGCACTACCCTAAACCCTAAAACACTACCCCAGCATGACCCCCTTCACTACCCAAACACAACTGCACTACCCTAAACTCAAAAACACTACCCCCAGCACGACCCCCTACACTACCCAAACACCACTGCACTACCCTAAACCCTAAATCTACCCCCTACACTACACAAATACCACTGCACTACCCTAAACCCTAAAACACTAGAACCCAGCACGACCCCCTACAGTACACAAACACCACTGCACTACCCTAAACCACAAAAACACTACCCCCTACACTACACAAACACCATTGCACTACCCTAAACCCTAAAATACTACCCCCAGCATGACCCCCTACACTACACAAACACCACTGCACTACCCTAAACCCTAAAACACTACCACAGCACGACCCCCTACACTACCCAAACACCACTGCACTACCCTAAACCCTAAAACACTACCCCCAGCACGACTCCCTACACTACACAAACACCACTGGACTACCCTAAACCCTAAAACACTACCCCCAGCACGACTCCCTACACTACCTAAACACCACTGTACTACACTAAACCCTAAATCTACCCCCAGCATGACCTCCCACACTACACAAACACCACTGCACTACCCTAAACCCTAAAACACTACCCCCTGCACGACCCCCTACACTACCCAAACACCACTGCACTACCCTAAACCCTAAAACACTAACCCCAGCATGACCCCCTAAACTACCCAAACACCACTGCACTACCCTATACCCTAAAACACGACCCCGTACACTACACAAACACAACTGCACTACCCTAAACCCTAAAACACTACCCACAGCATGACCCCCTACACTACACAAACACCACTGCACTACCCTAAACCCTAAAACACTACCCCCTACACTACACAAACACCACTGCCCTACCCTAAACCCTAAAACACAACCCCCTGCATGACCCCCTACACTACACAAACACCACTGCACTACCCTAAACCCCCTACACTATACAAACACCACTGCATTACTCTAAACCCTAAAACACTACCCCCAGCACGACCCCCTCACAACACAAACACCACTGCACTACCCTAAACCCTAAATCGACCCCCAGCACGACCCCCTACACTACCCAAACACCACTGCCATACCCTAAACCCTAAAACACTATCCCCAGCATGAACCCCTACACTACCCAAACACCACTGCACTACCCTAAACCTTAAAACACTACCCCCAGCACTACCCCCTACACTACACAAACACCACTGCACTACCCTAAACCCTAAAACACTACCCCAGCACTACCCCCTACACTACCCAAACACCACTGCACTAACATAAACCCTAAAACACTACCCCCAGCACAACCCCCTACACTACACAAACACCACTGCACTACCCTAAACCCTAAAACACTACCCCCAGCACGACTCCCTATACTACCCAAACACCACTGCACTACCCTAAACCCTAAATCTACCCCCAGCACGACCCCCTACACTACCCAAACACCACTGCACTACCCTAAACCATAAAACACTACCCCCAGCATGACCCCCTACACTACACAAACACCACTGCACTACCCTAAACCCTAAAACACTACCACCAGCATGACCCCCTACACTACTCAAACACCACTGCACTACCCTAAACCCTAAAACACTAACCCAGCACGACCCCCTACACTACCCATACACCACTGCACTACCCTAAAGCCTAAAACACTACCCCCAGCATGACCCCCTACACTACTGCACTACCCTAAACCCTAAAACACTACCCCCAGCACGACCCCCTACACTGCCCAAACACCACTGCACTACCCTAAACCCTAAAACACTACCCCCAGCACGACCCCCTACACCACCCAAACACCACTGCACTACCCTAAACCCTAGAAAAGAAACCCCCACCCCATGCCCAATCCCCCTTACCTCTCACTCCTCATGGTTCCTGCTTCACGTCGTCTCTGAGGGGCGGTGCACGTCGTTGTGAGGAAACGGAACAGCCTCTGTTTCCTTAGAACAACGTGGAACGTCTACATTTTTTTAGAACGCATGGTCATTTACCATACATACCTTTACAACAAAATTCGTTGTAAAGGCATGCGTGGTAAATGACCATGCGTTCTAAAAAATGCGTAGTAATGACTTTGTGATGTACAACGCATGCGTGGTAATGCATGCGTTGTAATGGTATCGCAAAGTAAAAAAGTCGTTGTAACGGCTGTTTACCAATCGAAGCTGGCCCCTGTTCTTCAGTGAGACGTTTATTTGATTAATTAGGAGGAAGGAATGTGTTTTTTTTACCGAAAAGTGCATTCCCGTCTGTTGTATTGTGAAAGTGTCCGCATGGCCTGGTTTCACTTCCGGTGAGAGAGTGGAAGAGTCTGTTTGGATCTAAAGGAGTTCTGATGTTGGACGGGGCCGGCGCGACATGTCATCAGAAAACATAGCTAATGGAAAGCGTCCTCCCTGAAGTGTGGAGCAGTGCCATGAGAGGTCAACGAGTGTGCGTCCCACCGCAGTATGACCGTACCGCGTGATCCATGTGCCACCTCCAGGGTACGGGAGGCAGAAGCGGCATCGCAGGTCCTCTTGAAGACCGTTGTAGCACTAATTCTACATTTTGGTACTAGGGCATTTTAACTTCGTTGTTCCTGCCAGATACAAAGAGAAGATCCTGTGTTATTCAGTGCCCTCGTTACCTTTTTTGTGGGTTGTGGTGCTTGTCACTTCGCTGCCCCGCCGTTGCACACGACTGGGCACCCCACCTCGTGTGCCAACTGCAGGGCCTCTGCCCTCGGATCACTGGTTTCGGTTTCTGGAGTGGCAACATAAACAGTTGCTCCCAAAGGACTAGCCTGAACACTTAGGTGAATATCCCCTGCACCAGCATTTCACGGCAATTCTTTCCTAGCTCTCCCACGTCAACGAGGACGTCATAATAGCACGGCTCCGCTCGCGACACCGTATGACGTCATCGGAGCCATAAGAGAACCTCGTTGGCGCGCTGACGTCAGTTCCACCCATTTTTTCCGTGCCACCGAGGCAAACAGGGGACCGAGACATTTTCACATGTATACATAGTATAATAAATATATATTCACTGAAAAAACCATAGGTTTCAGGCACGTTATAGTTAGAAATTAGCATTTAAAAAACCTTAGAAATTCACTGAAAAAACCATAGGTTTCAGGCACGTTATAGTTAGAAATTAGCATTTAAAAAACCTTAGAAATTCACTGAAAAAACCATAGGTTTCAGGGGCGTTATAGTTAGTTGGACATTTCACTCGTACAAAACCATAGAAATTCCCCCGTTATAGTTAGTTCAGCTAACTATAACTCGCGCGCACCGCAATGCACTGCTGATGACGTCACATATTACATCACTCATGACATGGTCAGTGACATCACTCATGACATCACTGATGACATCTCAAATGACATCACTGATGACATCATCCAGTGAATGTGTGTTTTTCTGAAAATTAAATATGTTTTATATATGTATATCTCAAGGTCGATGGAAGAATAAATGGGTATATAATTGTCTAAATGGATGATTTTGTTTTGTACAATTGATTGTATAACTGACTAAGTGTATCTTAGTGAATACATGGGTTAGTGAGTAATGTTTAAATATGAAAATATCTGTATCAGTCTCTCACTTTGTGTATAAGTGGCTGCATGGGTTGGTGAGTAGCTACATGAGTGTCTATATGGGTTATTAGTTGGTTTTTGAGTATCAGTATGAGTGTCTGACTGTCTGTATGGTTCGGTGGGGGTATTACTTAGTGCATAGATGCATGAATGAGTGACTCACTGTTTGTATGTGTTGAAGACAGCATGTGTGCAGGACTGTATAGGTGGATGAGTATGTGTATGGGTGTGTTAGTGAGTGAATGACTGTCTCAATAGTGTCTTTATGAGTAACTACATATGTTTTAAACTAGTATATGTGAGTATTGGTGTATATAAGTGAGTATATGTGAGAGTGAGAGATTGGAAGAGTTCCTGTACAAATAAGTAGGTGTTTCTATAAGTGATTGTTTAAGAGAGTAAGTATGTGTAAGTTTCTGTAGAAGTAAGTGTGGTAGTGTGTGTATAACTGTATATGCAAGTAAATGGATGTTTGATACTTTGTTTGCATGTGTGACTATGTGTGTGAGTAACTCTATGGATGAGTGGTGGTGTGTAACAGGATGTATAGGTGTATGAGTACATATGATGAGTGAGTACATGTATGAGTGACTGTATAGGGTCTGTTGGTGAATGAGTGGATGTGTGTGTAGATCTTGGAATTACTGAATAGGTGTGTTGTAACTGGTATTGGTATGTCCATTGTTTTGAAAATGTTAGTTTGTATTTTTGAGTGTGTGTATCAAAGGTTATATTAGGGTGAGAGGAGGTCTGCCACTCTATCACAAGGATGATGTCATCAGTGATGTCATCAGTGATGTCATTTGAGATGTCATCAGTGATGTCATCAGTGATGTCACTGACCATGTCATGAGTGATGTAATATGTGATGTCATCAGCAGTGCATTGCGGGCGCGTGAGTTATAGTTAGCTGAACTAACTATAACGGGGGAATTTCTATGGTTTTGTACGAGTGAAATGTCCAACTAACTATAACGCCCCTGAAACCTATGGTTTTTCAGTGAATATATATATATATATATATATATATATATATATATATATATATATATATGCGATAGCCTTCGCCACTGCAATCCTCAGCAAAACAGACGAATACAGACCCAGTAATCGGTGCAAAGTTTTTAATTAGTTATTTAAGTGCCCTTTGTGTCCGCCATGACGCGTTTCGGCCTTCAGGAGGCCTTGATCACATGACGCTTGTGGAGGAGTGTGCAAAATTTAAAGTGCTACCTGCGTAAAACAGTAATTTGCATAAAGCACATGACAGTAAACATAGAGGAAACATTCGTATGTAATAGGCAAATGCCTGATTTACAAAATACCAGCACTGTTGACATAAATTAAACGCTATAAATAATAGACATTGCATCATGAATATTAAGTGCATTTAAAAACAGTAAATTCAGGGAATTTTAAAATTCATAAAAATACCTGAAAATTGAAACTTGCTTAAAACATGATTGAAATACAATAAGACCCAAGTGAGTTATGACTCATCATAAAAAGCAAGGAAAAAATCAATGGTTATTGCACATAGGTAGGCTAAAAATTCTCAATAAAACCAATTTAGTTAATATTCAAAATATGAAGAATATTGCATCAATTGATTAAAACATGTATAATATACATATGGCAATTTGAAATATACATAAAAACTTTACAAAAAAAGGTTTCTATTTAAAAAACTTTGCCATGAAGCGAATAAATAGCCTAAAGAAGACAAAAGTGCTAGTGCAGAAAACGAACAGCAGCAATCCTGCCCAAATGGGCACCATACTGGACCTCTATGTTAAAATACTAAAGTGCTAGTGCAATACAGTGCTAAAAAAGTGTGCCCTAAGAAACATTATAAAAACCAAATAAAAATGTATAATATATACAAGCGGAGGCTGAACCAATGAGAAATTCATGTAACTTGTGTGCAAAAATTGCGAACTGGCTTCATTATAGGCATGTAAAGAAATCTTCACTGGCATTTAGACCATAAGGTGTCTTGGTGTCTAGTTCTAAAATATATCTTGTTTCAGTGCACGAAGAAGAGCTTCACGATTGCCCCTCTTCTGAGTGGCAGAACAGAGTCAATCACAAAGAATCTCAATAGATCAGGATTGTTGTCGTGAGACTCCTTAAAGTGGCGCGCCACAGGATGGGAAGCGTCACTGCCACGTATCGCTCTAATGTGCTGAAGTATCCTCTTGTGGACCTGCAACTTGGTGCTACCAACATATTGCAGGCCACAAGGGCACTCCAGCACTTAGACCGCAAACTCGGTCTTGCATGTGAGCAGCTTGGAAATTGAGACTGGGGCATCATGGAAAGGGACTCTATAAGATGTTTTACTAATACCTTGTCTGCAAGCCCTGCAGACGGCCCACTTGATGAATCCCCTTCTGGAATCGAGCCAAGACTTAGCAACCAGCAATTCAGGGCTGCTTTTAACTAAGGTGTCACTCATGGACCTGGCTTTTCTAAAAGTGATGTCAGGGGTAACTGACATCAAATCGCCAATGACTGGGTCGCTGCGCACCAAGCTCCAATTGTTTTTAAAAATCTTACGCAGGGCTTGGTGCTGCCTGTTGTATGTCAGTATTAATCTTGTGGGTATATTGTCCTGACCAACTGAATCAGTTACCTTCAAATTTTTATCACATAGGGCAACTGATCTAGAGATCCGATTGGCCTTACTGATGGCTTTGTCAACCATACCAGCAGTATAGCCCCTGGCCAAGAACCTGTCTCTGTCTGCTTGCACTCTGGGCTGACTTGCATTCAACTTGAGTGCTGCATATGCGCCGGATACGCAGCATTTCCCCAAAGGGAATGCTGCGTATTAGATGTCCCGGATGATGGCTAGCAGCATGCAGCACAGTGTTACCTGCGGTGGGCTTCCTAAAAGCCTAGTCTCAAGTTTGTTATTGCAGATGAAAACCTCCACATCTAGAAAACAAATATTGTCTTTGCTAATGTGGCCTGTAAAATGTAGGTTGAGGGTGTTGGTATTGATCACGGTAAAAAAATCAAGAGCCTGCTGTTCAGAGCCCTTCCAGATCAGAAATACATCATCGATATATCTATACCAATGAACCAGATGATCAGCAAAGCCCACCGCATGTTGGCCACGGAGAACCTGCTCCTCCCACAGCCCCATATGCAAACAGGCATAGCTTGGGGAAAAGCAGGCCCCCATGGCAACACCTCTGACCTGTTGGAACACTTGATTCATGAACAAGAAAAAGTTATTATTAAGACAGGTAGAGATCATAGATATCAACATCTTGTTATGATTGTGGAATTGTATGGGTCTACTACCAAGGTAATGGTCGATCGCCTTTATGCCGTCCTGATGGTGTATGCAAGTATAAAGGGATGTGACATCCAACGTCATTAACCTAAAGTCATCTTGCCATACAATCTCCTCAATTTTCCTCAGGAAATCACCAGTGTCCTGGATAAAAGAGGGCAGAGCCCTTACATGATCCTTAAGAAAAAGAGTCCACATACCTGGATGTATTTTCCATTAGGCTTTTTCGTGCAGAGATAATAGGCCTGCCAGGGGGCTTTTGGGAATCCTTGTGTACCTTAGGGATAAAATACATTACAGGGATAACAGGGTGGTCAATTTTTAAAAACTTGAATTCATCTTGACTCAAAAGCCCTGCACTTTTCCAGGCTATCAGCTTATTGTAAAAGTCATTCCATGACTGTTTCACAGCTCTGATGTCACTCCTTTTATAGCACTGTCTATCATTAAGATGATTGAAGGCCTCCTCAAGATACAGTTCCCGAGGCCACAGCACAACATTCCCACCTTTGTCTGCTTGGCGTACTATGGTGTTGCCGCTTGCCTTTAACTTTTTCATTAATTGGACGTAGCAGTTGTTTTGTGGCGTGTATTTGTGGTGAACACGGTTTGTGGAAGAACACAGCCTTTTTAATTCCACTGTTACGAGTTCATGAAAAACGTCTATATTGTCATGTAGCATTATAGGCGTGAAGGTTGACTTAGGTTTGAAGCTGGTGTTGCTGGCCATATTCAAAGAGATTTGCTCTTCACTGAGGTCACTGCAGATATTTTCATTGTGAAGGGATTGCAGGTCTTGTAAGAGCGCCAGGTCTTTAACAGTTAAAATGGGTGGACTGCTGATTGGCAAAGACCTTGCATTAGAATTATTGCAAAAATGTTTCCTTTTTAGTAAATGGAACTTGCGCAATTTCAGCTTTCTGGTATATTTGAACAAGTCGATACGAGTCTGTGCATAGTTAAAATTGCTGACTGGACTATACGACAAACCCAATGAAAGAACTTGTAGTTCAGCTTGGCTCAAAGAAATGTTGGTAAGATTGATGACTGATTGTGACTCCATGTTACCCAATGAAGCCTTCATTTGCGGTTCCATCTTCTGTTGGTATTGGGTTTTTTGTTGTTGTTTGGCTTGCCGCTTGCTGTAACATTGCCGTCTTTCCCGGCGTTGTTTGTTGTTTCTTTGGCGCCTTTTGTGATCGCTCCCCGGGGTCACAGGGTGGATCTGCGATCCTGGCGCAGGCAGTCTACCTCTTGCGCCAGGGAAAACCTGGTAAACCCCAACCCGGTTGTCTGACGTGTTAGTTCATTGTCAGACTCGCTTTCGGGCACAGAACTAAGATCAGACAGAGATGAAGCCGATTGCAGAGCAGCGCTGGTACTAGGTTCGGTATTAGTTGTTGGAACTGGTTTTTTGGAAGCTTTTATGGCATCAAATTTCCTGGCAAATGTAAAAACTTGCCCTTGTTGATAATCATTTTTATCCCTTTGGAATTTGTATGTTTTACGTTGTTTAATTACTTCTTCTTCCTTATGCAGTCTGCTTAACATGTCATCTCTGTATTTCTTAGTGTTTTCTGGGGTTTCGATTTTACTAATGTCATTGTTTAAAACGTCAATCTTTACCTGTAAAGCTGCTCGGTCACTGTCTGCATATTTGACCAGAATCATTATTAATTTGAGCGAAGACTCAAGATTACATTCAGCCCATTCAGTGAGCATATTTGGGTCAGGGTTTTCATAGCTGGGAGCCAGCATGATGCGCAAACCACGAGGAATGCGCCCGACCTCCAGGTAGCGTGACAAGGAGCGGTGCTCCCACCATTTAGATTGTTCAGCACGCATGAGTTTTTCCAGTCTTTTAAACATTTCCCGAACACTGGAGCTGCTAGCTTGTGTAGCCGTCGCTTGCACTACAGACGATGATTCGCCAGCCGGCGAATCATCAAACATCTCATTGGCAGCCTCCTCTCTGCTCCTCAAAGCGTCAGCGGACATATTGAATTCGACGGGCAATTTCAAATAAGGAAAACAAACCACCAGATAAATGCCGGTGTCTGAATCCCGCACACTCCTTCACCGGACTCGTTAAACGATCCCCTACCTCTTGCGAGAATCCTGGCGTCGCTCGGGTCTTCCGACTCGTGCTCCGTCACTCCCGTCGTGGGTTTGGAGAAGAATAGCGTTGTCCGGGGGCTACCGCAGCTGGTCCTGACAGGAACCACAAAGTCTTTTTCCGGCATGCCGAAAAGTTGCTTCCTGCTGCACGGCCCAAGAACGAAGGAGGGGTCTGTTGGTTACCGAGGAAGCAAACTCGGTAAGATAGATGCGATAGCCTTCGCCACTGCAATCCTCAGCAAAACAGACGTAAACAGACCCAGTACTCGGTGCGAAGTTTTTAATTAGTTATTTAAGTGCCCTTCGTGTCTGCCATGATGCGTTTCGGCCTTCAGGAGGCCTTGATCACATGACGCTTGTGGAGGAGTGTGCAAAATTTAAAGTGCTACGTGCGTAAAACAGTAATTTGCATAAAGCACATGACAGTAAACATAGAGGAAACATTCGTATGTAATAGGCAAATGCCTGATTTACAAAATATCAGCACTGTTGACATAAATTAAACGCTATAAATAATAGACATTGCATCATGAATATTAAGTGCGTTTAAAAACAGTAAATTCAGGGAATTTTAAAATTCATAAACATACCTGAAAATTGAAACTTGCTTAAAACATGATTGAAATACAATAAGACCCAAGTGGGTGATGACTCATCATAAAAAGCAAGGAAAAAATCAATGGTTATTGCACATAGGTAGGCTAAAAAATTCTCAATAAAACCAATTTAGTTAATATTCAAAATATGATGAATATTGCATCAATTGATTAAAACATGTATAAGACACATACGGCAATTTAAAATATACATAAAAACTTTACAAAAAAAGGTTTCTATTTAAGAAAATTTGCCATGAAGCGAATAAATAGCCTAAAGAAGACAAAAGTGCTAGTGCAGAAAACGAACAGCAGCAATCCTGCCCAAATGGGCACCATACTGGACCTATATGTTAAAATACTAAAGTGCTAGTGCAATACAGTGCTAAAAAAGTGTGCCCTAAGAAACATTATAAAAACCAAATAAAAATGTATAATATATACAAGCGGAGGCTGAACCAATGAGAAATTCATGTAACTTGTGTGCAAAAATTGCGAACTGGCTTCATTATAGGCATGTAAAGAAATCTTCACTGGCATTTAGACCATAAGGTGTCTTGGTGTCTAGTTCTAAAATATATCTTGTGTCCAGTGCACGAAGAAGAGCTTCACGATTGCCCCCTCTTCTGAGTGGCAGAACAGAGTCAATCACAAAGAATCTCAATAGATCAGGTTTGTTGTCGTGAGACTCCTTAAAGTTGCACGCCACAGGATAGGAAGCATCACTGCTACGTATCGCTCTAATGTGCTGAAGTATCCTCTTGTGGACCTGCAACTTGGTGCTACCAACATATTGCAGGCCACAAGGGCACTCCAGCACGTAGACCGCAAACTCGGTCTTGCATGTGAGAAGCTTGGAAATTGAGACCGGGGCATCATGGAAAGGGACTCTATAAGATGATTTACTAATACCTTGTCTGCAAGCCTTGCAGACGGCACACTTGACGAATCCCCTTCTGGAATCGAGCCAAGACTTAGCAACCACCAATTCAGGGCTGCTTTTAACTAAGGTGTCGCTCATGGACCTGGCTTTTCTAAAAGTGATGTCAGGGGTAACTGACATCAAATCACCAATGACTGGGTCGTTGCGCACCAAGCTCCAATTGTTTTTAAAAATCTTACGCAGGGCTTGGTGCTGCCTGTTGTATGTCAGTATTAATCTTGTGGGTATATTGTCCTGACCAACTGAATCAGTTACCTTCAAATTTTTATCACATAGGGCAACTGATCTAGAGATCCGATTGGCCTTACTGATGGCTTTGTCAACCATACCAGCAGTATAGCCCCTGGCCAAGAACCTGTCTCTGCTTGCACTCTGGGCTGACTTGCATTCATCTTGAGTGCTGCATATGTGCCGGATACGCAGCATTTCCCCAAAGGGAATGCTGCGTATTAGATGTCCCAGATGATGGCTAGCAGCATGCAGCACAGTGTTACCTGCCGTGGGCTTCCTAAAAAGCCTAGTCTCAAGTTTGTTATTGCAGATGAAAACCTCCACATCTAGAAAACAAATATTGTCTTTGCTAATGTGGCCTGTAAAATGTAGGTTGAGGGTGTTGGTATTGATCACGGTAATAAAATCAAGAGCCTGCTGTTCAGAGCCCTTCCAGATCAGAAATACATCATCTATATAACTATACCAATGAACCACATGATCAGCAAAGCCCACCACATGTTGGCCACGGAGAACCTGCTCCTCCCACAGCCCCATATGCAAACAGGCATAACTTGGGGAAAAGCAGGCCCCCATGGCAACAACTCTGACCTGTTGGAACACTTGATTCATGAACAAGAAAAAGTTATTATTAAGACAGGTAGAGATCATAGATATCAACATCTTGTTATGATTGTGGAATTGTATGGGTCTACTACCAAGGTGATGGTCGATCCCCTTTATGCCGTCCTGATGGTGTATGCAAGTATAAAGGGATGTGACATCCAACGTCATTAACCTAAAGTCATTTTTGCCATACAACCTCCTCAATTTTTTTCAGGAAATCACCAGTGTCCTGGATAAAAGAGGGCAGAGCCCTTACATGTTCCTGAAGAAAAGAGTCCACATACCTGGATGTTATAGTTAGGTTGACGTTTTACCCACACAAAATCATAGAAATTGGGCAGTTTAGTTTATACTTATCTGAAGAAACTATAACTCGTGCTGTTAAGTAACTTTAGGCAGGCCACGAGTTATAGTTTCTTAAAATAAGTATAACTATAAATGCTGAATCTCTATGGTTTTGTGAGGGTAAAATGTCAACCTAACTACTAAAACATCCCTGTTACCATTGCTTTTTTCAGTATATATAATATATATTAGTATTGCCGGTTTGAGCTCTACCGGCACAGCGCGCCACCAAACTACGGGCGGATTTCCCAGGAGGAGCTTCTCGTTTTGTAACATATATATATATATTCACTGAAAAAACCATAGGTTTCAGGGGCGTTATAGTTAGTTGGACATTTCACTCGTACAAAACCATAGAAATTCCCCCGTTATAGTTAGTTCAGCTAACTATAACTCGCAGCGCTCCGCAATGCACTGCTGATGACGTCACATATTACATCACTCATGACATGGTCAGTGACATCACTCATGACATCACTGATGACATCTCAAATGACATCACTGATGACATCATCCTTGTGATAGAGTGGCAGACCTCCTCTCACCCTAATATAACCTTTGATACACACACTCAAAAATACAAACTAACATTTTCAAAAGAATGGACATACCAATACCAGTTACAACACACCTATTCAGTAATTCCAAGATGTACACACACATCCACTCATTCACCAACAGTCCCTATACAGTCACTCATACATGTACTCACTCATCATATGTACTCATACACCTATACATCCTGTTACACACCACCACTCATCCATAGAGTTACTCACACACATAGTCACACATGCAAACAAAGTATCAAACATCCATTTACTTGCATATACAGTTATACACACACTACCACACTTACTTCTACAGAAACTTACACATACTTACTCTCTTAAACAATCACTTATAGAAACACCTACTTATTTGTACAGGAACTCTTCCAATCTCTCACTCTCACATATACTCACTTATATACACCAATACTCACATATACTAGTTTAAAACATATGTAGTTACTCATAAAGACACTATTGAGACAGTCATTCACTCACTAACACACCCATACACATACTCATCCACCTATACAGTCCTGCACACATGCTGTCTTCAACACATACAAACAGTGAGTCACTCATTCATGCATCTATGCACTAAGTAATACCCCCCACCGAACCATACAGACAGTCAGACACTCATACTGATACTCAAAAAACCAACTAATAACCCATATAGACACTCATGTAGCTACTCACCAACCCATGCAGCCACTTATACACAAAGTGAGAGACTGATACAGATATTTTCATATTTAAACATTACTCACTAACCCATGTATTCACTAAGATACACTTAGTCAGTTATACAATCAATTGTACAAAACAAAATCATCCATTTAGACAATTATATACCCATTTATTCTTCCATCGACCTTGAGATATACATATATAAAACATATTTAATTTTCAGAAAAACACACATTCACTGGATGATGTCATCAGTGATGTCATTTGAGATGTCATCAGTGATGTCATGAGTGATGTCACTGACCATGTCATGAGTGATGTAATATGTGACGTCATCAGCAGTGCATTGCGGGCGCGCGAGTTATAGTTAGCTGAACTAACTATAACGGGGAATTTCTATGGTTTTGTACGAGTGAAATGTCCAACTAACTATAACGCCCTGAAACCTATGGTTTTTTCAGTGAATTTCTAAGGTTTTTTAAATGCTAATTTCTAACTATAACGTGCCTGAAACCTATGGTTTTTTCAGTGAATTTCTAAGGTTTTTTTAAATGCTAATTTCTAACTATAACGTGCCTGAAACCTATGGTTTTTTCAGTGAATATATATTTATTATACTATGTATACATGTGAAAATGTCTCGGTCCCCTGTTTGCCTCGGTGGCACGGAAAAAATGGGTGGAACTGACATCAGCACGCCGACGAGGTTCTCTTATGGCTCCGATGACGTCATACGGTGTCGCGAGCGGAGCCGTGCTATTATGACGTCCTCGTTGACGTGGGAGAGCTAGGAAAGAATTTCCGTGGAATGCTGGTGCAGGGGATATTCACCTAAGTGTTCAGGCTAGTCCTTTGGGAGCAACTGTTTATGTTGCCACTCCAGAAACCGAAACCAGTGATCCGAGGGCAGAGGCCCTGCAGATGGCACACGAGGTGGGGTGCCCAGTCGTGTGCACCGGCGGGGCAGCGAAGTGACAAGCACCACAACCCACAAAAAAGGTAACGAGGGCACTGAATAACACAGGATCTTCTCTTTGTATCTGGCAGGAACAACGAAGTTAAAATGCCCTAGTACCAAAATGTAGAATTAGTGCTACAACGGTCTTCAAGAGGACCTGCGATGCCGCTTCTGCCTCCCGTACCCTGGAGGTGGCACATGGGTCACGCGGTACGGTCATACTGCGGTGGGACGCACACTCGTTGACCTCTCATGGCACTGCTCCACACTTCAGGGAGGACGCTTTCCATTAGCTATGTTTTCAGATGACATGTCGCGCCGGCCCCGTCCAACAACAGAACTCCTTTAGATCCAAACAGACTCTTCCACTCTCTCACCGGAAGTGAAACCAGGCCACGCGGACACTTTCACAATACAACAGCCGGGAATGCACTTTTCGGTAAAAAAACACATTCCTTCCTCCTAATTAATCAAATAAACTTCTCACTGAAGAACAGGGGCCAGCTTCGATCGGTAAACAGCCGTTACAACGACTTTTTACTTTGCGATACCATTACAACGCATGCATTACCACGCATGCGTTGTACATCACAAAGTCATTACTACGCATTTTTAGAACGCATGGTCATTTACCACGCATGCCTTTACAACAAATTTTGTTGTAAAGGTATGTATGGTAAATGACCATGCGTTCTAAAAACATGTAGACGATCCATGTCGTTGTAAGGAAACAGAGGCTGTTCTGTTTCCTCACAACGACGTGCACCACCCCTCAGAGACGACGTGAAGCAGGAACCACGAGGAGAGAGGAACCACGAGGAGTGAGAGGTAAGGGGGATTGGGCATGGGGTGGGGGTTTCTTTTCTAGGGTTTAGGGTAGTGCAGTGGTGTTTGGGTGGTGTAGGGGGTCGTGCTGGGGGTAGTGTTTTAGGGTTTAGGGTAGTGCAGTGGTGTTTGGGTAGTGTAGGGGGTCATGCTGGTGGTAGTGTTTTAGGCTTTAGGGTAGTGCAGTGGTGTATGGGTAGTGTAGGGGTCGTGCTGGGTTAGTGTTTTAGGGTTTAGGGTAGTGCAGTGGTGTTTGAGTAGTGTAGGGGGTCATGCTGGTGGTAGTGTTTTAGGGTTTAGGGTAGTGCAGTGGTGTTTGTATAGTGTAGGGGGTCATGCTGGGGGTAGTGTTTTATGGTTTAGGGTAGTGCAGTGGTGTTTGGGTAGTGTAGGGGGTCGTGCTGGGGGTAGATTTAGGGTTTAGGGTAGTGCAGTGGTGTTTGGGTAGTGTAGGGAGTCATGCTGGGGGTAGTGTTTTAGGGTTTAGGGTAGTGCAGTGGTGTTTGTGTAGTGTAGGGGGTTGTGCTGGGTTGTAGTGTTTTAGGGTTTATGTTAGTGCAGTGGTGTTTGGGTAATGTAGGGGGTAGTGCTGGGGTAGTGTTTTAGGGTTTAGGGTAGTGCAGTGGTGTTTGTGTAGTGTAGGGGGTAGTGCTGGGGGTAGTGTTTTAAGGTTTAGGGTAGTGCAGTGGAGTTTGGGTAGTGTAGGGGTTCATGCTGGGGGTAGTGTTTTAGGGTTTAGGGTATGGCAGTGTTGTTTGGGTAGTGTAGGGGGTCGTGCTGGGGGTCGATTTAGGGTTTAGGGTAGTGCAGTGGTGTTTGTGTTATGAGGGGGTTGTGCTGGGGGTAGTGTTTTAGGGTTTAGAGTAATGCAGTGGTGTTTGTATAGTGTAGGGGGTTTAGGGTAGTGCAGTGGTGTTTGTGTAGTGCAGGGGGTCATGCTGGGGGTTGTGTTTTAGGATTTAGGGTAGGGCAGTGGTGTTTGTGTAGTGTAGGGGGTAGTGTTTTAGGGTTTAGGGTAGTGCAGTGGTGTTTGTGTAGTGTAGGGGGTCATGCTGTGGGTAGTGTTTTAGGGTTTAGGGTAGTGCAGTTGTGTTTGTGTAGTGTACGGGGTCATGTTTTAGGGTATAGGGTAGTGCAGTGGTGTTTGGGTAGTGTTGGGGGTCATGCTGGGGTTAGTGTTTTAGGGTTTAGGGTAGTGCAGTGGTGTTTGGGTAGTGTAGGGGGTCGTGCTGGGGGTAGTGTTTTAGGGTTTAGGGTAGTGCAGTGGTGTTTGTGTAGTGTGGGAGGTCATGCTGGGGGTAGATTTAGGGTTTAGTGTAGTGCAGTGGTGTTTAGGTAGTATAGGCAGTCGTGCTGGGGGTAGCGTTTTAGGGTTTAGGGTAGTCCAGTGGTGTTTGTGTAGTATAGGGAGTCGTGCTGGGGGTAGTGTTTTAGGGTTTAGGGTAGTGCAGTGGTGTTTGGGTAGTGTAGGGGGTCATGCTGGGGTAGTGTTTTAGGGTTTAGGGTAGTGCAGTGGTGTTTGTGTAGTGTAGGGGGTCATGCTGGGGGTAGTGGTTTAGGGTTTAGGGTAGTGCAATGGTGTTTGTGTAGTGTAGGGGGTAGTGTTTTAGGGTTTAGGGTAGTGCAGTGGTGTTTGTGTACTGTAGGGGGTCGTGCTGGGTTCTAGTGTTTTAGGGTTTAGGGTAGTGAAGTGGTATTTGTGTAGTGTAGGGGGTAGATTTAGGGTTTAGGGTAGTGCAGTGGTGTTTGGGTAGTGTAGGGGGTCGTGCTGGGGGTAGTGTTTTTGAGTTTAGGGTAGTGCAGTTGTGTTTGGGTAGTGAAGGGGGTCGTGCTGGGGGTAGTGTTTTAGGGTTTAGGGTAGTGCAGTGGTGTTTGGGTAGTGTGTCCTTGTGTGATGTAACCAATGCTCATGTAAAGCACTCCAATACCTGACCAGTCTGCACCATATAAAACTGCAAAAAAACAAAAAATAAAAAGTGTTTTGCACACTTCTGTCATTGGGCTATACGTGGGCTACCTCTGGGTGATATTTGTGCTACATTTGGGCTCTTTTTTCTCTGGTGGCCAACTTGGGAGACTTATTTGTTATGAAGTTTCCTAATTTCCTCATTTACTACAGTCTCCTCAGTAGGAAATGCTTTCAGTTTTTTACTTTGATTCCATCAAGAAGGCATTCAGATGTGTCACACATTTGCCATAAATTCAGAATGTTAGCACTCTAGTTGTTCATTAGATCACTGTAGTAAAGCTACTGCTCACCAAGGAGTTAACTGGAAGTCTACTGCTGGTATTGAAAGTGATTGTTTCAGTCTGCATGTCAGAATTTTCTAATGAAATAGAAGAGGA
Source organism: Calotriton arnoldi (assembly GCA_963921515.1). Taxonomy (NCBI): domain Eukaryota; kingdom Metazoa; phylum Chordata; class Amphibia; order Caudata; family Salamandridae; genus Calotriton; species Calotriton arnoldi. Next base: position 353,954 of record CAWUFW010008795.1, on the reverse strand, counting down.
TTTGAGATCTCACTTAAAACATGCCCTACATTTTCTTTTTGCAGCACTAACCATAATTTCTATGGCAAAATGAACCCCCTCATTTTGTTCCTTTTTAAATTAAATGTTTTAAGTGTTACCAGTTTATTCCAATCAAGATGGCTTCAGGTGTGCCATATTTTTGTCATAAGTAAGGCTGTTAGCACTCTAGTTGTTCTTTAGAACACTCTGGGAAGCTGCAGTAGAACACAAAGGCATCAACTGACAGGCTGCTCCTGTTGAAATATAACAGGAAGATATTTGAGATCTCACTTAAAACATGTCCTAATTTTTCTTTCTACAGCACTAACCATAATTTCATTGGCAAAATGAACCCCCTCATTTTGTTCCTTTTTAAATTAAATGTTTTAAGTGTTACCAGTTTATTCCAATCAAGATGGCTTCAGGTGTGCCATACTTTTGTCATAAGTAAGGCTGTTAGCACTCTAGTTGTTCTTTAGAACACTCTGGGAAGCTGCAGCAGAACACAAAGGCATCAACTGACAGGCTGCTCCTGTTGAAATATAACAGGAAGATATTTGAGATCTCACTTAAAACATGTCCTAATTTTTCTTTCTACAGCACTAACCATAATTTCTATGGCAATATGAACCCCTCATTTTGTTCCTTTTTAAATTAAATGTTTTAAGTGTTACCAGTTTATTCCAATCAAGATGGCTTCAGGTGTGCCATACTTTTGTCATAAGTAAGACTGTTAGCGCTCTAGTTGTTCTTTAGAACACTCTGGGAAGCTGCAGTAGAACACAAAGGCATCAACTGACAGGCTGCTCCTGTTGAAGTATAACAGGAAGATATTTGAGATCACACTTGAAACGTCCTAATTTTTCTTTCTACAGCACTAACCATAATTTCTATGACAAAATGAACCCCATCATGTTGTTCCTTTTTAAATTAAATGTTTTAAGTGTTACCAGTTTATTCCAATCAAGATGGCTTCAGGTGTGCCATACTTTTGTCATAAGTAAGGCTGTTAGCACTCTAGTTGTTCTTTAGAACACTCTGGGAAGCTGCAGTAGAACACAAAGGAATCAACTGACAGTCTCTGCCATTGTTCGATGTACATGTTTTACTGAGAATGTCAGACTTCATTCTCACATGACTGAGAAAGATAATGTGAATTTACAGAAAATATGCTCTCATTTTAGCTTCTGGAGCACCTTCAAAAACTGTATGGGACAAGCATGTGAAAATAGTTTTCTCTCAAACATGATTCATGATATCCCAGCAGAAGGTTTTTCACAGGGTAAAATTACTTTAGAACACACCACAATTCCTGAAATTAGTATGGTACCATCAACAAATGAATTCTAATGTAACTAAAGTCTGTTATCACCCTTTATAGTTCTCCTTTTGGTAACCCTCAAAATCTTCGATTCACTACAATGCATTTCAATGGGGTACTATCATTTATATTGGTCCCAAGATGGCTGCCAGCAATTCCAGGATGAAGTGCTGACAGCCAATCAGATCTCATGGTGGGCTAGTTGGACTCCGGGGACCCTCAGGATTCAAGGGGACTTAATCCCCCAGCTTAAAACGCGCCACGGGGCGCGTTTGCACAGTGGTGAAGGGAGGGCGGGGCTTCAGGTGACATGTGTGCAAACAGGCCCTGTGGCGCGTTTTAAGATGGGGAATTAAATCCCCTTCAATCCTGAGGGTCCCTGGGGGCCAACTAGCCCAACAGGTACATCCAGAAAGCGCCACAGAGCTGCGTTGCAGAGAGGTGTAAAAAGGGGTGTGGCCTCTCTACACGTCTCTGCAACGCATCCCCCTGGCGCATATTGGAGGTTCCTGGTGGGCTAGTTGGCCCCTAGGGACCCTCAGGATTCAAGGAGACTTAATCCCCCAACTTAAAACGCGCCACGGGGCGCGTTTGCACAGATGTCACCTCAGGCCCCGCCCCTCCCTTCACCATTGTGCAAATATTCTTCTAAAATCATCCGAAATACGAATTCCGATTTACTCACCTGTTATCAGGAGAGACATCAGTGCTGTATCTTTCAGCCCAGTACTGGTCCTGAAAAGTAATTTTAACCGTACTTACCAGTAACTTGAATTTCCTTCCATAGGCTAACATTGACTGGTTTCACTTGGAAATTCTTCTAAGTGTGGAGTTTTGGAACTTTAAAATATTCCTCTAAAATCAGCCGAAATACGAATTCCGATTTACTCACCTGTTATCAGGAGAGACCTCAGTGCTGCATCTTTCAGCCCAGTACTGGTCCTGAAAAGTAATTTTAACCGTACTTACCGGTAACTTGAATTTTCTTCATAGGCTAACATTGACTGGTTTCACTTGGAAATTCTTCTAAGTGTGGAGTTTTGGAACTTTAAAATATTCCTCTAAAATCAGCCGAAATACGAATTCCGATTTACTCAACTGTTATCAGGAGAGACCTCAGTGCTGCATCTTTCAGCCCAGTACTGATCCTCAAAAGTAATTTTAACCGTACTTACCAGTAACTTGAATTTCCTTCCATAGGATATCATTGCCTGCTTTTTGCTGAAAAAGTTTCTAAGTGTTGATTTTTGAAACATACAAATATTCCTCTAAAATCAGCCGAAATACGAATTCCGATTTACTCACCTGTTATAAGGAGAGACCTCAGTGCTGTATCTTTCAGCCCAGTACTGGTCCTGAAAAGTAATTTTAACCGTACTTACCAGTAACTTGAATTTCCTTCCATAGGCTAACATTGACTGGTTTCACTTGGAAATTCTTCTAAGTGTGGAGTTTTGGAACTTTAAAATATTCCTCTAAAATCAGCCGAAATACGAATTCCGATTTACTCACCTGTTATCAGGAGAGACCTCAGTGCTGCATCTTTCAGCCCAGTACTAATCCTGAAAAGTAATTTTAACCGTACTTACCAGTAACTTATATTTTCTTCCATAGGAATCCATTGTCTGGTTTTCAGCAAAAAGTTTCAAAGTGTTGATTTTTACAAACTACAAATATTCCTTAAAAATCACCTGTATGACTTAAACGCATTCTTTCAACTGTTTACAGGAGATGCACCAGTGCTGGATCCAGGATCCAACACTGAGTAAGAAAAAGTAACGATAACAGTTTTTACCTGCTAAGTGAATTTCCTTCCATAGGATAACATTGGTGATTCTATGAGAAAAAGTTTCTAAGTGTCAACTTTTAAAATACAATAATATTCCTTAAAAATCACGACTGTAACCAAAACGCTTTTACTCAACTGTTTACAGGAGATGTACCAGGACTGAATCTAGGATCCAGTCCTGTGGTTAGAAAAGTAATCCATAAAGTAACTAATTGCATTTAACTAGAAACTCACATTGAGCTGAATGTTGCATTGTGTTTGAAAATGTGTTGCCCATTGCAACAACTGTAACTACTGTACTTAAAAGTCTATTGCCTATGTGCAAAGTATTTAAACTAAAGTAATTCATTCTGAGAAAGTATTTTTTGTAATGTAATGTATAATGTAATTACAATGTAATTTAAAAAATAAAATCTGTAAAAAAAAATTGTTTCTAAAAATTTAGTAAATCAGTATGAAAAAAATTAGTATAACAATTAATACATTTAAAAATGTATTGAAATTCACTGAAAAAAACCATAGGTTTCAGACACGTTATAGTTACAAATTAGCATTTAAAAAACCTTTGAAATTCACTGAAAAAACCATAGGTTTCAGACACGTTATAGTTACAAATTAGCATTTAAAAAACCTTTGAAATTCACTGAAAAAACCATAGGTTTTAGGGACAGTTATAGTTACTTGGACATTGCACTCGTACAAAACCCGTGAAATTCCCCCGTTATAGTTAGTTCAGCTAACTATAACTCGCGCCTCCGCAATGCACTGCTGATGACGTCACATATTACATCACTCATGACATGGTCAGTGACATCACTGATGACATCACTGATGACATCTCAAATGACATCACTGATGACATCATCCACGTGATAATCTGATGCACCTCCTCACACCCTAATATAATCTTTGATACACCCACTCTAAATTACAGACTGCCATTCGCAAAACCATAGACACTCCAACACCAATAACTACATACCCACTCACTGATTCTTAGGTCTACACACACACATCCACTCACTCACCCGTACAGTCACTCATACTTACGGTCACTCAGTACAGGACTATCATATGCACTCTTACTCCTATATAGACACTCAAACAACGCCACTCATCCATAGAGATACTCAGACACCTAGTCAGTCATGCAAATAATTAAACACACTGCCATTTACTCACCTATACAGTTATACACACACCAGCTCACTTACTCATACAAATAGTAGCACATTGTTACGCTCTTATACAATCACTGATACAAGCACACACTCATCCATACAGCCACTATCACAATCACTCACTCTTGCTTATAGCTATTTATATACTCCAACACACATATATACTGCCTTTCACATATGTAGTTACTCACACATGTACCACTGGGACATACATTCACTCACTAACACACTCTTACACACACTTACCCACCCATACAGTCTATCACAGATGCACTCTTGAAACCATCCACCCAGTGAATCACCCACTCACACATCTATGCACAGAGTTGTCATTTACAAAACCTTTGAAATTCACTGAAAAAACCGTAGGTTTCAGGCACGTTATAGTTAGAAATTAGCATTTAAAAAACATCAGTGATGTCATTTGAGATGTCATCAGTGATGTCATCAGTGATGTCACTGACCATGTCATGAGTGATGTAATATGTGACGTCATCAGCAGTGCATTGTGGGGCGCGAGTTATAGTTAGCTGAACTAACTATAACGGGGAATTTCACGGGTTTTGTACGAGTGCAATGTCCAAGTAACTATAACTGTCCCTAAAACCTATGGTTTTTTCAGTGAATTTCAAAGGTTTTTTAAATGCTAATTTGTAACTATAACGTGTCTGAAACCTATGTTTTTTTCAGTGAATATATATATATATATATTATCTACTGGCGGTCGCCAGTAGATAGTTATAGTTAAAACCTATTATCCATAGGAAATCCGCAACATTCTATTTGAAATAACGTTGGCGCCGGTTGACGAATCTTCGCGAAAGTTTCCAACTTGTTGGGGCGCTCCGGTCCGCTCCTATCCTGAAAGTCTCGGGGTGATACGTCAAGCGGGGGCGGAGAAAAAAGGGGGGTCCCAAAACGCGTTTTTCCCATTCATTTTTCCATAGGAACCTTTAGTCGCAGCTACAGCCCGAACTGCTGAACGGAATTACACCAAATTTGGCAAAGAGGTAGCCCTTGGTTCAGTGTCGTGCCTTTTGCTTAAATGGTGTAAATCCGTTCAGTAGTTCCTGAGAAAATCAAAAGTAAAGTCACATATATATCTGGGCGGAGCCTAACCACACATGTCATCGTGAGATCTGATTGGCTGTCAGCACTTCATCCTGGAATTGCTGGCAGCCATCTTGGGACCAATATAAATGATAGTACCTCATTGAAATGCATTGTACTGAATAGAAGATTTTGAGGGTCACCAAAAGGAGAACTATAAAGGGTGATAACAGGCTTTAGTTACATTAGAATTTATTTGTTGATGGTACCATACTAATTTTAGGAATTGTGGTGTATTCTAAGGTGATTTTACCATGTGAAAAACCTTCTGCTGGGATATCATGAATCATGTTTGAGAGAACACTATTTTCTCATGCTTGTCCCATGGAGGTTTGGAAGGTGCTCCAGAAACTAAAATGAGAGCATATTTTCTGTAAATTCACATTATCTTTCTCACTCATGTGAGAATGAAGTCTGACATTCTCAGTAAAACATGTACATCCAACAAGGGCAGAGACTGTCAGTTGATGCCTTTGTGTTCTACTGCAGCTTCCCAGAGTGTTCTAAAGAACAACTAGAGTGCTAACAGCCTTACTTATGACAAAAGTATGGCACACCTGAAGCCATCTTGATTGGAATAAACTGGTAACACTTAAACAATTTAATTTAAAAAGGAACAAAATGATGGGGTTCATTTTGTCATAGAAATTATGGTTAGTGCTGTAGAAAGAAAAATTAGGACATGTTTCAAGTGTGATCTCAAATATCTTCCTGTTATATTTCAACAGGAGCAGCCTGCCAGTTGATGCCTTTGTGTTCTACTGCAGCTTCCCAGAGTGTTCTAGAGAACAACTAGAGTGCTAACAGCCTTACTTATGACAAAAGTATGGCACACCTGAAGCCATCTTGATTGGAATAAACTGGTAACACTTAAAACATTTAATTTAAAAAGGAACAAAATGATGGGGTTCATTTTGTCATAGAAATTATGGTTAGTGCTCTGGAAAGAAAAATTAGGACATGTTTCAAGTGTGATCTCAAATATCTTCCTGTTATATTTCAACAGGAGCAGCCTGCCAGTTGATGCCTTTGTGTTCTACTGCAGCTTCCCAGAGTGTTCTAAAGAACAACTAGAGTGCTAACAGCCTTACTTATGACAAAAGTATGGCACACCTGAAGCCATCTTGATTGGAATAAACCGGTAACACTTAAAACATTTAATTTAAAAAGGAACAAAATGAGGGGTTCTTTTTGAAATAGAAATTATGGTTAGTGCTGCAGAAAGAAAAATTAGGGCATGTTTTAAGTGAGATCTCAAATCCTCTTCTATTTCATTAGAAAATTCTGACATGCAGACTGAAACAATCACTTTCAATACCAGCAGCAGACTACCAGTTAACTCCCTGGTGAGCAGTAGCTTTACTCCAGTGATCTAATGAGCAACTAGAGTGCTAACATTCTGAATTTATGGCAGATGTGAGACCCATCTGAATGCCTTCTTGATGGAATCAAAGTAAAAAACTGAAAGCATTTCCTACTGAGGAGACTGTAGTAAATGAAGAAATTAGGAAACTTCATAACAAAGAAGTCTTCCAAGATGGCCACCAGTGAAAAAAGAGCCCAAATGTAGCACAAATATTACCCAGATGTAGCCCACATATAGCCCAATGACAAAAGTGTGCAAAACACTTTTTGTTTTTAGTTTTTTTGCAGTTTTATGTAGTGCAGACTGGTCAGGTATTGGAGCATTGCATCTTAAAACATGACCCCCTACACTACAAAAACACCACTGCACTACCTTAAACCCTAAAACACTACCCCCAGCACGACCCCCAACACTACACAAGCACCACTGCACTATCCTAAACCCTCAAACACTACCCCCAGCACGACCCCCTACACTACCCAAACACCACTGCACTAACCTAAATCCTAAAACACTACCACCAGCACGACCCCCTACACTACCCAAACACCACTGCACTACCCTAAAACATGACCCCCTACACTACACAAACACCACTGCACTACCCTAAACCCTAAAACACTACCCCCAGCATGACCCCCTACACTACACAAGCACCACTGCACTACCCTAAACCCTAAAACACTACCCCCAGCACGACCCCCTACACTACCCAAACACCACTGCACTACCTTAAAACATGACCCCTACACTACACAAACACCACTGCACTACCCTAAACCCTAAAACACTACCTCCAGCACGACCCCTACACTACACAAGCACCACTGCACTACCCTAAACCCTAAAACACTACCCCCAGCATGACCCCCTACACTGCCCGAACACCACTGCACTGCCCTAAACCCTGAAACACCAGCCCCTGCATGACCCCCTACACTGCCCGAACACCACTGCACTGCCCTAAACCCTGAAACACCACCCCTAGCACGACCCCCTACACTGCCCGAACACCACTGCACTGCCCTAAACCCTGAAACACCACCCCTTCACGACCCCCTACACTGCCCGAACACCACTGCACTGCCCTAAACCCTGAAACACCACCCCCAGCATGACCCCCTACACTGCCCGAACACCACTGCACTGCCCTAAACCCTGAAACACTACCCCCAGCAAGACCCCCTACACTGCCCGAACACCACTGCACTGCCCTAAACCCTGAAACATCACCCCCAGCAAGACCCCCTACACTGCCCGAACACCACTGACCTAAACCCTGAAACACCAGCCCCACCACGACCCCATACACTGCCCGAACACCACTGCACTGCCCTAAACCTTGAAACACCATCCCCTGCACGACCCCCTACACTTCCTGAACACCACTGCACTACCCTAAACCCTGAAACATCACCCCCAGCATGACCCCCTACACTGCCCGAGCACCACTGCACTGCCCTAAACCCTGAAACACCAGCCCCAGCACGACCCCCTACACTGCCCGAACACCACTGCACTGCCCTAAACCCTGAAACACCAGCCCCAGCACGACCCCCTACACTGCCCGAACACCACTGCACTGCCCTAAACCGTGAAACACCAGCCTCAGCACGACCCCCTACACTGCCTGAACACCACTGCACTGCCCTAAACCCTGAAACACCAGCCCCAGTACAACACCCTACACTGCCCGAACACCACTGCACTGCCCTAAACCCTGAAACACCACCCGTGCATGACCCCCTACACTGCCCGAACACCACTGCACTGCCCTAAACCCTGAAACACCACCCCCAGCGCGACCCCCTACACTGCCCGAACACCACTGCACTAAACCCTGAAACACCACCCCCTGCACAACCCCTCCACTGCTCGAACACTACTGCACTGCCCTAAACCCAGAAACACCATCCCCAGCACGACCCCCTATACTGCACGAACACCACTGCACTGCCCTAAACCCTGAAACACTACCCCCAGCAAGACCCCCTACACTGCCCAAACACCACTGCACTGCCCTAAACCCTGAAACATCACCCCCAACAAGACCCCCTACACTGCCCGAACACCACTGCCGTAAACCCTGAAACACCACCCCCAGCAAGACCCCCTACACTGCCCGAACACCACTGCACTGCCCTAAACCCTGAAACACCAGCCCCAGCATGACCCCCTACACTGCCCGAACACCACTGCACTGCCCTAAACCCTAAAACACCACCCCCTGCACGATCCCCTACACTGCCCGAACACCACTGTACTGCCCTAAACCCTGAAAACCCACCCCCAGCATGACCCCCTACACTGCCAGAACACCACTGCACTGCCCTTAACCCTGAAACACCACCCCCTGCATGACCCCCTACACTGCCCGAACACTACTGCACTGCCCTAAACCCTGAAACACCACCCCCAGCACGACCCCCTACACTGCACGAACACCACTGCACCGCCCTAAACCCTGAAACACTACCCCCAGCAAGACCCCCTACACTGCCCGAACACCACTGCACTGCCCTAAACCCTGAAACATCACTCCCAGCAAGACCCCCTACACTGCCCGAACACCACTGCCTTAAACCCTGAAACACCACCCCAGCAAGACCCCCTACACTGCCCGAACACCACTACACTGCCCTAAACCCTGAAACACCACCCCCAGCAAGACCCCCTACACTGCCCGAACACCACTGCACTGCCCTAAACCCTGAAACACCACCCCCAGCACGAGCCCCTACACTGCCCGAACACCACTGCTCTGCCCAAAACCCTGAAACACCAGCCCCAGCACGACCCCCTACACTGCCCGAACACCACTGCACTGCCCTAAACCCTGAAACACCAGCCCCAGCACGACCCCCTACACTGCCCGAACACCACTGCACTGCCCTAAACCCTGAAACACCACCCCCAGCAGGACCCCCCACACTGCCCGAACACCACTGCACTGCCCTAAACCCTGAAACACCAGCCCCAGCACAACCCCGTACACTGCCCGCACACCATTGCACTGCCCTAAACCCTGAAACACCAGCCCCAGCACAACCCCGTACACTGCCCGAACACCACTGCACTGCCCTAAACCCTGAGACACCAGCCCCAGCACGACGGCCTACACTGCCCGAAAACTACTGCACTGCCCTAAACCCTGAAACACCAACCCCAGCAAGACTACCTACACTGGCCGAACACCACTGCACTGCCCTAAACCCTGAAACACCACCCCTGCACGACCCCCTACACTGCCCAAACACTACTTCACTGCCCTAAACCCTGAAACACCACCCCTCAGCACGACACCCTACACTGCCCGAACACCACTGCACTGCCCTAAAGCCTGAAACACCACCCCAGCACGACCCCCTACACTGCCCGAACACCACTGCACTAAACCCTGAAACACCACCCCCTGCACGACCCCCTACACTGCCGGAACACCACTGCACTGCCCTAAACCCTGAAACACCACCCCCAGCACGACCCCCTACACTGCCCTAACACCACTGCACTGCCCTAAACCCTGAAACATCACCCCCAGCACAACCCCCTACACTGCCTGAGCACCATTGCTCTGCCCTAAACCCTGAAACACTAGCCCCAGCACGACCCCCTACACTGCCCGAACACCACTGCACTGCCCTAAACCCTGAAACACCACCCCCAGCATGACCCCCTACACTGCCCAAACACCACTGCACTGCCCTAAACCCTGAAACACCAGCCCCAGCAAGACCCCCTACACTGCCCGAACACCACTGCATTGCCCTAGACTCTGAAACACCAGCCCCAGCAAGACCCCCTACACTGCCCGAACACCACTGCACTGCCCTAAACCCTGAAACACCAGCCCCAGCATGACCCCCTACACTGCCCGAACACCACTGCACTGCCCTAAACCCTGAAACACCAGCCCCAGCACGACCCCCTACACTGCCCGAACACCACTGCACTGCCCTAAACCCTGAAACACCAGCCCCAGCACGACCCCCTACACTGCCCGAACACCACTAACCCTGAAACACCACCCCCAGCACCACCCCCTACAATGCCCGAACACCACTGTACTGCCCTAAACCCTGAAACACCACCCCCTGCACCGCCCCCTACACTGCCTGAACACCACTGCACTGCCCTAAACCCTGAAACACCACCCCCTGCACGACCCCCTACACTGCCCGAACACCACTAACCCTGAAACACCACCCCCTGCACCACCTCCTACACTGCCCGAACACCACTGCACTGCCCTAAACCCTGAAACACCACCCCCTGCACCGCCCCCTACACTGCCCGAACACCACTGCACTGCCCTAAACCCTGAAACACCACCCCCAGCATGACCCCCTTTACTGCTCGAACACCACTGCACTGCCCCAAACCCTGAAACACCACCCCCAGCATGACCCCCTACACTGCCCGAACACCACTGCCCTAAACCCTGAAACACCACCCCTGCACGACCCCCTACACTGCCCGAACACCACTGCACTGCCCTAAACCCTGAAACACCACCCCCTGCACGACCCCCTACACTGCCCGAACACCACTGCACTGCCCTAAGCCCTGAAACACCACCCCCAGCACAACCCCCTACACTGCCCGAATACCACTGCACTGCCCTAAACCCTAAAACACCACCCCCAGCACGACCCCCTACACTGCCCGAACACCACTGCACTGCCCTAAACCCTAGAACACTACCCCCAGCATGACCCCCTACACTAGCCGAACACCACTGCACTACCCTAAACCCTAAAATACTCCCCCAGCACGACCCCCTACACTACCCGAACACGACTGCACTGCCCTAAACCCTAAAACACTCCCCCCAGCACGACCCCCTACACTACCCGAACACCACTGCACTGCCCTAAACCCTAAAACACTCCCCCAGCACGACCCCCTACACTACCTAAACACCACTGCACTGCCCTAAACCCTAAAACACTACCCCCGGATGACCCCCTACACTACCCAAATACCAATGCACTACCCTAATCCCTAAAACACTACCCCCAGCACGACCCTCTTCACTACCTAAACACAACTGCACAATTTGTTACAGGCGTTGCAACGCAGGCCTATGGTGCTTACTGGAAGTACCTTGTGGGCTAGTTGGGCCCCAGGGACTCTCAGGATTCAAGGTGACCTAATCCCCCAACTTAAAACGCGCCACGGGGCGCGTTTGCACAGTGGTGAAGGGAGGGGCGGGCCTCAGGTGACATGTGCGCAAACACGCCCTGTGGTGCGTTTTAAGTTGGGGAGTTAATTCCCTTTGAATCCTGGGGGCCAACTAGCCCACCAGGTACCTTCAGTAAGCACAACAGAGTTGCGTTGCAGAGAGGAGAAAAAGGTGCGTGGCCTCGGAACGCCTCTCTGCAACTCAGCTCTGTGGTCCTAACTGTAGGTACCTGGGGGGCTAGTTGGGCCCCAGGGACCCTCAGGATTCAAGGGGACTTAATCCCGCAACTTAAAACGCGCCACGGGGCGCGCTTGCACACATGTCACCTCAGGCCCCCTCCCTTCACCACTGTGCAAACGCGCACTGGCTCTGGTTAGTCAGAGTCAGTTACCACCAGTACCCGTCTGAAAAAGTTGTGGGCACAGGATGATTTTGCAACAAGGCCTCTTTCTGCTCCTCTGTTGGTTCTTTCTGCACATCTTTTGCTTCTTTCTGTGCGTTTTTTCTTCTTTCTTTACATGTCCTACCTCTGTTGGCATAGTTAGAAACTAGCATTTAAAAACCTTTGAAATTCACTTAAAAAATCATAGGTTTCAGGCACGTTATAGTTAGAAATTAGCATTTGAAAAACCTTTGAAATTCACTGAAAAAACCATAGGTTTCAGGCACGTTATAGTTAGAAATTAGCATTTAAAAAACCTTTGAAATTCACTGAAAAAACCATAGGTTTCAGGCACGTTATAGTTAGAATTTAGCATTTAAAAAACCTTTGAAATTCACTGAAAAAACCATAGGTTTCAGACACGTTATAGTTAGAAATTAGCATTTAAAAAACCTTTGAAATTCACTGAAAAAACCATAGGTTTTAGGGACAGTTATAGTTAGTTGGACATTGCACTCGTACAAAACCCGTGAAATTCCCCTGTTATAGTTAGTTCAGCTAACTATAACTCGCGCCCCGCAATGCACTGCTGATGACGTCACATATTACATCACTCATGACATGGTCAGTGACATCACTGATGACATCACTGATGACATCTCAAATGACATCACTGATGACATCATCCATGTGATAATTTCATGAATCTTCTCACACCCTAATATAACTTTTGATACACCCACTCTAAATTACAGACTGCCATTCTCAAAACCATAGACACTCCAACACCAAAAACTACATACCCACTCACTGATTCTTAGGTCTACACACACATCCACTCACTCACCTGTACAGTCACTCATACTTACAGTCACTCAGTACAGGACTATCATATGCACTCATACACCTATATAAACACTCACACACCGCCACTCATCCATTGAGGTACTCACACACCTAGTCAGTCATGCAAAAAATTAATCACACACCCATTTACTCACCTATACAGTTATACACACACCAGCTCACTTACTCATACAAATACTAGCACATTCTTACGCTCTTATACAATAACTGATACAAGCACACACGCATCCATACAGCCACTCTCACAATAACACACTCTCACTTATAGCCATTTAAATACTCTAACACACATATATACTGCCTTTTACATATGTAGTTACTCGCACATGTACCACTGAGATATACATTCACTCACTAACACACCCATACACACACTCACCCACCCAAGCAGTCCATCACAGATGCACTCTTGAAATCATGCACCCAGTGAATCACCCACTCACACATCTATGTATAGAGTCACACACACCCCACCCACACAAACACTCAGGCAGCCATACAGATACTCAGAGAACCAATCAATAACCCATATAGACACTCATGTAGCTATTCGCAAATCCATGCATCCACTTACACACCAACAAACAGACGGATACAGACATTCACACAGTTTAGTCACTAACCCATGCATTCAGTAAGATATGTTTAATCACTCACTTGTAGAGTCAGTCACTCACGTACTAAATCATCCATTCAGACACTTATACACCCACTCATTCTTCAATACGCCTTTCCCTATATATATTAAACATATTTAAACTTTACAGAAACACACAGTCACTGGATGAGGTCATCAGTGATGTCATCAGTGATGTCATTTGAGATGTCATCAGTGATGTCATCAGTGATGTCACTGACCATGTCATGAGTGATGTAATATGTGACGTCATCAGCAGTGCATTGCGGGGCGCGAGTTATAGTTAGCTGAACTAACTATAACAGGGGAATTTCACGGGTTTTGTACGAGTGCAATGTCCAACTAACTATAACTGTCCCTAAAACCTATGGTTTTTTCAGTGAATATATATATATATATATATATATATATATATATATATATATATATATATATATATATATATATATATATATATATATATAGCTAGCAGTCTCTCTCCCACCTCCTGGAAAAGAGTGTGACACTGCTCCGGGGGACTTGAAAAGCGGCTTTATTTGATGACAGTGCACAAGCATAAAAAAGGGTCCCTGAAACGCTCGGCAGATGCGTTTCATCCTTCAAATGGATTCCTCAGTGCCCGTTTCAGTTGTATCCTTGTGAGGGGTCCTTTGCAGAGGTGTTTTAACTGCTGTGACCACTCCCTGTCATGTGATCACGCCCCTCCTCTGCCTCACAGGTGCGAAGCTCCTTATGCTGTGCCTGCTTCTCCACTGCATGCTGGACATTGTAGTTCGCCGCAGGGACCATACAGTCAAGGTACCCACTAAACACCAAGTGATGCTTCCAACTGCCGCTGGTCGGCGTACCACAGCCGCTGCAGTGCGAAAGCAGGTAACAAAGTTCTCCCAAGTCCCCCTTATCAGGCAGACAGTTCTGCCTACTCTCTCCCCATGCGCCGTTTCCAGCACCGGGGGGGCGACGCGACTGCCGTTTGCAGCAGAAAACCAAAGAGTCCACAGGAAAGTCACGTAGCACCAGACCGAGAGGGAGGTCACAAAGCCAGCTCCTGCTAGCTGGCATAAACATAGCTACCAGTCTCTCTCCCACCTCCTGGAAAAGAGTGTGACACTGCTGCGGGGGACTTGAAAAGCGGCTTTATTTGATGACAGTGCACAAGCATAAAAAAGGGTCCCTGAAACGCTCGGCAGACGCGTTTCATCCTTCAAGTGGATTCCTCAGTGCCCGTTTCAGTTGTATCCTTGTGAGGGGTCCTTTGCAGTGGTGTTTTAACTGCTGTTACCACTCCCTGTCATGTGATCACGCCCCTCCTCTGCCTCACAGGTGCGAAGCTCCTTGTGCTGTGCCTGCTTCTCCACTGCATGCTGTACATCGTAGTTCGCTGCAGGGACCATACAGTGAAGGTACCCACTGAACACCAAGTGATGCTTCCAACTGCCGCTGGTCGGCGTTCCACAGCCGCTGCAGTGCGAAAGCAGGTAACAAAGTTCTCCCAAGTCCCCCTTATCAGGCAGACAGTTCTGCCTACTCTCTCCCCATGCGCCATTTCCAGCACCGGGGGGGGCGACGCGACTGCTGTTTGCAGCAGAAAACCAAAGAGTCCACAGGAAGGTCGCGTAGCACCAGACCGAGAGGGAGGTCACAAAGCCAGCTCCTGCTAGCTGGCATAAACATAGCTAGCAGTCTCTCTCCCACCTCCTGGAAAAGAGTGTGACACTGCTCCGGGGGACTTGAAAAGCGGCTTTATTTGATGACAGTGCACAAGCATAAAAAAGGGTCCCTGAAACGCTCGGCAGACGCGTTTCATCCTTCAAATGGATTCCTCAGTGCCCGTTTCAGTTGTATCCTTGTGAGGGGTCCTTTGCAGTGGTGTTTTAACTGCTGTGACCACTCCCTGTCATGTGATCACGCCCCTCCTCTGCCTCACAGGTGCGAAAGCTCCTTGTGCTGTGCCTGCTTCTCCACTGCATGCTGGACATCGTAGTTTGCCGCAGGGACCATACAGTGAAGGTACCCACTGAACACCAAGTGATGCTTCCAACTGCTGCTGGTCGGCGTTCCACAGCCGCTGCAGTGCGAAAGCAGGTAACAAAGTTCTCCCAAGTCCCCCTTATCAGGCAGACAGTTCTGTCTACTCTCTCCCCATGCGCCGTTTCCAGCACCGGAGGGGCGACGCGACTGCCGTTTGCAGCAGAAAACCAAAGAGTCCACAGGAAGGTCGCGTAGCACCAGACCGAGAGGGAGGTCACAAAGCCAGCTCCTGCTAGCTGGCATAAACATAGCTACCAGTCTCTCTCCCACCTCCTGGAAAAGAGTGTGACACTGCTCCGGGGGACTTGAAAAGCGGCTTTATTTGATGACAGTGCACACGCATAAAAAAGGATCCCTGAAACGCTCAGCAGACGCGTTTCATCCTTCAAATGGATTCCTCAGTGCCCGTTTCAGTTGTATCCTTGTGAGGGGTCCTTTGCAGTGGTGTTTTAACTGCTGTGACCACTCCATGTCATGTGATCACGCCCCTCCTCTGCCTCACAGTTGCGAAGCTCCTTGTGCTGTGCCTGCTTCTCCACTGCATGCTGGACATCGTAGTTCACCGCAGGGACCATACAGTGAAGGTACCCACTGTACACCAAGTGATGCTTCCAACTGCCGCTGGTCAGCGTTCCACAGCTGCTGCAGTGCGAAAGCAGGTAACAAAGTTCTCCCAAGTCCCCCTTATCAGGCAGACAGTTCTGCCTACTCTCTCCCCATGCGCTGTTTCCAGCATCGGGGGGGCGACGCGACTGCCGTTTGCAGCAGAAAACCAGAGTCCACAAGAAGGTCGCGTAGCACCAGACCGAGAGGGAGGTCACAAAGCCAGCTCCTGCTAGCTGGCATAAACATAGCTACCAGTCTCTCTCCTACCTCCTGGAAAAGAGTGTGACACTGCTCCGGGGGACTTGAAAAGCGCCTTTATTTGATGACAGTGCACCACAACCTCCTGGAAAAGAGTGTGACACTGCTCCGGGGGACTTGAAAAGCGGCTTTATTTGATGACAGTGCACCACAACCTCCTCCTGAACGAAGAAGCAGAGGCCACACGGGGAATCCGATAGAAGCTTTTTAATGGTGAAACGGCATAATGCATTTCGGCCTGGACGGCCTTCATCAGATGCCTCATTACTCAAAATGCTAACACACCCACGTTTAACAATGTCCTGTGCCCTTCCCATTGGTGGGAATCCGCTCCTCCCCAGATCATGTGCCCGTATACCACTCACTGCTCCTACGAACTGCAAGTCCCAGAGTTCTCCTTTTGGGTGAGTATTACGTGGGGAATTTTCTTGTTAATATGCCCTTGTGGGTTGGCAGGGGCAGGGCAACACGCGGTGTGGCAGGAAATCACTGTCCTGATTTTCTGAGGATCCCGGAGCTTCCTCGGGTCCCCAGACGTCCTAGCCCCCAAATATTCAAACAACCGCCGGGCAGGGGCAGGAGTGACAATGCATCCATCCCTTCGTGAAGTCACAAACTGCACGGCAGCCGCCCTTGCTGTGCTTGAATCGGGAGGCGGACCCGGGCCAATCCAATACCTTGGAAAGTGAAAAGACTGCCGAATCAGGAACCAGTGAAGACCGGGGCAACTTGCAGATCGGGGCCTCTGTATTGTGTCTCTGGTTAACATGAACAATATCCACCACAACCTCCTCCTGAACGAAGAAGCAGAGGCAACACGGGGAATCCGATGGAAGCTTTTTAATGGTCAATCGGCATAATGCATTTCGGCCTGGACGGCCTTCATCAGATGCCTCATTATTCAAAATGCTAACACACCCACGTTTAACATTATATATATATATCCTACTGGCAGTAGGTAGTTATAGTTAGGACCGTGCTTCCATAGGGAAAGAGTTTTTGACTTGCCTATATCTGTGGCGCCATTTGCCAAATCCTCACAAAAGTTTCTCAAAAACAGTGCACCAGTGATTCTAGCTGTGCATGGAGCACTACGGGGCAATCTGTCAAGCGGGGGCCGAGAAAAAGAGGGTGTCAAAAAAGAGTTTGTTGCATGTTAATTCCCATTAGGATTTTAGACACAACTACAGCCCGAACCGCTGGACTGAATTACACCAAATTTGGCAGAATTCTAGCTTTTCCTCCAGAAAGAGTGCTTTCTGTTATTTGGGGTAAATCCATTCAGCAGTTTTGAAGTTATTAAAAGAAATTCACTTTTGTATATATAGGGACGCAAAGTCTCCCAGAACCCTCCCGACTTCGTGTTGATATCTGATTTGATGCCAACACTTCAACCACGAAGTGTTGGCAGCCATCTTGGGACTTGGCTTCAGCTGAGTCACAGAAAAAACATTATAAAAATGAAAAGGGAACAGTGTAGGAATACCCTGATGCCTTAGCTCTGGTCCTGGGGTCCCACAAGGACCCCCCAGGGCAAAAAATCACTTTAAAAATAGGATTTTACAGCAAAATTGTGGTCTCCTGCGCTTGTTTATATTATAGCCCCCAGGTGGGCCAGGTCCCTGGGGCATGGAGGCATTTAAAATTAAAAACGAGGGGCGCACACGGGGCCCCCTCCTAGGCCTGTTTTTAGCCCCGGGGAGCACCACCTCCCTGGGGCTTTATTTTAATATTGGAGGGGGGATGCGCAGAGCCGCCTCCTCCTGCTTCTAAGAGCCCCGGGGACCCCCCTCTTTTGGCTTTGATATGCCCTGAGGACCACCTCCTCCTCGGGCGATATTGAATAATATGTTTGGGGGCCGTGCAGACCACCTCCCCGGGGCAGGCCCATACACAACAAAGGAGGTGGGCCACATGGCACACTCCTGGAGCCATATATGGCCACAAAAACAAACTACACGTACCCGACATATCACACACACACAGAGGGATGCAGAAATTACTTACACCAGCAACATCAGCACCATAGGGGCGGGATGGCCATCAGCAATGCCACATATACACATAGGGGCCTGGATGCCTACCACTACTACCACCCCTACCCAGGGGGTGCCAGATGCCTACCACTACTACCACCTCTACCCATGGGGGGCTGGATGCCTACCACCACTACCACCTCTACCCAGGGGGTGCCAGATGCCTACCACTACTACCACCTCAACCCATGGGGGGATGGATGCCTGTCACTACTACCACCTCTACCCAGGGGGTGCCAGATGCCTACCACTACTACCACCTCTACCCATGGGGGGCTGGATGCCTGTCACTACTACCACCTCTACCCAGGGGGTGCCAGATGCCTACCACTACTACCACCTCTACCCATGGGGGGCTGGATGCCTGTCACTACTACCACCTCTACCCAGGGGGTGCCAGATGCCTACCACTACTACCACCTCTACCCATGGGGGCTGGATGCCTACCACCACTACCACCCCTACCCAGGGGGTGCCAGATGCCTACCACTACTACCACCTCTACCCATGGGGGGCTGGATGCCTGTCACAACTACCACCCCTACCCATGGGGGGCCGGATGCCTACCACCACTACCACCCCTACCCATGGGGGGCTGGATGCCTGTCACTACTACCACCTCTACCCAGGGGGTGCCAGATGCCTACCACTACTACCACCTCTACCCATGGGGGGCTGGATGCCTACCACTACTACCACCCTTACCCAGGGGGTGCCAGATGCCTACCACCACTACCACCCCTACCCATGGGGGGCTGGATGCCTGTCACTACTACCACCTCTACCCAGGGGGTGCCAGATGCCTACCACTACTACCACCTCTACCCATGGGGGGCTGGATGCCTACCACTACTACCACCCTTACCCAGTGGGTGCCAGATGCCTAACACTACTACCACCTCTACCCAGGGGGTGCCAGATGCCTACCACTACTACCACCTCTACCCATGGGGGGCTGGATGCCTACCACTACTACCACCCTTACCCAGTGGGTGCCAGATGCCTAACACTACTACCACCTCTACCCAGGGGGTGCCAGATGCCTACCACTACTACCACCTCCACCCATGGGGGGCTGGATGCCTGTCACTACTACCACCTCTACCCAGGGGTGCCAGATGCCTACCACTACTACCACCTCTACCCATGGGGGGCTGGATGCCTACCACCACTACCACCCCTACCCAGGGGGTGCCAGATGCCTACCACTACTACCACCTCTACCCATGGGGGGCTGGATGCCTGTCACAACTACCACCCCTACCCATGGGGGCCGGATGCCTACCACCACTACCACCCCTACCCATGGGGGGCTGGATGCCTGTCACTACTACCACCTCTACCCAGGGGGTGCCAGATGCCTACCACTACTACCACCTCTACCCATGGGGGGCTGGATGCCTACCACTACTACCACCCTTACCCAGGGGGTGCCAGATGCCTAACACTACTACCACCTCTACCCATGGGGGGCTGGATGCCTGTCACTACTACCACCTCTACCCAGGGGGTGCCAGATGCCTACCACTACTACCACCTCCACCCATGGGGGGCTGGATGCCTGTCACTACTACCACCTCTACCCAGGGGTGCCAGATGCCTACCACTACTACCACCTCCACCCATGGGGGCTGGATGCCTGTCACTACTACCACCTCTACCCAGGGGTGCCAGATGCCTACCACTACTACCACCCTTACCCAGGGGTGCCAGATGCCTACCACTACTACCACCTCTACTCATGGGGGGCTGGATGCCTACCACCACTACCACCCCTACCCAGGGGGTGCCAGATGCCTACCACTACTACCACCTCTACCCATGGGGGGCTGGATGCCTGTCACTACTACCACCTCTACCCATGGGGGGCTGGATGCCTGTCACTACTACCACCTCTACCCATGGGGGGCTGGATGCCTACCACCACTACCACCCCTACCCAGGGGTGCCAGATGCCTACCACTACTACCACCTCTACCCATGGGGGGCTGGATGCCTGTCACTACTACCACCTCTACCCATGGGGCGCTGGATGCCTGTCACTACTACCACCTCTACCCATGGGGGGCTGGATGCCTACCACCAACAACACCCCCACTCACAGGATGGCTAATACATGACACAACAAGCACACACCAACATAAACAATGCAACATAAAGACATCCCCCCCAACACCATGACAAGCGTGTGTAGACTGTGTCAAATGCCTACAACACTGAACATGACTTTGAACATACAATGTGACCCCCTATCACATATGCGACACATAAATGTGTGTGGCCCCCACAATGCAAGAAGACCATGACCACTGTGGCAATGGGGTCCAACCCCCATCATCACAGTGACCAAAATGTAAGTGTGGGGTCCATAGCTGAAGCACATCTTGAACATTGTGGCAATGGGGTTCAAACCCCCATCATCACAGTGACCAAAATGTAAGTGTGGGGCCCATAGCTGAAGCACATCTTGAACATTGTGGCAATGGGGTTCAAACCCCCATCATCACAGTGACCAAAATGTAAGTGTGGGGCCCATAGCTGAAGCACATCTTGAACATTGTGGCAATGGGGTCCAAACCGCCATCATCACAGTGACCAAAAGGTAAGTGTGGGGCCCATAGCTGAAGCACATCTTGAACATTGTGGCAATGGGGTCCAAACCCCCTTCATCACAGTGACCAAAATGTAAGTGTTGACATTGAAAAAGCTGCAACTGCCAAACTGCATGGATGATTCCTGGTCACAGAACAACAAACACATCAGTGGCAAAGTAGTGCTTGTGTCCCATAGCAACATAGATTGGGGGAGGCAAACACTGCAGTGCAAATAAGACATACCTTTGGCCATGTGCAGACAAACATCACCCATGGGGGCTGACACTGTCAACAATCATCAATGACACAATGACAGAAGTGACCATGATAATGCAGACCCACATATTTGCACCAATGGGCACACAAATGCAGATACCCTGTGGAGACTGTAGATGTGAGGTGAACAGATACCATACCATGGCAGCAATGGGACACACAAACAATGATCATTGTGCTGACTGATGACCTAGGAGTCCCAGGGACAGCAGGGGAAACCCACCAAACAACATACAGCCAATGGCACACTAAAGATATGCCAATGCAGTGGTGCAGATGCACAAACACAAACAGGCAGACCCACACTGCACATCAAACACAACAGGTGAGGGGGGTGCCAGTGTCCCCAGGCAACCACACAACACATGATGAGGCCTGAATACCAATTACACAGATGTGCATACAGTGCCACACAAAGGTAACTCATGGATCCAAACACCCTATGTGGACAATCAGGCATTGTTAGATGAGAGGGAGCACAAATCACACATGTCACACAAGCATGTAGGAACAGCAACTGACACAGCAAGACACAGAGACACCACAGCACTACCCCCAGGGTCCCGACAATGTGGTGACCCTGGGCTGCATTACAATCCCACTGTGATGACAAAGCTAGATGTCGTTCACACTGTGAACCACAGTCATGTGTCCTGAGCAACAAACTACCATCACACCCACACAAGCACAAATCAATCAGCACGGCCAGTAAGCCAAGGCCAACATGGAGGCAGGGGTCTAGCCGTGCAACAACTCTCATCTGCACACACTCAACACCACACACCTCGACCTCCAACAATGTGCAGCAGTGAAGCCTACATGCACTGGTGACATTGCACATGCACCCATGACAATCCCATGGGTGGTGGTGGGAACCAAGGTGCAGAAACACATCACACATGGCCACTCAACAAGACTCCTGAATGTCTGACACACTGCACACTACGCAGTACATGGACATGATGGCAATACCACACCAACCAATGGGATCCCAGCCACAGTCCCACACCAATGAAGAAGCCAAGGTCACCCACAAAGAACACACATAGACAACTACCAACATTGCAGCCCTGACCCTGAGGAGTGCCAGCAGTCACACACACAACGTGTCACAATCACTGAAAGCTAACACAAACTGGAAATCACATGACAGGTGTAAACAACAAGTACCAAGGGGAATCCTGACTGTGACCCATCTGCGTCTGCCCACAAACTCAGCCCTGACAGCAAACACACCTATGGGTGACACCCTGATGACCAGTAATGTGCCATGCACCCACATCACAGAGAACCCAGGGAGAAGACTTTGGGGAACATAGGTCAACTCAGCAAGCATCACAAACAGGAACACCACTAGGGATCCCAGCATGCACAGCAAAATGGAAGTGAACACACAGACATGCTCATACAACACACACCTTGGGCGCAGGCGATGTCCCAGGAGTACACACTGCCATGAGGGGACTCCACTCCTGTGTGAGGAAAGCTGTGCCATATGTTGCCTCAGTAGGGCTCCATCATGTCAGCAGAACACTTGGTCACACAGTCAACAATTTGCACCAAATGAAGGCTCCCGTCACATCAGCCTGGTCATGGGAGTGTCAACGAAATCATCAGCACATGTATAGCAAGTTGCACTGACAACACAGATGAGTCCTTCCCCATTGATGCCCAAACCTGCATGTCCAGTGGAGATGGCCACACGGTCAGGGAAGTAGACTAATTGAACAATGGCAAGCACAACAGATGTGCAGGGGTGGAAGCCACAGATGTGACATTGCTAATGTAAGTAGGAAATCCCATTGCTAAATATTGAAAACATGACACCCTCAGATGCTGCTAAGGATGACATGGATACACCACAGGATAGGACACATTCCCCCTGGACCACATGGGTTCCTGAACAGTAACACTTCATTTTCATGAGACCAAATATCACCATCACTGCAGCAAGGGCATGGTTAGCATCATCAACATCATGTACATCAGAAGCAAAAGCACTAGAGAACAGAAAGTTGCTTTATTCAGCATATGTGGGTTCAAAAGTTGAAGTCCAGTAAAAAAGAAACAAAGGCCAATGGCCAGTCCATCCTGAAAGTCAAAACAGGGTGACAGTGGCAGATGTCACCCTACGCATGCCTGCACTGATAAAAACCAGGGACAATCCCCTCGGAGGGGCATACGGGGGGCAGGCCAGGCACCGCAGGGACAGGATCAGGGCTCACCAGAAGGAGGCAGGGAAGGGGTGGTGGGTGCTGGAGAGCCACTGACAACTGCAGTGGAGGTGTCTGACATGGTGTGTGCCGGCACAACTGGGGGCATGACTCAGATGGTGTGGGTGCCGGCACGACTGCAGTGGACCGTGCAGATGGAGTGGACAGGTTCACCACTGCAGTGCCCAAGTCAGACAGGGTGGTAGTGGACTCCACTGCAGTGCCTACCTCCAGGGGAGGAGAATGGGGATCAGGTAAGGTGGGCAGGACAGAGGGGGAGGACACCGTCTCCACACCAGTGGCACAGACAAGCGCAGCGGGGGGTGTGGGTCCGGAAGAGCAAGTGGCAGGGGGAGAAGGCCTGATCTTTTTGGGGATGGTGTATCTGTGGGTGGGGGAACCTGGGGCAGGGTGTGGTGGGGGCACCTGTGGAGTGGGGGCCTGAGGGATGGAGGAAGGAGGAAGGAGACTTGGTGCCTGAGCTGCAGGGCGGCGGCGGGGTCTTGCTCTTCCGGGTCCGGGGGGACTTGCGGATGGGGGCGTCAGTTGGTCTGCGCCTGGGGGAGGGTGTCCGGGGGCGAGGGGCACTCCGCTCCGTGTGGGTGGGCTTCCTCTTCCCCCTGAATGCTGGATCAGCTGGATTGGAGGGGAAGAGGCCGAGGTCACTGAGGAAGAGCCGCTGTGTCTTTGGGGTTGCAGGTGAGGCAAGGGAGGGAGCTTTGGAGGGAGAGGCAACTGAGGACTGCGCAGTGCTCGTGGATGCGTGTGTGTGTGCCTGGGCCCCATCCCCTGTGAGTGTGGTTTCAGTTCCCTGACTGTGCGTGCGTGTGCGTCTTGTTTGTGGTGTGTGTGTCTGTGTGCTGCTCGTGTCTGTGCTGGTGTGTGCCTGTGCCGGTGTGTGTGTGCTTGGACAGGTAAGGTGCTGGGGAGTGTGGATGGGGCAGAGGCAGGAGGGGTGAGGGACTGTTGGAGGAGGGACACTGCTGCCGTCAGTGAGGAGTCCATGGACCTATTGCCCCTCTGTAGGGCAGACATGCCCGATGAGATGCCCTCCATGAATGACACCAGCTGAGTCAACAGAGTGGTGTGTGCATGGAGGACACTCAGCATCGCTGTCTGCCCTACATGGAGCTGGCGAAGGAGGTACACAGACTCCTCACTCAGGGCAGCAGGGGACACAGGGGCAGGGGTGCGGTGCCGGCCCGAAGGAGACACGCTCCCGAACATGGGAGCCTCCACGGACCTCGGGAATGGGAGCCGATGGGAGGGCGGTGGTGGTGGTGGTGGCGCGGACAGCAACACTAGCTGGGGTGTGGTGGCTGCTGACACCCGCATCCACAAGGGAGTCATCCTCCGAGCTGCTGTGGTCCTCAGCTGAGGGGATGGTGCTGAGGACTCCTCGGTGTGGCTCCCCTCGCCCTCCGTGCCACTGGGTCCCTCCGACCACTCCTCGGCTGCTGACCCAGTCTGGCTCTGCGGCTCCTCCTGGTCCGTGGAGCTGTCCCCTCCTGTGGCCGTGGATGTATCTGCAAACAATAGGGAAACAGACAGACATCAGTCACCTGCACCGAACGCACACACCACAGTAAGTACAGCACATTACAGAGCAAGCCCTGGCATCCTTAGTTGAACATTGCCAAAAGTGCCCAAACAGAATAGGAGAAGCCAATTGTCAGTCTTATGGTCAACCATGGCACTCACATCCCTCCTGGCCTTGCACCCATCTGTCTGGTGTCTGTTGGATGGCAATACCCCAGTGTGGACACATGCACCACCTACACAGTAGTTGGACAGTGCAGAAAACACGTTGAAGCATGTGAACATTCACACATCACAACTCTTGCCACTGAGTCAGTACAGGTGTCCGGATGAAAGGGATGCCCAGTGTCAAATATGAAATGCATGTGATGCATACCAGCGACAGACACCATGATGCACCCGTGTCCTGATAGCCATTGCCACAATGGTGTGCATGTAGCACATGTCACTCCCCTGCAGGATCACTCATAGGAAGTAACATGCCATGGCACAGGCATGCCTGCTAAGTCATACATCACTGTCTCCAGTCACATGGGCAGGGCAGCCAGACAACAACAGTCTGCACTGTGTCACAATAGTAGGTCATGGGGAATGCAAGTCCTGGAGCTGAACAAGTGCACATGTACATCCCCCACACACCACATCATCTGAACCCTTATCTGTCCAGGTCATACCGATTGGACATATGGGAGACCTGTAACACAACCCTCTGAACCTGAGCACCTCACAATCTGCTGTGAATGGGAAACAGCTGCCTGAACTTCACATTCGCATACCCCAGTCTGCACGGTCAGGTGATCAAAGACCTATATGTCACACAAGTATCGTCTCCTATGGTCACATCTCCGGTGGCATGCTGAGCCCCAACCGAGAAACACCCCAGCAGTCCTGACAATGAAGCCACAGCACACTAACACAGAGGCAGACACCTGAGGGGACATATCACTGAGCATAACGTGTCAGCTGATACACGGGAGTGGGAGTACAGAGTGTATTGTATGGCCTGGAGTAGGCATGACTGTCCTGCCCCACATGAATGAGGGATGAGCCCTGGACAGTAGGCAGCTGGCTAAGTATGTGTGACACACGTAATATACACACTCCTGGGGCCCAAACATTGTTCCCACCCGCAGCATGGGTGTGTGCCAGATACCCCAGGCACATGTGGTGGATCAGCTCAGCAATTGGACCACATATCAAAGTAACACGCAGATTACATGTCAGAACACAGGCATTGTGTAAGCAATGGACCCACCCATGATGCCCACCACAGAGTTAGGGGAACAGATGCTGTCCCCCACCTTGCGTCAAGCAAACTGCAAGGACACAGTACCCAAGTGACACAATTCCCTGACTGCAAGGGCCACACCTGGGTATCAGATGAGGAGTGGGCAGTGCACAATCGAGGGACATGGGTCCTGGACCACATGACTGATGTACTGTGGAAGTTTAACCAGGCCAGAGGAGGGCACATAGCATGGCAGACAAAGTTCACAATGCAGTCATGGACTCAGCCCCTCCTTGCTGCTCTCTGGCCTTCAGCTGCCCATCCAGATCAAGGAAGACCACCGCCAGGATCCTGAGCATGTGGGGGGTCAGGGTCCGGTGTCCGCCCCTCCTGCGATGAGGCGACAGCTTCAGCTGGACCCGTGCGATCCTCCGGGTCCAGCCCCGAAGGTCCTGCCAGCTCTTCTGGCAGTTGCGGATCCGGCGCTTGTAGTCCCCCACGGATCTCACTGCCCGGACGATGGTCAGCCATATCTTCTGCTTCTGGTAGGCATCAACCTGTGAGGATGACAAAGTGAGAATGCCATTACTACACATGCCGACATAGTGAGATGGGGCACCTTCTTGCCCCACACCAATCGCACAGCTACATTGCGCCTCCATGGCATACTGTTCAACTTTTACTCCATTGTTGATCCTTTTTCACCTTGTACTCCAACGTTTAAAACCTCTGTTGTTGCTCAACTTATACTCTGTTCCACACGCAGGATGTAATGCCGTCATTAACTCTGGTGCCGTTTGGGCAAGGCACTCACCAATGTGCACGCATTCTTGGAGAATATTTGGACGAGTTTGGATAAAACATGAACAGAAGGTGTGCATCCCATCCCCACATTTGTTTGTCATTACTACACATGCAACATATCCGTGCATTACACAGTTGGATATACATGTCTCAATCACAGGGGCACATGATGTACACAGGCAGTGCAACGATGGCTATGGACAGTATGCCAGCAGTTACTACATGGTATCATTGCCTGGGAAGTAAAACCTTGTTTAAATGCACTGTCACTGCACTATACCTGTTCAGTGCATGTAACTACACACTATGGGGGGTGACAACTACTCAGTGAGCATGCTAGCCAGTGGCGTGCAGACTGTTAGCCTTGCTAGTCAGACAACATGCACATTTAGTAAGGCAGTGGACAGCACACTCACCTGCTCCCCTGCTTTCCCATACAGCTTGCTGTACTGTGGAAGGAGGCTGTCCAGCAGGGCCTGGTTCTCCTCAGTGCTGAAGGCTGGGGCTCTCTCCACAGTACGTGCCATTGCAGGGTCCAGAGGGTGCAGATACCGCAGCAGTGGTGGTGGCAGATGTCGTCCTGGAGCATGTAGTGCAGGCAAGTGAGCTCTCAGGGGAACAGCCAGCATTATATGTGTGCTGCAGAGGCAGATACTGTCCCATGTGTCCAAAGTGATAGGTCCAAGACGTTTGCATCTTCTGAATCTGGCCAATCCATGGAATTGCACCACTTACACACGCCCACAGCATCCTTCAAAAGTTCAACTTCATGACACCCATGAATTTGCAACATTGTTGTGGGTGACCAACTGAATTTCCAGCATCAGACTCGTTCAAGATTTGAAAACGCGTCCGTTGCCAGGCCAGGCCATAGCCAATGGGTGCGCACCGATCTGTCCATTGCTGTTCAACGTGTACCCGGGATACAACGCGTACCCGCACACATTGAATGCAATGGGCCGGCCGGGCACACCGATCGGTCCATTGCTGTTCAACGCGTACCCGGGATACAACGCGTACCCGCTCACATTGAATGCAATGGGCCGGCCGGGCACACCGATCGGTCCATTGCTGTTCAACGGGTACCCGGGATACAACGCGTACCCGCTCACATTGAATGCAATGGGCCGGCCGGGCACACCGATCGGTCCATTGCTGTCCAACGCGTATTGCGAATACAACGCGTACCCGCTCACATTGAATGCAATGGCCAATGTGTGCGCACCGATCGGTCCATTGCTGTTCAACACGTATTGCGGATACAACGCGTACCCGCTCACATTGAATGCAATGGCCAATGTGTGCGCACCGATCGGTCCATTGCTGTCCAACGCGTATTGCGAATACAACGCGTACCCGCTCACATTGAATGCAATGGCCAATGTGTGCGCACCGATTGGTCCATTGCTGTTCAACGCGTACCCGGGATACAACGCGTACCCGCTCACATTGAATGCAATGGGCCGGCCGGGCACACCGATCAGTCCATTGCTGTCCAACGCGTATTGCGAATACAACGCGTACCCGCTCACATTGAATGCAATGGCCAATGTGTGCGCACCGATCGGTCCATTGCTGTTCAACGCGTATTGCGAATACAACGCGTACCCGCTCACATTGAATGCAATGGCCAATGTGTGCGCACCGATCGGTCCATTGCTGTCCAACGCGTATTGCGAATACAACGCGTACCCGCTCACATTGAATGCAATGGCCAATGTGTGCGCACCGATCGGTCCATTGCTGTCCAACGCGTATTGCGAATACAACGCGTACCCGCTCACATTGAATGCAATGGCCAATGACTGCGCACCGATCGGTCCATTGCTGTCCAACGCGTCCATGTACAAGTCGCTGGCATATGTCACCATGCCTGTCACAGGTGAACATATGCCAGCCACATATACTTCCCAGGGAGTGAGGGGCACACCTACAACACCACGGCCTGTCCTCACTGTGTCCTAAGGCATGTAAGGCTGCATTACCTATTCCGTGTATCGGGGTGAACATGTTGTTCTGTGGGTGTCACTTGGGGGCAGCCACTCCCAGGCTGTGCACGTGTTCATGGGGACAGAATCCTTGGTGTTTCGTGTACATGACCACTGTGATGTGCAACTGTTCATTTCTGAGCATGTGGCATGGTCACATTTCACGGTGGTGTATGTGTATGTCATGTCACATACCCCCTGAGTCCCATGTGGGACGGTATGTACGTCCCAGGGTGACACATTGCCACAATAGTGATGGTCCTCCACAGTCTGTGTGCATGTTGTGTTTACAATGTCTCTGATTCCATGTGCACAATGGGAGACAGTCTCCACATCCACGTTGTTTGTGCCTGGACTTTGATGTTGTGCGTGTGTGTGTCACAGACGTCCATGTCTGTCCTGCCGAGGCAACAGGGACCACTACCTGTGGGGGTCATGGTTGTTTTGCTGTGGTGTATTCATGATACACCATGTCATGCCAGTGTCCATGTGGCAATACAGGGTCCCTGGGAATCTACCTGTCGTTGAGCTGTGATGCCTGGGGCACATCTGTCCTCACATGTCACTGTGGGGTGTGTTTGGAACGTGGCAGCAGGAGATGGGAACTGTGACACGGCCTCATGATATCCCATGGCACAACCTGGGACTTGTTGATGCCACTTGTTGAACTGTGATGTTAGATGTTGGCCATGTATGTGCCATACATGTCCTTACGGAACTGCACACATCATGTACTTGTGCCTCATAATGATGTATCATGTGATATTGAGTATGGTCAATGCCACATATGTGGGGTGACTGACAATCTTTCTTTCTTCACCTATGCACTGCAGGGCACCAGCTGTCCATAGACCATTCCCTGACCTTGCAACCATGGTGGAACGGGACTGCATCCGACGGTACCGCTTCACCAGACCGCTGATTGAGGTATTGACGGTGCGGTTGGCCCCACATTTGCAAGCTGGCCGGACATACCCTAAGGTGATGGCAGCCCTACACTTCTTTGCCACCGGTACCTTTCAACACACTGTGGCGACTGCTGGTGGGATGTCACAGACCATGTTCAGCCGTGTGCTCCGCGATGTTTTGGAGGCTATGTTGATATACCTGAACCAGTACATCTATTTCCCTAGACTCCAACAACTCACTGATGTGAAGAGTGACTTCTATGCCCTGGGGAGGATGCCGCATGTCATTGGCTCCATTGATGGGACGCATGTTGCTTTGGTACCACCACAGGCCCAAGAGCAGGCATACAGGAACCGCAAACACTACCACTCGGTCAATGCACTGGTGGTATGTCTTGCAGATATGAGCATCTCACACGTCTGTGCCTGTTTCCCCGGTTCTGCACACGATGCCTACGTGATGAGGAGTAGTCGCATCCCGAGGATGATGTCACAGATGCGGAACCAGCGTGCCTGGCTTGTTGGTGTGTACTGACTTTGTACCATTGTGTGTGTTCTGCAATGTAGTGTTCCACACTCTTTTCCAACTCAGCTAATGTTCAATTGTCTGTATGTAGGTGACTCCGGATACCCCAACATGCCGTGGTTGCTGATGCCCCTCAGGAACCCTGTGACACCAGCCCAGATGCGCTACAATGAGGCACATGGTCGGACCAGGAGAGTGATTGAGCGGACATTTGGTCTCCTGAAGAGCCGCTTCCGCTGCCTGGACAAGACAGGAGGGTCCCTCCCATATGCCCCAGAAAAGGTGTGCAAGATTGTCATCGTCTGCTGCATGCTACACAACCTGGCAGTGCGGAAGGAGTTGCCTCTCATCCTGGATGACGATGACCAACATCCGCCACCTGTGGAGGATCCTGGCCTGGACCACGATGCCAGTGATGATGATGATGATGATGATGGTGATGTCCGCACACAGCTCATCACCAACTTCTTCAGCTGAATGTGAGTATCCGGAGATGTCATGTCAATGATGTGAGTATGCATGATATGTGTTGGTGGTGCTCTGGTGCTGTTTGAGTGTGTCCATGTGCTACATGACTGTATGCGTGTAGCGATGTGTCCTTACAGGTAGTCTGTACTCCCAACAGTGTTGACATGCTAACTTGGTTCTGGGTGGGTATCTTGTGACATGTATTGGGCATGAGTATTGCAGTTCTGTCCTGTTCTTCAGTGCTTTTGACTGTGTTTCATTTCTGTCCTTCACAGGGTACTTTCAGAGTCGTTTGGTCAACTGTGATCCCCGACACCGTGATCCGACTTCCAGGGTGGTAGCAGTCGTGTCCCAACAGGTGATGTGCGCCACACCCATGGACTTCCTTCCTTCTACACTTGTTGACTGTGTGCCCGCTGCCAGGTGGGATTACCTTGCATCTGTAGTGGTTACAACATGTTGCAAATGTGTAATAAACCTGTGCTTCACTTTGTGATGTGTGTTGTCTGTGGTCACACATCTGACTGACATTTGCTTACTGCACCAGTGGGCTAGTTGACAAAGACTGTGAATAGGTGTTGTGTCTGTGCATTGCACCGTATTTCCTGGCAACATCAGTGTAGGCGATGAGTCAGATGGCCTAGGTGTGTATATGTTGTGTAGGCCTGGTGGTGTGTCTCCCTCATATGTGTCACGTTGCCATGACACACATGCCTGTGTTGTACTTGCTGTAGCAGTTAGCATGCACAGTGTAATTTCGCAGGTCATCATCTCCATGACAGAAACCACGTTGGAATCACAACAGAGGCAGGTATGGTGTATTAGTGTGTTTATTGTCATACATGTGTGTGTATAGTGCACAGGATGGTGGGTGCTGTACATTTTGATTGCAATCCAAAGTTCCTAGATGAATTGGAAGTCCTGGTAGCAGAAATGTCCTGAATAAAGTCCACAGTCATCTGATACATTGGTCCAACTTGTACTCCCCATGTCATGTGGGGGAGTTGTGTTGCAGTCAACAGGGTGAACAGTTTGCGCACAAAGGTGATTATCCAGAACAGGTTTTGGCTTCCTGGGGGTTGCACATGGCCATCGGCCTCTCAGTTGCCCCTCCTCAGACGACCCCTCTTCTTTGGGGGGGGACCCTCAAGTGCAGGCTGCTGCGGTGCAGGGGACTCTCCGCCAGAGTCATCCTCCCTCCCTGTGGCAGTTGCAGTTGTTTCAGCACCAGATGTTATGGGCACACAGGGAGGTGTTGACTGGTTGCTGCTCATCTGGCGGAGGCATTGTAATATGTCCCTATGCACCGCCGTCATCTCTTGCAGTGTGTCCCACTTGGACTCCACGCGGGACATGTGTAAGTCCAAGCATGCATGATGGGCAGCCTGCTGCTGTTTTATGTCCCTTAGGAGCCCCACTGCCTGGCTGAGGTCTCCGGTGCTGGACTGGTACGCATCGGCTATGCGTACCAGTTGTGGGTCATCATGCAGTCCAGACTCCTCTGCGATCAGCGACCTATGTCTCCCACCCCTCCCACCACCCCTGGCGACACGTGCAGTACCTGAGGTGGCACGCACAGGTGACCCTGGGCCCCCTTGGGGGTTGTTGGTGGTGTTGGTGTCCATAGCCCCACGTTGGTCCAGGGTCCCTGTGCTGGTGGTGGTGGTGCTCCTTGGTCTGTCCATGTCGGCAGGGGTGGTATGTGTGTTGACAGTCGTTGGAGGGGTGGGTGCAGGGGCTGCAGCTGGTGGTCCTGCTGGTGCTGCATGATGACTTGCTCCGGAGGTGCCAGGTAGGTCTTCGTCATCCGAGGAGGGCAGAGGCTGTTCCACACCAGTGAGCTCCGTTTCCCCTTGTGCCTGGGACGGGGAATCCTCAGCGTCTGCTGCTGTGTCCCCATCATCACCTGTTTTTGGGAGACACACACAATGTATGTTATGTTTCTGCAGGCATCAATGGTTGACACACCTGACAGTTGTGACTGTACCTCTGGATGCGGGCCTGTACATTGCATTGTCCTAAGTTGTCACAGTCAGAGGTTGATATTGGTGTAGCACATTGTCCTGCATACTTTGGGCATTTCTATATGAATGTTGGGGTGTGTACATGGTCTGCATTGGTTGTATTTGGTTGACATCCGGCCCTCCTTCCCACCCAGCCAGATATTCCACCATGGAACGTGCTTCCATTGCAGGGAGTGCAAGTTGTCTTTCAGGATGTCAGTCAGTGGTGTCCTGCTGTTGGCTGGTGCACAGTTGCCAGCAGGGCCTTGTGCTCCCCACAGCAGTACCCAGTGTCAGCCATCTTGTCAGTTCTTTTCCACTCCCTGTGATGTGCGCATGGTTCAGGGTGGTGTTGATGGGACAGTTGTGGGGGTGACCAATATCTGTGACTACCACTCCCATCATGCTATTGCCTCCACCCCACTTCCCAGCATGCCCATACTTACTTGCTTTTGGGTGGACTTCACTGTGTGTGAGTGTGAGAGCAATGGCAAGATGGCTGACAGTGGTGTCCTGCTGTTGGTTGATGCCCAGTTCCCAGCAGGGCCATGTGCTCCCCACAACTGAGCACCAGTGTCAGCCATCTTTGAAGTGGCTTTTGACTCCCTGAGAGGTGTGCATGCTTGGGTGTGAGCTTGCTGGGCCATGTGGGTGGGGGATGTTGGGCTGTGACTACCACTCCCATCATGCTATTGCCTCCACCCCACTTCCCAGCATGCCCATACTTACTTGCTTTTGGGTGGACTTCACGGTGTGTGAGTGTGAGAGCAATGGCAAGATGGCTGACAGTGGTGTCCTGCTGTTGGTTGGTGCCCAGTTCCCAGCAGGGCCATGTGCTCCCCACAACTGAGCACCAGTGTCAGCCATCTTTGAAGTGGCTTTTGACTCCCTGTGAGGTGTGCATGCTTGGGTGTGAGCTTGCTGGGCCATGTGGGTGGGCGATGTTGGGCTGTGACTACCACTCCCATCATGCTATTGCCTCCACCCCACTTCCCAGCATGCCCATACTTACTTGCTTTTGGGTGGACTTCACTGTGTGTGAGTGTGAGAGCAATGGCAAGATGGCTGACAGTGGTGTCCTGCTGTTGGTTGGTGCCCAGTTCCCAGCAGGGCCATGTGCTCCCCACAACTGAGTACCAGTGTCAGCCATCTTTGAAGTGGCTTTTGACTCCCTGTGAGGTGTGCATGCTTGGGTGTGAGCTTGCTGGGCCATGTGGGTGGGGGATGTTGGGCTGTGACTACCACTCCCATCATGCTATTGCCTCCACCCCACTTCCCAGCATGCCCATACTTACTTGCTTTTGGGTGGACTTCACTGTGTGTGAGTGTGAGAGCAATGGCAAGATGGCTGACAGTGGTGTCCTGCTGTTGGTTGGTGCCCAGTTCCCAGCAGGGCCATGTGCGCCCCACAACTGAGCACCAGTGTCAGCCATCTTTGAAGTGGCTTTTGACTCCCTGTGAGGTGTGCATGCTTGGGTGTGAGCTTGCTGGGCCATGTGGGTGGGGGATGTTGGGCTGTGACTACCACTCCCATCATGCTATTGCCTCCACCCCCTTCCCAGCATGCCCATGCTTCCTTCCTTTTGACTCTGCTTCCCTGTGGGGTTGTGTGCCTGTGCTGACAAGATGGCTGACAGTGTTATCCTGGGGTTAGTTTTGCTGCAAGTCCCATGTGTGTCCCTGTGCTTCACACTGCATGACCCAGGGTTGTGGTTCTTTGTGGGATATTTGATTAGAGTGTGAGGCAATGCATTCTCCCAGGTGAGTTGTGTGGAGTTTGTGTTAGGGGTGTGTGTGAGTGGAGCTGCTGGTAACTATGGTCAGTGCTGTCAGTCCTCCTTCCCACCCAGCCAGATTTTCCACCATGGAACGTGCTTCCGTTGCAGGGAGTGCAAGTTGTCTTTCAGGATGTCAGTCAGTGGTGTCCTGCTGTTGGTTGGTGCACAGTTGCCAGCAGGACCTTGTGCTCCCCACAGCAGTAGCCAGTGTCAGCCATCTTGTCAGTTGTTTTCCACTCCCTGTGATGTGAGCATGGTTCATGGTGGTGTTGATGTGCGCATTGTGAGGGTGGGCAATATCTGTGACTACGACTCCCATGATGCTATTGGCTACACTGACTTGCCCAGCATACACAGGATTCCTTCCTTTCAGTGGGCTTCACTGTGAGGTGGTGTTGTAGTGGTGGCTACATGTCTGGATGTGTTTGTTAGTTATATTTGTGCCACTGCCTAGCTGTAGTTGTAGTTGTGTTTGTACATGTGATGACACAGTTACATATCACTATGACATGGCATGTGTTGTGTTTATCTGACTGACATACACATTTTGGGATGATTCTGTTCTGGTTGGTGTGTATTTGCTAAGGGTGCATGGTTTGACTCTCCCCTTGACAGTGTTGTGTGTGTATTGTCGCACCATATTGTGTACATTTGTTGTGTACTCACCAGGCTCTGGGATGTTTTCTAGTCCATATACGCTCACTGGTGGTAGGATGGCCCGCACCTTCTCCTCCCAGGGCCTGAGGTATACTGGTTTGGCAGGAGGGCCACTGCCGTTGTGTTGGCTCAAGAGGTAGTCCTTCTTCAACAGCTCCCTGACCCTCCTGCGCACGTCATACCACCTGTTCTGGATGTCTCCCTTTGTGCGCAAACATGGTGATTGTGCATTCACCCTGTCGACAATCCTCTCCCACATCTTGGTTTTCTGCGACTTGGGTGTCTGTTGGACCAGTGTACCAAACAGCTGTGGCTCTACCCTGAGGATCTCATCTACCAGGACTTCCAATTCACTATCTAGGAACTTATGATTCTTCTTTGGGGGCATGGTGATGGGTGGTGATGGTGAGTGATGTGTGTGTTGGTGTGCAGGTGAGGGTGTGTGAGTGTGTGTTTTGCTGGGTGTATGTGAGGGTGCTATTTGTTGAGGTGCTGATGGTGTGTGGCTTGTGTGATGGATGAGCTGTGGGTGGGTGTGTGGTTGCTGTCTGTTGAGTGCTGGCAGGTAATTTGAAATTGCAAAGGATCATGGTAGGGATTTGTGTCCTTTATATGGGTGGAGTTGTGGGTGTGTCTTTGTTCCCTGTTCCCCCCCCCAGTATTTATTGCCTTGTTTGGCCTTTTTTTGTGTGTTTTTCCCTTAGTACTTTTTGTGCATGTAGGAGACGTTCTTGTGACCGAGTCGGACCATGCAGTTGTCTCGTACGTGCTTCTCCGAGTCCTTCACGCTGTGTTTGTGCTGTTTTCTATGCTGCGTACGCGTCGGTCGCGGTGTATTGGGTTGCTTCGGCTCGCAGTTTTGTATGCGTGTCGGTCGTACGGCTTGGCCTCCGTGCGACTCGGTCGTGTTTTCCACGCGTTGCATCGTACTTGGCGGGTAGGACTTCGCGGGTACATTTCGTTCGGGATTCTTCCTGGTGCGTGTCGGTCGGTTCGATTCGCGTGGTTTTCCGGCCGGATAGCTGTTTTCCGCGCGGTTCGGTCGTTCGGCTTGTGTTCCGTACAAGTCGGTCGGATTTTGCACGCTTCTCATCGTACTTTGCGGGTCGGGCTGCACCGGTACGTGTCGGTCGGAAGGAATTCCGGCTCCGAGTCGGTCGGTACATTTTCCGGCCCGAATCGGAATCGGCCCCTCAGTCTTGAATATAGCCACTCACACACCTACTCAGTTAATCAAACACCCACTCAAACAGCCACTTACTCCCCATACAGCCACTTTCACATCCACTTACTCACCCGTACAGCCGCTCACACAGCCACTCAGTCACCCATACAGCCACTCACACGCCCACCCCTACAGCAACTCACACAGCCACCCACTCACCCATACAGCTACCAACACACCAATTTATTCACCCATACAGCTACTTACACACCCACTTATTTACCCATACAGGCAATCAAACACCCACTCGTTCACACAGCTGTACAGCCACTCACACACCCACCCATACACTGATACAGACAGTCACAAAGCCACTCAGATGA
Organism: Calotriton arnoldi; assembly: GCA_963921515.1. NCBI lineage: Eukaryota > Metazoa > Chordata > Amphibia > Caudata > Salamandridae > Calotriton > Calotriton arnoldi. The sequence goes on along the minus strand of CAWUFW010008795.1, from coordinate 316,655 downwards.
CATATGTTAGAAACAGTATAACTCATTAGCAGTTCAGAAAGAATAGTGATTTAACTTATGATGTAGCTTGGTATATATCTTTAAGTCTCAGAAATATTTACAAAACACTTACACTCACTGGATGATGTCATCAGTGATGTCACTTGAGATGTCATCAGCGACACACACATATATATATATGTATATATATATATATATATATATATATATATATATATATATATATTCACTGAAAAGAAAGGTTACAGGGACGTTATCTTTAGGCTCATATTTCACTCATACAAAACCATAGACATTTAGCAGCTATAGTTACCTGATCTAACTATAACTTACGCCCCTGCATTGCACTGCTCATGACCTCACATATTACATCACTCTTGACATGGTCAGTAACATCACTGATGACATCTCAAATGACATCACAGAGGCACACACACACATATATATATATATATATATATATATATATATATATATATATATATATATATATATATATATATATATCCATTAATTTGTCCACTGATAGTGCACTCTTTACAGCAGGTGCCAGTGTCAAGTGCGGACTGACCCTCGATACTGTATGACTACATTGCCCCCTTTATCTGCTGGTTTGATTTCGATGTGGTCATTTTTCATTAAATCTTCCAAGGCTCTCCGTTCTTCCTGCATAAAACTTTCCTTTGTCCTTTTATTATGTACTTTCTCCATTTGATCCAGTTCCGCTATCACCAGGTCATGGAATGTGTCAATTCTGTTACCAGGACTTAGAGATGGACAGAATTTAGATTGTCCTTTAAATTCTGTACTAATGTGTTTATCCGTAACAATTCCCATTTCTTTCAGAATCTATGATTCTGTTATATCCTCATCATCTAGATTATTCATTAAATCATACGATGTCTTCAAATCCTGTATCTCCAAAATATTAAGTTTGATTTGGGGGGCTGGATTCTGATGTTGTCTGTTTTTTCACATTGCCCATTTTTTAGAAGAATTTAGTCAGTTTCAGCTTACGTACATATTTGTATAGGTCAATTCTTGTTTGGACATGGTCAACTATAAGCATGGGTAACATCGCTAGCGGCACTTAGCCGCTTTTTTGATCCTAAACTAATGGGGTAAAGGTGAAACTGATGGTATGCCTTCATTTATAGTCTGAAACAGTATAAGCGATCGTATACTTGGATATCTTCTTCGTACTATGTAGAGTGAGCACTTAGCCGTGAATAGGGTATTTTGCTACTGGCTATTTACATTTGAAATCAGGTAAATAGAAGGGAAAATGGAGTAACAAATATAGTAAAAAAGAAACATAAAAATGAACTATACAATTAAATTACAATTTACTATGGCGCATGTTAGAATTATTATTATAATTTAATTCCAAGGATGAAATGTAATCCAACATTAAGAGTTTTGTACACTATTGATACATTGAAAATTATGTAAATTTTTTAGATTGATTATTTAGAGTCATAAGAATTTCTGTTAATTAGTTTATATGAACTACAAATCCCACAATGCCTCTTAAAGGGTATAATGTGGGAAAGACTATATGAAGGAGAAACAGAGAAAGGACTCACTATACAATGAGCAAGACCTTTCTGGTTGAAACGCGTAGGTGGTGGTGATGGTGAAAGTTGTACTGAAGAAATAAAAGTTGATTGAAGAAATCACCTTCCTGCAGTGCGGCGTTAAAATTTGTTGGGAGAAAAAAAATTATATATATATATATATTCACTGAAAAAACCATAGGTTTTAGGGACAGTTATAGTTAGTTGGACATTTCACTCGTACAAAACCATAGAAATTCCCCCGTTATAGTTAGTTCAGGTAACTATAACTCGCGCCCCGCAATGCACTGCTGATGACGTCACATATTACATCACTCATGACATGGTCAGTGACATCACTGATGACATCACTGATGACATCTCAAATGACATCACTGATGACATCACTGATGACATCATCCATGTGAGAATTTAATGCATCTTCTCAAACCCTAATATAAGTTTTGATACACCCACTCTAAATTACAGACTGCCATTCTCAAAACCATAGACACTCCAACACCAAAAACTACATACCCACTCACTGATTCTTAGGTCTACACACACACATCCACTCACTCACCTGTACAGTCACTTATACTTACAGTCACTGACCATGTCATGAGTGATGTAATATGTGACGTCATCAGCAGTGCATTGCGGGCGCGAGTTATAGTTACCTGAACTAACTATAACGGGGGAATTTCTATGGTTTTGTACGAGTGAAATGTCCAACTAACTATAACTGTCCCTAAAACCTATGGTTTTTTCAGTGAATTTCAAAGGTTTTTTAAATGCTAATTTCTAACTATAACATATCTGAAACCTATGGTTTTTTCAGTGAATTTCAAAGGTTTTTTAAATGCTAATTCCTAACTATAACATGTCTGAAACCTACGGTTTTTTCAGTGAATTTCAAAGGTTTTGTAAATGACAATTTTTAAATGTATTAATTGTTATATTAATTTTTTTCATACTGATTTACTACATTTTTAGAAACAATTATTTTTTACATATTTTATTTTTTAAATTACATTGTAATTACATTATACATTACATTACAAAAAATACTTTCTCAGAATGAATTACTTTAGTTTAAATACTTTGCACATAGGCAATAGACTTTTAAGTACAGTAGTTACAGTTGTTGCAATGGGCAACACATTTTCAAACACAATGCAACATTCAGCTCAATGTGAATTTCTAGTTAAATGCAATTAGTTACTTTATGGATTACTTTTCTAACCACAGGACTGGATCCTAGATTCAGTCCTGTTACATCTCATCTTATTTTTCAAGACTAGTTCCTAGGGCCACAACTCATGAGGTCCAATTACACCGGGTTCTGCAGAACTCCTGTTGATTTCCTCAGCAAAAAGTCAATTTTTTGTAAAATTATGTAAGTATATGTCAGCTATGCCAGCAGGTTCTTGGGGTTTCTGTGGAGCAGCCCCAATCTCCTATTAAAGACATGCTGGTGCACAGTCATTTAATTACACCTGGGACATTCAATTGGCTTAGTGCATAGAAAGGGTTCTTCAAGTGTGGATCCTGCAAAGTTTGCACACATAGGGCCTTATTACGAGTCTGGCAGTCCATGGACCGCCAGAGTCGTGGAGGCACAGCGATGGTGGTCCAGCCACTGCTGCACCGGTTGTCCAGCCGTCCCAACACAAGTTGGGCAGTCGGACTGGCATTTCACCGCCTCAGCTGCCAGAGAACCGCCGCTCCCTGGCAGTGGCGCATCGGTCTGAGGGTCAAAATATGCTTGGTGGTGCCCTGAGGCACCGCCAAGCATATTACAATTTTCCTCACTGCCATCACTGTCATGGAGGTTCTTCCTCGATAAAAAGTCTTGCCCTTGTACACGGGGTGCATGCAGGGGGGCACTTGTTGTGCCCCCTGAATTTTTGCACCCCCAATTCCTGCACAGGAAGAAATGCATGACATGGTGCATTTCTCCCTGTGCAGGAATGTGCACTGGTGGTCCCGCTGCAGTGCTGTTTCAGGCTCACAATGATCCTTTAAACAGCACCGCTGTGGGACTGCCATGCTGCCCGCCCACCAGACCACAAAATTACTTGTAATCTGGTGGGCAGTGACAAATTTTGGGGGTGGGGGAGAGTGGCGGTGGCGTGCTGCCCACTCCCACATCGCCAAAAGTCATAATCAGGCCCATAGTAGAAATCAGACTCAACACACATTACCCATGGGTACGATTAGAACTATATCCACATTTATCACATGTTCATGTGATTTTGTGGTTCATTCATTGGAATGTGCCTGCAAACTGTTGTACATTGGGAGTACCAAGTTGGTTTTATGCAAAAGAATTCTAGAACACATGCAGGCAATTAGGGATGTTGATTAATCTTATCCTGTGACAAGACATTTCTTTAAAAAACAGAACAATGACAGCAAAGTACTACTCTTTTTGGCATGGATAGAATTCTAAAGCACATTAGAGACTGGGATCGGGAGAAGCAGTTATGGATTTTAAAGTCACACCTCATCATTGAAGAAAATACGAGAAGCCTCAGTGGTTTAATTAGTGAGGAGGAATTACCAGTGCATATTGGCGCCTGATGGGCGACCATGGGACATTTTTTGAAACTCTGAGTTTGCACTCATTTGGGAACTGTGTGACTTGCACGGAATGGATGTAGGTTTATCATGGATGAGATATCCTGTTAGATTCCCAAGAATAGTATCTGCCTTGTATGCATTTCTGTATATACAGCATGCATTTTGTTAGTAAGTTTTGCAAATATTGATTAACAATAACAATTCTGTAAGAATAGTGAATCTGCATTATGATGGTTATGGAAAAGAAAGTATTTGTTCTCTCTTCTATTGCTCTTTTCTTCCTTTCTTTCTCTTCTCCTTCTGATGTGCAGCTTGACATCTATACAAATATTGATGGAATTTTTTATTGATGGTACATGTGTATATATACTGTTTTAGAGTGTTTTTTTTATCACCCGTCCCCACCCCTCCCCCTTTATCTTTCTTCTTTTTCTGATCCTCATTTCTTTATTTAGCTGTGAGGCCTTTATGGACTCCAAGAAAATGGTAATTAATAAAGCCAAAACCTATATCATGGTATGTGTAAAAAGGTGCACAAGTGTAGATCCTTTTTTAGTGGAGACTCACCAATTACAAGAGTCAGTTCTTTTTGCTACATAGGGATCCTCTTTTTGAGCACTGGCACATGGACTAGACAGGTCAAAAATTCTAGATCTAAGATGAGTAGGAAATTCCTAAGGATTTTTAGGTTTGCCCGAAGGTTGGGTTGCCGACCGGTCAAGGAAATGGCCGAAATTTACAAGGCAAGGGGGGTGTCCACTGCGATATATGGGGAGGTGGCTTATGGGATTACACCCCTAGTAACCCACTTCAAGTTGAAGAGAATTCCTCTGTAAAACGTTTGCTATGTCTGTCTGTCTCAGCTTCATCTCTGATTGCAATTTTTGGAAGATCAGCTTCTATAGAAACCTTTATTACTCTGGCTTTCCATTTGGTCTAGAGCTGAAACAAGCTGCGCAAAAGCAGTCATTTTGGACTGTCTTGCCCTGGACCATGTCTCCAACATCCCCTGGCTTTATATATATATATATATATATATATATATATATATATATATATATATATATATATATATATATATATATATATATATATACATCTTTTAGTACCTTTATACAACATGTCTGTACTACAAAATCCTCTAAAAGTTATATCTCTTAAAGGTTTTATTAAAACAGCTTTTTTAAGCATAGGCATGACCTTAGAATGAGTGAGGATCTGGGGAAACCAACTGTTGCTTTTTATATGCCAACCAATCCTCAGGAGGGTTGTTAGCGCTATTTGTCCCTTGTTAATAATATTCAGCACTGATTTGCCCTGATAAGACTACGTGTGGGCATAGTGCATCAATTAGTTGCCTTCCCCGAAATGAGGGTGTGTCTGCCGGTATATTTACAAGAGTTGCCGCTAACCAGTTTTTGCGTTGGTTAGCGGCAATTTTCTTAACGCTGTCTATCGCTGAACACTATCGCCCTGTAGCTGCAGCGAAAACTGCCGCTAACACTAGCGTCAAAGTGATAAAGAATTTGACGTTAGCGAGAGAAAAGTGACGAAAGGCTAATTAATGGCAAAAATAATCACGTTAGTCAGCCAACGTCACTTTTCAGCCTCTAGAGGCAAAAATAGCCTATAAATCCACCTCCAATGAAATAAAGAAAATAAAAACAATGGAATGCAGAATGGAACTGCCTGGGCCAAGTTCAGCACAGGTCAACAACCCCCCCAAACCCCCCCCTCCAACAGCCAGGTTGACCAGCCAGAGTCCCAGGGGAAGAGGAAATGCAGAACCAGGGCCTCATTTATGAAAAGAGGTGCATCGCTGGGGAAAACCAGTGATGCAGCACTTTTCATAGCGCCATCCTTGCGACACCATGGCAGGCGATGCCTGGAAGTGTGGACAGTCTCCGGGGCCCAGAGGCCTCGCTGGGCCTGCGTTTGACACCCAGAGTGGGAGGCGGCAGTGCTGTGGAGTCCCTGTGGGAGGCGGGACGCGTCGGGCCCAAGCCTATGGGCCGTAGTGGTAGACATTGAGGTGTCGGCAATCGCCCTTACCTGGTGACAAAGTCTGGCAGGTCGCATGGAGACACAGTGCTGATCTGTGTGAGAAGACTGCCTGGTGCCCCTTGGAGCTGTGATCCTGCGCACTGACGTAGGGAGGTCTGCATTGCATAAAAGCACCACCACTACACCGGGGTGCACGTAGGAGATTGCCAATGGTGGCGTTATGTGCTGGATTGAGGCCCTAACATAGGTGCACTGTTTCAGAGGCTCAAATCCTTCGTGCCACAGAGACAGGCAGGACCTTTCACCTACATTGGCCCTCCCTTTACAAATAACGAGCAACAGAGTCTGTCCCTTATCTGACGTGTGCTCTGGGTGCAGAAGACGGTCCATTCTAAATACGTCATATCCATGTCCAAAAGTGACTAACCTATTTCACAACGAGTTCTTAGACAAAGACCCTTCGCTCTTGGCATTTTCCCTAGCACAGGATTATTGATTTCTCCAAGGACTCATTAAATATGCATGAACCACTATTTCCTAAGGGTTCATTCCTGACGTCTTCCTCTGACCGACTGTACGTCAATACTAACATTCCACGGCATCTATCAGGTATAAATATACCTCCCTTTGCCCAAGCAAACTAGAGAGGACCGAGACTTTCCATGCCGACACTCTGATGTGAGACGCTGCAACCTGCATCATGCCACAGCTCCAGCTGGCAGAGGTCCATCCACCCATCCTGGGGTGTCCAGCTCAACACCAGGATGAAGTCCCACTAAGGTAATGGGGTTAGACTAAATCCTAGGGGATTCTTGGCTCTCTAAGACCTACACACATGCTAGGTACACTTAGGTACATCTAGTTAGGCATCATAGGGGTATAGGCTTTATCTTAATGCATTCTGCATTTCATGTATATGTTCATTACTATTGCACAATGGTAAAACTGTACCATGCATTTTTATTTAACTGCACTGCTGGCCATATTTCTCTGCTACTGTCCAACAGTTGTCGCAGCACATATAACCAGTACTAGAACAACAACTGTGCAATAAATTTTATTGTAAACACATCCGACTGTTTTTCTATGTACTTCTCTGAGATGAGTGACTGAATGAAAAGTAGTATATTGTTTCCACGATCCTGAGGGATCAGGGTTTTATGTTATGTGGTTGCCAGAAACTATTCCCTTGTCTTCAAGAAGTTTCTAGTGGCCTCTGAGCTAGCTGGCACAGGTAATTAAGTTTAATATAATCGATAGGGACATACCGACCTTAGTCCTACATCAAACCTATGTTATATTATTCCAATGCGCAGAGCCTATTAGGGAAATAGGAACTACATGACGCCCAAACGTGAATTTGGCACTTATTTAACAGTAGAATCTGAGTAGTTCAGTCATGCTTATTCTCAGAGACCCCTACTCACAAAACGCCAGAGACGTCTGGAGTGGGTAGGCACAAAATTCCGCCACAGCTGAGTAGGCAATCTTCCTATGTATTGGCTGTAGGTTAATCAAGCTTGAAGGAAAAAGTTCCCGAACAATTGTGCCTTTTAAAACCTTATCTTAAAACCCTTTTTTAGGACATTTTGTTTTCACAACACAATGTCTGTCGAGGCAGCTGCTCCTGTCACTGGGACACAGGTCTCAAACGACGAAGAGGAAGCAAATGCAATACATTTTGCACCCAAAATCAGGCATACACTCACACAAAAACCCCTCAGACATGGTTTAACAGACCGAGAGGGTACAGTGATATTAATAGAGGCACACGAAGATTATCAAACAGATGTGTTCTATTCTTGGGTTACATTCCCAGCAGTAAATGCAACAACTCGACTTTTCATTCTTACATACATGAAAAAGTCTCAGCGGTCTACACTCCGTTCGAGGAGATTAAGATTCCGCACACTGACCAGGACCACAATTTCTGGTTTAATGGCACCCTACAACAAATAAATAAAAGCAGGTTCGGTCCACTAGGTAGACCAGGAGCTACAAGGCCAATATTAGCTGGCTACACACCACATCCTGACATTGACATAATGCCACAAGATGCACTGCTCTTACAACACAAAGAGTTGGTAAAACTCTTAAAGAGCCATGACGCAACTCGTCATGAGGACACTTGGTGTCCAGCCCACAGTAGCTACAAATAACACGGCTCCAACACAGAGCACCGCTACTAAAATCACTCCACAAACATTACACACAGTAATGGGCAAACTGCCCACAAAATGTGAACAGATTCCTTTCTGGGTAGCTTAGAAAATTACCCAGTTAGAAGCAGTATTTCCAAATACCACACCATTTGAAAGCATATAATGCTAACACTCTGCTTGCCCATGGGGATCACACCACAGTTAGAGGACTACACCACTTGGGGTATAGTCTTTGCTGCCATATATACCAGGACTCATGGTATTCCTTCCTTAGCGGTAATTCCAGATGTCTTACGACAGATACAGGACAAGTATGGAGCTGAACCAGCTCTGACCTTAGGTATGAAATTACTAGGTAATTACGACCAAGTATCAAAAATAATACTAGCTAACATTAAAGGGGAAGCAGCTTCAGTGGCGATCCGCCAAACACCTAAGAGAGGTCAGTCTTATAGACCAACCACAAGAACGTCCCAAAATAATTGAAACTGCATATGCAGAACTGGGAAGGGACAGTTTGGGTGGGAAAGCTTTTAAAACCACAGCTAATGGGCAGTCCTGAGAAGGACAATACTAAGCAGACACCTACTTCTTCTAAAAAGAAGTGGGATAATAAAAAAACAAAATTTTTCAAAAAAGATTCTCAGTCCTGAGGTAGGTCTCCTCAACAGGAGCCCTCTGCAAAGAGGTATAACCTTAGGAATAGGGATAATATTAGGAAACCTGACAGGTATCAGGATACTAATACACATTCCTCTCGACAAACAACACAGGGAGAGAAGGAAAGTCAGCACACAAAGAAGAGCGCAAGCAGTCCAGCGACAAGCACGCTCAGGACTCTTCTTAAACAGAAGACAAGCCACAATTCAAACCTCAATTTAAAAAGAAGAAAGTTGCAGGTCTCAAAGTTAGACATGCACAGAATCCTAAGGACTCAAATTCTGAATGGGGAATGGGCTCAGACAATGCTAGACAGCGCGGCAGAAGTAACAATAGCTCGCCAGAACCTGAAGGAATTTCTGGACAGCAAAATTAAATGATTACATCACGGTGGAAACACCAGACAAAAGGGTGAGCGTCCCGCACAAGTTATATGAAATAACACTCCGCATAGAGGAGGACAAACACAGGAAAGTAAAAGGTCTCTTTGCGAAGAACCTATTGTCTGGTTTTGACATACTGTTAGCAGAACAAGATTAGCCGCCAGCATTCGTCAGGGAGCGCACAAAGGGAGAAAGTATATTTTTCCTGCATTTTCCAACCATGTTCCAGTTCACCTTAAACATACATATGCACGGGAGTGGGCAGTAGCCCAAGCTCCAGCATTGTATAAAAATCACGCTGGATAGGATGATGCCTCAACCCACCACGTGATCCCATTAATAGTTTCACCACATGCTCAAAGACAATATCGTATTAAGCAAGAAGCTAACAACACAGGTCAGGGAGATCTTAGATCAACTTGAATACCAGGAGATCATTGAAAAATGCACTTCACAAAAGAACAATCCCTTGTTTCACTTATCAAAACATGATAATACATTTCGTCTAGTTTTCATTTACAGACACTTGAACACTTGCACAAAGACATATGCTGTCCAACATGCAGATAGTCTAGTAAATGAAGGGACCCCCTCTATATGCTACTTGAAGGTCAGGGAGAAAGAGGGGAAAATGAACAACTAAGACAAAAACTCTCCCCAAAGACCTATATTTCTTTGCAAAAGATTCAATCTTATATGGGTTGAAATTCAGGTGCAAAAACAAAAAGTCTAATACTCAATTGAACTTAGACATCTTTTTTATATCAAAATTACTTTTATTTTCCATATTATTGATTTTCTCATTTGTTATAAACAGTATACATCAATTGTCTACTAAGTTCATTTATTAAAAATTACATTACAGAAATAATGATATCATATTAATGGTCCCCCAACCAAAATACCCATCTAACAAAAAAAGAAGAAAAAAACACATTCACTCTTAACAATCGCTCACAATCGTACAAGACACATATACACATGTTGGTATAAAGAACACATAGATATAATACGATTCCAATGGGCAAAATTAATGATCAAGGCCAAACGGTCTGGGCGCACGTTGTCGACGCGCGTTTCGGTGGAATAACACACACCGTGAACCACCTTCATCAGGACCTCGCCCAAATTGAGTACTGTGTCACAACAACAAAACAAAACGGGGGTACCTAGAAAACAAATAATATATATATACACATCTGAAACAACCCATACTCTGATATCTACTCCCATAAGGACAATTGGTCAGACCATCACTTTGTGCAAAGAAGAAAGAAAAACAAAAAAGAGAAGAAGAAAGAGAGAAAAGAAAAAGAAAAGAGGAAAGAAAAAGAAAAAAGAAGAAAAAAGAGAAAAAGGAAAAAGAAAAAACCTTACATAGTTATTCATAATGGTGTGTGTCTCCACCAGTGCTCAATAAAAGAAGGAGAGAAAAGAAAAGAAAAGAAAAAATATAGACAGTCTAGTGTTGTCAAAAAGGGTGTCAAAGCTTAGAATTAATGTTTGAATAATCCAAAGTGTCCCATATTGTAACATGCCAAGAACCCTCTATAGGATCCATGCACCAGTGCGCCATACAACGGTGAACAAGTATTTCATTTGGATCCCATAGGGAACTAGTGCCAAGAGACTTACTAAAATCTGTTGTAGATTGCCCTTGTAAATTGCCCTTCCTCCAAGGGGAATAGCTGTCGAGGTAATAGACAGCAATATCTATGACCAGCAATAGCTAGCCATCTCCTATAGAGAAAGGAGATTAGTAAAGATAATGAGATATATAGTATACAATCCCCAAGCAGGCGCATGTAACAAGGATAACCATATAGCTAAAACCTTACCTAATAACTCAAATGATTACGAGCTTCCAGATCAGTCAGTATAGTTAGAGTCCTCTTCGCCAATAATCAAAGTTCTCTAGGGGAGACATATTATATGTTGCTATTGGTTATTTGGCATGTACTCTCTCACTTGTGATTATTGGTAACTAGGGTCTGTAAATTTTTAAGAAGTTAGATACTCACAAAGAAGTATACGTGTAGAACATAGGATCTTGTTCTACCAAAAACTAAACGCTTCTTAATCCAAATCATATGAAGGAGAATGTTCCTGTGATGTACATCGCGGTAGGTATTGTAAAGTGCATCTACCATGCATATAACTGCAGGGAAAATAAACAGGGAGATCTAAATCAGTAACCCTTTTCCTTCATAAAACATGTCGTCCTATCTTTGTACATAGACAGGGGCGACAGCAGAATGTCGTACCACTGTGATGGTTACTGCTATTGTATATTATTGCAACACTGCCTCTCCTATTGATATTTTTTTAAAAACGAGAAAAGTTGGCAAAGGGAAACTAGCACGTCTGCAGGCTAAGTATAAAATCTCAAGTATGAATGGAAAATAGAAAAAGATATTTATTAAGCTAAATAGCGTGCTAGTCAGCATATTAACACAATTTCTGCACTCTCCAATAACCCATATCTAGTTTTCACTACAAGCAATACCATATGGCTACCATGTAGTCATACAGTGCGGTAAATGCTACAATACCGCCTCGTTTATCAAGCTAGGCTCTCCCATAATTTATAGACTCATCTAAGTTCTTACCCGTTCTTTGCTAAATCACATCCTCATGATTACGCGTACAACTGCAAACTGGCGAGTAACTCGAACGCCTAAAATCTACCTTTAAATAGCTTATCACGTATGCGCGAATACGGGACGTGCCAATTTGCGTCATGATATAATACGCACGTGTCATATACCTCTAGTATGCTAACTGATATACTAACAACGCCATCTTGAGATAGTAAATATCGTCTTGAAATCTCAAATGCAGATTAATACAAGTCGATACTGTTTTATATGAAAGCTGTCATTCTTGGAATACTACTAAGTAAACTCACAACTCAAAAATCATAAAAATAGTGAGTTCGATGACTAATCCCTCTGTCTTCGTGTACATGGATGACACTATATTCAAACTAATATATGTCTAGAGCATCAAGGAGTCTACCTTAGAATTCCTTATTGCGCATGCGCAGGTACGAAGCGTACCTATTAGCAACATGACAACATGCGTATATTACATAAGTTTCTAGTATGTTGCCTGATATAATGCAAACGCCATCTTAAGGTAGTAATAAACAACCTAAGATCCCAATTACTGATTGACAAAAGACGATACTATTTTATAGGGGAGCTATTCATACTAAGGATACTACTAAGTAGACTCGCAACTCACAGATCATAAACATACTCAGATCGGTGACTAATCCCGCTATCTGCGTGTACACAGATAACACTATATTCTCATACTTCGCAAAAGGTGGGAAAAGATGTAAGACATACCCTCACGATTGCATATGATCGCTATGATTGCATATAATTGCTATAATAAGCAATATTGAAAGGAAAGTCTCTACAGTACTACCATATTTAATGAGCCGACAACTACATGTCAACTTTCATGTGCTAGAGCGCCCCATGGGAAAATGAAGTTCTGATCTAAATAGACCGCAAAATTAGCCACTAATAAACACAAAAAAAAATTCTTCCAATACATGATATAGATATACTACACATGTGTCACAACCTCAAAAAATGAAATCCAAGATGGAAGGAAGATATTAGATATCAACCAGAACCTGAACCTCCAAGAATCAGGTCCTGTAAATGAAAAACATGCTCACTGGATTTAACAATTGCTAATATGCCAGACTATCTCTTCGTTCAGTCCATTTTTGACACTATTGAAAGAGAAAATCCAGAAGGTTTCCCTTCTTTTGCGAGTTATTTCTATGGGTTGACCCGGTATTGGTTTAATCTTTTCAAGAATACACCAACGGAGATCATGTTCTCCATGTTGCTTATCCAAGCAGTGTGCAACTAAAGGAGCCGTGATTTTTTTAGTACGAACAGCTGACTTGTGCTCACTGTACCTGACACGAAACTCACGGCTTGTCTCTCCTATGTATGCTAACTCACAAGGACATAAGATGATATATACGATATTAGAGCTCCTGCAATTACTCAGATCTCGAAGTCTGATGGTTTTGCCATTGTATAAAATGGTATCAGTAACCATCGCAGAGTTGCAGGCATGACATGTACCACATCTATGATTTCCCAAAATGGGGGTAATCCCGTGAGAGTGGCCTGTAAATGAATCTTATGTGTTTCTTGTCTGGTATGTACAAGCATATCACGGAGGTTTTTATTTCTCCTATATGCTACCAAAGGTGGAGGCAGTTCTTCTCCTTCCTGTGCGTTAAGAATTTTCCAGTTCTTAGTGATAATATTCTTGATTTTGAAATTAAGCTGAGAGTGATTAATAACACATACTGTATGGTCTTTAGGGGTACGGGTATTACCCTGTAGTAAAGCCTCTCGGTTATAGTATTTAGCTCTCTTAAAGGCTGTCTTAACCAGCCGCCGGGGGTAACCACGGGCTAGTAGACGTTTTTTCAGTGCATCCCCATGTGTGTGAAAATCCTCCATGGTGGTACAGTTTCGCCTAACACGTAAAAATTCTCCAAAGGGGATGGAATCCTTCTGACATGAGGGGTGAAAACTTTGATGCTGCAAAATAGTATTTTTAGCCGTAGGTTTTCTAAAAAAGCTAACTGATATGCCTTCGTCCAAACCCCGGATCACTATGTCAAGGAATTCTACTTCCACAGAACTGTAGTGAGAAGTAAACTTCAGATTGCTATCGCTGGCATTCAGCCATGCAATATATTCTTCCAAGATGTCTTTGTCTCCCTTCCAAATAAAGAATATGTCGTCAATAAAACGCTTCCAGTGACTAACATTTTCAAAAAAGGGGGCTGTCTCATTGAAGATATTTCTCCGTTCCCATTCGCCCATATAGATGTTCGCTATACTAGGCGCAACCGAAGCTCCCATACTGGTGCCTTTGATCTGTTGATATAAAAGGCCATTGAAGTCAAAAAAGTTGTTCATTAAGACAATTTCTAAACTCTCCAGTATGAAAGCATCGGGTCTATCTCCAGGTGTTCTACTAAGGAGAGCAGCTACTGCCTGTAACGCCTGACATTGAGGAATGTTGGTGTACAATGCCTCAATGTCAAGCGTCACTAAGATGTCCTTGTTTAGATCAAATGGTAGTCCCTCGATCTTCTCTATGATATCACCTGTATCACGAATGTATGACTCATAGTACTTAGTAAGGGGGCACAGGAAGGTATCAATATATTTAGAGAGTGGCTCTGTGCTCGATCCAATAGTGGAAATAATAGGACGTAAAGGGGGATCCACAACATTTTTGTGAGTCTTAAGGACTCCATACAGTGCCGGTACTATTGGGCAAGATTTGTTAAGGAACAGATACTCTTGTTGGCATATAGAGCCCTGTTCTAATGCCCTTTTGGTCATTACTTGAATGTGTGCATTAAGTTTGCTTAACTCTCTTGGATGGGACTTGCTGTAATGCTCTTTTACTGACAACATAGCAAGAATCTTGTCATTATATGTAATCTGATCCATAATCACAATCCCCCCACCTTTATCACAAGGTTTGATGACAATGCTTTTATTATCTCTGATGTTTTTTAGAGCTTGATGATCTTTCAGTGACAAGTTATACTGTTTGTATGGGGGATTTTAGTGATGCGTGTTATTTCCTTAAGTACAGTTTTTTCGAAAATCTCCACCTCAGGTCCCACCATCTCTAAGGTTGGAGTAAAGATAGATGGTGGTTTACACTGAGAGAGATTTTCTATCCCATTTTCTAGGGGCTTATACATGAAGAATTTACGAAGTCTAACCTTCCTAAAAAAGGAAAAAATATCTTGATGTAATTTAAACAGATTTGGGCCCGTACTCGGGACAAAGGAAAGACCTCTCTCTAGTACTTCAATTTCTCCCTGTGTCAATTGTTCCGATGAAAGATTAAAAATTGGCAAGACATCAGCTCCATTGGTATGATGTGAGGCCGGGACGTCTACGTCCTCCAATATTGCTGATTGCGTGTTTTTAAATAGAGCTGTGGATGTTGAGGGGCCATCGATTGTTGATGGTCCCCTCTCTCTTGGCCCCACCGTCTGTTTCTCCCACGGTATTGGCCGCGGTATAAAAAAGGGGACTGGCCCCTGAAAGATTGTTGGTTTGTCTGTCTCCCTGGATTGGGTCTATAATTGCGTTGAATTTCATCGGGGCCCTGATAATTTTCTGTATCTGAATCAGATGAGTAGGTATCTGAAAAGTTGATGACTGTTCTTCTGTTATTTCTGCCATGATTTTGATATGTGGCCCCCTGATTCCAATCTTGATAATAAGATTTATGTAAATACGGATAGGCTTTCTCATGGGTATACCACCTCACATCCTTCTTTAGTTTGTCAGATTTTCTATTAGTTAGATAGTCTTCAAAGTCCTTCATGTCTGCGTTCATTTTTTCTAATCTTGCTTTTGCTTCCTCCAATGCCGTAGAAATCTGAAGTTTATCTGCTAGTTCTTTGATTTCTTGACTTAATACAGACATAACTTCTTTGGCTGTTTCAATAATCAAGATCATCCAGTCCCTGGAGCAGCGGTTCGCAATGTGGGACCACCGCTCCAGGAACTTTCGTATCTCAACAAAAAGCACCGGTACATTGCGGACCCTCAATCCTGATGGGATAACTCCAGCTCGTAAGTACTCCAACATGTAATGAGCATGTGACTCCATTCTCTTCAATTTTTTCCTAAGGTTTAATAGGTTATTCCATTCAGAATCATCACCGATATGTGATGTAGTCGGACCACCAGTGGGCACAGCCTGCCCTAATAGTGTTGAGAAATCCTCATCCGAAAACCCAAACGTTTGAAATCCATCCATGGTGATCAGATAAGATCCGCCAGAAAGTATGAAATATAAAGTGAATACACCCAACCAGGAGTGTCGCAACTACCAGTTTCTGACTACTACAACACCAACAATTACCTCTTAGCATGCAAAAGAAACAAGAAGAATAGTGATACAAACACTACCACCACGTGACAGAAAATGAATAGAGGTCTGATCCAACAGTACACTACAAAAGATTATCTATCAATCCCACAGTTAAAAAACCGTGAATACACTAGTAAATGAAGGGACCCCCTCTATATGCTACTTGAAGGTCAGGGAGAAAGAGGGGAAAATGAACAACTAAGACAAAAACTCTCCCCAAAGACCTATATTTCTTTGCAAAAGATTCAATCTTATATGGGTTGAAATTCAGGTGCAAAAACAAAAAAGTCTAATACTCAATTGAACTTAGACATCTTTTTTATATCAAAATTACTTTTATTTTCCATATTATTGATTTTCTCATTTGTTATAAACAGTATACATCAATTGTCTACTAAGTTCATTTATTAAAAATTACATTACAGAAATAATGATATCATATTAATGGTCCCCCAACCAAAATACCCATCTAACAAAAAAAGAAGAAAAAACACATTCACTCTTAACAATCGCTCACAATCGTACAAGACACATATACACATGTTGGTATAAAGAACACATAGATATAATACGATTCCAATGGGCAAAATTAATGATCAAGGCCAAACGGTCTGGGCGCACGTTGTCGACGCGCGTTTCGGTAGAATAACACACACCGTGAACCACCTTCATCAGGACCTCGCCCAAATTGAGTACTGTGTCACAACAACAAAACAAAACGGGGGTACCTAGAAAACAAATAATATATATATACACATCTGAAACAACCCATACTCTGATATCTACTCCCATAAGGACAATTGGTCAGACCATCTCTTTGTGCAAAGAAGAAAGAAAAACAAAAAAGAGTAGAAGAAAGAGAGAAAAGAAAAAGAAAAGAGGAAAGAAAAAGAAAAAAGAAGAAAAAAAGAGAAAAGGAAAAAGAAAAAACCTTACATAGTTATTCATAATGGTGTGTGTCTCCACCAGTGCTCAATAAAAGAAGGAGAGGAAAGAAAAGAAAAGAAAAAATATAGACAGTCTAGTGTTGTCAAAAAGGGTGTCAAAGCTTAGAATTAATGTTTGAATAATCCAAAGTGTCCCATATTGTAACATGCCAAGAACCCTCTATAGGATCCATGCACCAGTGCGCCATACAACGGTGAACAAGTATTCCATTTGGATCCCATAGGGAACTAGTGCCAAGAGACTTACTAAAATCTGTTGTAGATTGCCCTTGTAAATTGCCCTTCCTCCAAGGGGAATAGCTGTCGAGGTAATAGACAGCAATATCTATGACCAGCAATAGCTAGCCATCTCCTATAGAGAAAGGAGATTAGTAAAGATAATGAGATATATAGTATACAATCCCCAAGCAGGCGCATGTAACAAGGATAACCATATAGCTAAAACCTTACCTAATAACTCAAATGATTACGAGCTTCCAGATCAGTCAGTATAGTTAGAGTCCTCTTCGCCAATAATCAAAGTTCTCTAGGGGAGACATATTATATGTTGCTATTGGTTATTTGGCATGTACTCTCTCACTTGTGATTATTGGTAACTAGGGTCTGTAAATTTTTAAGAAGTTAGATACTCACAAAGAAGTATACGTGTAGAACATAGGATCTTGTTCTACCAAAAACTAAACGCTTCTTAGTCCAAATCATATGAAGGAGAATGTTCCTGTGATGTACATCGCGGTAGGTATTGTAAAGTGCATCTACCATGCATATAACTGCAGGGAAAATAAACAGGGAGATCTAAATCAGTAACCCTTTTCCTTCATAAAACATGTCGTCCTATCTTTGTACATAGACAGGGGCGACAGCAGAATGTCGTACCACTGTGATGGTTACTGCTATTGTATATTATTGCAACACTGCCTCTCCTATTGATATTTTTTTAAAACGAGAAAAGTTGGCAAAGGGAAACTAGCACGTCTGCACGCGAAGTATAAAATCTCAAGTATGAATGGAAAATAGAAAAAGATATTTATTAAGCTAAATAGCGTGCTAGTCAGCATATTAACACAATTTCTGCACTCTCCAATAACCCATATCTAGTTTTGACTACAAGCAATACCATATGGCTACCATGTAGTCATACAGTGCGGTAAATGCTACAATACCGCCTTGTTTATCAAGCTAGGCTCTCCCATAATTTATAGACTCATCTAAGTTCTTACCCGTTCTTTGCTAAATCACATCCTCATGATTACGCGTACAACTGCAAACTGGCGAGTAACTCGAACGCCGAAAATCTACCTTTAAATAGCTTATCACGCATGCGCAAATACGGGACGTGCCAATTTGCGTCATGATATAATACGCACGTGTCATATACCTCTAGTATGCTAACTGATATACTAACAACGCCATCTTGAGATAGTAAATATCGTCTTGAAATCTCAAATGCAGATTAATACAAGTCGATACTGTTTTATATGAAAGCTGTCATTCTTGGAATACTACTAAGTAAACTCACAACTCAAAAATCATAAAAATAGTGAGTTCGATGACTAATCCCTCTGTCTTCGTGTACATGGATGACACTATATTCAAACTAATATATGTCTAGAGCATCAAGGAGTCTACCTTAGAATTCCTTATTGCGCATGCGCAGGTACGAAGCGTACCTATTAGCAACATGACAACATGCGTATATTACATAAGTTTCTAGTATGTTGCCTGATATAATGCAAACGCCATCTTAAGGTAGTAATAAACAACCTAAGATCCCAATTACTGATTGACAAAAGACGATACTATTTTATAGGGGAGCTATTCATACTAAGGATACTACTAAGTAGACTCGCAACTCACAGATCATAAACATACTCAGATCGGTGACTAATCCCGCTATCTGCGTGTACACAGATAACACTATATTCTCATACTTCGCAAAAGGTGGGAAAAGATGTAAGACATACCCTCACGATTGCATATGATCGCTATGATTGCATATAATTGCTATAATAAGCAATATTGAAAGGAAAGTCTCTACAGTACTACCATATTTAATGAGCCGACAACTACATGTCAACTTTCATGTGCTAGAGCGCCCCATGGGAAAATGAAGTTCTGATCTAAATAGACCGCAAAATTAGCCACTAATAAACAAACAAAAAAATTTCTTCCAATACATGATATAGATATACTACACATGTGTCACAACCTCAAAAAATGAAATCCAAGATGGAAGGAAGATATTAGATATCAACCAGAACCTGAACCTCCAAGAATCAGGTCCTGTAAATGAAAAACATGCTCACTGGACTTAACAATTGCTAATATGCCAGACTATCTCTTCGTTCAGTCCATTTTTGACACTATTGAAAGAGAAAATCCAGAAGGTTTCCCTTCTTTTGCGAGTTATTTCTATGGGTTGACCCGGTATTGGTTTAATCTTTTCAAGAATACACCAACGGAGATCATGTTCTCCATGTTGCTTATCCAAGCAGTGTGCAACTAAAGGAGCCGTGATTTTTTTAGTACGAACAGCTGACTTGTGCTCACTGTACCTGACACGAAACTCACGGCTTGTCTCTCCTATGTATGCTAACTCACAAGGACATAAGATGATATATACGATATTAGAGCTCCTGCAATTACTCAGATCTCGAAGTCTGATGGTTTTGCCATTGTATAAAATGGTATCAGTAACCATCGCAGAGTTGCAGGCATGACATGTACCACATCTATGATTTCCCAAAATGGGGGTAATCCCGTGAGAGTGGCCTGTAAATGAATCTTATGTGTTTCTTGTCTGGTATGTACAAGCATATCACGGAGGTTTTTATTTCTCCTATATGCTACCAAAGGTGGAGGCAGTTCTTCTCCTTCCTGTGCGTTAAGAATTTTCCAGTTCTTAGTGATAATATTCTTGATTTTGAAATTAAGCTGAGAGTGATTAATAACACATACTGTATGGTCTTTAGGGGTACGGGTATTACCCTGTAGTAAAGCCTCTCGGTTATAGTATTTAGCTCTCTTAAAGGCTGTCTTAACCAGCCGCCGGGGTAACCACGGGCTAGTAGACGTTTTTTCAGTGCATCCCCATGTGTGTGAAAATCCTCCATGGTGGTACAGTTTCGCCTAACACGTAAAAATTCTCCAAAGGGGATGGAATCCTTCTGACATGAGGGGTGAAAACTTTGATGCTGCAAAATAGTATTTTTAGCCGTAGGTTTTCTAAAAAAGCTAACTGATATGCCTTCGTCCAAACCCCGGATCACTATGTCAAGGAATTCTACTTCCACAGAACTGTAGTGAGAAGTAAACTTCAGATTGCTATCGCTGGCATTCAGCCACGCAATATATTCTTCCAAGATGTCTTTGTCTCCCTTCCAAATAAAGAATATGTCGTCAATAAAACGCTTCCAGTGACTAACATTTTCAAAAAAGGGGCTGTCTCATTGAAGATATTTCTCCGTTCCCATTCGCCCATATAGATGTTCGCTATACTAGGCGCAACCGAAGCTCCCATACTGGTGCCTTTGATCTGTTGATATAAAAGGCCATTGAAGTCAAAAAAGTTGTTCATTAAGACAATTTCTAAACTCTCCAGTATGAAAGCATCGGGTCTATCTCCAGGTGTTCTACTAAGGAGAGCAGCTACTGCCTGTAACGCCTGACATTGAGGAATGTTGGTGTACAATGCCTCAATGTCAAGCGTCACTAAGATGTCCTTGTTTAGATCAAATGGTAGTCCCTCGATCTTCTCTATGATATCACCTGTATCACGAATGTATGACTCATAGTACTTAGTAAGGGGGCACAGGAAGGTATCAATATATTTAGAGAGTGGCTCTGTGCTCGATCCAATAGTGGAAATAATAGGACGTAAAGGGGGATCCACAACATTTTTGTGAGTCTTAGGGACTCCATACAGTGCCGGTACTATTGGGCAAGATTTGTTAAGGAACAGATACTCTTGTTGGCATATAGAGCCCTGTTCTAATGCCCTTTTGGTCATTACTTGAATGTGTGCATTAAGTTTGCTTAACTCTCTTGGATGGGACTTGCTGTAATGCTCTTTTACTGACAACATAGCAAGAATCTTGTCATTATATGTAATCTGATCCATAATCACAATCCCCCACCTTTATCACAAGGTTTGATGACAATGCTTTTATTATCTCTGATGTTTTTTAGAGCTTGATGATCTTTCAGTGACAAGTTATACTGTTTGTATGGGGGATTTTAGTGATGCGTGTTATTTCCTTAAGTACAGTTTTTTCGAAAATCTCCACCTCAGGTCCCACCATCTCTAAGGTTGGAGTAAAGATAGATGGTGGTTTACACTGAGAGAGATTTTCTATCCCATTTTCTAGGGGCTTATACATGAAGAATTTACGAAGTCTAACCTTCCTAAAAAAGGAAAAATATCTTGATGTAATTTAAACAGATTTGGGCCCGTACTCGGGACAAAGGAAAGACCTCTCTCTAGTACTTCAATTTCTCCCTGTGTCAATTGTTCCAATGAAAGATTAAAAATTGGCAAGACATCAGCTCCATTGGTATGATGTGAGGCCGGGACGTCTACGTCCTCCAATATTGCTGATTGCGTGTTTTTAAATAGAGCTGTGGATTTTGAGGGGCCATCGATTGTTGATGGTCCCCTCTCTCTTGGCCCCACCGTCTGTTTCTCCCACGGTATTGGCCGCGGTATAAAAAGGGGACTGGCCCCTGAAAGATTGTTGGTTTGTCTGTCTCCCTGGATTGGGTCTATAATTGCGTTGAATTTCATCGGGGCCCTGATAATTTTCTGTATCTGAATCAGATGAGTAGGTATCTGAAAAGTTGATGACTGTTCTTCTGTTATTTCTGCCATGATTTTGATATGTGGCCCCCTGATTCCAATCTTGATAATAAGATTTATGTAAATACGGATAGGCTTTCTCATGGGTATACCACCTCACATCCTTCTTTAGTTTGTCAGATTTTCTATTAGTTAGATAGTCTTCAAAGTCCTTCATGTCTGCGTTCATTTTTTCTAATCTTGCTTTTGCTTCCTCCAATGCCGTAGAAATCTGAAGTTTATCTGCTAGTTCTTTGATTTCTTGACTTAATACAGACATAACTTCTTTGGCTGTTTCAATAATCAAGATCATCCAGTCCCTGGAGCAGCGGTTCGCAATGTGGGACCACCGCTCCAGGAACTTTCGTATCTCAACAAAAAGCGCCGGTACATTGCGGACCCTCAATCCTGATGGGATAACTCCAGCTCGTAAGTACTCCAACATGTAATGAGCATGTGACTCCATTCTCTTCAATTTTTTCCTAAGGTTTAATAGGTTATTCCATTCAGAATCATCACCGATATGTGATGTAGTCGGACCACCAGTGGGCACAGCCTGCCCTAATAGTGTTGAGAAATCCTCATCCGAAAACCCAAACGTTTGAAATCCATCCATGGTGATCAGATAAGATCCGCCAGAAAGTATGAAATATAAAGTGAATACACCCAACCAGGAGTGTCGCAACTACCAGTTTCTGACTACTACAACACCAACAATTACCTCTTAGCATGCAAAAGAAACAAGAAGAATAGTGATACAAACACTACCACCACGTGACAGAAAATGAATAGAGGTCTGATCCAACAGTACACTACAAAAGATTATCTATCAATGCCACAGTTAAAAAACCGTGAATACACTAGTAAATGAAGGGACCCCCTCTATATGCTACTTGAAGGTCAGGGAGAAAGAGGGGAAAATGAACAACTAAGACAAAAACTCTCCCCAAAGACCTATATTTCTTTGCAAAAGATTCAATCTTATATGGGTTGAAATTCAGGTGCAAAAACAAAAAGTCTAATACTCAATTGAACTTTCTCTCCTTCTTTTATTGAGCACTGGTGGAGACACACACCATTATGAATATCTATGTAAGGTTTTTTCTTTTTCCTTTTTCTCTTTTTTCTTCTTTTTTCTTCTTTTTTCTTTTTCTTTCCTCTTTTCTTTTTCTTTTCTCTCTTTCTTCTTCTCTTTTTTGTTTTTCTTTCTTCTTTGCACAAAGTGATGGTCTGACCAATTGTCCTTATGGGAGTAGATATCAGAGTATGGGTTGTTTCAGATGTGTATATATATATTATTTGTTTTCTAGGTACCCCCGTTTTGTTTTGTTGTTGTGACACAGTACTCAATTTGGGTGAGGTCCTGATGAAGGAGGTTCACGGTGTGTGTTATTCCACCGAAACGCGCGTCGACAACGTGCGCCCAGACCGTTTGGCCTTGATCATTAATTTTGCCCATTGGAATCGTATTATATCTATGTGTTCTTTATACCAACATGTGTATACGTGTCTTGTACGATTGTGAGCGATTGTTAAGAGTGAATGTGTTTTTTCTTCTTTTTTGTTAGATGGGTATTTTGGTTGGGGGACCATTAATATGATATCATTATTTCTATAATGTAATTTTTAATAAATGAACTTAGTAGACAATTGATGTATACTGTTTATAACAAATGAGAAAATCAATAATATGGAAAATAAAAGTAATTTTGATATAAAAAAGATGTCTAAGTTCAATTGAGTATTAGACTTTTTTGTTTTTGCACCTGAATTTCAACCCATATAAGATTGAATCTTTTGCAAAGAAATATAGGTCTTTGGGGCGAGTTTTTGTCTTAGTTCAACATGCAGATAGTGCCGCATTAATGAATAACATTATGCGGGAAAAAATACAAAACGACACTTGTTGTCTCAAATGGATTTTTCTGTCAAACTATAGCACCTGAAAACAGGTACCTAACAGCATTTAGTATATTAGAATCCCAGCGACAATTTTTGTCATCTCCCCCGTGGGTATGAGAACAGCTCAGGGGTATTTTCTGAAAGAGTTACTGAATGGCTAAAGCACTTTGATGAAGAAGCGTTGTCCTATTTGGATGATATTTATCTAACGGACGACCTATTGGGGAACACTTGACCAGGCTGAGCACCATTATTATGGGATTCGCCTCTGGGGGCTACAAATTTAATTTTGAGAAATCAAAAATTGCCCACCTCTGTGCCCTATTTTTGGGATACTAGTTTTCAAGTGAAGGGAAAAGCCTGGCAGCTAACTCTTTAGAAAAGTGTGCGCTGCTCCAGCCTCCAAAGACATTAAAACAACTTCCAATCAGTACTGGGATTCCTAGATTTTGGCAGAACATACATTTTTGATTTCGCAGAGAGAGTAAAACCTTTCTACGACCTTTATTCAAACCTGACTTTTCAGTCAAACACTGGACACAAGAACACACCAATATTCTTTGTTCACTCCAGGAAGATATTATTGCTTCCAAACACATACACACATGTGTAAACTTGCACCACTTGGTACTCAGTATCATTTATGGTCAATGCGGGTACACTTATTAAACCTTTAATGGGGGTGAGACTGTACCAATCGCATGCAAATCTCATCTGTACACAAACACAGAAATGAGTTTTAATTCAACAGGAAAAAATTCTGACAACCATTCAGACTGCTGTAGCAAAAGAAAGAGCACTGGCTCATGGGATGATGCATTATTGTCGTCACCCCGGTACCGGGGCTAGCATTCCTAATGCCAAAGCCTTACATCCAGAATGGATACAAAGGGCTAATTCTTTTGCTGCATCAGACTTTGAATCCAGATTTGATCCAAGTTTAAAAACACAGGCATTCCTGCAATATGAGAAAGAACATCATCTACCAAATGAAATCTTGCCTCTAGACCAGTATGAATTTTTTTTAATTTACACTGATGGGTCTGCACCACCGGCCGCCTTTGTTAAAGAACAGATACTGGATGGCAAGTTCCATCCTCAATGCACCAAAAACTACCTCTAGGTAATAGCACGGCTCGGTTGGCAGCTTTAAAAGCCCTGATACTTGCACTTGTAAACACGGATTGCGAATTCCCCACACTTATAGTGTGCGATTCCTTTTACTGTGTGCAATCATGTGATAAATATTTACACCATTGGGAACAAAATGGGTTTAAAGATGAAAAAGGTGGCATAATTAAACACAAAAATGATCGGAACAGGTAGTGGAGTTGAAAAATACGACCTACCAAACAAAAACTCACGTGATTACCACACTGAGTCATCAACGTGATGGCGTGCACGTTGCAGGGAATTCATTGGCTGTAGAAGCCACACAGGGGGCTGTTCACACAGCTTCCGTAGCTGCGCACACTCGTTCAACAACGAGAATAGACTGTTAGAATATGGTGGCTGTAATTGCTTCACGCAAAGGCAGCACAGCAGTGCCTAAGAAATTTCCACTTATATACTCCTACAAGTTAGGTGCAAACAACATTCCATATGCTCAGATTCCTGGAGTGGGGGATAGAGTATTTCCAAATATGGATAGTAGGCAGGAATTAATCATTTAAAGCACACAAGGGCTTGGGCTCCGCACATTCAGGGGTAATAGCTACTATTTCTTCATTGCAAACAGTGCTATTGGTGGCCAGGGTTCAGGAGTCAGACTATTGGCTTTGTCTTGAACTGCAAAATCTGCAAACAAATGCCAGGCTACACCATCACAAGACCCGCGCAGGTCCCATTGCTAGACAGCATCAGACTGTCCACTTGATCGTGTCATGTAACAGGACCACTGTGGCCCCTCAAATTTTGAGGTGGCTTAAAAATATATCTTGGTGGCAGTGGATCTGTGCTCAAGTTCCCTATAGGTATGGCCTTAGTGCTCGGCTGACGCTCAAAACTGTTATAGAAAGATTTGCGAGTCCATAACAGGAGATACGCAATCAACGTTACACCCTGACTGTGGCTCCACGCTTAGCTCTCGGGCTCACAAAGGGGCCATGGAAGGGATGGACGTAATATTGCGGTACTCCTCTCCAACGCCATCCTAAGGGAATTTAGGTAGAGGAGAGGAAGGACTGGGGCATAGAGCAATCCTTAACAGCTAGGGTATTAGGTGGGGCGCTAGTGAGGTCAAACACTTATATGAATTCAGGGGCAATACACACCCAGCCAAGAAGCTCTCTAGGAGGTCTGACTCCATTTACGAATGTGGGAACCTGATCATAAATGTGAAGGCACAGTGGCGGATGAAAACCATTCTGTATCTATGATCGTTTGGCTGTTTTACAGGAACTAAAAGAAACAAACAAAGATTCTGTCAAAGTGAAACAGGCCGCCACTGGGAAGTCGAGGTAATCACGGCAAGACCTGTCTGAATCCCAAAAGTCGGGGATCTGGGCAGAGAGAGATAAAGATCGCGGACACAAAGGAATATGGCCCCTCATACAGGAAAACGTGTGCCATTCCTTGAAGTGAAAGGAACAAGAACTGTACTTTTGCCGCATCTTGCCGTGAAAAAGGAAAACAGATTAATTTCAAATGAAAGAATCAAACAACACTATGTGGCCAATACTGAGCAGTAGGCCTCGTGAACTCCACAGTAGTAGACGTCCCTCTCACTACTATTCAAGAACTTCAAACTGAAAAGCTCATCTCGTTTGAGTAATCAAATCCATGGAGTGGGGGACTATGCAACTATGCAATGGTACTAGTTCTCCTTGAACCAACCTTTCAAATTCAAAATAAAAGTCAAGACAACACTCAAGTTGCAATTTGGCCAAAAACAAATGTGTACACCAACGTTTTTTCAAGAAAAACATCAAATAATAAAAGCTTCAACTTTTTTCAACAAAAACATCAAATAATAAATGCTTCAACGTTTTTCAACAAAAGCATCAAATAATAAAAGCTTCAACGTTTTTCAACAAAAACATCAAATAATAAATGCATCAACGTTTTTCAACCAAAGCAACAACTAATAAATGCTTCAATGTTTTTCAACAAAAACTTAAAATATTAACTTCACCATCTGAAAGTTTTTCAGCAAAGACATCAACTATTAATTTCAACATTTCAAACGTTTTTCAACAAAAACAGCAGAAATAACTTCAACTAAACACGATGCAATTTCAACAATTAATCATATTGGCTATTTCATGAACTGTGATACGTTTTCCATGGCTCCACGGAACAGGAAACGAAGCCTGCCAAAAACAAACAACGTACATACAAGTACAAACTTTTGAACCTTTTCTTTTTCCAAAAAGATACAGACCTGGCTTCACCATGGGTAGAACTATGGAGTATTTCTGGGTTCATCTTTTTCTGTTCTAGCTTTGCTTAGAGCTAGCTTTTAGTATGACTCTTAGTGGACACTTTTCTACAAAACAGACTCAACATAAAACTGAAGCCACATCCATTTTAAATTCAAATGCAAAAGAGACTTATAAATGTATTCGGCCTGAACAAGCCTTTGTATTCTAAATGATGTATTTAATCATCCGGTTTTTAATTCTGATTAATGTATTTTGAACTTTCATTCATTTTCATTCATTTTATCATTTATTCAGTGATGTCATTACCTGCAGTACATTTTTCTGAAAATTGGGTTACTGATACAGTGAATAATATGCTGTCTGTTTTAGGAATAATTGCTACATTTTCAGATCATGAAATGTTAGAGATTTATTCTTATTGTGACGCTTTATACCTGTTACCTTCATTAAGGTTATCAACTCCTACACAATTGTAATGCATTTGGAAATGTGGTTGTTTAAACACCAGTAGGAACGTTGCCAAACACCGCCAAACACCATCGCACGGGGGTGGAATAGTTGACATACATCAGCAGGGGCAACATTAGATGCCATTTACAAAACAGACAGTACAGACCCAGTTAGGAAAGTATGGATGGTTTGGCCCTTTGACACAAATACCTGTCACAAAAATGATTCCTGAACATCCCCAAGGGACTCTGTATATATAAGCCAGACCTATGTTATGTACAGATAACATCCAGAGGTAGTGAAATCCTACAAGTGTAGGGAAGTTGTGCCCTTTTTGGCTAGAAGCCCCAACACTGACAGTAGTGAAACAAAAGTTTCCTTTATAAAGTTCAAATGCTTTGAGCAATCTGAAAACCATGCTTGTGCAGCACTTATATTTTTCATTTCACATCAGCTAAAGAAATATTTTTTCTTTTTTGCAATATAGCACTCTTAAATACAGACTGCCCCTCCTTCCTTTTTGATAAATTTTATCTTTCACACACAAGCAGTGTGATGCACCTTGGGAATACCTTGCAAACAGGAACCATGCTTTTCATGGTCTCTAATATTTAAAAGACCAGTCTGAAAAGACTGCAACTGCAACATACCTGTTCTCTGATGCCTGTTTTTTGCAGTGAAGAATGCGTGGTCATCATCTGTCTGACACTTCCAAAGGAAACGCCAGCGGCATTTACCACCAGGCTGGAACTGCTGAAGTCCCATGCTTGGCTGTGTCCCAAGCGTATTCCCATCAAACCAAAGCATTCCTTGCAAATCCAAGGTATCGATTACAGCACCGGCTGTCTCAGAACCAGCAACTGGCAGCACTGCTCATTCTGTGCTCTGAATCTGCGAGGTATTACAAAGGTCCGTCCCCTGCAGTAACTATCAACAGAAATGTTATGTCTCTCAGCCACTTGTTATCTCTCATTTTGCTAAAACATGTCCTGAAACACATTTTTTCTCTTATTGTTTCAACTCTGACCGAGTGCTTGGAGCATTCCCTCTAAAATGACCTTTCTCCTTTTTTTTTTTCTTCTAAAGAAAGCATGGTCTTCTGAACAGCTTGTAAGAGTTTTCAATTTTATAAACAGGAACTTTTATAAGTAACTACTGACTCTAAGAGAGTATTTTTTAATGACACTATAGATTTTTCCTGTCTCCACAGAGTCTATAGTAATTTTACATATTTTAACAGCTCCTATTTTTTTAGCTCATAAACAACACTCTCATGCAACTACCTGCCAATCATATGCTAATGCCTATTTTAGTCACGTAGTTTGCTTTTAATGGGTTATTCACGATTGTCCATAGATAGGAGTGGGTGTTATGTGCTGGATTGAGGCCCTAACATAGGTGCGCTGTTTCAGAGGCTCAAATCCTTCGTGCCACAGAGACAGGCAGGACCTTTCACCTACATTGGCCCTCCCTTTACAAATAACGAGCAACAGAGTCTGTCCCTTATCTGACGTGTGCTCTGGGTGCAGAAGACGGTCCATTCTAAATACGTCATATCCATGTCCAAAAGTGACTAACCTATGTCACAACGAGTTCTTAGACAAAGACCCTTCGCTCTTGGGATTTTCCCTAGCACAGGATTATTGATTTCTCCAAGGACTCATTAAATATGCATGAACTACTATTTCCTAAGGGTTCATTCCTGACGTCTTCCTCTGACCGACTGTACGTCAATACTAACGTTCCACGGCATCTATCAGGTATAAATATACCTCCCTTTGCCCAAGCAAACTAGGGAGGACCGAGACTTTCCATGCCGACACTGACGTGAGACGCTGCAACCTGCATCATGCCACAGCTCCAGCTGGCAGAGGTCCATCCACCCATCCTGGGGTGTCCAGCTCAACACCAGGATGAAGTCCCACTAAGGTAATGGGGTTAGACTAAATCCTAGGGGGATTCTTGGCTCTCTAAGACCTACACACATGCTAGGTACACTTAGGTACATCTAGTTAGGCATCATAGGGGTATAGGCTTTATCTTAATGCATTCTGCATTTCATGTATGTGTTCATTACTATTGCACAATGGTAAAACTGTACCATGCATTTTTATTTAACTGCACTGCTGGCCATATTTCTCTGCTACTGTCCAACAGTTGTCGTAGCACATTTAACCAGTACTAGAACAACAACTGTGCAATAAATTTTATTGTAAACACACCCGACTGTTTCTTCTATGTACTTCTCTGAGATGAGTGACTGAATGAAAAGTAGTATATTGTTTCCACAATCCTGAGGGATCAGGGTTTTATGTTATGTGGTTGCCAGAAACTATTCCCTTCTTGTCTTCAAGAAGTTTCTAGTGGCCTCTGAGCTAGCTGGCACAGGTAATTAAGTTTAATATAATCGATGGGGACATACCGACCTTAGTCCTATGTCAAACCTATAGGTTATATTATTCCAATGCGCAGAGCCTATTAGGGAAATAGGAACTACACTACAGTGGGCAGCGCCTCTCTACATCACAGGCCAGAGAATGTGGCGCTGTCTGGACGTTGTGGAGGGTGAGGCCCCTGAGTGGCGTTGAACTTGTGTGGCAGGAGCGCTGTGACACCTAAGGGGGCCCTGTTGCATCACCTGCATTGGGAGGTTCCCCAGCGGACTTGCTGGCGACTGCTGTACCCAGGCTCGTGAAATTCCACCTGGCTGAGGCTCCTTCTGGCTACAGATTCAGAGAGAGCATGGCGGATTGACCCCGGTGTCGATGTCCAGGTGAGGATAAGGTGGGACGCAGAGTGAGGCCCAGGAGTCGAGTCGGACCCAGGGCTAGTGCCTGAGGGTGGTGCACACCGTGCCCTAAGCAATCCCTGCTCTGCAGCTGACCTACATCACTGAGTGCACCGCACAAGACTGGCAGGGGACTCCACTAACTGGCTCTATTCGCTGATATCGGCCGTTGGTGGCGGTGGGCGCCAGGGGCATGGGGGTCATTTCAGGCCCAGGCCCTTGGGCGCGCAGCTTGATCTGCCATCACTCACTGGAGCACTGGGGAACTCGGAATCTGGTCACCACTGTTAGATGGGAGGGGCGACCGTGTGGTGCTGCCTTTCCTCACCCCCTGGTAGTAAGCTCTTGGGTATACGGGGGATTTTCATTGGTGCCACCAAAACGAAGATTCTTGGCTAGCATACACCTGACTGGAGGAGAGAGGCCGGCTGACCACACTGCACTGCACTGCATGTTATTCATAGTGCCTGGGCGTCTGGTGCAACGATGGCCCACCTGTAGAGGGGGACGGCGTCGACATTTGGCCACTCCTTGGTGAACTGAGCGGCTGGTGATCGACTCTGTACTTGCAGTGGGTACCTCCCTCGAAAAAACGGGCACTGTCTTTGAGGGCTGCATAGACAAAATCACAGTCGACTTCATCCAGGGGCGTGCAGATCATCACAAGCTGACTTACAAGGTACACGACATTGAGCAAGTACTGGCCAAAGTCCCCCCAAGTACCCTGAGTGCAGCATTGGAGGTGTAGCAGCTAATGGCACATGTGAAGTCACTGGCAAGAACAGCAGAAGATGCGGAGGGCCGCTCCCAGCATAACAAGGTGAGGTTGTTGGGTCTGCCTGAGGGAGCAGAAGGGACTAATGCAGTGGCATATACAGAGACATGGTTGCGTGACCTGCTGCCAGCAGGTGCACTCTCCCCATTCTTTGTTGTGGAGCAGGTCCATCATGTGCCAGTGAGCTACCCGCTGCCGGGGAGAGGTCCTAGACCCTTTCTCTTCTGCCTCCTACAGGGATCGTGACGCTGTCCTGAGGGAGGTGCAAGCTGGGGAGGTGAAAGCAGATAATGCCACAGTTATTTTCGTCCATGACTACACCACGGCGGTGCAGAGGCAGAGGTGCTCGTCTCTAGTGGTTAAGCATGCCTCCGAGAGTTAGGCCTCAAATACTCCCTCCTCTACCTGTAAAGGCTGGGAGTGATCTCAGATGTTGACACACAAATCATTGACGCCGCTGAACAGGTCTGGACCTGGTTGCAATCAACTTGTTACCAGGTGCTGCGGACAGGGAGTGAAGGGTCTGTGCAACAAGCTGTCATTCGTGGAGCCAGTTGTACTGGGAGGCGTAAGAGGAGCAGGTGTCCCCGCCACAACTACAAGCCACCCCCAAGCTACAGCAGGTTATACAAGAGAGGCGAAAGGCGCTGCATGCAGCGGCGACGATGTGCAATCCCACTCAGAGACGGTATCCAGACACTTCCCCTGAACGCTCCCCCAGCAATGTGGGCTCCACTGTGACATGGTCATCCGGTGCAGAGTCCATGCAGCCCCCGGATGTGATTCCTCAGACAGCAGATAACCTAATTTAATGCTGACTGGTTGTGCAGCTCTCCTTCTTCCACGGTTACAGACAGCTCCGGAGAATCTCTGGTTTTCTGAGGTTCCTGGTCTCCAGCTTCCTGTTGCTGAAGTTCCGGTGTACAGAGGTCAGCCCTTAGAGGTAATCAGGTCCAGTTGTCACCAAAAGGGAACAGAGCAGTTGTTCAGGTGAGTGATGCATGTCAGGGGTGGTGGTGGTGGTGGTGGTGGTCTCCATGATGCTCCGAGCTGCAATGGCAGGAGGTCCATGGTGTCATTGACCTTGCCATGGATGAATTGTAGGAGTTCTTCTATTATCCAGGGGCCTCATTTATGAGGCCTAGCAGCACTCTTGCAACGCTGTGACATCACAGGTTTGACGTTCTGGTTGTGCAATGTGCCACAGCATGTTTACAAGGCCACGCAAAGCCACTTTACGTGGCTTTTTATAGACTTGTAAATATGTGCCCCTTTCATGCATTAAACAGTGTGAAAGGGGTGTTCAATGGATTTGTGTTGCTGTGGGCATTCCCACACCAAACCAATGGAATCTGAAGCATTCCCAGGTTTTTTTTGTGGTTTTTTTAATTTTAAAAGCAAAGTATTTTATTTTAAACAAGTTCCATTATTCAGTATTAATTGCAAAATAATGTGCAGGGATCAATTAGAAACGCAATGTATTTTATTGCAAAAAAAGTTTTATTCTGTATTAATTGTAAAAATAGTGTGACAGTTTTTATTAACTTATAACAATAAACAATAAACTTAGGTGGTTACTGATTCTGACTTGAATTAAATGATCCCGAATGCTACTTCCAATTCAACCATCTTACAACCCAGAGGGGTAGCTCTGTGGCCAGTTAATACACACGTATGCATTTCTTTCCAAAACTAGCTATCCTTCTTTTAATTTCTTTCTTTCTTTTTATAACTTTATTTATTAGTATTCTCGCATAATCAATACATCTTAAACATACTCAGTGCATCAGATAACAAAACAGTATACAAAGATGTTGTTTGAAGGGCCGTACATTGCATTTTTACATTAAAATCATGTGAGCACAACCACATTACACCATCAGCCTACTAGGTGGAAACTCAGGAAAGGAAAGTTATGATGTACCATGGGCGACTACCTCGCGCCTGAGACATTACTGAATTATTTTGCATTAAGGTTGATATGTGAGACAGTTAGCATAAGTGTGTCTTGTCCTCGTGGATTACCTATGACGTGGACGAACAACATCCTACCTTTCTTCTATCCATATTTGCTGGTCGTATGCAAAACTCAACGTCTACACTGTTCCTGTAGTGTAGTGACCTCGCCGTACTTTGCGGCGTATTCAGTGACATCACACAACCTCCTACACTTCTGAAGCGTCTGGTGTGGTGACTGGTATGGAGAGAAGGTACGTTTTAAGGGGATCCCAGATGTCTTTGGGCTTCGATGAGGGTGGGAGCAGATCTGCATATATAATGGCTTGTTCATGCCACGTTATCATATCAGAGAGCCATTCTTTGAATTTGGGGGCTCGACCCATACCCCACCTAAAAGCAACTTTATTCTTCGCTATTAGTAGGCCTAATGCTAATAATTTCTTATGTGGAGTGCCGATTCAATCTAGGTACC
The DNA here is from genome assembly GCA_963921515.1 of Calotriton arnoldi. Lineage (NCBI taxonomy): Eukaryota > Metazoa > Chordata > Amphibia > Caudata > Salamandridae > Calotriton > Calotriton arnoldi. The sequence continues at coordinate 282,837 of CAWUFW010008795.1, read as the reverse complement.
CTAATAAGGGCGTGATAGGGGACGCCTGCAGAGGAGAGCCCACCATTTGTTCCAGGGCCCCGAACACCTGTTGCCAGTATTCATTAATGAGAGGACATTCCCAGGCCAGGTGGAGAAATCCTGCACCCTCTTGACTGCAGCGTGCACAACAATCGTCTCTCAAATGTAACCCAAACAACCTAGCAGGTGTGTAGTATAATCGATGTAAGAACTTATAGTGTATCAATTTCAGTCTGCTGTTCGCTGAGATACATCCTGTTTGTTTGCAGCAGTAGTCCCACTGCTCATCTGGTATTGGCGTGCCTAACTCCGCGTCCCAAGACTGCTGTGAAGACAGTGGAGATGTTTTGGTGGTGTTTTGTATATTATGATATATGCGTGATGTCACATGTGGTGGTGGTTCAGCCTGCAGTATATTGTGCAGTGGAATTAAAGTCTGGGGCTCCTGAGGGAACTCCGGCGTTAGGGCACGGACACTTTGTCTAAGCCTCACATACATAAATAGGTCCATCGTTGTAGGGGTCATATCACGAAAGAATTGTTCTTTCGTCAAGAATGTCCCATTTTCATAGAGGTCTCCCCAAACGGTTATCCGGACTTTATTGAGAGTTTGCCTACACTGTTTCTCGTAGGTCACTTGTAAGTCGGGATGGTATGCGAGTGGTAGACGTGGGGAATATAGCATAGTTATATCTAGTCGCTTCGCTATTATTCTCCAAGCAGTGTTAATACATGCCACTGTCGACAATGCCATTTCTCGTTTTTGAATTGTGATGGAGATGAAACCTGATGGGGGTGTGGGGTCCATATATCCCATCTCTACTGCTAAGTGCGGCATGAAGGGTGGCGGGTGGAACCAGTACGTCGCAAACTGTGCTTGCGCACAATAGTAATATAATTCGAGGTCCGGCACCTCGAATCCCCCCTGCGAGTATGGGAGAATGAGTACCTCCCATTTTAATCGGGGTTGTTTGCCTCCCCATATTAGTCGAATCATTTGTGTTCGCAGAGCTTTGAAGAAGACTCTGCCCGGGTTATATGGGATATTGGTAAACAGATAAAGCACTTTAGGGAGTATGACCATTTTTATTAACGATATCCGGCCCGACATGGATAGCGGCATTGTAATACAAACAGTTGAGTAAAAGCGTTTTGGTTACAGTCGTGATTTTTAAGGAATATTATTGTATTTTAAAAGTTGACAGAAACTTTTTCTCATAGAATCACCAATGTTATCCTATGGAAGGAAATTCACTTAGCAGGTAAAAACTGTTATCATTACTTTTTCTTACTCAGTGTTGGATCCTGGATCCAGCACTGGTGCATCTCCTGTAAACAGTTGAAAGAATGCATTTAAGTCATACAGGCGATTTTTAAGGAATATTTGTAGTTTGTGAAAATCGACACTTTGAAACTTTTCTGCTGAAAACCAGACAATGAATTCCTATGGAAGAAAATATAAGTTACTGGTAAGTACGGTTAAAATTACTTTTCAGGACCAGTACTGGGCTGAAAGATACAGCACTGAGGTCTCTCCTTATAACAGGTGAGTAAATCGGAATTCGTATTTCGGCTGATTTTAGAGGAATATTTGTATGTTTCAAAAATCGACACTTAGAAACTTTTTCAGCAAAAAGCAGGCAATGATATCCTATGGAAGGAAATTCAAGTTACTGGTAAGTACGGTTAAAATTACTTTTGAGGATCAGTACTGGGCTGAAAGATGCAGCACTGAGGTTTCTCCTGATAACAGGTGAGTAAATCGGAATTCGTATTTCGGCTGATTTTAGAGGAATATTATAAAGTTCTAAAACTCCACACTTAGAAGAATTTCCAAGTGAAACCAGTCAATGTTAGCCTATGGAAGGAAATTCAAGTTACTGGTAAGTACGGTTAAAATTACTTTTCAGGACCAGTACTGGGCTGAAAGATGCAGCACTGAGGTCTCTCCCGATAACAGGTGAGTAAATCGAAATTCGTATTTCGGCTGATTTTAGAGGAATATTTGTATGTTTCAAAAATCAACACTTAGAAACTTTTTCAGCAAAAAGCAGGCAATGATATCCTATGGAAGGAAATTCAAGTTACTGGTAAGTACGGTTAAAATTACTTTTGAGGATCAGTACTGGGCTGAAAGATGCAGCACTGAGGTCTCTCCTGATAACAGGTGAGTAAATCGGAATTCGTATTTCGGCTGATTTTAGAGGAATATTTTAAAGTTCCAAAACTCCACACTTAGAAGAATTTCCAAGTGAAACCAGTCAATGTTAGCCTATGGAAGGAAATTCAAGTTACTGGTAAGTACGGTTAAAATTACTTTTCAGGACCAGTACTGGGCTGAAAGATACAGCACTCAGGTCTCTCCTGATAACAGGTGAGTAAATCGGAATTCGTATTTCGGCTGATTTTAGAGGAATATTTTAAAGTTCCAAAACTCCACACTTAGAAGAATTTCCAAGTGAAACCAGTCAATGTTAGCCTATGGAAGGAAATTAAAGTTACTGTTAAGTACGGTTAAAATTACTTTTCAGGACCAGTACTGGGCTGAAAGATACAGCACTGAGGTCTCTCCTGATAACAGGTGAGTAAATCGGAATTCGTAGTTCGGCAGATTTTAGAGGAATATTTGCACAATGGTGAAGGGAGGGGCGGGGCCTGAGGTGACATCTGTGCAAACGCGCCCCGTGGCGCGTTTTAAGTTGGGGGATTAAGTCCCCTTGAATCATGAGGGTCCCTACGGGCCAACTAGCCCACCAGGAACCTCCAGTATGCGCCAGGGGCTGCGTTGCAGAGATGTGTAGAGAGGCCACACCCCTTTTACACCTCTCTGCAACGCAGCTCTGTGGCGCTTTCTGGATGTACCTGTTGGGCTAGTTGGCCCCCAGGGACCCTCAGGATTGAAGGGGATTTAATTCCCCATCTTAAAATGCGCCACGGGGCCTGTTTGCACACATGTCACCTGAAGCCCCGCCCCTCCCTTCACCACTGTGCAAACGCGCCCGTGGCGCGTTTTAAGTCGGGGGATTAACTCCCCTTGAATCCTGAGGGTCCCTGGGGTGCAACTAGCCCACCAGCTACCTCCATTAAGCGCCACAGATCTGCGTTGCAGAGAGGTGTAAAAGGGGCGTGGCCTCTGTACACCTCTCTGCAAGGCAGCCCCTGGCGCATACTGGAGGTTCCTGGTGGGCTAGTTGGCCCCAGGGACCCCCAGTATTGAAGGGGAATTACTTCCCCATCTCCAAACGCGCCAGGGGCGCGTTTGCAGAGTGGTGAAGGAAGGGGCGGGGCCTGCGGGCCCGATCGTTTTTTTTTTTTCTCCCTGAAGGGGGCTGTGTGGCCCCCTTCCTTTTTCCTATTTTTAGGCCCTGGGGACCCCATCCCCCAGGGCCTTACCCCTTTTTTTTTTTTAATTAAAATTAAAAAAAAAAAACGGGAAGGGGGCCGCGTGGCCCCCCATCCCTGGGCCTGTATTGGCCCCGGGGACCCCATCCCCCGGGGCATGGCCTCGATTTTTTATATTTTTATTTGGAGGGGGACTGCGTGGCCCCCCTCCTCAGGCCATTTAAGGCCCCGGGGAGCCCATCCCCCGGGGCCGGCCTTGACCTTATTTTTTTTTTTTTTAAACTTTGGGGAGGGGTGCTGCGTGGCCCCCCTCCCGGGCCACTTATGGCCCAGGGGACCCCATCCCCCGGGGCCTGGTCTCACGTTGGAGACTGTGGGGGGTCCCCAATCCCCCACAGTCCCAGCCGGCTCCCCGCCTCCTGCGGAAGCCGGCATTGCTTTCCACATGGGGAGCAGCTAACATGCTGCTCCCCATGTGGAAAAGCTATTAGTTTGCATTTGAAAGAGAGAGCAGGTTTCCTGCCTCTCTTTCAAAATGCAAACCAAGTTTGCTATAACAGGACGGGAGCCGCGAGGCTCCCGTCCCTGTCATAGCAAACAGCAGTGTCCCGGGTAGGCACCCGGGACACTGCAGGAGCCGGCCCTGGGGGTGGCGGTCCCCAGGGCCATCAAGGGCTCCAGGAGGGGGCCGCGCGGCCCCCCTCCCATTCAGTGCACAGCCCCGGGAGGTGGTGGTCCCCGGGGCTTGGGGTCCGTAACGGACCCCCATATTTAAATGTTTAGTGCCCCAGGGAGGTGGCGGACCCCGGGGCGTGTGGGGGCTGGAGCCCCCCACACAGGGTTTTAATTTAAAAAAGAAGCCCCGGGAGGTGGTGGTCCCGGGGCTGCGGGAGGGCTCAGAGCCCTCCCGCACCATTTGTAAAAGAAAGCCCCGGGGTGGTGGTCCCCGGGGCTTGGGGGCCCTTTGAGGCCCCCCATACATAAATTGAACACCCCCACCATGCCCCCGGGACTTGGGCCACCCGGGGCAAATGCAATTTTTTTTTTCGGCAGGATTCGCGCACCCTGAGCGCATCCTGCCGATTTTTTTTTTTTAAATTTATTTTTTGCCCAGGGGGTCCTTGTGGGACCCCTGAGCAGACCTAGGGGTCAGGGTGTTTCTACCCTGCCCCCTTTGTGCGCTTTGCGCACTTGTTTCTGTCCCTCGGTTCTACCGAGGGACAAAATGGCTGCCAACACTTCCTGATTTGTAGTGTTGACAGCCAATTAGCATGCAGCTCGTGATCGGGAGGGTGCGCGAATCCGACGCGGCCATAGATATATATGTACTTTTACTTTTGATTTTCTCAGCAACTACTGAACGGATTTACACCATTTAACAAAAAGGGTTCTTTCTGAACCAAGAACTACCTCTTTGCCAAATTTGGTGTAATTCCGTTCAGCAGTTCGGGCTGTATCCGTGTCTTAAGTTTCCTATGGAAAATTGCATGGGGAAAACGCGTTTGGGACCCCCTTTTTCTCGGCCCCGCTTGACGAATCCCCGAGACTTTCAGGGTAGGAGCGGACCGGAGCGCCCCACAAAGTTTGAAAATTTTGCGAAGATTCGTCAACCGGCAAGAGAGTTATTTCAAATAGAATGTCGCGGATTTCCTATGGATAATAGGTTGTAACTATAACTATCTACTGGCGACCGCCAGTAGATAATATATTATCTACTGGCGGTCGCCAGTAGATAGTTATAGTTAGAACCTATTTTCCATAGGAAATCCGCGACATTCTATTTGAAATAACTCTCTTGCCGGTTGACGTATCTTCGCAAAATTTTCAAACTTTGTGGGGCGCTCCGGTCCGCTCCTACCCTGAAAGTCTCGGGTGATTCATCAAGCGGGGCCGAGAAAGGGGGTCCCAAACGCGTTTTCCCATTCATTTTTCCATAGGAAACTTTAGACACGGCTACAGCCAAACTGCTGAACGGAATTACACCAAATTTGGCAAAGAGGTAGTTCTTGGTTCAGAAAGAACCCTTTTGTTAAATGGTGTAAATCCGTTCAGTAGTTGCTGAGAAAATCAAAAGTAAATGTACATATATATCTATGGGCACGGAGGATCCGCGCACCCTGAGCGCACCCTGCGCGCACCGTCCCGATCACGAGCTGCATGTTAATTGGCTGTCAGCTGGCTGTCAACATTCCGATTCAGGAAATGTTGGCAGCCATTTTGTCCCTCGGTAGAACCGAGGGACAGAAACAAGTGCGCAAAGCGCACAAAGGGGGCAGGGTAGAAACACCCTGACCCCTAGGTCTGCTCAGGGGTCCCACAAGGACCCCTGGGCAAAAGCATTTTTTTTTTTAAATCGGCAGGATGCGCTCACGGTGCGCGGATCCTGGCGATAAAAAATCGAAGCGCGGTTTCCGTGCTTCGATGTTAATTGCCCCGGGTGGGCCAAGTCCCGGGGGCATGCTGGGGGGGTTTATTTTATGTATGGGGGCCTCTAAGGGCCCACCAAGCCCGGGGACCACCATCCCCCGGGGCTTTATCATAAATGGTGCGGGAGGGCTCTGAGCCCTCCCGCAGCCCCGGGACCGCCACCTCCCCGGGGCTTTTAAAAAAAAATTAAAACCTGTGTGGGGGCTCCAGCCCCACACGCCCGGGACCACCACCTCCCCGGGGCACTAAGAAAATTGAAAATGGGGGTCCGTTTTGGACCCCAAGCCCGGGGACCACCACCTCCCGGGGCTTTCAAAATGTAGGGAGGGGGCCGCGCGGCCCCTCCTGGAGCCCTTGATGGCCCTGGGGACCGCCACCCCCAGGGCCGGCTCCTGCAGTGTCCCGGGGTGCCTACCCCGGGACACTGCTGTTTGCTATGACAGGACGGGAGCCTCGCGGCAGCCGCCCTGTCATAGCAAACTTGGTTTGCATTTTGAAAGAGAGAGCAGGAAACCTGCTCTCTCTTTCAAAATGCAAACCAATAGCTTTCACATGGGGAGCAGCATCTTAGCTGCTCCCCATGTGGAAAAGCAATGCCGGCTCCCATAGGACGCGGGAGCCGGCGGGACTGTGGGGGATTGGGGACCCCCACAGTCCCCAACGGAGAGGGCCAGCCCCGGGGGATGGGGTCCCCGGGGCCATAAGTGGCCCGGGAGGGGGCCACGCAGCCCCCTCCCCAAATAAAAAAAAATAAGAGCACTGCCGGCCCCGGGGATGGGGTCCCCGGGGCCTTAAATGGCCTGAGGAGGGGGCCACGCAGCCCCCTCCATATTTTTTATTTAAATAAGAGGGCATGCCCCGGGGGATGGGGTCCCCGGGGCCAATAGAGGCCCAGGGAAGGGGGCCACGCGGCCCCATTCCCGTTTTTTTTTTTTTCCAAATAAAGCAAAAAAAATGCTCAGGCCCCGGGGGATGGGGTCCCCGGGGCCAAAAGTGGCTGAGGGAAGGGGGCCACGCAGCCCCCTCCCATTAAAAAAAAAAAAAAAAAACGGCATCGTGCCGGAGGCCCCGCCCCCTCCCTGCAGTACTCTGCAAACGCGCCCCCTGGCGCGTTTAAGAAGGGGAAGTAATTCCCCTTGAATACTGGGGGTCCCTGGGGCCAACTAGCCCACCAGGAACCTCCAGTATGCGCCAGGGGCTGCCTTGCAGAGAGGTGTACAGAGGCCACGCCCCTTTTACACCTCTCTGCAACGCAGCTCTGTGGCGCTTAATGGAGGTAGCTGGTGGGCTAGTTGCACCCCAGGGACCCTCAGGATTCAAGGGGAGTTAATCCCCTGACTTAAAACGCGCCACGGGGCGCTTTGCACAGTGGTGAAGGGAGGGGCGGGCCTGAGGTGACATGTGTGCAAACAGGCCCCGTGGCGTGTTTTAAGATGGGGAATTAAATCCCCTTCAATCCTGAGGGTCCCTGGGGGCCAACTAGCCCAACAGGTACATCCAGAAAGCGCCACAGAGCTGCGTTGCAGAGAGGTGTAAAAGGGGTGTGGCCTCTCTACACGTCTCTGCAACGCAGCCCCTGGCGCATACTGGAGGTTCCTGGTGGGCTAGTTGGCCCCTAGGGACCCTCATGATTCGAGGGGACTTAATCCCCCAACTTAAAACGCGCCACGGGGCGCGTTTGCACAGATGTCACCTCAGGCCCCACCCCTCCCTTCACCATTGTGCAAATATTCCTCTAAAATCTGCCGAACTACGAATTCTGATTTACTCACCTGTTATCAGGAGAGACCTCAGTGCTGCATCTTTCAGCCCAGTACTAATCCTGAAAAGTAATTTTAACCGTACTTACCAGTAACTTGAATTTCCTTCCATAGGATATCATTGCCTGCTTTTTGCTGAAAAAGTTTCTAAGTGTTGATTTTTGAAACATACAAATATTCCTCTAAAATCAGCCGAAATACGAATTCCGATTTACTCACCTGTTATCAGGAGAGACCTCAGTGCTGTATCTTTCAGCCCAGTACTGGTCCTGAAAAGTAATTTTAACCGTACTTACCGGTAACTTGAATTTCCTTCCATAGGCTAACATTGACTGGTTTCACTTGGAAATTCTTCTAAGTGTGGAGTTTTGGAACTTTAAAATATTCCTCTAAAATCAGCCAAAATACGAATTCCGATTTACTCACCTGTTATCAGGAGAGACCTCAGTGCTGCATCTTTCAGCCCAGTACTGGTCCTGAAAAGTAATTTTAACCGTACTTACCGGTAACTTGAATTTCCTTCATAGGCTAACATTGACTGGTTTCACTTGGAAATTCTTCTAAGTGTGGAGTTTTGGAACTTTATAATATTCCTCTAAAATCAACCAAAGTACGAAATCCAATTTACTCACCTGTTATCAGGAGAGAACCCAGTGCTGCATCTTTTAGCCCAGCACTGACCCTGAAAAGTAATTTTAACCGTACTTACCAGTAACTTATATTTTCTTCCATAGGAATCCATTGTCTGGTTTTCAGCAGAAAAGTTTCAAAGTGTCGATTTTCACAAACTACAAATATTCCTTAAAAATCACCTGTATGACTTAAACGCATTCTTTCAACTGTTTACAGGAGATGCACCAGTGCTGGATCCAGGATCCAACACTGAGTAAGAAAAAGTAACGATAACAGTTTTTACCTGCTAAGTGAATTTCCTTCCATAGGATAACATTGGTGATTCTATGAGAAAAAGTTTCTAAGTGTCAACTTTTAAAATACAATAATATTCCTTAAAAATCACGACTGTAACCAAAACGCTTTTACTCAACTGTTTACAGGAGATGTACCAGGACTGAATCTAGGATCCAGTCCTGTGGTTAGAAAAGTAATCCATAAAGTAACTAATTGCATTTAACTAGAAACTCACATTGAGCTGAATGTTGCATTGTGTTTGAAAATGTGTTGCCCATTGCAACAACTGTAACTACTGTACTTAAAAGTCTATTGCCTATGTGCAAAGTATTTAAACTAAAGTAATTCATTCTGAGAAAGTATTTTTTGTAATGTAATGTATAATGTAATTACAATGTAATTTAAAAAATAAAATATGTAAAAAAAAATTGTTTCTAAAAATGTAGTAAATCAGTATGAAAAAATAAATATAACAATTAATACATTTAAAAATTGTCATTTACAAAACCTTTGAAATTCACTGAAAAAACCGTAGGTTTCAGACATGTTATAGTTAGGAATTAGCATTTAAAAAACCTTTGAAATTCACTGAAAAAACCATAGGTTTCAGACATGTTATAGTTAGAAATTAGCATTTAAAAAACCTTTGAAATTCACTGAAAAAACCATAGGTTTCAGGCACGTTATAGTTAGAAATTAGCATTTAAAAAACCTTACAAATTCACTGCAAAAACCATAGGTTTTAGGGACAGTTATAGTTACTTGGACATTGCACTCGTACAAAACCCATGAAATTCCCCTGTTATAGTTAGTTCAGCTAACTATAACTCGCGCCCCGCAATGCACTGCTGATGACGTCACATATTACATCACTCATGACATGGTCAGTGACATCACTGATGACATCACTGATGACATCTCAAATGACATCACTGATTACATCATCCATGTGAGAATTTAATGCATCTTCTCACACCCTAATATAACTTTTGATACACCCACTCTAAATTACAGACTGCCATTCTAAAAACCATACACACTCCAATACCAATAAGTACATACCCACTCACTGATTCTTAGGTCTACACACACACATCTACTCACTCACCCGTACAGTCACTCATACTTACAGTCACTCAGTACAGGACTATCATATGCACTCATACACCTATATAAACACTCACACAATGCAACTCATCCATAGAGGTACTCACACACCTAGTCAGTCATGCAAATAATTAAACACACTGCCATTTACTCACCTATACAATTATACACACACCAGCTCACTTACTCATACAAATACTAGCACATTCTTACGCTCGTATACAATCACTGATACAAGCACACACTCATCCATACAGTCACTCTCACAATCACACACTCTCGCTTATAGCTATTTATATACTCTAACACACATATATACTGCCTTTTACATATGTAGTTACTCACACATGTACCACTGGGACATACATTCACTCACTAACACACTCTTACACACACTTACCCACCCATACAGTCTATCACAGATGCACTCTTGAAACCATCCACCCAGTGAATCACCCACTCACACATCTATGCACAGAGTCGCACACACCCCACCCACACAAACACTCAGGCACCCATACAGATACTCAGACAACCAATCAATAACTCATATAGACACTCATGTAGCTATTCACAAACCCATGCGGCCACTTACACAGCAACAGACAGACGGATACAGACATTCACACAGTTTAGTCACTAACCCATGCATTCAGTAAGATACGTTTAATCACTCACTTATAGAGTTAGTCACGCACCTAGTAAATCATCCATTCAGACACTTATACACCCACTCATTCTTCAATACGCCTTTCCCTATATATATTAAAAATATTTTAACTTTACAGAAACACACAGTCACTGGATGATGTCATCAGTGATGTCATTTGAGATGTCATCAGTGATGTCATCAGTGATGTCACTGACCATGTCATGAGTGATGTAATATGTGACGTCATCAGCAGTGCATTGCGGGGCGCGAGTTATAGTTAGCTGAACTAACTATAACAGGGGAATTTCATGGGTTTTGTACGAGTGCAATGTCCAAGTAACTATAACTGTCCCTAAAACCTATGGTTTTTGCAGTGAATTTGTAAGGTTTTTTAAATGCTAATTTCTAACTATAACGTGCCTGAAACCTATGGTTTTTTCAGTGAATATATATATATATATATATATATATATATATATATATATATATATATATATATATGACCTCCATGTCCTGCAAAACACCTGATCACGTCCACCCTCCGGGGTCAGTGCAGATCAACGGGTGAAAGCCCCATTTACAATTTGAAAGACGAATGTGTCTGCGATGCAGACACAAATGCTCACACTCCAGGATGTCTTTAGAGAAAAGTAGAAATCATGTTGAAATTTGACTTCCAAGGAGAATTTATGTGCCCTGTTTTTTCCTCCTTTTTGGATTTGTCATTTATAATTTGATTTTTCATATATACTATTATATGATGACTTTTGGATTAGAGAGTCCCTTTTTACTTTCTTTTTTCTTTGTGGAGTAAATAGTCCTTGCATGTTTACAGGGAAATATGACTTAATTTAATGATGGATAATATATGGGCCACTGGGCATTTATGTGAAATTCACAGATAAGGATGTACAGTGAATAAACATTAATAGGTTTGATGGTACAGTCATATATATAATTGGGACTGATTGGATAAGCAGGCCAATTGGTCTTCACAGTTCTGTTTGTGAAAATAATGTGTTATATAAAGTGGCAAATTAACCTCATCCCATCTAAAATAATTTCATGTTAAAATTTGGATTAATAATGAATATCATTGCTCAAACTAATGAATGAAATCAAGGATCTTTTTCCTTGTCTTGATATGCAACAAATATATTGTGTATGTATTTTCTCCTTTTTCATTGTTGGGTGTATGTTTTTAAAGGTGAAAGTGCACTTTATTTTTTGAGGCTGTGATGAAGTTAGCTTGAAACACGTTGCAGTGAAATAAACTTTTCTGTAATCACATCCTAGAGTGTGAGCATTTGTGTTTGCAGCACGGACGCATTCGTCTTTCAAATATGTATGTGTGTCTGTGTTGTTTTGTGTGTGTGCATGCGCACGCCTGCATGCTAGAGTCAAAGTTTTTTTCACGCTGTTGATGCCAAATGTCTGGATTATCACATGCCCAAACTGCCCAATCTTGATTTCACATCATTCCTCTTTCTAAACACGTCCAGCCCCTTCCAAGTTTTTTATCATCCCCGCTTTCTTATCTTTCTTGCTACAAGTCAAAGACTGATAATGAAAAATAAGTACCTGTGCCCAAAAATGTTACCCCTTACCACCACATGCAACCATCTGCACAAATTAACCACTAGGCATCACCTACAGTAAAGAGTGGTAACATAATTGCTGCATATTTCCCATTCCCTTGCATTGAGATTGATTTGGTGATTTAGCAGTAATGGAGAAACATACCAAGGAAACAATAGGAATGGTTACCAGCACAAAAGTCTGTTGAAAAGAAAATGCAAATAAATGTGCAAAACATATAAAATTATTGTTTTCACAAGTTATTCTCCATTGATATATTCTAAAAGCTACATCTAGAGGTAAAATACTGTTCTGATTACTTACTGGTAAGCTTCATTACTCTTAGTCCTGTTTCTCCTAGTCCAAGTAATTACTTGGAAAGTGAAACCCATCTCTCTGAAGGAGGAAACTCTTGGGAATGCTGAAAATGAAAGTACTATCAACCCATACTATGTGCCATCTGTGAGCTGATATTTTATGCATCTTTCTCACATACAAAGCCCAGAGGAAAGCAGCTTTCATTTGTAATAACTGGGATGAGGAGGTTTATGACTAGGAATAATGAAGATTACAAGTAAGTAATCAAGACATTGCCTCTATGCCACTCGTTGAAGTCCCAGTCATTACTTGTGAGGAATACCAAAGATTACAATGGGCTTCATCTTTCAAAAAAAATTATTTATGATAAAATGACTATGATTTAATAAGCCATGCCAAAACTCAAGCTTATGACAAGATAATAACTTCATACACCAACCCAAGGTGTTTACCATCAGTGTACAACTCTTGAAGTTTATAGTGATGAGCAAAAGTGTGAGACATAGCCCAAGTAGCACCTCAAAATCCCAGCAAGGGGACCACCTTTCATCTCGGCCCAAGAGGCTGCAAGTCTCCAGTTTCATCTTCCTTGAATGCTTTCTTTAATAGGCAAATCAGCCAGGGCGTACACCAGGGCATGAGGGGAATCAGTTCTCATACTTATTTTCAAAGCAGTGTCTTCTTACAGTGACCTAATTTTCAAAAGGTTACAAACAGAATTGTCAGACTGCAGAAAGTAGTGTGACCTATCGATATAAACCTCCAAAGCTCTTCTGAAATCTATGGTATGAAGGAACTCTTCTTCCGGTGAAGAAGGGGTACGAAAAAATTAGGAAGATCAACCACCTGATTCTCGCAGAATGCAGAGGGTACTTTCAGCAAAAATAAGGATTAGGTTGAAGAATACCACTATCTTAGTGATGGGCCTAACTGATGGAAGAGAGGTGGAAAAGCCCTTGAATAACTTTGCCCACAAGCTTCTCTGTCACCCCAAGGAAGCCCTTACAGCTGTCCCAAAAAAAGACTCCTACAAACATTGTCCAATTATTGAAATTACGCACTGCAAAGGAGACACATGATGGGAATCAAACAACCCTGGAACACCTTCCAATCCTTAGCATAAGATATAAGTGTGAAAGGCCTACTGGAGTTTTGGATTGCCTCTGCTACATGGGAGGGGGTAAACTTTTTTTCTGCAAACCCATCCTCTCAATTTCCAAACTGATACCGTCAACCTCTCTAGAATTGATCCAACAAAAGATGAGATGAAGATAAGGGAATTTCCCCATGCAGGACACAGCATTTCTTGAAGTTTCCTGTCTCAGGGAAATGGGATTCACCTCACAAGTCATTTTAGAGACTGCGACAAGGGAGGTAGAGGTAAACCTGCAAAGTTATTTTCAGTCCAGAGTGGTGGCTCTAAATTTTACATTGACACTAAAGGAGCCTGCTCAAGTTAGCAAGGTCTGCACCTGTCCCACCCATCTCTCACCACCCCTTACAATGTCTCCCAACAGGCTCATTTAGGGGCTAAAGATAGAGGTAATGCCCTGGAGAAAATACAGTGGCTAATGAAAGATTCGTAAATGGTACCATTACAGAAGCAAAAATCCCAATCACAAACCCAGTCCTCCAAGACATAAATGGAGTATTATTGAGTTCTATTTAACAGTATATTTGATGGTTTCTATGTAAAGAGCAGATAACACTGTTGGTTAGACCTTAATTGATGTAGAAAAACAAGCAGGGTAAGTGATAAAGAATAAAGGTTTTATATTACAGCGGCTCGGAGAGTGATGAACCCAGGTAGGACTGCCACCAAACTCTCAAATTGGCTACAGCAGGTAGCCCTTTATTTAGTATATTTTTGCTGAATTATACATACCAATCATGTGACCGACAATGGACATATATGGCATATTTGAGCAACATTACACAACTAAAGCAAGCCTCCTTCCCTCCTATGTTCTTTGGTGCAATCATCTGACTACGTGTTATTTGTGCCATCTGATTACGTGTCCTATTTCTATAACCTCAGCACAAGCAGAACACATAATCTAACTATGTGTTATTCGATTTGAACAATCTGACTACGTGTCCTATGTCTAAAACCTCAGCACAAGCAGAACGTGTGCTCCTGTTGCAACATAATTTGATTATCCCTGTGTCTTATCTCTCTCTACTAAATTGACCTCAAAGCTGATTGGTTGTGTGCATCCCTTCCCTGTGTTCCTCCCCTCACACGATCATTCTCCAGGGTAACTGTCAATACTGGTTTGTTTGTTGTACTAGAGACTTCTTGGTTTGTTTGTTTTATTGATTATTGGCTACTGTCAGTATGTATCAAAGGTTGCCGCTGTTCTCTCTCTGAGCTCGTCCACTGTAATTCATTAACTTGAAGCATTGGGCACATACTGCTTTCTAATCATGTACATTTCTTTGTGGGTGCAGGTGAGGTTTTTTTAGTGGCGCTTTCTCGGGGTCCCCCTTCTCACTGTCTATACTAACACTTTCTATACTAACATTCCCCTCTTTAGTTGATTCTTTAACTATCTCAGATGTTGTCCTATCTTTTTTCATTTTGGACCTAGGGCTTGCAATTTGTCTGTTAACATACATCCCCTTTCCCAATTTTGTGACTGCATTTTTACAGCAATGTAATATTAGTTGGAAGATACAAAACATAACAAGTAGCACCACTATTATTGGAAGCAAGAATTTAAACAGTCCGGTTACCCAATTCGGAAGCCTACTAAACCAGTTTGAGAACCATTAATCTGGGGAACCTCCTTCTTCTTGCATAGTCTATTGTAAGTCATGTAAAGTCTATATGGCTCTAGTTGGAGAGCCATTTTTGGCATTGGTTCCTGGTATAAATGTATAGCATGCAGTTCCTATTTTTGCACAAACTCCACCGTCGATAGCCGCGAGCAAATCCAACACATATCTGTTTTGTGTCACCATCATTCTCATGGCTCTTAGTTCTTCTTTGATCGAGTTAAAGCCATCTTCAATATCGGTCATCATTTTTAAAAGTTCCCACCTTGTGATCTGAAGCCACCTTGCATTTGCTTTTATTTGAAAGGTGAAGAAAGCTATTGGCTCTCCTGCATTTACTTGGCTTTCACTGAAAATTCAGAAGTCTCGGGAGATATTTTTGTATATGTTCCATCCAAAATACTCTGGTTCTCTTCTTGTTCTTTTTTGGTGTAGAAGGGTAATCTTTTTGCTCATTGAAATATCCTCTCCTGGAATTATTAGCACCGAGGTGCGCAAGGTTACCAGGGAACAGATGCCCTGCCTTCCAGGTGGCAGTTGGGTATAGACTTTGTCTCAACACTGTCAGTAGTAATTCATTAGTCTGGAGGAGCCTTCTTCTAAGCATCCTAGATTTTTAGTGGTGCTGCAATTATGGCTGAGCCCCACTGGAACTGTACCATTGCCCTTGAAACATAAATAAAAATGGGTTACTGTAATCACTTTTATATTTTTAGGAGTAGGGCTAACAGTGATGTAACTAGAGGCATATGTGTTCCAAATGGGCTTACACCCTTTTGTGTGTGTACCATTTAGCCCCTCCTCCCACAGACATCTTCCTTGGCAAGATATTATGAGATTGTGACTCCATCTCTCCTGTGAATAAATGGATCCATTTATTAGCATTGTTGGCCTTATTTCACACCCGTCTTGGGGAGTCTCGGGAAAGTCTGTGTAATTATTACATCTAAGATTAGGATCGTATACTGCTAGCTTTCCCCGCTGTATCATATATTCTTTCAGAAATTCATATCTTCTATAACTTCCCAATACTTGTCCTCTTCTTCCCATCTATTCTAATTCTTCACATATTATGGATTTGTCTGTTATAATTTTGTTTAAAATGTTACTCGTTTTAAAGGCGGAGATGTTCGTGAATCTGTTTGTTGCTTGGAATAAATAGGGCAGTATTTTACCCATTACTCTACAGGCAAGTAGGTGAATCAAGCAGAGGGTGATATTAGGGTATACCTCTTTTGTTAAGTATAGAATTGGGAAAGATGTTGAGTGAGGTATTAATGAGCATACGTAACATGATGTATTTGTGGTCTGTTCTCCAATGTTTTTCATGTGTGCATACCATGTGTTATCTTTCAATCCTGTATGAATCTTTTCATCCTTAGTGTTAATGTTTGAGTGTACGCTATTCATTTCTCTGATTTCTCTACGTGTAAGCTTGCTTATCCTATCATTGTCGCTATTGCTATTATTACCCCCATTA
The DNA here is from genome assembly GCA_963921515.1 of Calotriton arnoldi. Taxonomy (NCBI): domain Eukaryota; kingdom Metazoa; phylum Chordata; class Amphibia; order Caudata; family Salamandridae; genus Calotriton; species Calotriton arnoldi. The sequence continues at coordinate 266,486 of CAWUFW010008795.1, read as the reverse complement.
TTGTTGCTCACTAATTCTTTAGGTGAACCAATTTGATATATATACATACATAAGCCAGCCATGCATAATAGAAAAAATTACAAAGTAGAGCATATATCATATCTCTTTGAGGTGAAACAAAGTCTAAATGCCACGTTGGAGGGGAGAATGTCTCCGGTTGCTTCTCCTTTCTTCGGCTTACCCCCTTTCACTTCCTTTTCATCTCCTGGTATTAAGCTTTGTTTGCCCGCTGTACGAGGATAAGGGGAATCCATGGTGTCCTATCTTTCACTTTCAGTGCTGTATCCATTGATTTACTGACTGTATAAGGTCCTTCAAACTTAGGGTCTTTCCACTTCCTGTTGACCTTCTTGATGTACACTGTATCTCCTGGCTCTGGGACCGGGTCTGCCTCTGCAGGATTGTTGGAGCTCTTCTGTGGGTACCATATAACCTGTTTAGAAAACAATTTTGCTGCCTTTCTTTGTTGAGACAAATAGTCATACATTTCTTTTCCTAGTACCTCACTACTTGCTTCAGCATCTGTTTTTCGTATGGATGGAGGATGCTGCATTTTAATAATCCTCCCTTTCACTATCTAAAGGGGTGTGAGGTGATGATCAGTACTTGGTGTGTTTCGTAGTGAGCATAATGCAATGGGAAGGCAGTGTAACCATTACTTGTTTCATGTTGCTGATATTTTGCTAATTTTGTTTTTTAGAAGGCCATTAAGGTGTTCTACAATTCCATTACTTTGTGGGTGATACGCTGAAGTCAGTTCATGCTTTATTCCTAACTTTTCTGTTATATACTTGAAGATATCATTTACTAAATTAGTTCTGTTATCTGATCTTATTGCCTCTGGGACACTCCTTATCTTGGTATAACTTCTCTTACTAGAAAATTAGCATCTGATTTTGCATCACAGTGTACACATGGGCCTGCCTCTATCCATCATGAGATTGGACAGACTACAACTAATAGGTGCCTGTAATTGTTGCACTTATCTAACATATCTACAAAGTCAATGTGTAAAGCTCGAAATGGACCCTGTGGGCATGGTATTGTTGATGTGATCACTTTTAGAGTTGGTTTTGGGGGAATATTTAAGACAGGTTTGATACTCACTTAAATACATAGTCACCATCTCATGTAAATTTGCTATGAACCATTCTGATTGCAACTGATTGCACATTGGAGTAATAGAGATGTGTGCAGGGTGATGTATTTGATCTAAAGCAATGATCAATAGCTGTTGGGGTATCACTGGTTTGTCTGTAGTGCTTTATCTGAATATCCAGTCAGTGCTAGATTGTTGACATCCCCTCTGTTTCCAGAGATCTTTCTGAAACTCTTGCAGTTCTCTGCGATGTAGCTGGGAAGTCTCGACATATGGTGTTGCTTATCTCATCTGTCTTATTTTCTTCATTCTCCTGTTTTTGTCATGCATAGAAAATTGCATGAGCTCTGCTGCCTGTACTGAATAAAGGGAACGCAGTGTTATTTGCTCTGCTATCAAGAACATATTACTGTGTATCTTACCCTCCACTACCGCTAATCCGGTATGTCGTATTCCTGTTTCTTGGTTAATTGTGAATGGGCCATCCACAAAGTATATTGTACTGTCGGGTATTGGCTCTTCTTCTGCCCTTAGAGTCGGGGGTAAATGTGGAGCACTCATGTACTTTGTCTCCTTCCTGCACTGGGTGTGATATGAATGGCGGGATTTATAGTGTGACATCTCACTATTTTCAATGAAGGTAAAGATAATATTATTTCAGAACCTGAAACTCGTTGTGTGGTTAATGTGCCTTTTGCTTTCTGTATTATGGCAAACATTGCATGTTCCACATACAAAGTAATAGAAGAGTCCATCACAATAGGTGTGCTTTTTTCAGCAGCAATGGCAGCGGTTGCAAGTGCTTGTTCGCATGGAAAGTGTCCTTTCATTATTGGGACTAAAAACGCACTATAGTAGGCGATTGGCTTATGGTCCAAGGGATATTTTTGTGTTAGTACTGCTGTCATGGTCATACCATTACTATGACAGAAAAGGTAGAATTCCTTACTGTAGTTTGGTGTACCAAGCACAGGGGTGAAACTTATCTCTTCTTTTAGTTTCTTGAACATAGCTGTCAATTCCTCTGTCCAGTGTATTTTTTCTTTTTTTTGCTTTGCTTCTTTTATTCCCTGCAATAATGGTGCTATCAATGAGCTTTAATCAAACACCCACTGTCTAACATAATTAAAGAGGCCTAAGAATTGTTACATCTCTTTCACTGTTTTGGGCTCTGTCTTTCTCCTGATACATTCAGCTCTTTCTGGTGTAACTCTTCGGCCTGAAGCGGATATTATTTGGCCCAAGTAATGCAATTCAGGAACTGCGTATTGTACTTTATCTTTTTCAACTCTGTACCCTCTTTGCGTTAAGATGGTTAACAAATTGGTTGTATCTTTTCTGCACTGCTCTTCTGACCTGCTACTTATCAAGATAGCATCCACATATTGTAGCAGCATACTGTCACACTGGAAGTTTGAAAGATCATTTTTGACTACCCTGTTAAATGTACTAGGGGATTCACAGTACCCCTGTGGCAGACGAGTATACAAATACCGGGTTCCGCTATAGGTGAATGTTGTTAGGTATTGACTTTTGGGGTGTAGGGTCGACACAATAGAAAGCATTTTTCAAATCAATCCCTGAGAAGTGTGTCCCATCAGCTGGGATGTTCGTCAATATTATTGACGGATCCGGGACCACTGGGAACTCGGGTACTGCTATATTATTTAGTGGGCAAAAGTCCTGTACCATTCTCCAGGTGTTCCACCTTTGATTTCTTTACTGGGTATATAGGAGTATTACAGTGTGAAAATCCTGGATATAGAACCCCCTGCTGCACCAATGCTGTAATAGTGGGTGCTATCCCCTCATCTGCTTCTTTTGACAATGGATACTGGTTAACCCTAGGTAAAAGTGCTCCTGCCTTTATGGTCATTTTTACTGGTGTTGCTATCTGTATTAAATCTGCATCGTATGGTCCTGTTGTCCACAACAGTGGTGGTACTTTAGCTAAATGTTGATCTTTCATAGAATTGGGACTTGGCTTGGGTGTGGATGTTCTTATCTCTAATTCTACCCGAATCGCTACTGCATTTTCAAAAACCACGGTGGAAGTTGCTGGCTTATTGTTTTCAAACAGCTGTTCAGCAAGTGGGTATTGTAACCTTAGTCCAGGGTTCATGAACATTACACTTGCACTCGTTGTTTGGTGCTTGTCAGTGGCCAATAGTATACCATTTGTGAGAGTTATTTCATTTCCAGCTATGGTTATCAAGAGTGGTGTGCCCTGCAACTGCTGTTATTCCTTGGCATCTGAACAGGAATTCTTTTGGTATTTCCTCTAATCTTGCCTCCAATTGGGGTGCATTTGCTATTATTACATACACTGCCCTTAGAAACCCTCTTTCACCAGTAGGCCTGGTATTTTTTATTAACCTTTGCTCTCATAAGTAACATCATTGCTCTTTTTTCTGAAACCCCTGGGGTTGTGCAGACCATTTTACCATCAGAGCCAAAATGTATTGTTATATTTAGTTTGGACATCAAATCCCTTACTAAGAGATTAGCTGGAGATGATTTCCATCTCGACTGTTTCTGTAAATGGAACCCTATTTACTCCTTCAGAGAATCCCTGTGTGTCCATAGTTGTATTCAATAAGGGGATTTTTCCTTCTTTGATGCATGATTTTGTTGTCCCTGTATCTACTTGGAAGGGTTATGGAACTTTGTTTATGGCAACTGTCACAGTGGGTTCCTCATCCAATCTGTGCATTACCTATACAACTGGACACATTGGAATGCACTGCGGGCCCCTTCATTGTATGTACTGCTGTTGTTGTTGGCCACTGTCTCCCATATTCCTGTAGAATGGATTTGTTCCTTCCATCATTACCATCCCTTCATGTCTTTGCTGGTTTAGGGGTTATTCTGTTGCTGCTGGACCTGTGGACCCTGATTCTGATAACCTAGGAAGTTATTTTGCTGGGGTGAGCTCAGAATTTGTTGTCCTTGTATCAAGTTATTTTGCAGGGGTGTGTTCTGTATCTGTTGTCCCTGCCCCTGTATCTGCATCGCTTGTGCCTACATTTCTGCTTTCTTGTATCTGCACTTCTTGCCATATGGCCCTTGTTATGACAACAGAAGCATTCTATCGACTTTCGGTTGCTCATATTACATCTAATACTTCCTCTTCCCCTTCCACCACTTGACTGGTTCTCTCTGTAATTTTGCTGCTGTGATTGCGACATTACCTTTTGGGGTGCTGCTGCAGCCAATACCTTTTGTTGCTGTCTTTTTTAATGTATGTTGTAATAGTCTGGCAGCTGCTCTTTCATTTTCTGTCTGTTGTTCTTTCTCCTTTTCTACCTTCTTGTTGTAAAAGTGTACAATATGCGCCAGGATCTCCATCCAGGGCTTTGTTTCCAACCCCACTATATTCTCTAAATTGGCCTGTACATCTGTTGGAAGTATTTCCTTAGTGCTTCCCATATTTCTGTTCTGTAATTGTTAAATTGAGATCCATCAAACTTATTCTCTGTAAGTGTTACTCCTGGAATTCTAGCGGTTTTGAAAATGTTGTCAGTTTGGCTCCCAATTAACCCCCTCAATAGACTTTTATATGTCTCCTCAAGCTAAGGTCATCCCTGCAGTATGTCTCTCAAAGCTACTGATCCACTTATCTGTCCCATCTGACAGGGGTGATAACTTGTTTTTAAGTCCTTCTTTGTCCATTTGTGGCCATGGGATATAATTTAGCTGACCTGCTCCTTTCTGAATTAATGGTAACTGCATTATCAATCAATCAATAGTTGCTTTATTCGACAATACATGTCATAAAAGCATAACTGCATTATCCTACTATTTATTGTATTGGTGCCCATATCATTTTCCCTTCCCTTCTTTAGATCCCTTGTGAGTTTGTTTTCTAGATTATCGTATTGAATACTTTTCCCAAACTGTTAGACATTTTTGCATATAATCATAATCTCAGTCTGGGTCCCCCTCCTCACCTCTGATGCATTGTTCTTCTATTGCCATGTTGTCTGGATCAAATGATCCTTCCCTGGGCCACGGTCTCCTCTGTGGGACCTGCCCTTCAGTCCATCCAGCTAAATAATCACAGAAGGGGTTTCCATATATATCCCCTTCTTTTTCAGATATTATTTGTTTTAATGTGAGATCTCTACTTCTTACTCTATCCTTATTTCTCACAATTAATGTAGCATTGGCAGCTGAGCTCATGCTTCTAGTAGTCATCCCTGGTCTTCTTGCTTGCTCTCCTAAATGTGCCTGTAACCTGTCTGCTACTTTATTGAAGGTTGCTGTTCTCATCCTTGGTGCTGTATTGTCTCTGTTTTCTCCTACTACTGTATGTGCATATGACATTTGTGTTGGTGGTGGCATATTCTTATTAGTAGGTTTATTCTCCTACATGACTGGATGTGGGGATGCGTGCATCGAGGAATAGTGGGACTGTGCTTGTGTTGGCGTTTGTATTAGTTCCTCTAGTTCTTCCTATTCTTCCTCTGTGCCCCATTCTTCTTCTGAGGCAGCATCTGTTCGCTCCTCAATCTGTACCCAATTAAGTGCTGCATCTTTTAGTCTCTCATGTCCTGCTTCATTTATTCTAAATAAAAGGTGCCCTGTTCTCCACCTTCCAATTTTAGGTCCAGTCCCCACATTTCTTTGAGCTAATCCTGTTCCTTGTGTTTGTACCCCTTTTGGGCTTTGTTTAATACTTGTAGGATTTTGTAACCTCTGGTGCATTTTTATATCCTGCTGCTAGGAGCAGGAGATTTGGGTATATTTCTACATATGCAGGGGGCGTGGGCTTTGCCGTGGGCCCTGCTTCTATGTCTTTATGCTTGTCCTTAACCGCTTCGCCGCGATCGGAATTCCGCCCAGGTGCTGGACATTCCGATCCCGGGTGTGGTCGTGACGAGCTCAGCTCGTCATGCGCACAGCGCGACCGCGCAGCATGACGAGCTGAGCTCGTCACGAGCATCGAAGGGGTTAAAGGGGTTTTTAATCGATACCTCTTCTTGATTCTCAGAGCTGTTTTTAAATATAGACCATAAACATATTTAGGCATTTTGTTTAGCCACAATGACACCTAGGCCAAAGCTGTTGCAGCCAAAAAGCTGGCACTTATTAGAACAACGACTGCTTTTGCCAGCTTTGCAAAAAAACTGGGACGTAAACCACCTCTGGAACTTCTAAAAATGTATAAAGCGAAATGCGTCACAACTGTTACTTATGGGGCTGGGATTTGGGGTTTTGCGGACACTAACTCAATACAACTAGTGGAGAACTCCTTTTTAAAATACATTTTATCTGCATCTTCTGGTACTTCCACTTACGTTTCTCATGCCGAATTGGGTTTTCCATACATATCCGACCTCATAAAATTAGAGCCAATTCTTCTGTGGCACAGGATTTGGTCAAGGGACGAGACTACACTTAATAGGGACTTACTACAGGATAGTCTCAGGCTGGATGGTGCGCAAAGGATCCCATGGGTTAAGTTTATCCGTGATTTTACAAAAGATATGGGCAACCCGGAATATTTTACTAACCCTAGCACTATCACCCTGGTCTCCAGGAAAAATCTTAGAAAAGAGGCCCTTTTTTTCCTGGAAAGCCTAAGACTATCGGGGGAAATCATCAAGCCTAGTGTTTTGCAGCACCAGATGGTTCTTACAACCTTTAGCTTGCAGCCATATTTAGTATTTGTACTGGGTGGCTTTGATAGGTTTTTATTATTAAGATTTAGATTGGGGACAATACATAGACTTGTCCCTTTCCCCAACCTGAATGACTGGGCAAGTGAGCTACAACCATGTCCATGTGATAACTCGTCGACTCAATCTTCTTTACACATTGTTTTATTTTGTAAATTCTATATCGAGATAAGAAAGACCTGGATACTCCCAATATTACGGAAATGGGGATTGAGACAATGCCGCCCTGCTTTTATTAAACTCCAGTTTTTAGAAAATGAACATGTTGCTTGGAGGATATCCATGTTTCTTAAAAAACTCTCCACCAGAGAAAGAGTATTGTGTTTTAGGACTGAGGAGGTGGCTCCTTTTACATGTATTTTTTATAAATTTTTATCAGATTTTAAATATGAGATATATTTTAGAGAAACTTCTTTTTTTTTTTTTTTTATCTGGATATTGTATTTAAATTCTCTGATGAAATTTTCTTGTATTTTATCTGTGCTTTTTATGATTGTTATATCACAATCGAAATAAAGCTATGTTCTGATTCTGATTCTGACCATAAACTAAGAATGAACTCTCTTTTATTTCATTTCTTCCCTTTTTATTTAACCCTGATAAATATTAATGTTTGTGCTATGAGGTCTTAGTCAAATGAACCATCTTTTGTGCCATTCTTGGTTATATTTGTTTATTCTTTTCTTGACGCTTGGAAATGTCTTTAGCATGTGTTCTAGGGGAGACCCCATTTTAATCTCTGAATGTATATCTTCTTCAGTACAATTGCAGGAAACATTCCTTTTCCCATTAATCTTGCATGCCTGCAATATGTGTCGCGTTCTACCTGTAGAATGCCTAAACGTTTTATTTAGTATTTGGTAGATGACTGTCCTTCAATCTTTTGCACTATTTTAGCTCTCTTTAGAGCATTTATTTATGTATTTCAATTTATTTGCTTATTTATTCTACACTACATCTGATATGAACCATATCTGCAGAGTGGTATCATGAGTTTTCTGGTCCTTAATCAACTCGCTCTTTTAGATTTATGTTCTCTTCAGATCTTCCAGACCTGGTCTGGGGTCGACTCTCTAACCTTAGAATGGGGTTTTGGTCTACACCTTAGACCTATTCCTTCACTCAGATCTGCTTTCCTCACCAGACTGTGGTGTGGACCTTACTTATGCATACCCTAGATGCCTTGTGCACGTTTACCACGGTTACCATAACATTTTTACTTTATCACAACCGTACTTCAATTATTATAATTCAAGGAGTCCGCATCGGCCTCACCTTATGACAGCGACCCCCTGAGGGGGATAACTACCCATGATAATATACAGACTTTTGATCAAACAGGCGCATTCCTATTCCCAATGGGCAGTCTTCTGTCCGTCGGTTGTCATCGGCGATGACCTCTGGGACCCTCCTGACTGGCTCACCAAATTGATGGTTAGACCTTAATTGAAGAAGAAAAACAAGCAAGAGTAAGTGATAAAGTATAAAGGTTTTATTTTACTGCGGCTGGGAGAGTGATGAACCCAGGTAGGATTGCCACCAAACTCTCAAATTGGCTGAAGCAGGTAGCCCTTTATATAGTGTATTTTTGCTGCATCATACTATCATGTGACCAACAATGGACATTTATGGCATATTTGAGCAACATTACACAACTAAAGCCAAGCCTCCCACCCTCCTACATTCTTTGATGCAATCATCTGACTAAGTGTTATTTTTGTCATCTGACTGCGTGTCCCATTTCTAAACCTCAGCACAAGCAGAACGCGTGATCTGACTAGGTGTTATCTGATTTGTGCAATCTGACTACATGTCCTATTTCTAAAACCTCAGCACAAGCAGAACGCGTGCTCTTGTTGCAACATATTTTGATCATCCCTGTTTCTTATCTCTCCCTACTACGTTCCCGCTGCATTGGGACCTATGTTTGCAGCATTGGAGGACTTCATGACCCAGGATTCTTCACGCTAGGAGGTGCCCTGCTAGCTGAGGAGAGGGGGAGGAGTCTCTCTGCAATATATAGCACCACAGTACATTTCGCTGCGCTGGACCTGTCTTTGCGGCATTGGGGGACCTCATGACCCAGGATTCTTTGCATTAGGAGGCACCCTGCCAGCTGAGGAGAGGAGGAGGAGCCTCAGTGCGTTATATAGCACTGCCGCACATCTCACTGTGCGGGACCTGTGCTTGCGGCATGGGGGACTTCATGACCCATGATTCTTCATGCTAGGAGGCGCCCTGCCAGCTGAGGAGAGAGGGAGTAGCCCCTTTGCGCTATATAGCACTACTGTACATCCCACTGGACAGGACCTGTGTTTGTGGCATTGGGGAAGTTCATGACCCAGGATTCTTGGCGCTAGGGGGTGTCCTGCCAGCTGAGGAGAGGGGGAGGAGCCTGTCTGTGCTATATAGCATTACCGTACATCCTGCTGCGCCGCACCTTTGTTTGCGGCATTGGGGTACTTCATAATCTAGGATTCTTCATGCAAGGAGGCGCCCTGTGAGCTGAGGAGAGGGGGAGGATCCCCTTTGCGCTATATAGCTCTGCCGTACATCCCAATGTGCAGGCCTCGCCCGGGCGAATCCTGGCCCAAGAGTGGGCCTATCCTCCACCCTTCATCACCCAGAAGTGGTTGTGCTGGGCCAGCCCCCTTGGTCTCAGGATTATTTACCTGCATCGTAAGATACTGTATCTGCCTGCTGCAAGCTCAAGATCTCTTTATGACATTGGGACACAGGAATAGTCAGCCATTGTAATAAGCTTCTCAAGACTTGCTGGCCCTCCTGTCAGGTTTGAAAGGCACGAGCCCCAATTGGATTTGGCGGAGACGCAAAAACTGATTACTTTTGGTCATATTTTGGGTGTTTCTACTTCTTTTTGTCTTTTATTTTTCTTTCCCTTGGTGGCTTATGTTAAGAAAGGGTGTAGAATACTGTTTTGTTAAATGGAAACAGTCCAATCCGTGACATTGCTGATTTTTCATATCTTAATGAGCTGTTAGTATTAGTTTTCTCCCTTAGGCATAGGAGGGGCCTTTCACAAGCATTGTCTGCATAGACAAGGCTGAGACTCAAGTCTGGTTCCTATCTGGGTGGTGCACCTTGTGTTAGAGGCCTCATGGGGAAATGCAAAGCTTCTGAACCTGCTCAGGGATTAACCAAACAAAGTAAAGTGATGAAGAAAGCGAGTAATTGCACCCTTAGTGAACCTGATTTATTGATCGAGGAGGTGGAATCGATTATAGGTAACAAAGGTCCACAGCCTAAAACCCAGAGCAGAGTACTTAAGAAACCGAAGCTGACTGTGCGTACACTACCTAGCATGTTTAAAAAGAAAGAAAGTAGTATTGTTATACGCAAGAATGTTATCCCTAATGAAACTACCCAAGTAGCCTGCCCAGATGATCTGCCTACCCATAACTAACCAAGGGAACCTCACATAGAACCTGCCATTGTTGCAGCAATCAGTTTGTGCTTCTGCAAATGACTTTGGGGGTCACAACTACTCTAGAACTAAAGCAGACTGTTCAAAGATCATATAGCGGTCAACCTTGATCATATTATGAAAATCGAACTGGGTCACTCAGAGAAATGAAAGAGGAGATAAGGGTCTTTAAAACTATGGTATTCCAACTTTTGGTTTGGTGAACCAACTGATGGGAGCATTAACAGGAACAAACAGCAATAAAAAGGGAAGGCAGGTGGATATTGACTCGGAGAGGTTCGATACTAGATTGGCTAGCCCAAGAGCATATGGGTATACAATGGGGAGGCAAGCGAGGGGCATCGGCCGGAACACACATAAGCCCACAGCAGACCGGGAGACTAGATATATGTGAACTACTGGAGTTTGGCAGCTACCAAGACATACCGCACAGGGAATAAAGATGTTAAGGGATGGAAGCTTAGACCTACCAGGCAGAAGTAGGATAGTAGCTGCTCAAACCCTAGAGAGAGACCCGATCGGTTACCCCACATCCTTATGATAAATAGACTTAAACTTCGGCGCCACACGAAACTTAAGTGCAAGGATTTTCTATAAACAAAATCATTGGATCCGCCATGTCAGAGACTATAAGTCAATCATTAGAGAGGACATTAGAAGTGCCAAAAGACAACCTGCTCACAGTTCCAAATTTGATTACATCAAAATAACTCTAATCAATAGCAAATTAGCTGACAACCCGGTGGCCCTCGATGCAGAGACTAGCCTCACTTAAGATTCATTTATTTAATTTAAATATCAAAGGACAGTCAAGTATTCATCTTTTTTTTATGTTTGAAAAGCTTTATTTTGAAAAAGGCAAGAAATACAAGGCCAGCAAACAGATTAAACATAGTAAAAATAAACACGATAGAAAAATTGGCAAGTATATGAAAGGGAACAAAAGCTATTTAAAATTTTTCTTTTAAGGGGATGGGGAAGAGGGGGGGAAATCTTACACATTGATATAATGAGATAATGCCTATTTACAAAGGAGTGTGATTAGAATGTCAATTGATAAATAGAAGCGATAAGCCAACCATGGTAAAAAAGCAGAGAATAGAGGAAATAAACATTCACGGAGGTTTAAAATTTTCAGAATGTAAACGGGATTTATCAGCCAAAGTCAGATTATCTAAATGAATCGTAAGAGGCAACCAGAAAAGGTCTCTATTAGCCATTGATTTACATGAGGAGGCGAAAGCAATGTCAAGTCGATGAAAATGGCAAAGATTATTCCACCAGTGTTGGGTCGAGAGGTTTGTAAGATTTTTCCAGTTCAGAGAAATGTGTTGGAAAGCTAGAGAAATCATAAGATCAAAAAGACCATGATTATGAGAGGGAAGGTCTAAAGAATCAGATAAACTGCCAGAGAAGAGAAGAGGTATGGAATAAGGGATAGAAAGATGGAACAGACGAGAAATGTAGGACCAGACTTTCTTCCAAAAGGTGGAAACCGAGGGACAGAGAAAGAAAAGGTGAATAAGATCAGCAGCTGAAGAGCCACAGGTCCAACAGTTAGAGACAGTGGAGTGAGAAAATTTAGCGATAGAGACAGGGGTGAGATAAAGTTTATGATAAAGAAAAAACATAGATTGAGTAAGAGAGGCAGAGCATGAGATTTTAAGAGAACGGGACCAAAGTTTGTCCCAAAAGGAGATGGTCCATTCGCACCCCAGGTCTGATTCCCAAGAAAGTTCCAATTTGTTTTTTGTGCGTTCTAAATTAGGAGCGGAAAAATATTTATAGATAAGAGATGCTTTAGGTAGAGAAAGGAGTATCTTAAGAAGAGAATTTTGAACTACAGGAGGAGATGAAGAGGGAAGCGAATAGTAAGTGTCTAGAATAATTGTGGTAAGAGTAATGAATTTCTGTAAGAAGGATCGAGGACAATGAAATAAGAGTTGGAATTGAGGGAAGGAACAGGGAGATAACCCATCAAATAGGTCTTTAACCCAAATTATACCCTTCAATCTCCAAGATTTCCAAAAAATGGTCCTGTTGTTAATGAGAATAAGGGAATTGTGCCATAATGGAGATTCTAGAAAAGATTCTCTAGAAACGGGATTAGAGTGTAGCAAGGGTTTCAAAAGGGAGCAAGTGTGTTTAAACAGGGGAAGAGAGGTAAAAGGGTTTTTGGCCGAAAAAACCATAACTTCTTTAAGAGAGAAGGGTAATGATAAAATGTGTTCAATAGATAGCCAGAGGGGGGTGAAGGGGGAGAGCTCGGAAAGGAGCCACTTCGATGCCTGCCGCAGAGAAAATGACTTATGATATAGATGAAAGTCAGGAAAGTTCACACCCCCATTAGACTTTGGCGTGCGGAGAGAAGATAAAGAGATCCTGGCCTTCTTGTTCTTCCAGAGAAACTTAGAGAGGCAAGAATCGATCTGCTTAAAATAATAGGAGGGAATATGGACGGGGAGCATAGAAAGAGTATAAATCAGTATGGGGGTGATCATCATTTTGATTGAATCTAAACGACCCCACCAAGAGAGAAAAAGGGGGTTCCAAGAGGAAAGTAATTTGTCAATTCGAGATATAGCGGCAGACATATTTAATTTGACAGAAGTCGTGATAGAATTGGAGAACGACATACCTAAATATTTGATTTTTGAGTTATTCCATGCGAAACCAGTAGAAGAAAAAGAGTGGGGTAAACAAAATTTAGTAAGAGGAAGAATTTCAGTTTTGTCTGAATTAATTTTATAGCCAGACACAAGGGAAAAGGAAGTGAATTCATGTAATAAAGGAGGAATAGAAGTTTCAGGTGTAGAAATGAAGAGTAAAATATCATCCGCATAGGCGGAAAGTTTCAGGTGATGATCCCCATAGGAGAATCCTGAAATGGAATCGTTATTACGAATTGAAGATAGGAACGGCTCAAGAGCCAAGACAAAGAGAAGAGGAGAGAGGGGCAGCCTTGGAGGACACCGCGTTGAAGAGAAAAATAAGAAGAAGTATAGCCATTAACTAATACTGAAGCTCTAGGGGCAGAATATAATAATGAAATAAGAGAAATTAACTTGGGACCAAAGCCGTGCCATTTCAAAGATGCAAACAAAAAGGACCAATCAACTCTGTCGAAAGCTTTTTCGGCATCGACAGAAATGGCCGCCAAGGATTCGGAGAGGAAGGAAATTTTGTTCAAGACATTAAGAAAAAGACGAGAACTATCTGAAGTCAATCTACCCTTGACAAAGCCGCACTGCTCCTTACCAATCAATTTGGGCATAAGAGGGTCTAGGCGTAAAGCAAGTGTTTTGGCAAACAGTTTATAATCAACATTAACTAGTGAAATTGGGCGGTAATTTTTACAAAACATAGGATCTCGACCTTCTTTATGTATAAGACAGATTGTGGCCTCCTGAAAAGTGCCTTCCGTCTTACCAGCTAAAACAAATGAATGGAAAAGATTAAAGAGCTTAGGAAGTAATAGGTTAGAGAAATGGAGGTAAAATTCAACAGAGAATCCATCTGGACCAGGAGTCTTACCCTTCTTTAGAGAAAGTAAGGCAGTGGATAATTCATTAAAGGATAAATCTGATTCAAGGTTCGAGAGATTTAGATGAGAATTAGACGGAGTTGGGAGATTATTAAGGTATGTTTGGATAAGGGAGGAAGATGGAGGAGATTCTGGAGTGTAAAGGTCTTCATAAAAACGTTTAAACTCATTAAGAATATCCTGGTTTTTGTAGATGAGAGAACCATCTAAAGAGCAAATAGATTCAATCAAAGTACGATCTTTGCGTACTTTAAGGTAATTCGCAAGAAGTTTTCCTGCTTTATTACGACCACCATAGTAGCGAGCGCTACTGCGGAGAAGTATTGAGGATGCATTATTGGTCGAAGATTTATTGAACGCTAATTTGGCTCGTATCAAATCTGTTGGTATAGTGTCCATGGAAGAAGTATAAAATGTATGTTCTAAATTCTTAATATGTGTTAAGGAGACTTTTTGTTGTTGAAGGAACCGCTTCTTTTTTTTGGATACAAAATCTATAATAAAGCCTCTTGCAGTAGCTTTAAAGGAATCCCATAGTATATGAGGAGGGGTATCAGGGTCACTGTTAAAGTCAAAAAATTCCTTGGCAAAAGAATGAAAAGAGGAAGAGAAAAAAGGGTCAGAAAGAAGGTGATTGTTAAAACGCCAACGGGAGGACCTGGGACGTGGAGGGAGCAAGTCGAGATCTGTCACAATTGGGGCATGATCAGAGATGACAATAGGTTCGATAGAGGAGGATATCAGATTTTGAGAAAGAGATTGAGAAATAAATATATAATCTAAACGGGAAAGAGAGTTATGAGGAGGAGAGAAAAAAGAAAAGTCTAAAGTATCAGGATGGGAGAGTCTCCAAGAGTCAACGAGGTGTGTCTGAGAGATAGTGTTAAGAAAATGTTTATGACTTTTGTGGGGAGTGAAGCGAACTTGAGATTGGCGGTCAAGGAAGGGATCGACTATTTGATTGCAATCACCTCCTAATATAAAGAGATCATCTCTGAACTGTATACATTTCTGAGTAACCAGAGGCCAAAAAGTACAATCAGGCTGTGTAGGACCATATATATTGAAAACAGTTAAAGGAACTTTATTGATCAACATTTTAACCAACAACCATCTACCCTCTGTATCAGTTTCTTGTGAAATAATCTTACAATTCAAATTCTTATGGCATAATAATATAACACCGTTTTTCTTATTAGTGGTAGGTGAGAATAAAACTGAACCCACCCAACCTCTTTTTAATTTCAACGCCTCAGTATCTGTAAGATGGGTCTCCTGTAAAAGAGCTAAATCCGGGTTATAAGATGCCAAATGAGAGAGTATTCTCTGTCTTTTAATCGGATTAACAAAACCTTTCACATTCCAGGAGATAACTCTGAATGTAAAAACATTGAACGGACATAAAATACAAAATATGCATCATCAAAGGCATGAAAGATAAGAAAGGGAGGGAAAGAAGATAACCAATAGGAAAATGGAAAGTGTAAGACCAAAGAGGGAGAAAGAGGATTAGAAACAATAGGAAGGGGAAAGGAAGGAAGGAGGGAAGAAGAATAAAAGAAGACAGCACATGTCAAAACGACGACTGTAATATTTACCTTAAGGAACAAGAGACAAAAACGAGATGCGGCAAGGGACAACGGAAACAGCACACCCAACAGGGAGCAACATACCACACCAGGACATCTATACAATAAACTCGATCAGGAGCGGGAGTATGAGATAGGGATAAAAACTAGTGATTACGGTGAACCTGTAAATATAATAAAAGATATATATAAGAAAAAGGGGAACAAATAATGAAATTAATTAAGCCATGACGGACCAAAAATAGAGTAAGAAGAAGAGGAAGTAAAAGTAGGAATATTTAGGAAAGCGATAAAACAAATAAAGAAAAAGATGGTGATGGACAGAAAGAATAATAGTATGAATAGCAAGGGGGAGCAGGTAGTATAGCAAAGTGTTTAATAATCACAGAAATAAGAATAGAGAATATGAGAGAGAGTAGGATAAAGCCAACAATGTACCTGTAAAGGAAATAGATGTTGATATATAGTAACAGTAGGAGAGAGGAGGAGGCAATAAAGAATTAGAATAACAACTTCAATATAATATCACAATGAGAAAAATATAAAAGTCAAGATCCAGAGGAAGAAGGGGTAGTTTCCATTGATGCAGAAGATTGGGATTGGATGAATCTGCGGAGATCAGCTGGGTCTTCAAACGTGGAAGTTTTGTTAAAGAAGGTAACTTTAAATAGACAGGGATGAAACAAACCATATCTTGCACCCAAGGAGCGGAGAGCAGGGCGAAGGTCCAGAAATTCCTTTCGACGTTTGGCAGTCACTGAAGAAAGATCCTGGGAAATGAACACCTTGGTGCCGTGCCAGGATAGGTTCTTTTTGGCTTTAGCAGCATTAAGAACCAACAGCAGATCAGTGAATTGTAAAAATAAGATAATTATTCCACGAGGGTTGGAAGGGGCAGATGAGGAAGAAAGACGAGGACCCAGTCTATGAGCTCGTTGTAGGTTCAGTTTGGTGGTAGTAGGGAGGCCCAGAAACTGCGGTAGAAAAGATGCAAAGTACGTAACTGGGTCATCACCTTCAAGGCCCTCTGGAAGGCCATAAATGCGTAAGTTATTGCGACGGTTCCTATTTTCCAAATCCTCAGTCGCCCTCTTCAGATGTAAAATTTCCTTCTCCAGCGAGGATATTTTAGAAGAAGAGGCCTGTACTTCAGTAAGATGATCTTCCACCACAGTCATACGGGACTCCATAGAAGACCATTTATCGTCCAACGATTGTAAACGACATGTTGTTTCCTCCATAAAAGGACGGAGAGCGCGTAACTCCTCCCAGACCATGTCCAATGACACCGGAGAAGAAGATTTAGGTGGTGAAGGAGGATCTTGCTTAAGTCTCTTGCCGGTGGTTGAAGACAACGATGCTTTAGATGCCATACTGATGGAGTTTTTTGTGAGAGTAGAGCAAGTCTCCTGAGACGAAAGTCCAGATAAACAAGAGAATTTATTGAAAGTAGAAACGTTGGCTTTAAAAGAGTTAGGATCATGCACTTCCACTGTTCTTGTGTAATGTAGTAAACGTCTACTCCTGCCCATGAAGTGGGGTAAGGAGAACGCCGAAAAATGGTGACGTTACACAGGAGAGACAGTACTTCAAAGGAGACACCCGAATCGGCGAAAAAGCAGTTTCCCCCGGATAATGATAGTCAGGTAGTCAGGTAGGGGGGGGAAAATGCATAAAATTTGTAGAAATGTCAAGAAAAAGGAGCGTCAATGGAGGAAAAGTGAAGAGAAATCCCGCATAAAGTAGAAACAAAATGGCGGCAGTTGATAATACAAAACAGTCACCTGTATAAAATTATTTCAGCAAATTATTGACCATCTCTGTAAAAGGCATCCCTGGAAAGCGCCAACCTTCCGATTTAAGATTATGCCATTTTGGTGGTAAAACGAGCAGTGAAACCGCTCCGAAAATGCGGCAAAAGTCCGGTGGGAAACGGAGCTCCGACGCTAGGCGGCCATTTTAGGTCGCGCTGCGCGCGTCTCCCCAGTCAAGTATTCATCTAACATGAACCATTCGGTGTACTCACAGTTAGATACAGGCTCCACCCTCGGAGCACTTGACTGACTGAATAGAGAGAACATCTTCCTTCCACTGGTACCAATGGCGCTGCAGGAGTCTCACCGAAGGGCTGTCAGCCCAATTAAGAGGTTCATACCCTCTTATTCGTTAGCACCTACCTACCATCAAGGTGCACATACTCCCACTTTGTCTATTAGTGCCACCATTAACTCCCCCGAGCAGCTATGCGGGCCAGACAGAATGATAAGTAAAGCGACCCGATAAGGTCTCAATTGTGTCATGAATGTGGCATGCCTAAATTTCAAAGTGATTCTTCCTGATTGGAACATATTTGTCAATAATTTCGACATCTGCCTATTCCAAGAGACGTGGTGTACTAACCCAGTTTTTAGGGCTGGTTACTTAAACTACTATATTCCAGCAAAAATAAATTTCTGAGGGCAGCCCTCTGGAGGGCTAACAGTCTGGGTGAGAGCTGCACTCAACTGCAAAATAGAGAGGATAGAGATAGATTTCCCAGATATCTTAGGGTTACACTTCATTACTACTAAGAATTCTAACACTAAAATCTATAACATTTATGCAAGAGGGGTTAAGGGAGGTAAGCCTTCAGATACAATACGAAAATTAGAAAACCTCTGGGAAATAAGGAACAACTTGGAATTCAGCATTGTCGCAGTGAACTTCAAAACCACATTTAAACCATTGGGCAGGGATGATGTAATGCTGACTAGTGAGGAGTATGAAAAGTGGGCTATTCCCCAGCTTGACTCAGCCCCAGTTAAAAAATGGACCCAAGTAGCCCTTTAGTTAAAAGCATTCACAGTGCAATTTGCTCTCAGAGCCGTTAATGGCAGAACACATTCAGACAGAAGGGAGGCAGCCACTTATAATAATCTCCATCATGAGGGCCGTATCGACAATATATTGATCAATTTAAGACTTTTGGCAAGCGTTTTGGATATGGTCGTGGAGACGAGAATGAAAAGCAGCCACAAGCCTTTATGTCTTTACATGCTCCCACAGTGGGGGAAATTGTCTCCCGACCATCAACCATGTCGCATCATGAAGGAAGTCTATCTAGCCAATTACAGACACCATCTAAAATTGCACCAGCTAGATGCTCGGCAGGATGTCCTACCCTCTATTGGTTTTGACTGAGCTAGCGCTATAACAAAATTAGCAGCTGCTCAGAATACTAAGGAGAATTTTCAGCAAGATATAAATATTCATTCTAACTTCTTTGACCAATAAATTATCTACTTTGATATGCTGCATCCCCATAGTAGGAGAAAACATCATAAAAGCACCACTTGGTATAACAAAGAATGTAGGAAGGGCAGCACGCAGTTAATACTAGCCATTAAAATAAAAAATCTAAGCCAAATAAGTTATTTAAGGAGGGCTTACTAACAAGTACAAAATAAAGCCAAAGGGGACTGGGAGGAAATATGGTGGTGAGATAAACTTGTGATGAGAGAGGTATGACCTTGAAAAATCATAAAAATGTTACCAGACCTGCAAGTCGAGTGATTTAAATATTCTGCTCAACCTAACTGTAATGCTCATGACCCATAAACTGGTCTCAAATTATGTGATCCTGGGAAAATATTTTATTTCACTGAGCTGCTTTTTTTGACATTATATCATCTTCAAATGTGTGCGTTCAGCATGTCTGCTGTAGAAAAAGCAATTGTGTTTGATTTACTAGACTATGCTTGTGCTCCATATATAATTAAACATCTGCCCATATAGAGAGTAGACTTGACCCCTGACTGCATTGTCATCAGGGGGGGATCAGGAATGTTTCTTAGTTCATGTTTACAAACTTTCACTTTTAATACATGTAGAAGCATGCTGTCATTTGCAGTGAGCACATTTTCCAATGAAATGGGCACAACATTTTCCACGAACATTCAGTTTCACTAATAAAACTGTATAGTGTACAAACAATGTTTGGAAATCGGGTTTCTGCAAATATTTGTCATTTGCACATCACCAAGTAAAGAGTTCTGATTTGTACTGATTCTATTGCAATCTTTGTTTCCAATACACTTCTAAATTACTAAAAACAGTGCTTTCCTAATTCTTGATATATTTCGAAATATTTTTTACTCCTCATTTACAAGCTATTTAAGTGTTTGTTAGAGAAAAACTTTACATTCTACAGACTTTTGTTTCACAACGATTGTCCAACAGCTCACTTTACAAACTCCTCTAACTGCAGTCAGAGAAAGACAAGTAAGCACCAAGGTCCAGGATAAAATCAGCAGTAATTTATAAAAAGACATAAGCTGACATTTGACCTTTGTCTTCAAAATGACAGCAAATATGTCAAGAGAAAAACAAGATTTAAAGGCATCTTTATTGCTCATTCACTTTCTGAATGAACAGAGCACCTGTTCCTTGCCAACTCGAGTTCACTAGTCAGAACAGATCAGTTGGCCCTAAAAGTAGCTTGCCCTGATAATATCTTACTTGCCATAGCGAGTGGGCAATTAGATTTTTCGAGGCCTGTCATTACAGGAGACAAAAATTAGTTACTTAATTAATCATGAATTAGCTTAACTAAACAATAATCAGTCATAATCTGCTATAGCCCAACCATAAAGGCGGTCTATGAATCAAGCCAAATAGCCAGAACCAAGTAAAAAGCAAATAAAAAGACTGACATAAGGTCTGCTCCCAGAGAAGTAAACCAAAATACTGACACACATCCCAGAAGCAAAATCTTTTATATGGTTTTAGACAGAAGAGCCTCACACATTTAGTTACTTATGATCTGACAGAGTTAGACTAGCAACGTTACATGACACAAAGCAATGAACATTCAAATACATTACATACATTCAAAATGATACACCTAGAAGCAACTACTTTACTGATTATTAATGTATGAGGCATGCATAGGAAATGACAACATTTATGTAATACAGAAAAACAATAGACAGTTCCGCGAAGGAATGGTCCCTAGGAAAAACTCAAGGAAAGGACTTTGAGAGTTACAAAGACAGAAGCATCCTATATACAAAGACCACGGCATAGGATTCTATTTTGCTGATTTTCTGAAATAGAAACACACACAGAGAAATGCACGGGAAAGGTTTGTTCACATAAAATAGTGGTGCACATTTTCTTTCTGCAAATAGATGCCAATGCAAGCTATTTGAAGGCTAGTCAGGCAAAATAAACCATGTTTAAATTAGGCATTATATTCTAATTAGTAAAAACACTCCTACACTACTAGTGCTGTTTTTGAATTATGTGCTCAGAGCTCCACAAACCCATTTTCAGCACAGAAAAATTGTAACAGGGACACACCTGATTTTCTTAACCTCCTTGGGTGCAGATTCCTTGAGCAAATCTCAGCATCTTCTTTCGATCCCCCAGAGGTAGAAAATGGCTAAGTCCCACTTTTGTCCAGCTGCTGGGAAACTTCTCCCTGATCAGCACTTCAGCCTCCAGGTTCTCAGAGGAGATTTCTAGGCACTAGACTTCGATCCAGCAAAGGCTCTTGCAGGGCCAATTCTCTGTGGTCAGCTGGGGCCTCTAGGAGTAAGGAGTCATTTTAATGTCCCTGGAGCAAGCAAACAGGAGGAGAGCAGTTCCAGTGCCTAGATGTCAACAAGAATCAGGAGTCCTTGGGGTATATTCACAAGAACGTGTGCTAAACATCTCCAAAAAATGTTAACGCAACTTTACACATCGCAGCCTATCGCGGGAAAATAACCCTGTGTTAACGTGGAATTCACAACATGGCGGTACCATGCGATAGTCCGCCGAAAACGCGGCCAAGTTCCGCGATACAACCACCTCAACGGAGATAAAAACACAAACCACATCACAACAAAACGTGCGGTGAGCCCATTCGCGATGAGGAAAGCAGCGATAAGCACCGCCAGGCCCGCGACACACACACGGCAGGCGGGAATAAGCACAACAAAAGCCTGAAAAAGAAAGACAAACCAAACAGAAAACAAAAGCCAAGCACAATGGAGGCAACCGGAGCCAGTATACAACCCCACAAGCCCCGTTGGCAACAAAACATTGTACATGACAGGCCATCGTGGACAAGGTGAATGCAGCCGGAGAGCGGAGGAGGACAATGGAAGAAAACCAGAACAGCCGGAATGATGCGAAACGCACAAACAAGCAGAAACACGCCAACAACAAGAAGGCAGCAATGCACACAGGAGGTGGGAGTCCAGCGCCACACCAGGAGCTGGATGACATGGAGGAAATGGTGTCCACCACATCAGTCTGGAGATGGTGGCAGGACTCGGGGCCCGGAAACTGCCCAAAACAACAGACACAACAGCAACAGGGAGAGGAACGACCAGGGACTGGGGGGACGGGGGGAGATGGGCACAATGGCACACATGCACAATTAAGCACAGCACAACTGCAGACAAACCATGCCCAAGAGTAACAACACCAACCAAGAGCACAAGTCACACAACCCGGCAATATCACACCACTGAACAAGCACAGAAGTGAAAGCCACACTGCCTGAAAGGAAGAAGGGTGAGCCAAATCAGAGCTGAAGGGACATCTCACACACAATGCAGCACACACACATAGGAAGCAGAGCACCCCAACATCGAACACAATGTGGTACAAACACCAACATTTGCACAACCGAACACAGGACACAAGTGCACCCGCTTGTGGCCGGTAAACGGCCATACGCATCTGGCAAAGCATGAAACAGGGACATGATAATGCAGAAGTACAAACCCACAGCCCTGATGGGGTAGCAATGCACGTATGGCAGGGAGCCAGAGAGTCCGTGACACACACATTGGCATACAAATCAAGACACAACACAGTTGGAGACAAGTGAAAGTGCAGAAACTTTATCAACAAGTGCGTGTCAGTACGGCCAAGAGAAGTGCCACGATATGCAGACCAATGCAGCAGCATGTCTGAATGAGGAACGTAGGAAAGCGCCCATGTCCACCCCGGCGGAGTCCATCACCAACACAAGTCAGTGCCAACCCGCATTGGTTGTCCGCGCATGGATCAGGAGTCCAGGCCAAAGCAGCCATGTCCACTGTCGTCTTGGGACATGTGACCAGATTCCCAACATGCATCCAGGCGTCGGGTCACATGCAATGGGTCACATCCAGTTGTGGCTGCAGGTACCTTGTCACTCGTCCATGAACGCGAGTGCAGCAGCGTAGGCCAACATCTCCAATGAGAGATCGTTGTCCACCACATCTGACATGTCGTCGACGTAATCCATCAGTGACCCAGACAGATGTGCTGACTCCAACCCCTGGCCCCAATGTGCACCAAAGCCCAATCGGGTAGCGGCTCAATGTGCTCACTGCACACAACGACTCGTGCAATCTCCCAGGTCCAGATGCCAGCATGCATGCCAAACATCCATGCATGCCATAAACGGGCATCACGGTGACACTCCTGGTCGTGGGCCAACAGGGGGCGCACACACACGTCGAAATCCAGGTCAGCTACCGTTACGTTGGAGAGGCAGACATCCATGGTCCACTCGAATATGCACGAGCGACAATGCAACACAGGCTGAACACAGGTGACGTTCGCAAGGCGGAAGCTCAGCCGGTAACTGATCCGCTGCACTGCCAACGGCAGTGCCCCCAGTACATGCAGCAGACGTGCACGGCACAGGTCCACGTGACTGGAGTCGAGCATGTGTCCGGGATGGCCTGCCATTGCGTCAGTGGCTCTGCTTGAAGCAGCACTGGCTTGCCCTGCACCAGTCCTGTGAATGAAATGGCACAGCTCGGAGCAATGAGCAGTGTCTGTGTGCAACGGGTGCAGGCCTGGGGTGGGGTGGGAGTACGTGTGAAGGCCATCTCATGCACGCTAACTACGACCAAGGACTTCTGCGTGTGGGATGTGTACACGTTGGTCTCACGTCGGGCAGTGCGTAGTGTGGGAGTTGCAAGTAAATGCTACCGTATCTGTCAGGGGGTGCTGGCCACATGCAAGTCCCAGCTCGGAGCTGCAGATGTGCCACCGCCTGATAGTACAGACAAAGGACCCATCATCCCTACAGTAACTTCACCATCTGCATGCATTCAGGAGATGTACAGAGGCCTGTCGTGGGTGTGGTGGGATGTCTGCAACCCTGGGAATCATGGATGATATGCCCAGCACATGGCACATGAGCGGCCTCACTGTGTGTTACGTTGCCTCACAGCTGCTCCACCCTTCCACGAGCCCCCACACTTGTGTGCGCTGCGCGGTTGTATCACGTGCACTCCTACGGCACACCATTGTAATGCCTGTCCGCGCATGTCCAGTGGCATGCCAACAACACCGTGACGCTGGCCTTTGAAGGTGTGCGGCCAAGTGAGTGTAGGCCAATGGTCCAGACAGGGAGGACACAAGTGTACAGTTCATGGCTGGCTGAGATCGCGCTGCGAATGAAGCTAGGCAACTGACTCATGCAGCCGCAGGACTGATACACATAACACTTGGCATGCATGTGCCAAGACTCCGAGCGGTCTTGCACTCCTACATTTCCCCGTCAGTGCGGGCCCGCCCTCCTGGTGCATGCTACATTGCAACATCGACTACTGTGGCCCTGGTGGCGACAACACCCCAACACAGAGACACACTTACCGCACATCCTGCCCAAGGCCAGGTCCGAGCCACGCCCTGCTCCCCCTGCCGAATCAGCACACCCCTGTGCTGAACTGACGTACGCCGGACCAGCACACGCCGCTTGTGCATGCAGGGGGGGGCGGGCGAAGCTACATGTCCAAGGTCACTGCCAACGCTGAGGTGACATGGTATCGTCCGCTGAAGACAGCACACTGTGATGTTGCAGTGCCCGTGCCCATCATGCTGACACAATGATCACACGGACACACTTGCTCAGATGGTGTGAATGGCTACGGGCATGTGCGCCCGGCCACATTTATTACCAGGCACACATATCGAGTGACACCTGTGTTGGATGTGTGTGGGGTGTGTGCACACCAGCCGGTAAGGGCTGTCTGGTGCAGTCAGAAATCGACAACAGTGTACATCGTAAAGGACACAACCATTCAACCATAAAGGCCCCATGACTTGTGCTGCACAGAGTTAGTGGCCCCGGATGCACAGCGTCCTGCACGGGTCTACCGCCACGGGCCGCTGACTTGCGGGGCACTGGGGCAGGGTCACGAGTGCAGAGCAGGTTTCCATAGATGACAAAGGGGCTTGTCGTGGAGTGTCTCGGTGGACAGTGGAAGGTGTACCCCCAGGGCATGATGCAGAGGGCAGAACCACGCTGAAACAGCCACTATGGTGGAGATGAATGGAACAGACACATGTCGGACACCAAGTCCGGTCCAGCCAGGTGAAGATGCAGAAAACCACCAGGCCATGGACTCAGACGCCACCAAGGTCCAACCAGATAGTGCCCATGACTCATTGCGCACAGAGTTAGTGGAACCAGTGCTGTTAGGGGATGCCGCCTGCGATGAGGCGTGTCCAATGGTGTGGACTCCTCCACATCTTACCCAAGACACAGTTCTACATGTGTGACCTACTGGACTGCAGTGTAGGCCTGAGGCAGCGGTCAGCACGGGCCATTCACCGAGTGTCGCCGGCTTACGTTGGATGGTCCCACCGGCCTGCGTAGTTCAGGTTCAGTGGCACCATGGGATGCGGACTTGCGGTGAACAGGGTTGATGGCACCAGGTCAGTTGTTGATAGTGTTCGATCACCTCCGTGACTCTGATCCGGCTTTCGTCCGGACTGAGCCGCATCTTCCTCTTACTCCTCTCCGTGCTTTCACTGGTGTGGACTCTGCCATTCATGATTCACGACTAAGTGCTGGATGTGGGACCTACTGGTCTGCAGGGTAGGCCTGAGCCCTCATCCACGTGTCGCCGGCTGCATTGCACAGGGTTAGTGGCACCACGTGTCGCAGGCCTGCGATATGGAATTATGCCTCACCGATCAAAGGGAGTCCGGTGCTGTGGCCGCTGCCACGGACTTGGGGTCACTGCCATTCAAGACTCAGGACACAGTTCCATATGTGGGACCTACTGGAGCGCAGTGTAGGCCTAAGCCCTCATCCACGTGTCGCCGGCTTGCGTTGCACAGGGTTAGTGGCACCACGTGTCGCCAGCTTGCTTTGCACAGGGTTAGTGGCACCACGTGTCGCCGGCTTGCGTTGCACAGGGTTAGTGGCACCACGTGTCACAGGCCTGCGATATGGAATTATGCCTCACTGATCGAAGGGAGTCCGGTGCTGTGGCCCCTGCCACGGACTTGGGGTCACTGCCATTCAGGACTCAGGACACAGTTCCACATGTGGGACCTACTGGGCCGAGGAGGACGCCGGTGGGGTATGTAAATGAGAAAGGAGTAATGTGGGCCAGCATCGGGGGGGCCAGCGATGGTCTGCGGAGGCTGCAGAGGTCACAGGACTGGTGCTTGGAGCTTGCACCGGCACGTGGTGGGCCCTCTTTGACACACGCCGGTGTAGGCAGGTGAGCGGAGCCTCGTTGGTGCTCTGGGGCAGGCATGACGGGTCTGGGGACCAGCGGCCCGGGGTGCAGCAGGCGCACAGGGACGCAGGCCCAGCCGCACTCGGCGCAGGACTCGTGGTGGGCTGAGAGGCACCGCCCTGGCAGTCGCGTTGTCCATTCCGAATGAGAACCACGCCCAGTGTGACGGGCTTTTTGTTCACACCCCTACGCAGCACTGACGTACGCAGGTCCAACCCACTACGCACGTGCATGCAGGGGGGGACGTAACGTGCGACATTTCCGCGTTCTGCCCCACAGCCTGTGGGGACATGGTAGCGTCCACTGGCCACTACACTCCATGCACCAGCAGTTCATCTCCACATGGCCATTTCCGTGGTTTGCACTCTGTGGTCTGTCGGCACCTCCACGCCACACCTGGCATTGGGTAGGTTCACATTCCTTAGTCACTTGCCGCTCTCGCACATGCCTGCTCCATGCCTCTCCTCACATCCTGCTATTGTGTGTCTGTGGTGCCATGCCGTGGCTGGGTTGTGGGCATGGCAAGGCCAGATTCCCAATGGAGTCGTGTTGTCGTGTCTGGTCGGTTGGCATGTTGTGTGTCATGTTGAATGTAGTTGTGCTGCGTGCCCATTGCCAGTGTCGTGAGTTGCATGACTGTGGGCTGGAGGTGTGTGGTGTGTTCATTTTGGACTTACCAACGGGCACTGCATTTCCATGGGTGCCATCCTGGGAGCGCTGGGTGATGATGGACTGTCGGGAGATGTGTGAATCATGCACTCTGCCTGGGGAGTTGGCCACGACATTGTTGAGTAGTCCCGGGTGGTCCACTATTGCCTGCACATTCATGGGATGCGTGTGCTTTCTGTTGCGGTAGTTGTGTGCAGTGTCGGCAGGGGGCACGAGGGGTACATGTGTGCAGTCGATTCCCCCCGACACGTGAGGGAATCCAGCTATGGCGTAGGGGCCTTGCTTGGTCTCCAGCTGCTCCTGTGCAGTGTGGGTGACGTGGAGGTGCTGGGGTACCAGGCTGATGTTGGCATCCAGGACAGGTGTGATGACCTTGGATGGGGCTGGCTGTGTGACTCCTCCGACTCTGGCAGTTGTAGGTTGGATGGTACCAGAGGCCGACATGTGCTGTGCAGCCGGCAGCTTTGTCTGCGGAGGGATGTTGGTTGTCCGCTGGGTTGGTACCATCAGCAGGTGGGGGATGTGGGTCAGGATGCGGGGGATGGTTGTCCTTTTGGGCCTGTAGTGGGCAATGTCCTCCTCTGGCGTTGGGTCTGGGCTGCAGGTGCGTTTCAGGTGGGTCTGCTGTCTTTGTGTACGCTGCCTCTGTGTTGTTCCCGGGGGGGGACGGGTCCTGGGGGTGGTGGCGGGCCTGGGGTGGGTGGGGGTGGGTGTTGTGGCCCTCATGGGTCTCGGAGCTGCATGATCATTGTCTCCATGGCATCTGTGGGTCTTCAGATGTGGCTCTTGGCTGGGCTCCCTTTCATGCTGCAGGTAGTCGTCCTGCTTAACACCAGCAAAAGGCAGGTGCTAAATCCCTGCTGCTACCCCGGCTTATCGCCTGTTTTTGGTTCGCTTCGCAGATCTGGCAGTTCATTGTGAAAGTGGTGTTGTGGTTTTTTCGTGTGTTTTTGCACGGGAACGCCTACTCTGCATCTCATTAGGGTTAGTTGGTGGTGTCCACCGTGGAGATAAGTTTTGGGGCAGTTGTTGCGGGAATACTGGTGATGTCTGCAGTTTGCACCCGCTTGTGAATGGGGTGTTAAATCTATCTCCACTTTTGATGGGTTAAGGTGGAGATAAATCGGCGGTAGGTCCTTGTGAATATGCCCCCTTGAGTCTTCATCTACCAGCAGGAGTCAGGAATCATCTGTCTTCTAGCAAAGCATTCTTATTTAGGTGTAGTCTCCCCACATCCCAGAATGTTTGAGAAGGTGGTGGTAAGATGCCAGTCTTATCTTGGGCACTAGGCAGTGATTGGAGATTTTCCTTTACCCAGTCCTGTCTACTTTCTAGGCTTATGCACACCTCCTTTTGCTGTACTTCCTCTCCACTTGACTGTAAAAATTCCAGAATCATCAAATTTAAGATGGCGGAGCCTTTCTCCTTTAAAGAGATGCCCTTTGTTATGCTCCTATTTCGATGTGCCTCCCCGGCGTGGTCAGAACTAGTTCTCCGTCCTGCTGGGGTTGGAGCCAAAATGTCTAAGAGAGCTGTGGGAATGAATGGGAGAATACCTTGTAAGCCCCATTTAGGATCAGAAAGTAGAAAAAAGAAGTGCCATGGCTATGCTTTATTCTGTCAGCTGTTCTGCACCAATAGCAGATGTCTGATTCTGCTAAGTGGACAGTTTTTGACAGCCCATCTACTTTCTTAGTCCAAGAGGGCAGGCTATTGTCCTGTTGCAGGCAAGGTTATCAGCTCCAGCCAGGAATGTGAATTGGCCTCTGGGGGTGTGATGTGTGATATGTTTAAGCAAGTGTTGTGTCAGGCAGCCCAAAGTACATTTTTATAAAGTTACTTTTTGATCAAAGTTATCAAAAATCAAATTTCACCATTAAATCAGTTTTTTAAAACTAAGGGGAAAATAGCTTTTAGGCCTTCAGTCATTGTGATGGCACCTAATTTATGTATTTAGTGTGCTACTTTTTATATACTAGTCACACCGTCTTGATGGGTTACAGGGTACGCTTTATGGGTGACTTATTAATATATAAAAATAGGTTTCCCTGCATGGCAAAGGCATTTTTTTCTTACCATGTGTTACTGCAGTCGCTCTAAGTTGCTGCCCACTCAGATTATAGTTGTGCTACTGATAGCCATATTTTTTTGTCATATATGTGGGTTATGTAAATACACATTGCTGCCCACATATACCATTTAATTCCTACCCCATTGGTGCTATTTCTGCAAAATTAACCATAGCCTAACTGAAAAGTTAATAGACCATATGGGTGAAACCAATCCTACCAATGCCATTTTAGGTCCAGAGCACATGCACTGGTTTAGAAATTGGGTCTCAGGTTCGCAGAGTTATGCATCCTGTTGGAGTAGGGACCACAATCCTAGTCAGGGTAAGTTAGATACACACCCTAAATTAACCTGTGCTCACCCTCTGGTAGCTGAGCACAGAGCAGTTAGGCTTAACTTAAAAGGCAATAAGGACTGGATTAGCACCACTTGGCAGGGCAGGGCTCACAGAGGCTGTAGCAAGGTTGTTGGAAGTCTTTGATGTCCCTGGGACAGGAGGCAAGCCATCAAGCCCTTGGAGTCACTTTGGTTCCCAGGATGTAGAGATGCAGGTCCAGTCCCTCCCACTCCCAGCCAAGGAGGGCAGCAGGCCAGGCACAGCAACGCCCAGCTGAGTCCAGCAGAGTGACAGTCCTTTCAGCAGAAGAGCAGTCCTTCTTCCTGGCAGAATGTCCTCAGGTCCAGAAATGTACGTATACCCAGTTGTGTCTTTGAAGTGGGGGTGACTTCAAAGAGAGGCCATTGAAGTGCACAAGGTCACTACCCTTCCTGCCCTGGCTCCAGACTCAGTACAGGGGGTTATGCAGCTCTTTGTGTGGGGATAGCCACCGCCCTATTAAGGTGCAAGTGCCAGCTCCTCCCTCCCATCATGCTCATCAGAATGTGAATGGCCCATCAGGTACACCTAAGCTCTCTTTGTGTGTGGCTCTCTAGAGGGAATTCAAAAAACCCTGCTGTCACCCACCCCAGCCATGTATTCAGGGACAGGCAGAGGCACAGATTGGTTAAAGTAAGAAAATGCAAAGTTTTTAAAAGTGGCATTTTCAGACTTAGAACTTTAAATCCGACTTTACCTTAAGTTGTGATTTTAAATTGCGAGTTCAGAGACACCAAACTCAAAATATCCATCTTTTCCAAATTGGAAATTACACTTAGAAAATGTAATAAGGTAATCCCAATGTTAACCTATAGGAGAGATGGGCCTAGCAGTAATGAAAATCTAATTTAAGAGTTCTTCACTACCTGAACATGTAAAACTTAAAAGTACATGGACAACATTTTTAGATACACTGCACTCTTCCCTTGGGGCTGTCCAGGGCCTACTGTAGGCGTGACTTATCTGTATTAAAAAGGAATGCGTGGGCCTTGCAAGAGGGCTAACTTGTCAGGTCAAAATGGCAGTTTAGAACTGCACACAGGCTCTGCAATGGCAGGCCTGAGATATGTTTAACGGGCTACTTGAGTGGGTGGCACAATCAGTGCTGCAGGTCCACTAGTAGCATTTAATTTGCAGGCCCTGGGCACATGTAGTCCACTTTACTAGGAACTTATAAGTAAATTAAATATACCAATTGTGGATATGCCATTGTTACCATAATATAGTGAAAGAGTACATGCACTTTAGCACTGGTCAGCAGTGGTAAAGTGCCCAGAGTAGTAAGGCCAGCAAAAATGAAGTCTACAAAACAGGAGGTCAGAAGGCAAAAATGTCAGAGGAAACCACACCAAGGATGCCAGGTCTAGCACATTGGAACACGGAACAGCAGATTCTCGGGATACAGATTACAATACCAGCCGAAACAGGTTATAAAAGAGGTTAAAAAAATCTTTGTGACCAATACAGAAAAGTGAAACACCAAATATTGGGGCAAATAGGTTTCCACCTTGATGGTGTCCATGCTAGTGGGCAGTGGCGACACAAGAGCACCACTGAGAACTTCCATTCCAAGATCATCATATTACTTGCTTTTTCGTCTTTTTATTTCTTTTTTAATTGGAAAGTGAAACTTTATGACCAGTCTTGACACAGGGAGGCCAAGGCAATCCAAACAGATCACATACTCAAGTAAGGAACTAAAACGTTTCGGATTAGCCGGTCCCAAGGAAAGGATTAGGGGAGGGAACATCGAGCACAAGGATGATATTGCAACCATTCAGATCAATGCTAAGATAGGAGAAGAGGTGAACAAATGCGGATTATTAAATGCACGATCAGCGGTAAAGCATGCACTCAGACTTAATATGCTTTCGCAAACTAACGAATGGGACATCCTTTTTGCTACAGAGACCTGGATCCCCCACAGACTCTAATGTTGATTTGGGAACATCCTGCCCCCGTGTTTTAAAGCTATCCACCAACTGAGAACTGATAAAAAGGGAGGAGGAGTAGTGGTTATCTTTAAAGAAAAATGTGATATAACGACTTTACAAGTGGACATACTACTGGAGGTGGAATTGCTGGGATGCTCCCTAAAAGTTAAGAGTGGGAAGGTGTTCTAAGGAGCCCTGTGCTATCGACACCCAGGGTTTATAACCATTTTCATACAACCATTCCTGAAAATCATCTCTAACCTCGCCCTTACACTTTCTAATTTCTTTGTGCAGGGTGACTTTAACATTTGGGCAGAAGACAGGACACTCTCCCAGTGCAAAGAACTCTTAGGCTCTTGTAAAATCAAAGGACTGGAACAAACTTATAAGCGGACCAATGCACCAAGGGGGACATACCCTTGTTCTGCTAGTTGCATCAAAAGTTGAAATCACAGTCAGAGACACAATCACACTAAGCTAGTCAGATGACACACTGATAGCCTTCAAAATAAAAAGGTCTAGAATAACAGCGGAAGAGAGTCTGTCAAGAAAGGTAGCACAGGGTAGAGCATGGCACAATCTAAAGAAACATAAGGAAGGAAAGATATCTGAAGTAAAGACCTGCTGCCATGTAAGGGCAACAGTCGATCAGAATTATGACCATTTACAGGAAAAGATCATAGGAACTTTAGACAAAATAATACCTATAAAAAAACTGATACAGTGGCATAAACCATCAGCACCATGGTACACGGAACCCCTAAAAGAAACCAAAATTAAATGCAAGAAACTAGAGAGACAATGATGGAAGCTATATTGGGAAAATGATATGATAAAACTAAAAATGCACTGAATGCCCACAAAAATGAAATAAGAAAGGCTAAAGAAAACTACTACACCAAAACAATTGTGG
The DNA here is from genome assembly GCA_963921515.1 of Calotriton arnoldi. NCBI lineage: Eukaryota > Metazoa > Chordata > Amphibia > Caudata > Salamandridae > Calotriton > Calotriton arnoldi. The sequence goes on along the minus strand of CAWUFW010008795.1, from coordinate 234,658 downwards.
AAGCTTTGAACCGGCCGAGAAAGATATTTGACATAGTAAGGGATCTAGTAAACCCAGAATGCATCAAACAAAGAATACAACACTCACAAGAACTGTGCGATAATCTATCAAACTTCTTTAATAACACAATTGAGTGAACCTTAGTGGACATAAACACAGACCTATCAGAGAGAGACCAGTTTACATGAGATGAGACCACCAGAGATGAAATAATAGATTTAGCAGCCACTAAACTAGGAAGCATGGAACCATTGAACAAGGAGGAATTTCAATCATTGGCTTTGACTATCTCTTCAGGCTCTTTACTGGATGTGGTACCACCCAGAATTTGGAAGGAATGGGCAGATGACCTATGCCTGAGCCTATTAAAAATCTGCAGTCAGTCCCTATTGATGGACATAGCCCTACAAGCATGGACGAAAGCACTAATAACCCTATTACTGAAAATACTCAGCAACTACCGTCCAATATCACAACTCCTTTAACCAGTACAAATAGTGGAAAAAGACATGTCAACAAAAAAATATAAAACTACCTGGAAAACCACAACATTCTTGAAAAGGAACAAACAGGCTTTAGAGTGGCTTATGGCACTGAATTAGCTTTGATTCTAGCCATGGATGAGATTTGATTGATGGTTGACAGAGATCAAACAGTGGCCTTGATATTACTAGATCTGTGGCTGCGTTTGACATTGTCAACCACCAAATACCGCTGTTCAGACTGAGGGATATAGGTGTGGACATGACATTACTAAAATTGATTGAATCCTATCTTTTAAACACAACTCAAGCAATTTCACTCCCCCCATTTTGTTCGGAATTTTAAAAAACTGAACACGCTGTACCTCAGGGATCAGCACTGAGCTGTATCATTTTAATATATATCTGTGCCCATTGCTTACTAATCAGATCACATGGCATCAGCTCTGTAAACTTTGCCAATGACACACAACTAATCCTGTCATTGGATAATAACAGACACACATCAATGGAGGGATTCCATAAATGCCTAAAAGAGATGACAAGTTGGCTGAATAAGAACTCAAAAAAATTCAACAGTGAGAAAACAGAAGTTTTATGTTGCTTACCCTCTAAAATGCCTTAAGCACTCCTGAATAATTTCTGGCCTTGGATTAGCATGTACAAGCTAAAGATATCACAATCAGTGTGCAATCTAGGAATACATGTTGATGATAAGCTCTCTATGGAGTAGTGGCATAGCAAGGCACTTTGCCGCCCGTGGCGGCCCATGCCGTTGCCACCCCTCAGCTGCGCTGAAGGGCGGGGGGAGTGCTGGTGATATTTCCTGCATTTGCCGCCCTTGCGGCAAACTCAGTAAAGAGCGGGGGAGCCGCCGTCCATAAAACTCGTGCCGCCCGGGTCGGGCCGCCCCCCTTGCTACGCCAATGCTATGGAGACACATATCACCAAAAATCTGCCACATGTTTTGGATTACTCCGAAACCTCAGGAAAATCATGTGACTGTTGCCACAGCCAGCAAGAAAGCAGGTGGTTCACAGTGATGTCCTTAGCAGATTCGACTATTGCAATGTACTGCTACTGGGCACCCCAGACGATCATATCAAAAGACTATACAGAGTACAATCAACAACGGCAAAACTTGCACTGGATAAACCCAGACACGCTTTGACCTCAGGTACCCTTAGGGAACTACACTGGCTCCCCATGAAAGAGAGAATTGTTTTTAAATCAATGTGCATGTTATACAAGGCTATAAAAGAAACAGGACCCACACTGCTACAAAGAAAATGTAGGCACTACAGGCCAATGAGGAACCTACGCTCCTCCTCTGCCAACCTACTATGTGTCCTGAAATTTAGGAAAATGAGGTATGGTTACAGGACTTTTGAGGTGAGGGCAGCTCAGCTGTGGAATAAGCTGTCAGCCCCCTCAGAGCCAGGAAGAGTCTTATTCACTTTAGGAAAGACTTATAAACCTGTTTTTCCCTAAATAGCCAGCTCCATATTCAGGAAGGGACATGAAATATGGATCATAAATAAGGAGGAGAGGGTCCTTGTTGCTGACCCAGCAAGGTTGACATAGCACCAGGATACCTGTGAGGTGAACGCTGCGCTTCACAAATGTTAATAATAATGACAAAAATAATTATGGTCTTTTCATTGTCATGGGAGGGAGAGAAATAATAAGCTTAAAATATTGATATTGAGAGAACAGATGTAATTTGTTATTTGTTTTCGTTTCTGTATGGTTTCCTACAATACAGAAAAGAAAACAGACAACAATTTATTCTCCCAGCCATTCCTTCAGCTGTCAAATATCATTGTTCTTTTCATATTCAGGATCCATTCAAATAATGGGATCTTCATTTATCTGCTTTAAGCAATCTTGCCAACTTATAGCAGAAATAAAGAGCCAACTTCAAATTATCTTTACTGCAAGGTTCTCGCCAATTCCCCAGCACAGGTATGCAAGGTCCCGGCATATCATTCTTCCAGTCCTATCCTTTATCCAGTCAAACACTGAGTCACTAAAATGGGCTGATTTCAAAGCTGTCCCATAACATATGCTTCCAGATGCCCTAGTCAAAATGCGTATTATGCATAATGATGAACTTAATGGAGAATATGTGTTTATTCTTTTTCGGATTAGATACAGCCAGTAGACAGAATAATATTGTATTTGGCTATGATTAGAACTGACTGGTAGATAAATTTCCCTGTTAATACCCACCTAATATTAATCTGAAAACTGGTATTCCTGTTCGTGACACCACATTTCTTTAACTTCCTCATTAGCTTGGGTTTCCAAATCCCTCGGTTGGTGATGAACCATTACAATTAAGCTTTTACTTTGGGGCATAAAAAGCATCATTAAACTATCTTGATCTCGATGTTCATAACATTTCTGTTTCATTTCCTCAAATGACAGAAACTAACTCTGGTCCCCACATCCGCTCCACTTTCCACAGACGTTTTTCCTCTCATTCATGTATAGCTGTTGACAAATGTGCTAGATGTATAGGGTTGTTCCAAAATGGAAGGCATTCCTCTTGGCTTAATATTTTGACTCTTTTCAACCCAAGAAAGTAGCCCTGACATAGATCGTACAATGTGCAGAACTGAATTCTGATCAGCATTTGGAGTAGCTGAATTTACAGGAAAACTCATGAAGGACATGACAGGAAGTGCCACATGTATCAAAAATCCATTTTGCATCCCTTAAATAGTGAATTTTAAGTAATCGCTATTTAAGGGATGCAAAATGATATGCAAGAAAAAAGCGATTAACTAATAGCGATTCCAAAAGATTTGCAATTAGGTAATCGCTATTAGGTAATAGTACTCCATAGGTGCGAATGGTTTTGCATTACCTAATTTGAGATTACCTAATTGATAATCGCAAATTAGGTAATGCAATACCAAGGGTGCCCGAGGGCCTAAGGCCCACCTGAAGCACCCCCAAAAACAAATGTGCACATGTAAAGCACACACATACCCTAGGCGCATGTGTGCGCCACATGGCAGTTTGAAAAATGCATCTTTGTGCATTTTTTCAAAATTTGCACATGGTTACCATCAACTTGGAGTCGATGGTAATAGCATTTCCTAAAGGCAAAGTTTGCATTTAGAAAATGCTTGGTACATGTGGTAAGGGAAACTTTAATTGCCATTCCCTATTTGTAGTCGCAATTTTAGGCAATGGCAATTTTTGTGATTACCTAAAATTGCAACTACAAAGCCTTTCATACATCTTGAAAGGCTATTTTGCATTCACAAAAATGTGGAATTATCAATCTGCACCGTTTGCGAATGCAAAATTGTTTGATACATGTGGCCCATAGTCATTATTTGCAAGGGGATAGTATTATATTGTATGCTCATCTCTGGTGTAATCATCAATTTCAGTGTTTGAGAAAGGGCTGCAGAGTAATAATACTCCAAATCTGGAAGTACCCAATCTCCTTTCTTTAGTGTAGTACAAATGTTTTTCCTTTAATACTCATAGGGCCCGATTCACAAAGGTAAACTTACACTTTTGTGTAAGTTTACCACTTTTCGGTACTCACAATGGTAAACTTAGACCAAAAGTCTAACTTTACTAGTAGTAACGTACCTTTGTGAATGCGAAATGTAGTAAAGTTAGACTTCTGACCTAAGTTTACCTTTGTGAAATCCCGAAAAGTAGTAAAGTTAGACTTTTGGTCTAAGTTTACCTTTGTGAATACCGAAAAGTAGTAAATTTACACAAAAGTGTAAATTTGCCTTTGTGAATCAGGCCCATAGTCTTTTATAGCCTAAAATAAATGATCATATCAGACAATTGATCTTCTTAAAAATTATGACTCAAGATACCAAGAGAGTGTCTAAATAAACAAAAAGTATGGAGGTTATGTCACCAAATTAATAATACTGATGCATCTTATAATCAACAATGATCAGTAGTGCCAGGTCTCAAAATCTTACTTTAACTTAACTTTTAACTTGCTAAAGTAGAGACTGTAGACATCTGATTGCTTGTGATCTTACCATACTGCTAAACTGAGTGGACACATTTGATGGCTGGGAATTGATCAACAGGATTTTGGTCTTTGTAACATTAACTGTATGTCCTAGCACATTTAGGAAAGTGTTAATAAAATCAAATACTAGTCTAATATTAACTTCTTCATGATAAAGAAATAAGACTATGCCATCTCCATGTAACCTTATCTTTGCTATTCCCTTGCACATCTAGGGGTCACCATGATTATTTCTGCTGTGCTAATATAGTGCAAATGTTTTTCAGAAAACAGCAATAAAGAGGGGGATAGCTGGCTACCTTGTTGGGTGCCCCACGTTATTGAGCTAATACCTACTATATCACCATTTAAAATAAGTTCAGCTCTTGAGCCTCAGTACAGGGACTGGATCAACCTGGTGAAGGTTAATTTGGATGGAAAATTAATTTGCTTTAATACTATTCTCAAATATTCTCAATTCACAGATCATAAGCCTTTCCCTTATCCCAAAACCACAAAACCATGGGTAACTAAAGAGTCTCAGCAATATCAGTCACCTCCAACAGATAATGAGTGTGTGAAGCTAGCAGACAACCCAGAATAACTTAAGTTTGATTGGAATGTACTAGCTCCTGCAGAATGCCTGTTAAGCTCAGAGACAGTATCTTCAGAAAGATTTTATAGTTAACGTTCAATTAAGTAACAGGGTGATATGAACTGCAATTCTAAGAGGTTTTTGCATGTTTTAAAAAGATAATTAGCTCCCCAGTCTAAAAAATAGTGGATTATCTTCCCCGTCAATATGTCATTGAAAAGTATCAACAGTAGAAGTTTAACCTCCTTTGGAAACACTTTATATACTTCAAATGTTATTTGGTCTGTGCCAGGTGCCTTTGCCACTGCCAATGAATTAATAGTATTTTCTAATGCTTCTTTCTCAATGGGCTGGTTAAGAAGCTGTAGTTGCTCTAATGTCATTTTATTCAGCTTCACCCTATGTCTCCCCAAATTCAGATGAGAGTGACTCCTGATGCAAGTTATAATAGAAATTAAAAAAACCTACACCACCCACTTTGGCTCTTTCTCCAAGAATCCTGTTTTCCCTGTGCTGAATCAAGTCAACATGATTCACTGCCTGCAAATTTTTATTACTCAATCTAAAAATATTCCCTCTTAATTTTCTTTTTCATATACGTTTTGACACATGGCTTGCTGATTGCCTATTTTTTTCTCATCCTAATATTTCTCATTTTTGTTTTCTATGCTTCCAATGCATTTATATGTTCTTTGCTGGGATTTCAAACTATCCATTCTGAGACATTTTGATTGTAACTTTTTTTTTCTTGAAAGAGACTTTATTCAAATTTTTATTTAATGCCCCCTTGATATCTGCAGCCTTACAGGTTTCCAATTCCATTCTGGTCTTAGCAGAGTTCAAATTGTCCATAATGTGTTCTCTAATCTGAGTTCAGCAACTGTTAATAAAAACAGAGAATGATGAAAGATAAGGGGCTGTACCTTGTAAAGTGAGCACTAAATGTACTAATTTAAGACAGGTCTCTTCTTCAATTTTGGGCGGCCGATGTCTTAAATAGTTTAAGACCTGAAGGAGTGGTATTTTACCACTTCTCACACTGATGAATGGTTGGTTGTCACAGGAATATTGAAGCCAAGTGCTGCTTTTGACTAGAAATGTTGCCACGTTTCTTGATATCTCTAAAGTAAACAATAGAAGATAACACAAAGATATAACACAAAATGTGAGAAAATGCCCCTTTTTGTGTGGTCACCCCCATTTTTTGCTACATTTTATTGCTGGATTTTAGACTCTGCACAATAGGGCACTTTTGTTCAGTGCCCAGTGAATGTGCTCTGACCCCTAAAAAATGTAAAAATTAGCTAATGCATGATTGGCATTTACAACCTTCCTATAAAGTCATAACATATGATGTAGAAACTACACCCATGCAATGGAAAGTTAAATGTCCCCTATGGACTGCAATACTTATTGTGCCATCCACTAGTGTGACAAGGAAAATATGACGATAACCCTACCAATGTAGCCTGACTGGTGCGATTTAAACTTGCAGTCAGACCTGTCAAAAATCCTTTTTGAAAGGGGAAACACCTCCCTAGTAAACATTAATAAGTCACCCTTAAGCTTTGTAGCCCACAAGGTAGGGTGATCAAAATTTAGAAGTGATAAATAAAGAAATTTATTGTTGACATGTACCTCCAGTGGCAAGCCCCAAAAAGGTATTTTCACTGTCGAAGGCTCTGACTGTCCTTTGAGGAAAATTAGAGTGCAGATTAACATATTAATTTTGCTATCTCTAGTTTGGGACAAGCCAAACAAATGGTTCAACAATAGTTGTTAGTATTTATTAAAAATCCAATTCAATGGTGAAAATAGATTTTTAATAAATATTTAGGGAAAGTACAATTTTTCAAAGTTACATTTTCCCTTCCTGAAGCTTCTGGGGGTTAATTTGCACTAGCTTATTAGCAGCTGGCTGTCCTACCTGTGCTTGACCTTAATGAGATGTGAAAAGTGCTCCCAGAGCAGGCACAATGGTTTAGGCCTGGAGACAGAATGGACTGGGTGTGGAGAGTGTGATACATGTCATCTCAGGAAGGGCAGCTGGGGAAATTCCAGGAACTTCATTAACTTGAAAGAGACAGAGGTGATTCCTGCCTGTTCATAGTTGAGTGTGAGAGGAGACCTGTGGAAAGGACAGCTTTTGTTCTTTAGGCCTAAGGTAGCCATTTGAGCACCAGCCCAATGGTTGGGTAGCTGCTACCAGAACCAGTTTGGTATGGCTAAGGCAGAGGGGATGGCTAATTTCCCAAAACACACCCCTGACTAGCACACAATCTTCTTCCAAGGGCAGAAGGCCTGCGCCTTTTTAGATTTCCCTTAGAACAGTACATGCAGGGATAGTTTGCAGTAAGACAAACAGGACATCCTGCAAAAGCAAGAGGTTTGTACCCGGGAACCTTTTCCACATTGTTTAAGGAGTTTCCATGAGTCACCCACTCCTACAGGCTACTGAAACATATAGAGCTGGACCCTCGCCTGAAACTCATCAGAACACTTGCTGGATCTGTGTAAGACTCAAAAATGGACTGTACCTGAAGTTTGAGATCTGTGTGGAGACCTGCTGTTTGAGACCTGGACCTACTCCTACTTGTACCCTGGACAAAAAGTGGACTCCAAGAGTCAGTTGGATGGCCTCCTGTGTGGCTACCGGGACACAGCAGGCTGCAATAAGCCTTCAATCTGAAGTGCCCACCTGACCACTTGCAAATGGACCTGGACTGGACATGCTGGTGGCCTCTACTGGAGTAAAGTCTGGCCCCTAAGTGTTGTCCCTGATATTATGGGGCTCATGGCTGTGTCTAGCTGTCTTTCAGCAATCTCTACAAACAGGGGACTTAAATAAATTTTGACTTCCATACTAGGATCAACTATCTGACCATGCTGCAACCTTGACAAACGAAGATTTCAAATTGGTCCTGGTCAGAGTTTTTTGCCTCTCAAAAAACCCATCATATCAAAAGCATGGAAACTGTGAAATGAAAGAGCTGCCTGCCCATGTATAAGCATGAAGATAATCCATCAACGTGTCTGATCTTTTTGTTCATTAATGACTAGGGACTATTTTTCTAACTTACATAGCTGCAGAAGCAAATGGCTGTCTTAACTTCTTGTGCACAGGAATGTCTGTTTTAGAACTGCTGTTCTTTATTTGATAGTTGCATCTACAGTACCATGAAAATTTCAGCTTTTGTCTGTTCCAGAAAACTCATAATCACATTACACTCTAAAGTAGCATTTACATTCAAAGTAAGAACGTTTACTTTAGCAATTTAAAATATGCACTTTCCTATATTTTTTCAACTTTTTACCTCTCATCCTTTTTTATTCTTCCCTCCTCTCTTTTACCCCACTTAGGTGATTGATGCCTCTCTCTATATTTTGTTGAACATTAGAGATGCATTCATTGATAGAAGAGTAAGGTGTGGAATAGACCGAATTTCTTCACAATAAGCAAACTTCACATAACTGCATGTTTCTGTTTTTACTCTCCTTCCTAATCAAAAATGGCCCTTCTCGCCTTGCTAACAAGGAGTGATATTATCCCATCCTCATAGTCCAAAAGAGATTGCATCAGCTGCCATGAATTGTGATTTCTAGCTTCTCATTTGTTTCCCTCTTTGGCCTAATTCAAAGCATACATTAGGAAAAAATAATACAAACTACCCTGAGGGGGCTTTAATGACTCTATTCATATTGACAAATCTCAAGTGTTCATATTAATATCTACTAATAATGTCTCTGTAATTATTCTCAAGAGAAATAGGCTTTCAATACTGAGTGTTTCCTCTACTCCTTCCAGAATCCCTATAAACTTGAGGTTTGACTTCTCAGACTGGTTTTCCAGGTCTTCTGTCTTGTGCTACAGTTTTCTCAGAGTCATATCCATTTCTTTCTTTCTTAATTTATGTGTGCTTGCTCCTTCTGTGAATCTTTCCTCTACTTCTGTTATTTTCTGAGAAACTTGCCTGATTTTTTTGATTGAGTCCTCCAAGATTTGCATTGATCTCAACCAGTTCTAATTTAAAATAGCCCATAGAATAATTTGTTTTTTTACTTGAAGTATGGACTGTGACATATGCCTTTGTTTAAACAGTCTATCATTTTACACTCATTTACTCCCTCTGCCTCCTCATCTCAATCAATCAATCAGGGGTTTGTGAAGTGCACCTACTCACATGTGAGGATCTCAAGGTGCTGGTGGGGGTGGCTCCGTTGAGTGCAGGGGTCATCCAAAGAGCCAGGTCTTGAGGTCCTTCCTGAACTGGAGTAGTGTAGGGCTTTGCTGGAGGTGGAGGGGAAGGTCATTCCAGGTCTTGACTGAAAGGTAGGAGAAGGACCTTCCTCCCATTCTGGTCCTGTAGATGCGTGGAATGGTGGCTAGAGAGAGATCGGCTGACCGGAGGTGTCTCTTGGGTGCGTGGAAGGAGAGGCGGTTGTTTAGGTATGCATGTCCGATGTTGTAGAGGGCCTTGTATACGTGAGTGAGGAGCTTGAAGGTTATTCTTCTTTTGATGGGGAGCCTGTGGAGATCGCTGAGGTGTTCGGTGATGTGGTTGTGAAGGGGAATGTCTAGGATCAGTCTCGCTGCGGCATTCTGGACGGTCTGGAGCTTGCGAAGGAGTTTCTTATTGATTCCGGCATAGAGAGTGTTACCATAGTCTAGTCTGCTACTGATGAGGGCGTGTGTGACAGTTTTTCTGGATTTGGATGGGATTCATCTGAACGTTTTTTGGAGTATGCAGAGGGTGTTGAAGCAGGCTGAGGATACAGCGTTGATCTGGCAGTTCATCATGAGCGATGAGTCTAGTATGATTCCAAGGTTTCGTGCGTGGTCCATCGGGGTGGGGGGTTTCCGAGGGCGGGGGGCCACCAGGTGTTGTCCCATGTGGAGAGGGTGGAGCCAAGGAAGAGGACTTCTGTTTTCTCGGAGTTGAGTTTCAGGCAGCTCTTCTTCATCCAGGTGTCGACGACTTTCATCCCTTCTTGTAAGTTGTGCCTGGTGATGTTGGGTTCTTTGGTGAGGGAGAGGATGAGCTGGGTGTGGTTGGTGTAGGAGATGATGTTGAGCCCGTAGTTTCTGATGATGGTTGCAAGGGGGGCCATGTAGGTGTTGAAGAGGGTGGGGCTAAGGGAGGATCCCTGGGGCACTCCACATCTGGTCTCTGCTGTTTCCGAGAGGTAAGGTGGCAGTCTGACTCACTGAGTTCTGTCTGTGAGAAATAAGCATATCCAGTCGAGGGCCTTCCCGTGGATGCCGGCATTGTGTAGTCTGGTGGCTAGTGTGCGGTGGGAGACGGTGTCGAAGGCAGCTGATAGGTCCAGGAGGATGAGGGCTGCCATTTGGCCCTGGTCGAGGAGGGAGCAGATGTCATCTGTGGCGGCAAGTAGGGTGGTCTCGGTGCTGTGGTTGCTGTGGAATCCAGATTGGGAGGTGTTCAGAACATTGTTGGCTTCGATGAAGTTCGCTAGCTTGGTGTTGATGGCCTTTTTGATGACCTTGGCTACGAATGGAAGCAAGGAGATGGGCCTGAATTTCTTGAGGTCCGTCGGGTCTGCGGAGGGTTTCTTCAGGGGGGTTGACTGTGGCATGTTTCCAGTCATCAGGGAATGTGCCAGTTTCGAGGGAGCAGTTGATCATCTGGCGCAGTTTGGGCAGGATGGCTGTGGTAGATGTGGGGAGGGCAGGGTTCTGAGGGTGCTCCAGGGTGCTCCAGAGTGGATGCTTTCATGATCTTTAAGGTGTCTTCTGTCGTGAGCGGGGTCCAAGTGAGCAGGGTCTGTTGGGTGGCGTCGCTGGGGCGGAGCTGGAGCGGTGGAGAGGTCTTGGTTGTCGAAGTTGTTGTAGAGCATCTTAATCTTGAGGTGAAAAAAGGTGCTGAGTCGGTTGTTTCATTGCCGGGTTTGGCAAATTCCTGGATGATGGAGAAGAGTTCTTTGGAGTTGTGGGCACTGGTGAGCATTCTGCCTTGGAGGAAGTTCTTCTTTGTGGATTTGATGAGTTGGTGGTGTGCTGTGGTGGCTGCTCTGTGGGCGGGGGCGTGTTTCTGGGGTTTTGCTGTTACTCCATGTCTTTTCGAGTCGCCGGCAGGAGCACTTGGATTCTTGGAGTACAGGCGTGAACCAGCTTGCTTTCTTCCAGTGTCGTCCTGTAGCTTTCTTGAGGGGGGCGAGTGTGTCGCCGCAGTTTGTGATCCAGCAGTGGAGGTTGCGTGCCGCGGTGTTAGTATCTGGTGTCGTCGGAGGTGTAGTGCTAGTGAGGGTGGAGGTGAGCTGTACTTCGGTGACTCTGCTCCAGCTTCTACGGGGGAGGCGGTGGGCGTGCTTGTGTACTGTGGGTTTTTTGAAGGAGAAGTGGACCCAGTGGTGGTCTGTCCGGAGGAGTTCCATGGTGTGGCTGTAGGAAATGCTGTTTCCTTCTGCGAAGATGGGGTCAAGTGTGTGTCCTGTTGTGTGCGTGGGGGTGGTGACAAGTTGCTTCACTCCTATGTTGGCAAGGTTATCTAGGAGAGCGGTGGTATTGGGGTCGTCGTGGTTGTCCAAGTGGAAGTTTAGGTCTCTGAGTAGGATGTAGTCAGTGGAGGCGAGGGCATGGGGTGCAATGAGGTTGAAGATGGTGTAGGTGAAAGGAGCACGGGGGCCGGGCGGCCTGTAGATGAGGGTTCCACGGAGAGTCGTTTTAGGGTTGGTCTGGATCTGGAAGTGGAGATGCTCCATAAGGGTCGTGGTTGTCATGCAGTGGGAGCTTTTGTGGACGATGGTGATGCCTCCTCCTGGGTGGGTGGGGCGGTCTTTTCACAGGATCTTGTATACGTCGGGAATGGCAGTGGCAATGTCGGGCGTGGAGTTGGCATTGGTCCAGGTTTCTGTGAGGAAGGCGACGTCGGGCGCGTGGGTGTTGAGGAGGTCCCAGATTTCTATGACGTGCTTGTGTAGGGATCGCACATTGAGGAGGATGCAGTTGAGTGGTGCCTGAGCAGTGATGTCCGTAGGCTGGGGGCTGCTGCTGGGGTCCTGCTGTGGGTGAAGGTGCAGCGGCAGTGTCGACAGGAGATCCGGGCTTGGATGTTGCTCGGTGTCAAAAGCTGGCAGTTGTTGCTGCGTCCGGGGTTGAGAGCGTGGAGAGTGCTGGAGTCGTAGCGGAGGCAGGCCGGCAGACCGCATTGCGGCCGCCATTAAGTAGGGGTTGGGGGGAGGGCACTCAGCTGGGAAGTGGGAGCGGGAAGGACACCCTGGAGGAGGGGAGGGGCCACGGGGCCAGCAGCAGCAGAGAGAGTAGAGGGCAAGGAAAAGAGAAAAAGAGGCAAAAGAGAAAAGAGAGCAGAGATAGCAAAAACAAGAAAAGAGGCAAAAGAGAACAGAGAGCAGAGAGAGCAAAAACGAGAAAAAGAGGGAGAAGAGAGCAAAAGAGAACAGAGAGCAGAGAGAGCAAAAATGAGAAAAGATTGCACAGAAAATGCCAAGAGAGGTGGAACAGCAGAAGAGCAGAGTGCTCTCCCACTGGACCACCCGGGATGAGGGGCAGGCAGGAGCCTGCGGGTGGAGGAGGGCCTTGAACACTTACCACAGCGGAGAGCTCAGGGGCTCAGAGGGCAGCACTTACTGGTGGAGCTGCGCGGGGGAGAGCAGTCACACTGACCAGGTCAGTGGTCTGGGTTGTTTTCTTTTTTATTCTCCTTTAGGGGTATCCAGATCCCTCTGTTTCAGGTCCTGAGGGGTTGCATAAGTATTTTATGCTAATAAAAGTTTGCTTTCATCATCACCAGTTTTGTAGCTTGGTTAGATAACTCCACCCATTTGAACCTCTTTCACCGTCTTAGATATTAATTCCTTATTGCTGGGAGCTGTGCTGTTCTGGCTCTCCATCAGTGGAGCATGCTGATTCACTAGGAGCGGATCAATCATTATTTGCAAGCCTCTTGACTGTGCATGCCATTTACAGCTTAGTTTTGGCCTTGATAATGTGTTCCTGTATCTTTTCTTCATTCTGTGCCCTGCTTCTGGATTTCTAGCATTATTATTCCGCAGCTGTCTCATCAGAAGTAACAGTAGTTTCTTGCATCTCTTTGCTTCCCATCTACCCGCCTCTAGCTCTTGACATTTTTCTCCCACTGCAAGCTCTGGGCCACTGCCTTTTAGTTTCAGACACATCGCTGGCCTACCCATATCATTCATTCCCTTTCTAGTTTATCTGATTTTTAAATATAAATATGTATTGATTTTATGAAACACAACAGTCCACAAGCAACTAGAAACATTTCACTTGTGCCCATGAGGCACACCCCGTCAATGTTTGTCAGGGTTATCAAACTATGAGCTCTCTTACACTGGTGTTTCTACTTAGGTGAGCACAAGGTTTTGGTCTCTGTTTTCAGATGAAAAATTATCTATTCTCACTTTTGTTGTCATTACATCAATGCGAGGAACATGTTCTTATGGGGTTGATTTCTCTTTATGAAGACGTGAGGGCACTTTTTCTTCCTTTAGGACCATTTTTTGAAAAAAGAAGAGAGACTGCACCAGTCCTTAGTTTTTGGGAGATCTAAAGAAACCTCAGAACTAAAGGTTGCATCTATTGGGAGGAAGAGGGAGTCAGGTTTCTTGTTAAAGTAGCAGCCAGTATGGCTTCACCGTAGTTTTCCTCTAATATAAGATTGCTTGTGTTTCCCAGTGTTTAACATGACTGTTTCTCTACCAGCCTCTTCTGCTCCATTACTTGAGATTTACTCCTTTGCCCTTAATCTTTAGGGTGGCATTCAGCTCCTTCAACTACTTTGCCCCTGGTACCTCTAGAGGGCTGGATGGAAGCCTACATTTTTGCCATTTTATGTTCCATCCTTCCTTAGTTCTTTGGTCTCAAATTCCTTTTCTCCCTCATTCTTGTGCGGCACTTAGTGAGACCAGAGTTTCTAAAGGACATGTTTTTCATTTTGTCTATATTGAACCTTGTGCCTTGCACTGCCTGAATATCTCAGAGCATCAAAGAGCTCACTGAACTGTTGCTTTCTTGTTCCACGGTGGCAGTGGTAGTGCATCTACAGGGTAGCTTCTTCCATTTCCTCTAAGGCTGCTCAAGGGATCTCTCTGGCTTGCTGTGAGGCTGGTCCATAGACAGACACTGATTGCTGCCTGCATTCGAGTTGCTTTACTTTTTTAGGACAAACCCTGATTCAGCCATATCTGACATCTGTTGCCTTTCTTCTCCAAAGGAATTCCAGACTTTCTCCCTTGTGACCACTTTGTCTCCGTCTCCCCGCTGCCTTCTGTTTCTTCAGCTACACCATCTAGCAGCCTGATGGATCCAGAGGGGAAGCATCAAGCTAATTAGGTGTCACTAACATGTTTTCTTTTCTAACAGAAGGAGGGTGGGAGCACACTGCCTCACATTCCAGTACTCAATTTGCCGCCAATGCATCGTGGTAAATGCAGTGCATGATAACACTTACTTCAGTAGTAGTCTTTAACTTTTCATCCTTGTTGGTGCCGCTTGTGCTGTGCAACTCTAGACACGTGTTTATGGATTAATTCCTTCATCAGTAGAGAGCAACAAGTTGTTTTGGGGGTGCTGGAAATGCTGCTCAAAGTCTTCTCAGGTCTCTGTACCACTCACTGGGCACAGGTGCATCAACACAAGCTAGTCAGCTCAGTAGCTCAAGGGAGCCTTTTCAAACAGAAAGAGGGTGGGAGCACGCATTTACCATGATGCATTGGGGCAAATTGATTGCTGGGATGTGAGGCAGTGTGCTCCCATTTGTAACCAACTATAACTAATAGAAATATTCAAGTGCACAATTTCTATAGCCTGTATAACACATTATTTTATGAATTAATTTGGGGTGCAGCTACCTACCGAATAAGTGTTTTTGTAATATTTTTTCAAAAGCTAAAGTTAATGTGGTGTGGCAATTGATGTGAGAAGAATGTGTACGGAGCTGCACAACGTATAGTAATTTGAAGGCGGTGCTTAAATTATAAATGTAAGCTCTAAGTGATGCGTAAATTAGAAATTTAAATTATAACTATAACTTTATAATTTCTCCACTTTTTATAGTTTAAGTTGGGTTTGTATATAAAGAATAAATAAAGCTTTCCTAACTATAACTTACCTTTAATCTTTGTTTTTTTTAAATTAAATTTAAATGGCTTTCATCTTTTTATACAAATGTGCTTTAAATCAGTGTTGTGTGTTATTTATTTGAGTGTTGTTAAGTGCAGTGTCGTAGAGTATAGCAAAGGACAGTGTCGCACAGTGTTGTGTCATAGAATCTAATGTTGTGGAGTGGGATACAGCGGTTTGAAGTAGAGTGGAGTGGCGTTGTGTATAGTGGAGTAAAGTGTTATATAGTGGAGTGACGTGGTGCCGTATAGTGCAGCAGAGTATTGTAGAGTGTATTGACATGTTGTACAGTGGAGTGTCGTGTCATACAGTACAGTTTAGTGTGTACAGAGGAGTATCATCCACTGTAGTGTTGTGGAGTGTCATGGAGTGGAGTGTCATTGAGTGGCATGGAGTTGAGTAGGGTGTCATAGAATGGCACAGAGTGTAGTAGAGTGTTTTACAGTGCAGTGTAGGGGCATACAGTATAGTATGGTGTCATACAGTGGCATAGAGTGTAGTAGAGTGCTGTAGAGTGCAATTTATTGAGTACAAGTGTTGTAAAGTGGAGTGGAGTACATTGGAGTTTCGCACATTGGAGTTCAGCGGGCTAAACTGTCGTACATTGAAGTAGAGTGGAGTGGAATAGCATAGCCTACAGGGGACTAAAGTGCCTTATATTGGAGTAGCGTCTCCGATAGTTCAGTGCTGTGGACTGTAGTACACTGTAGTAGAGTAGCATACAAAAGAGTAAAGTGTTATAGAGTAGAGTGGTGTGTCGTACAGTGGAGTGGTTTCCTGTGTTGTAGACTGTGTGAAACTGTTGTAGAGTGGAGTAAAGTGTAGTGACATACAGTGGAGTATAGTGTTGTACAGTGGAGTGAGGTAGAATAGACTAGAGTGTGGTAGAGTGGGCTACAGTGGCGTGGTGTTAGAAATTTGGTTTCTGGCTGACACAGGTATTCACCCTGTCCAAGCAGGAACCACAATCCTAATCAGGGAAAGTAAGACACACACTAAACGTTAACCTGTGCTCACCATCTGGTAGCTTGGCACAGAGCAGTCAGGCTAAACTTAAGAGGCAATGTGTAAAGTATTTGTTCAACATAACACACAGTAACACAATTAAAACACCACAAAAATACTCCACACCAGTTTAGAAAAATAGATGTTATTTTTTGTAAATAAAATAAGAGCAAAACAACAAAAATCCAATATGTAGAACTCGAGATATGCATTTTCAAGATTAAGGGGCCGATTACGATCTCGTCCGGAAAGCATTCTGACCAAATCAGTTCCGGAATGCTTTCCCGACGACTCGAATCGGGGGAGTCCGACTGAGCGATTTGGATGCATCTGGATGCTTCCGGATACAATTCGGTCGGACTCCCATTGACTTCAATGGGAGCCTGTGTCCCGAACGAGAACACAGGCTCTAATTGAAGAAAGGGGTGGCTGGGGAAAATCCTGCAACCTCTGGCAGGCACCCCAAGGTGCCTGCCACACTGTGCATGGTCTGAAAGGGGGGACCCTTGGGTACCTCCATGGGCCCCATTCGGAAGGCACTGGGTGAAGGGGGGCCTGTTATGGACCCCCAAAGACAGATTCCGACAGCTGTTTCATTCCGGGCAAACCGAATCGGAGCGGCTGTCCGAATCTGTCATCGTAATCGCTCGCTCGGAAACCATGTCCATAGAACTGTACGAATCGGCTCCGAAAGGCTCGACCTGTATGAATGCCTTTCGGAACCGATTCAGTTAGCCCTAACAGTTTCCGTAAACACGGGCTCCGTGTCGGATTCGGCAAACTCGAAACCGATTCGGAGCCCTTCTGAACGGGATCGTAATCGACTCCTGAATGTAAAAATAGAGCTTATAAGCAATAAGCGCCTGTGGGGATTATCTGCTTGCGATGGACCGGGGCAAAGTTCAGGCTGGACACGATGGAGCGCGTGTCAGGTACAGGAGCTATGCAGGCCCGCTGAGCAAAGTACCTTGATTCTGGCTTCAACAGCGAGATGTGGGGTGCAGCCGAGAGATGTGTTGGTGTTGATCCCGCAGTCAAGGTGTTGCGTTGATTATCATCACTCAGTGGTGGAGATGCTCAGGTTCTGGAGAAGATGCACCGAGCCAAGAGGCATTGTTTCCATAGACGATGCATCTGGTTTCTCCACACAGGGTGCCAAAAAGTGTGAACAATGATGTTAAGGAGGATGAACTGTCGACGTTTCGGTCTCAGGTGGCACAAAGAGTCCGCAAGACCATCATCAGGACTCAGTGTTGGAATGGAACAAATCCTGCAGATGCTGACATAAATCACAAAATACACCACTAAAACATTTATAAAAACAATAAGAACAATACGCCAGGCAACTTAGTGCATTGCTTGCCCGCAACCACAACACCATTGTGTCCTCTACCAGTAACCACACAAGACAATAGCTCAGTACACACACTGTAACCAATATAATGTGAGAAATCCAAAAGATTCTACATACTAATTGATGTAGGGTGCCAAATACATGCCACGTCTAAACAATAATTGACAAAAACCTACAATTGAATTACCTTGCCTTCAAAATCAATCATGCACTTATAAAGGCTTACTGCCAGAGCGTATCTGCTAAAAAACAACAATGAAAAGCACGCACGATGTTTAAAGGCAATAGTGCAATCAAAAGCCAAACTGGCCTGAAGCAAATGCTCCGTGGCTTACCCATACACACCAGACAGAACTCTGAGATCCTCCTCGGAACATCTTGCCACAACAACCAGAATAAGGAGATCCAGATGGGGGGGAAGATCCTTCTCACATCTGGCACCGAAACTATGGAACTCAATGCCATCAGAGCTAAGAGTGACCACTGAGGAACGTACATTCAGAAAGAAACTAAAGACCTGGCTATTCCCAGGCTAAGAGTCTTCCGCACTTACTCCTGTTCCGCAGCGCTGGGAGGCCCACGGGCAGCTATGCGCTATACAAAACCCACAAACATAAACATAAACATAACAACTTCAAATGGGGCATTCAATCTACAGTAAATAAAAAGCCATTACAACAACAAAAAAAGGGACTGGGCACTTCTACTTTTGAAGTCTGTCTCAATTATTCGAAACACTTACTTCTACTCTGATGTGGTCCGTGTTGGCAAATGCTTAAAACCGGCCAATACGCCCCGACGCCAGCTTCCATTTACATCTGAAGTAACGGTAACAACATGCCCCCAGAAGCATACCATACTAATTATCAAAACAGAGCGGTAAACCTGTCTTGTGCCAGTCATTCCAAGCAGCATAGGAAAAAGAGAAAACAACGATAATTTGCATCCAAAGATTTATGAAGAAACATTTTTTATGAAGAGAAATGAACAAAAATTAAGAAAAAATAAAGAAAAATCACACTGAGCATCTCATAAAAAACTTTTACTAAACCTCTGTTTACACATAGAGATTACACCTAATAGAGTCCAAATAAGTCTGCCATGGAACTAAAAGTGCACACACATGCTCTGCAGTGGCAGACCTGAGACATGTTTAGAGGGCTACTTGTGTGGGTGACACAATCAGGGCTGCAGGCCCACTAGTAGCATTTAATTTACAGGTCCTGAGCACAGGTAGTTCACTCTTTTAAAGGAATTACAGATAAATTAAATATCCAACTGTGGATAAACCAATGTAACCATGTTTTCAGAAGAGAGCACATACACTTTGGCACTGATTAGCAGTGGTAAAGTGCCCAGAGTCCTACAGCCAACAAAAATGAATTCAGAATAAGAGGAAGAGAAAGGCAAAACGTATGGGGTGACCCTTGTCACAGAGTGGTGTAGAGTGGAGAGGTGTAAACTGGAGTGGCGTAGAGTGGAGTGGCATAGAGAGGAGTGGCATAGAGTGGAGTGGCATACAGTAGAGTATCTTACAGTGGAGTGGTGTATAATGGAATAACATTGAGTTTACTGGCAAACAGTGTTGTGGCATAAATTGGAGTGGCATATAGTGAGCAGCGTAGAGTAGAGTGGCGTAGAGTGGAGTGTCGTACAGTGGAATAGTGTAGAGTGTTGTGGCGTAAAGTGTGGTGATGTAGAGTGGAGTGGCATATAGTGGGGTGGCATACAGGGGGGTGCTGTACACTAGAATAGCACACACTGAAGTGGCGTACAGTGGAGTGGCGTATAGTAGAATAACGTAGGGTGTAGTGTTGTAGAGTGGAGTTGCGTACATTGGAATAGAATACAGTGGATTAACGTAGAGTGGAAGGGTGTATAGTGGAGTAGCGAAGACTGGTGCATCATAGAATGAAGTGGCGTAGAGTGTAATAGTGTACAGTGGACTGGTGTAGAGTGGAGTGGAGTAGAGTAGAGTGGCGTACAGTGGATTAGCGTGGAGTTGACTGGTGTATAATGGTGTGGCATTCAGTGGAGTGGTGTACAGTGGTGTGCCGTACACTAGAATAGCATACAGTGCAGTAGTGTACTCTGAAGTGGTGTACAGTGGAGTGGCATATAGTAGAATAACATAGAGTGCAGTGTCGTAGAGTGGAGTTGTGTACATTGGAATAACATACAAGGATTAGTGTAGAGTGGAGGAGCATACAGTGGAGTAGTGTAGACTGGAGCATCTTAGAATGAAGTGGCGTAGAGTGAAATAGTGTACAGTGGAGTGGTGCAGACTGGAGTGGCATAGAGTGATGTGGAGTACAGTGGAGTGGCATACAGTGGATTAGCGTAGAGTGCAGTGGCATAAAGTGGTGTGGCATACAGTGGAGTAGTGTACAGTGGTGTGCCACACACTAGACTAGCGTACAGTGCAGTGGTATACACGGATGTTGCGTACAGTGGAGTGGCATATAGTAGAATAATGTAGAGTGTAGTGTCGTAGAGTGGAGCTGCGTACATTGGAATAGCATACAGTAGAGCAGTGTAGAGGGGAATAACGTTGAGTTTACTGGAAACAGTGTTGTGGTATAGAGTGGTGTGGCATATAGTGGAGTAGCGTAAAGTAGGGAGGCATAGAGGTAAAGTTGTACAGTGGAATAGCGTAGTGTTGTGCTGTAAAGTGTAGTGACATAGAGCGGAGTGGCATAGAGTGGAGTGAGATAGAATGAAGTGGTGTTCCGGGTAATAGTGTCCAGAGGATTGTTGTAAATTGTAGTTGCATATAGTGGAGTGGCGTACTGAGGTGTGTCATACACTAGAATAGCATACAGTGCAGTAGTGTGCTCTGAAGTGGTGTACAGTGCAGTGGCGTAGAGTGGAGCAGGGTAGAATGGACTGGCGTACAGTGGAATAGTTCTAGAGTGGAGTGGCGTGGAGTGGACAGGAGTAGAGTGGAGTGAGGTACAATGTAATGGCGTACATTCAAATAGCGCAGAGTGCAGTGGCATAGAGTTGAGTAGTGTACAGTGGAGTGGCGTACAGCGGAATAGTGAACACTGGAGTATAGTAGAGTGAAGTGGAGTAGAGTGGAATAGCAAAGAGTGGGCTGGTGTACATTGGAGTAGCTTAGAGTGTAGTGGAGTACAGTAGAGTGAGGTACAGTGTAGTGGTGTACAGGGGAATAGCATAGACTGGAGTGGTGTAGAGTGGAGAGGTGTAAAGTGGAGTGGCATAGAGTGGAGTGGCATAGAGAGGTGTGGCATAGATTGAAGTGCCATAGATTGAAGTGTCATACAGTGGAGTAGCATACAGTGGAGTGGTGTAGAGTGGAATAACATTAAATCTACTGACATACAGTGTCATGACGTAGAGTGGAGTGGAGGGGGCGTGGCTTGACGCCGATGTAGGGAGCAGCGGACCTTAGAGCTCCTCCGTGACCTCCCTCCACAGCAAGTAATCCTGAGATGCTAGGGTGGCCCCTGGCGTCGTAACTGGCGGCGGAGGTCCTGGTGCCCATCTGGGTGTGATAACAAGACACGGGGGTGTCGAGAAATGAAGAAAACGGCGATTTCTCTCCCTGTTCGTGCTCCGGCTGAAAGATCGCGAACAAAATGGCGGCCGCGCCTCGCTGCAACAGGCTCCACTGGTAAGAGAGCCCAAGGCGTTGGGCGAAACTGCTGAGCGGGGGAGTGAAGCAGAAGGGCAACGAGCGTGCGCTTGTGAGGGGGGCAGGCGGATCAAAAACGGAGGCGAGGTGAGGCTCGAGGAGAGCGCAGAGGACAACGCCTGACCTTAAAATGGCGGCGCAAGACACCCCAGGCAAGACGCGCTGGTGATTGCGGCCGGTGATTGTGGTGCCTGGACTTAGACATAACTCATTGGTGGCAGGGAGCGGAGTAGGTGAGGAGCCTCCCAGGTGGAGTGTGTATGGGACAGGGAGCACACGAGCCTGCGGTGATACCACGTGGAGCCCAACATTAGCCGCTGCAGGTGTGGGAGCCAGCACTTGAATGGACCTGGGAGACACGTCGAACTGACTGGGGTGCGGGCTCTGTGACGCCTCGTAAGCAGGGGACTGCTGCTCTGGATGCGGGGGACGGATGTGTACTTCCAGGGCGCTGCCATAAAGTGAAGTGAGGAGAGTGGGGCTGCGCTGCTGCCCGGTTGCTAAATCCTGAGGGGAGTTGGAACTGCGCTGCCGCCTTGGACGGAACCACAGACTCACTGAATGTCTTCTGGTTGACCCGGTGGGGACTGTGATGACCGCCTGAAGCCCCTACAAAACGGAGTCATCCGACTGGCCCGTATATGAGAGGTCTCCCCACCGCCTACTACGTGAGAGAGTGCCTGCATTCGCTATAGGGCAACCACGAGCACCGGAAAACCCACGGCATTCTACCAACCGACTGTTGCACCATACTGAAACCTAGTTCGACAGGACACGAGATGGGCAGAACGTCCAGGAGAAAAGGATTTGAGGTCCTGCGGCTGGACGAGCAGGAACATCACACCGACGAGGAGGAGGGGGCACCTGCTGGACGAGTGGAAAGTGTGCCTGCAGATCCTACTCTGGCTGACATTATGCAGGCCATCACCTCCTCGAGGAGGCTCTGGAGACAAAGATGGACGCCATAGGGACGGATCTCACCCTGCTCAAGGACGATCACCGCAAACTTAAGGAGAGAGTGGCTGCCAATGAGACCACCATGAGGGATATCCCGGACACAGTAGACACACTGAAGCAGGCCCTGAAAGCGGTGGAAACCAGGGTCAAAGTGTTGGAGGTGAGAGCTGAGGACAGTGAGGGGCGCTCACGCAGAAACAACCTGCGCATCGTAGGAGTTCCAGAACGGGAAGAGGGGATGGATGCGGTCCAGTTCCTGGAGGCTTGGTTAAAAACAGAGGTGGCCCCGGAGGGCCTCTCCCCTTCTATGCCCTGGAGCGGGCCCATAGAGTCCCGGCCAGACCTCCTAACCCTGGTGCTCCACCCCGCCCACTGGTGGTGCGATTACTCCATTATCGAGACCGGGATTTCCTCCTGCAGCGAGCTCGCGAAAAGCAGTCCTTACAAATCGGGAACAGTAGGGTGATGATCTTCCCGGACTATACTAGGGAGGTGCAGCGACAAAGAACCTCCTTCCTAGCTGTCAAGCGAAAGATACGACAACTGCAGCTCCCATATGCCATGCTGTTTCCGGCTCGCCTGAGAGTGACGGCGGATGCGGCGACACATTTCTTTAATACTCCGCAAGAAGCTTGGGACTGGTTAGAAGCTCGACGCGGTGGGGAAACGCGACCGCCGTGCCTGGAATCGCCCCGACAGCAATCAACTTCTTCTTCGCCACCCAAGGGGGCCCCTCGCCTGATGGGAGACGCCAAGAACGAGACAGGGCGGTGCGAGCAGTGGCGGAGATCAGTCAGGGAGCAGCGAGTCTGACCAGCAATATCACAGACCCTGATCGGGACAGATCTGGGAGCTCGAGCTCAAGCAGTGCCCATGGGCTCTCGGACACTGAACTGCCGGACGTGACACCACAAACAGCGGATGGCGTGTTTGGCTGATCAGGCAACAGGTCGTATATCCAGGGGGTTGCTTGTTGGGGAATGGTGACCCTTGGTACTAGCGATTTAGACTGAGAACTGCCGATGGACACACTTGCACTATTGGGGCTTGCCGAGTGTTCTTTATCTGTGGGGGGCGGGGTCGGGGGGGTTCTGGGTCCAGTGATATCGGATACGTGCTGCCACTTCCATGATTCACTGTTTGAGTGATATAGTTTGGATGGGGACCTGGTTGGGTAGGCCTGTCCTGGGGAAAGGGAGTTGGGGTGTTTTTATTGTTGGGGGAATTTGGTTTGGGACCAGGCATGTCGCTAGGAGAGGAGTACGTCGAGAAGCATTGGAGATTGTACTATGGATTCCACCGTAGGTTTTAAATGCATAACCTGGAATGTTAGGGGGATGCACACCATGAGCAGAAGACACAAAATACACGCCTACCTGATTAGAAGAGGAGTGCAAATTGCATTATTACAAGAGACACACCTCACACAGAAGGAAGGGACGGCACTCCAGCGCCGTTGGAGAGGGCAGATCTTCCACACCACGTATTCAGCCTTTGCTAGGGGACCCTAGTATGGGTGAGGGCGGGAGTCCCCTTTCAGTGCGTCAGACAGATAATAGACCCAGAGGGTAGGTTTGTGGTGGTGCTGGGGCGCCTGGATGGCCGAGACATCACTATAGGAAGCATATATGCCCCCAATGTTGATCAACCCGCATTCTTAGTGCAGCTATCACAGACGTTAACGCAGGTCCTGACCGGACCAGTACTTTTGGGGGTGACTTCAATAGCATTGCTGACGTGAACCTAGACCGATCCCACCCACCACTCTCTACCGCCCCTACACACAGGGTCGCTGAAGCTCGACGGAACTGGCAACGACATTGGGGACTGACAGATGTTTGGAGGGACCATCACCCGAGGGAAAGAGACTACTCTTATTTCTCTGCTCTACACGAGCTGCATGTTAGGTTGGACTACATTCTCTGCTCACCAGACGTACATGCAGGGATCACCTCGAGCGAGTACTTGACTAGGACGCTGTCTGATCATAACCCCCTACTGATATCCTTGAGCTAGGCGCGGACTAGGCCCACAATTCCCAGTTGGCGTCTCAGACCGGAGGTACTAGAGGACCAGGTATTCCGAGCTACGATAGGCACCGCAGTAGAGGAATATTTCCAGAATAATGCTGGCACAGCTGCCAACCCCCACATTGAATGGGATGCCTTTAACGTAGTCATAAGGGGTCGCTGTATTGGTGAAGCGGTAGGCGTACGGAGGGTTCTTTTAAACGATGTACAGACAGCAGAAGACCGGCTCCGAGATGTTGAAAAGGATAGACCAGAAAGGGTAGACAAACAAGCGGAGCTACTAGAGGCCAGGGAAACACTAGCATTACAGGTGGAACGGTTGAGATGCTTTGACTATAGGGCCTATGCAACCCGGACCCACGCTGAGAGGGATAAGTCTGGGGCGTTACTGGCTTGGCTGGCCAATCCGGCGAGAAGAGGGACGACGATCCTAGAATTAAGGGGAGGGGTGACGTGACTCATTACGGACAACAAGACATCAACGCACAGTTCTTGGAATATTATACTACTTTATACCAGAGCCAATTGGACCCTATGGTGTTGGAGGATGAGGGATTTTGGAGGATATTGAACTTCCCCAAATTGATGCAGACGCTGTGGAGGCCCTGGGTCATGACGTAGAGTTGGGTGAGGTCAGAGGGGCCATTAAATGCATGGCCAGAAATAAAACACCTGGCACGGATGGGCTCCCGGTCGACTTCTATGCCACATACGTGGATGCATTGGCTCCTCGCTTGGTGGCCCTGTACAATAGGTCGAGGCGGGACGGGTGTCTGCCCGTGTCAACGAGGGAAGCGGTAATTATACCGCTCTTGAAACCAGGTAAGCCGCCCTGGGATCACACTGCGTACCGACCACTCGCCATGCTCAACCTTGATTATAAGATCTTGAGCCGAATTTTAGCCAGCCGTTTGATGACACACATGACGGCGCTTGTGCACGCAGACCAGGCGGGTTTCATTCCCTCCCGGAATACGGCCATGAATATCAGGCGGTTACTTCGAGTGCTGGATGCCCACATCCCAGAAAACAGAGAGGCGTGCATCCTATCGATTGATATTGAAAAAGCATTCGACAGCCTTGAATGGCCATATCTTTTCAGAGTCTTGAGGGCCTTTGGCCTCGGGGAGGGTTTTGTGGCCTGGACGGCAATATTATATAAGAGCTCCACTGCCAGGGTGCGCACGGGAAGCGTGATATCAGAGGCCTGCGTAGTGGGCAGGGGAATGAGACAAGGGTGCCCGTTGTCTCCCCTCTTGTTCGCGCTGGCGATGGAACCTCTAGCTGTGCATGCGCGTTCGGGGCGGTATTACCGGGGGCTGGACGGGGTGGGTCAGTCCCAATTTGCATTATATGCTGATGATCTTCTAATGTTCCTCGCCAACACTACGGAAGAACTACAAGGTGCCAAAAACCTATTGGCCAGACTGGGAAGGGTGGCGGGCCTTAAGGTCAATTGGAGCAAGACGTGCCTGTTCCCTGTTTTAAGTGGAAGGAGTGATCCGCCGGATGGGCTAGATGTTGCATGGGAAAGCAGCTGTTTGACTTATCTGGGAGTACGTATTTATCATACGGCTGCCGATTTATTGGAGGGTAATGTCGGACGGGCGATACGGACCACCAAGAATAATTTTGAATTTTGGGGGACTCTCCCGCTTTCGATGGCGGGACGGGTGGCGCTTCTAAAAATGGTCACGCTACCGCGATTACTCTATTATTTTGGGACGCTACCACTATGGATTCCGCGAAGATTCTTTACCCAGCTTAATACCATGATCACAGGCTTTTTATGGGGTTCCGGGAGATGCAGAGTAGCGCTCGCCACCATGATGAGGCCTAGACGAGATGGGGGCTTTGCAGTGCCGGATTTTGAGGCCTACTACCATGCAGCACAGCTGCAGTGGTTCACGAAATGGATGGCGGGAAGTCTTCGTACTGGGGAAGAACGGGGGGGCTCCGATCCGGATCTGAGACAGCTCTCTCAAGTGTTACTAGGGCTCCCATTGAGAGAAAGGGACGTTACGAGAGACCTGTGGGCGATGCGTCAATGCTGGAACCGGGTTAGTAGGAGAACCCGGCAGATACCCCCATATGCCCCTGAGATCCCGCTGCTGCTGTGCGAGGCACTACCCCATGGGGGAGACTGGCAGGGATTGCGGACCTGGGAGGGGCGGGAGTCTCCACTATTGGAGACCTCTACGAAAACGATACCCTGTTACCCTTTAATGACCTGATGGAGCGACACGGACTTCCCAGGAGAGACTTCTTGTTACATGCCTCCCTGACGATGGCTATCCGTAAACATTGGAAGAAAGGAATGGTGGAACCGCCGATCTCGACACCATGCCAATATGTAGTATCAGCGGCTGGGACGATCAAGGCAGTCACTTGCCTCTATGGGCGGCTCACCCAGGAGACGCGGCGGCCCTTAGAGAACCTGCGGCTCAAATGGGAAACAGACCTTGGGATGCCCATAGCTGAGAAGCCGTGGGAGGCATTAGTAGAGAGGGCATGGAAAAGTTCTAAAAATGCACGATTCCAGCTAATCCAGTTCTTTGTCCTCCACAGAGCATACCTCACCCCGCACAAGATTAATGAGTATTTTGGGGCCCGATCAGTTTGTCCGCGATGTAAATTAGACAACGCCGCATTTTTACATATGTTTTGGGAGTGCCCACTACTAGCGGGGTTCTGGAGGGAGATACTGACTATACTGGGCGACATAACGGAAAGAGACACTACACTGACCCCGGGATATTGCCTGCTGCATTGGTTCCCCCACACTGCCCGGAATAAGGTTACCAGCAAATTTATAGACCTGGGGTTAGTCCTGGCTAAACGAGAAGTCACCAGCCACTGGAAGGCGACCAGTGCTCCTAGTGGCTCGAGGTGGCGGAGGGAATTTATAAAATGGGCAGATTGCGAGGGATTCTTAGGCTGCAAATGGCCCGGAGAATGGATAATGGACAAATGCTAGATGCGGCGAGGGCATGGGAGGCACTAGTTGAGTTGCTCAGGCACCCGGCGGACGATCCCGACCCCCCCCCTGAGTGAGTGGATCTGTGAGGGAGAGCTGCAGTGTTGTCCTATTGGGTTGTGACCTATGGGGGAATTAAACCATATAATACGTAGCGGCATCCCCTTGCTAGTTGCCTCTCTATTGGAATTACTGTATCTGTTGTCTTATATGACTGGGTACGATTCTTCGCAGAGCTATTGATGACCGAGCGACATGCCTGGAGGGTGGGGGAGTGGTATAGGGGGAGGGGAAGGGAAGGGTACGTTATGGCTAAAGGAAGGGGTGGTAGGGTGGGTGGGATTGTTCCCAAAGTTGGGGAGGGGGGATTATTTGTTTGTAATAGTATGACATATCAATGAGGGCTTTGAATTTGATTATAATTGAACCTAATGGGAACCTGATGCCTGGATATAAAAAACTGCGCAGCAGGGCCCATTTACATGACTGCTACAAATGACTAGATATTGCCCTACATGCCTAGATCAAGAGAATATACCATAGAGATTGTTGTATTATAAATGCCTAATAAAATTTGTTTACAAAAAATGACGTAGAGTGGAGTGGCATATAGTGGAGTAGCGTAAAGTAGAGTGACATAGAGGTAGTGTTGTAGAGTGGAATAGTGTAGTGTTGTGGCATAAAGTGTAGTGACGTAGAGTGGAGTGGTGTAGAGTGGAGTGGAGTGGCACAGAATGGAGTGGTACATAGTCTAATAGCATACAGAGGAGTGTTGTAGAGTGGAGTGGCATATAGTGGAGTGGGATACAGTGGAGTGGCATTCTGTGGCGTGCCCTACACTAGAATAGCGTACAGTGCAGTGGTGTTTACTGAAGTTGCATACAGTAGAGAGGCATATAGTAGAATAAGGTAGAGTTCAGTGTCATAGAGTGGAGTTGCATACATTGGAATAACATACAGTGGAGTGGTGTAGAGTAGAGTAACGTTGAGATTACAGGCAAACAGTGTTGTGGCGTAGAGTGGAGTGGGATATAGTGAAGTAGCATAAAGTAGAGTGGCATAGAGGTAGTGTTGTATAGTGGAATATCGTAGTGTTGTGGCGTAAAGTGTAGTAGAGTAAAGTGAAGTGGCGTAGAGTGGAGTGACATAGAATGGAGTGGTTTCTTCACCAACTGATTTGGCCACTGTCCTAAGGTTTCCAAACCTTTTAGGGGTGACTGTTAAGGACATGACAAGGGGGTTGTGGTCACTCTCAGAGCGGATCAGGATCACAAAGTCAGGGCTTCCAGGATTTTTGCAGCAGTAAATGCTTAATCCAGAGTGTGAGTTCCCTTAAAAGACTTCTGAAACATTGTCACCGGTGAAGTGCTTTCTTTGTAATGCTGGATCGATCTTAAACTGTGGCTTATCCCCTCCTTGTGTGGTTGATCAACTCCCAGGTGGGATTGGTTGAAGTCGCCACATATGATAATCTCTAGGGTATATTTTCTCCAAAGCACTGATTCAAGCGAGTTGCAAAATTGGAGCAGCCTGTTAGTACGGTTTGTGTTGAAGCAATTGAACTATACATTAGCCAGCAGGGTCTACAGAGGCTGGCCGTTTGCGCACATACCTTCCACGATGGCTAACTGGATCATGTTGTTTTGGCTTTCAAAGGATTTGACTTTCAGCTCCACGCCCAGGGATGCACAGATTGAGAGGCCACCTGAGGGTCTTCCATATTATGTGGCCAGTTGATGTAGTCTTTGAAATCCCAGGATTGTGAGGGAGCGGGTTGCCCACGTTTCCTGAAAGCAGAGGAGATCTGCCGTCTGGAAGAATGACATGGCATCTGAAGAGTCATGAAACTTCAATAGCCCTGCCACTTTCTATGATGTTAGGTTTGTGGTTGATTTCCTTTCGGTAATTACCTGGTGTGGATCGCTGTTGGGGCTAGGAGTAATTTTTAATGTTGCTCGAGAGTGCAGCTGACAGCCAGCTCCAATCAGTGCTAGGTTTTGATCTGTCATTAGTTTCTAGGTCTATTCTCCTTGCTGGACCTTTTTGACTGGAATAGGAACATGATATTTGCAGCTTGTTGTAGGACAAATGAAGTTGGAACTTCCCAGCGCCTTTGAGTATGCTAAATGAGTGTGAGTGGGACCGTGGCTGTTCTACTGAGGCCCTCAGTTGGTGTGAGTATTTAGGGACTGCTGGTTTCGTGAGCTCAATCCCTCACTT
Organism: Calotriton arnoldi; assembly: GCA_963921515.1. Lineage (NCBI taxonomy): Eukaryota > Metazoa > Chordata > Amphibia > Caudata > Salamandridae > Calotriton > Calotriton arnoldi. The sequence continues at coordinate 205,260 of CAWUFW010008795.1, read as the reverse complement.
ATCAAAGGTCTCCTTACTTGTTAGAATTTCTGCTGCTAGTGAGGGGGATTTGAGCGCAAATATTGTCGATTCTCAACCACTCTTGCTGGTGGGCAAGTTTTTGAATTCCACTCCTGAAATATCTTCATCGGTTACCTTGAATATCTTTGGGAAGTTTCAAAAAGCCTCAGCATATTTGATCTGTTTAATGTGTTGTGAAGCCCCTCAGACTGGTAGTGAGGGGTCAGAATTAATTTTGTTGGTATTTGTTCGCCTCTGACCTCCATGTGAATTGCGAAGATGTTGTCTTGGCTGATATTGAGATTACCCCTCGATTTATCTTGCATGAGTCAGTTAAGACTAGTATTAATATCAGCCAACAAAGGAGCGATCTGAATATCATCCAATGATGGAGCGATCTGATATATCATCCAACAATCGAGCACCTGCTGTGTTAATATTTGTAAGTGCTTCCTTTTAAGGTTTAATTTCTGTGAAATGAACATCAGGGCCATAATGGAACCTCATTTTTACCAAGAAGAGTCCACAGTTTTGCCCAAAATGTCTACCCAACTGGAGTACTTTATACTGGTTAATTAGTAAGTGCTAACTCGTTGGATAAATGCCTAGTGCATATTCTTCACTACAGCTGCATAAAGGACCATGAGGTAATGTCTCCAGTGACCTTGTGTGCATGTAAATTTCAGCAATGTGATTGTTCCTGCAGCGTCTTCATACACAGATTTGTGAGAACATGAATTCTCGTCAAGAGAACACAACGAGACTACAAACTGGAGAATCTCCACCAAACAGAGGAACTTCCTCTTAACTATATGGAGTAAGTGATTCTTTGTTTGGTGGAGATGTCCTCACATACCTGTGCATCAAGAAGGCATCACCAAAATCAGCGTGAAATGCGTTCAAGAGCTTTTTAGTAAACTGTCCATCAACGTTGGAAAAGGCGGGAACACCTTTGCATACTATCAAGGAAAACGGGGGGTGGCCAAGTGGGTGACGCTTGCAGATGATTTGGGGCTTTTGCATAATCAGGGTAATTAAAATGGAGACCCATGGCCTCTGCTTTTATATTTTTCTAAAGTGAGGGGGCCGCGTAACCCCCCTCTCTGGGATGATTTTGGCCCCAAGGACCCCATCCCCCAGTGCCCAGTCTCTTTTTGTTGGGTGTCCTAGAGCCCGCCCAGGGCACCCAGTGTACTACGTTAGGGACCACAGGGGGAGCCTCAATGCCCTGTGGTCAAAGATCCCACCAAGCGTTAACAAACAGCTGTGTCCCGGGGATGGGCACCCCAGGACATAGGGAGTTGTCCCTAGGGTGTAATGGCCCTCAGGGCCGTTAATGGCTCCAGGAGGGGGGCGCACTGCTTTGTTTCCTAACTATGATGTCCATGTAACCTTTGGTTTTTTAAGTGAATTTCTAAGGTTTATTTAATCTTATTTCCTAAATGTAACCACTAAGCTTTGACAGTAAGTGTTTGAGTGAGTGCATGAGTGTCTCGGTAAGTCTGTGAGTGGGTATGTGAGTCTCTGAGTGGGTCTTTGAGTCTGTGTGAGAGTATCTGAGTAGGTCTGTGAGTGGGTATGTGAGTGTCTGAGCGTTATCTGTTTTGCTCTTATCTGCTCAGTTTTGCCATTCTGCTTGTTTTTTACCTCTGTTTTGCCTTTCCTGCTCCTTTTTCTGCCTCTATTTTGCCTTTCCTGCATGTTTTTCTGCCCTCTGTTTTGTCTCTTTCTGCTCGTTGTTGAACATCATTTTGCCTCTTTCTGCTCATTTCTCACCTTTATTTTGCCTCTTGCTGCTGGTTTCTGACCTCTATTTTGCCTCTTTCTGCTCGTTTCTCACCTTTATTTTGCCTCTTTCTGCTCGTTTCTCACCTTTATTTTGCATCTTTCTGCTAGTTTCTCACCTTTATTTTGCCTCCTGCTGCTTGTTTCTAACTTTTTTCTGTCTCTTTCTGCTCGCTTCTCACCTTTATTTTGCCTCTCTCTGCTCATTGCTGACCTTATTTAGCCTCTTTCTGCTCAGTTCTGACCTTTATCCTGCCTCTTTCTGCTTGTTTCTCACCTTTATTTTGCCTTTTTCTACTCGTTACTGACTTTATTCTGCCTCTATCTTCTTGTATCTCACCTTTATTGTGCCTTTCTGCTTTTTCTATTTTCCCTTTTTTTCTCTCTTTTCTGACCTTTATTCTGCCTATTTCTGCTCGTTTCTGACCCTTATTCAGCCTCTTTCTGCTTCCTTCTGACCTTTATTCTGCGTCTTTTTGCTCGTTTCTCACCTCTATTTTGCCTCTCTCTGCTGATCATTATTTTGCCTCTCTCTGCTCCTTTCTCACTTTTATTTTGCCTCTTTCTGCTCGTTGCTGACCTTTATTCTGCCTCTTTCTGCTCATTCCTCACCTTTATTTTGCTCTTTCTGCTCATTACTCACCTTTATTTTGCCTTTTCTGCTTGTTGCTGACTTTTATTCTACCTCTTTCTGTTCGTTTCTGACCTTTATTCTGCATCTCTCTGCTAGTTTCTCACCTTTATTTTGCCTCTTTCTGCTCTTTGCTAACTTTTATTCTGCCTCTTTCCGCTCGTTTCTGACCTATATTCTTCCGCTTTCTGCTCATTTCTGACCTTTATTTTGCCTCACTCTGCTCTTTTGCTTGGAAGCGCTGGGGAGCCTCAAGGCCACCATAGTCCCAGCTGGCTCCCAGCCTCCTTTTAGAGATGGGATTGCTGCTGAATGGAGGGAACTGCTGGAACGACAGCTCCCTCCATGGACGAACAATAGTTTCATCTTTTTCCCAGCCCGCATGTCTGCGGAAAGGGAAAGAAATGAAACCTCCACTTACTGTGGGCGGGGCCACTTTGACAGGTCCCGCCAGCTGCAACCGGAGTGTTTGCTTTTCATTGGTGAGAGCTGTCAAAGCTCCTGTCAAGCAAAATCAAACACCTATGTCTCTTGGGTGGGAACCCTGGGACATAGCAGGAGCTGGCCCTGGGGGGTGGGGGTCCCTAGGGCCATATATGGACATTCCTTCCATTTTTCAAGGGCCGACCCGGGGAAGTTGTGGTCTCCAGAGCTGCATGTGTCCCAAGAGGGGGGGGGGGAGGCACATGGCCATGCAGCCCCCCTCCTTCATTTAAAAAAACTACTTGGCCCCAGGGAAGTGGTGGTCCCCAGGGATGGGAGGGTCCACGTAGCCCCCCATAGTTTTTAACTTAAAGCCCCAGGGCCTGTGGGGTCTGTGTGGCCCACTCCACATTTATATAGAGCCCCGGTGAGGTGGTGGTCCTAGGGGCAATATTAAGCCCTAAGAGGGGGCCCAATATGCCTCCCTCCTAATTTTTTTAAATAGAAATGCCCCCGGGGCCTCGCCCACCCAGGTACTTTTTACAAAACAATGCGTGGGAGCCTGTGCTTGTTTTTGTGCTTTACATTTGTGCCAGAGTCACAGATCTGCTGCAATTTTTGGCAAATAAAAAAAATATATACTTTCTGGCTCTGTCTGGGTCCCAGGGCAACCCAGGACCAGAGCTAGGGGGTCAAGGTATTCCTACCCTGCCCCCTTTTCTTTTTTAAAATTTTTTTTAGGGACTCAGCTGAAGCCAAGTCCCAAGATGGCTGCCAACACTTCCTGGTTAAAGTGTTGGCAGCCAATCACATTTAAGCATGGGGACTGTCAGATCCTTGGAGGATCCGCATCCCTATGTATACAAATTTGGATTTCCCTGGATATTTCCAAAACTACTGAATGGATTTACACCAATTTACAAAAAGGTTGCTTTCTTGGCCAACAGCTACCTTTCTGCCAAATTTGTTTTAATTCCTTTCTGAGGTTCGGACTGTAGCTGTGCCTAAAATCCCTATGAAAAATTGCATGGGGAAAAAGCATTTTGGGACACCCCGTTTCCTCTGCTCCACTTAATGGATCCTCCCGAAACTTTCAAGACAGCAGCTGAAGTGAGTGGCAAACTAGTTTTGAAAAGTTCGCGAGGATTCGTTATATGGCACCAATGTTATTGGCAAAGCATATTTTATATGGAAACTAGGTCCTAGCTATAACTACCTTCTGGTGACCGCCAGTAGGTAATATATATATAAATGCATATGTATTTTTTAAATATTTAACTTAAAATATTTGTAGTTAATGGCGATATGTTTTTTGTTATATTGCCATGTATTTTATTGGGGTGAATTGTAAATATTTTGGTGATGTAATATATTTATCTTTAGCTTAAATTTGTGCATAACATTTTTATGTCTATTTTAAATAATTGTTTTACAAAAACTTTTAAATTGTTTTATTAATAATAATGTAATTGTTTTGGGAATATTGTAGATGATATTGTGTGAATCGATATATTTGACATTTATATGTTTATTTAAAGGTGTCGATATATTTTTGTTTCTGATATTTTTGTTTTCGATTTAAGTAAAAATCAATATTTTAAACAACGATATTTGTTTTCTTGATATTTGAGGTTTTATTAGTTAAGTATAGGATGGCAATATTTTTGTTAATGATATTTATTTTCTGATATTTTTTGTTTCGATATTGTATGCATCCATAATATGTAAGTGATCCTCAAGTGATTTCTGGTGTAACAAAGGGACAGTTCCAACACTGCTCAATACTGTCTCTCTAGCTCAGGAATCTATGTAGGAGAACCAGAAACAGATCAAGACCTTTCCACAACTCTTTACAGGTGTACATACTACTTTTATGCTGCTATTACATGGGCAACCCACCGTTCTGCTTTTGATTCAATCGTCACAGTTATCTAGTAAGTGGTTCAAGTCCAAGGCTGTTGTCTTTCACAGTCCAAACGTCCTACAATAGTTCCAAGTAAAAATGTAATCTTTGTCTAGAAAGTCTACCACATGCAAAGAAACCTTCGCAGGTAGGTGAGCTCCTTTTGGAAAGTATTAAAATTATAGCAAGAGGATATGATGTTATAAATAAGTCTTAAGCACTCGTTTATTGTTTTGGTGGATGGCGAGGCCGCACACTTGCTGTCCAGAATGTTCTTAACTTATTCTTGTCTTTGCCTTTTCTGTCCTTTTAGGAGAAGATTCCAGAAACCAGTTGGACTTCCTAGAGAACACCTGGGGGCATATTAGTAAGGGCGGTATCGCCGCTTTAGCAGCACTTTTTGCCGCTGAAGCGGCGATATTTCTATCGCCCTATTAGCAAGCTGTCGCTAACAGCTGTTAGCGACAGCTTTATGGCGAAGCGACCGTTTTGGTGCCGCTTTGCATGTCAGCGATAATTATCGCTAATGACATGAAAAGTAGGCGTTCCCAACTAAAGCGACTGCAAACAGTCGCAAACACAACTTCCCCTATTAGCAATGCCCGCAAGCGATAAAAAAGTTGCGCTAACCGCGATTATCGCTGGAATTTAACACCTGCTAAAAACTTGACTTAACCATTCTTGTCAATGGGAGGTGGATTGTAAGGTTAAGTCCTCACCTGCCTATTAGCAAGCTTTTCATTAGCGCAGTGAATTTATTGCTGGATTTCTCGCGCTATTGCTGGGTTTCGCCGCTATCGCTGGATTTTTTATCGCCTTGGAGATAGCGTTGATAATAACGCGTTATCTCCGCGATGAAATCCAGCGATAAAACAGCGCTAAGCGCGCTTGCGATAATTATCGCAATTCCTTGGTAATATGCCCCCTGGTTCGAGGAGCTGATGCTGAATTGAGGTGTGACACAGGTAGGTGAAGAGTGCACTGTCCAATGCTCTTTGAGGAGGAACGTAGTCAAGCAGAATTTCTTGGCTGGGACATGGTATTTATACCTGCCCCAGACAAGATGACTGGTGGATCACATGGTGACTGGAAGTGTTGTGAGCACTCGCAAACGAAGCACGAGATGTCACAGCAAGGTCCCAAAACAGAAACAGTCCTCCTAGGACAGTGAGACCCTTCCAGAGTCATGCCCAAGGTAGCTGAGGCATTTACTTTATTGGAAAGGTAGGAGGGCCGGTGAAAGGGCGCAACAGATTGGGTGATGCCACAGGGTTTACATGGTTCAACAGGGGACCTTAGGGGAGGCAGCATACTAGGCAGGAGGTAGCACAGACAGGGGGTCCAACAGTGCAAATGTGCTGAACTATGTCCCTAAGTTCAGCTTTAAAACAAGCCCTTGCATGTATTCCAAAGCAAGATTCTGGGTGAACCATCCAATATTTATTGCTGCTGTTTTTTTTGTCTCACAAAGCCATTTCAAAAAGAATGTGCTCACTATACGTGATCATACACAATCATCCCACTTTTGTATGACTGCCACGCATACATTGAGAAATATGGATGTGGCCTAATATCCAAAGCTGCCGACTTTGGATCTGGAGAGCTAGATTTGAATCCTGGCATTGGCTCTGGTCATATCACATAATTTCCTGTGCTTAAAATAAAATTAATCTGGCCTTATTTAATGTGGTGCTCATGTAAAACGCTCCAATTTTTGTAACCTTTAGATTTTGCAGTGAATATATATATAACCTTTAGATTTTGCAGTGAATATATATATATATATACATGTTATCTCACAAATGCAGAGTTTGTAAACATTTTGTCACAAATTGCTCCCTAATATTCCGCCGCATACTCTTACGTATTTTTTTAGTATTTTAATTTAATTTAAATATCACTAAAAAACAAAAACATTTTAAATAGAAAACTTCGGTTTTAAAAATATATAAATATTAAGATAAGGTGTATCGTGACACATAGGTTAGCACTATTTTTGCACTTAAGCACTTTTTCAACTATTTGCACTTTAAAGGCACATTAGCACTTTATTATATCAGGCATAATGTTTGCACTTAATACTGCTGCTATCAACTCATGCTTTTAGTCCGTCTTTTCCCAAAAATTATTATATATATAAATACATTGATATGTAATATGTTTGTAATTTGGATTCAATAGGCATACGTTACTTGAGCCTAATGTATAACAGTTTTAAACGTATACATGCGGATAGGTGCTAATCATCTAATCTATATATTCAGTAGAATTAGTATGTCTGTAATAGGCTCAGAAAGAGAATTGTATTTCCAAACATTTTTAAGTTTTTAAATTCTTAAATATTTATATATTTATTTATTTAAATATTTACAAACGTGATGCAGACAACCATGATTGTGAAAAATATTTTATTGGTATTGAGAGCTGTCAAATCCCCATTTGGGGTAGAATATTATAAGTAATAATGCAGCAACAGTGTACAAACATAGTCTGTTCACTATGTTTAGTGAGTTACGTCACAAGTAGGAGGTGGTATTTAAAAATGGCAGATATGCATTGTCAGTATGTGATCAATGTAACGGCTGTTACCGAAACGCATCATGACTTTTGAAATGTGGTCAAATAAAAACTATTGCGTACTGTAAGAGGAGTTCGTGCCCTTCTGTTTCGACCGAGGAGGAGGGGCGCTGACATTGTACTGGATATATATATATATATATAAATATATCCAACAAAAGAGAGTTGTCCCCTCAAAAGAAGCCAACACACTGGTAGGTATCCTTAGCGTTTATTGCATGTAAGGCACAGCAAAGTTGATGCGACATCACCTCCATCATCAAAATGCCGACGCGTTTCGTGCTGCCATAGCACTTTTTCATAGGCAGGAACAGAGGGCAAACGACGAGCAGAGAAGCACCTGATTTTTATCCCAAGACCCGCCCCAGTGGGCGTCGACAGCTGGGCTGCCCGACGGTCTCTGTAGTGCTAATGTGTTACTGCAGTGAGTTGCTCAGCGTTGCCCAAATTAAAGTTGCAGCGGACCACAGCTGACACCAGGTTGGAGTTTAGCATGGCGTGGGCAAGAAGGGCGCTGCGAGAGTTCTACAGAGCAGCTGGGATGTTATGGGACTATTCACTACCCACTGTGGTTTCATTTGGTTTCACAAAACACCGCTTGCACCACTCACTGAAGGAAGATTCACTGCACTACAAGGACCGACAGGCAACTGCACTGTCTACGCCCACTGGGCGGGTCTAAGGGTGATTTATGTGCCGTGATGGAGATGCGAGTGTTCTACCCAGCAGCCCATGAATAAGTGCATGTGAGCACGAAACGCGTCGGGCTGGGCTTAAGACTTTGTGGAGAGAACTGTCTTCCCTGCTGCTGCTTTCTGCAATAAAAGTGCTAAAACTCACCCTCTTACATGTGGCTTCTTCGAGGGGACACCTTTTCGTGTTTGGATATATATATATATAGCCATATCCTACTGGTGGTCGCCAGTAGGTGGTTATAGTTAGAACCATGTTTCCATAGGAAAAGAGCCAGTAGGTAGCAGCCGTGGTCCGTGCAGGTAACAGCAGTGGGGCTGTGTAAGGGGGGGATTTCGAGGGACGATGCCGAGGGAAATTTAATTATTTATTTAATATTCCCTCTGCATCGTCCCTCGAAATCCCCCCTTACCCGGCCCGACCTCCCCACCGCTGTTACCTGCACGGACCGCGGCTGGTAGGTAGTTATAGTTAGAACCATGTTTCCATAGGAAAATAATTTTTTGACCTGCCTATAACTTTGGCATCGTTTGACCAACCTTCATGAAATTTTTCATAAAAGGTGTCCAGGTTGGTTCTGTGTGTCACAGAAAGTTTGGGGGTGATCTGTGCAGTGGGGACTGAGACATTGGGGTGCAAATTAGGGGGGCATTTGTAAAGTTAATTCCTATAGGAACGCGTTGTCAAACCTACAGCCCAATCTGCTGTACAGAATTACGACAAATTTGACAGAAAGGTAGATGTTGTTACACAGATTGTGCTTTTTGTTATTTGGTGCAAATCCGTTCAGAATTTTTGGAGAAATGTAAGTTGAAAATTATAGTGCTATCTCTGGCCTCGGATATTTTGCGACGATTTCGAGCTTACTCGCGAATGCGTCTGCCAATCACAACTCCCGGAGTCACCACGTAAAGGAAAAATGGGTTTTAGAGAGGTATTTTATAGAAACTTACTAGAAAAACATGACTTTAGACAATACTGTAACAAACTCCTAGTGTGCAAAATACTGTAATATGTGTGCGTATACGTGTTTTACACTTTATGAAAAAGGCGCGATCGTCGTGGTTAACAACGTTGTCGCGACACCCTGAATAATCGTGAAAACAGGTTTTAGAGATGTTTTCGAAAGAAACTTAGTACAAAAACATGAATTTAAATATGTTTTTTAAAGAACCTTGTCTATAGTAATATGTGTAGTGCAATGTTTAGAATGGATTTTTTTTTGTTATTATTTTTGCATGTGTTGGTGGCCGTTGAATGTCTGCTTTTGTTTTGTGATTTCGCGACGTATTCGTGACCATCGCGATGTGGTCGCGAAGATTCTCAAAAACTAAAAAAAAAGGCTCTTTATAAAAAAAATTACAATATTTCGGGTACTAGGGTGGCTCTGACAAGAGCCTTTGTGTTGATTGTGTGTATATGACCGCTACACATAAGACTGGATGCAGAGTTGAGGGTTACTTAGAAACACCCTGTTGCCTTTGTCTGTAAAGTGCACTCCATCAATTCTATAAATTCCATGCATGTCAAAACCCAGGTTGTTTTTATAGACAGAGCCCATGTTATGGTCTCTGAGGAATGCAGAAACAGTTTTATTAACATGTTTCCTGGCTCTGTCAATCTGTGGGCAGAATTGATTAGGCCTCTTCCATTTTTGTCTTTGACATATGTTAGAGTACCCCAAGACAGTGTTGTGAAAAAGAATCATCAATTTAGTAAAAGTGTCCTTTAGTAGGATTTCCAGTCCCACTCCAGTCAATGTGCCTAGGTCATTGCCACCACAGTGCACAATCATGAGGTTAGGGGCTGGGTAATCCTAATGCTTCTAACCAAAGGCAGCAACTGATGACACTTTAATCCTCTCTGCCCAAACCAAGTAATCTCCACATTTGGCAACTCAAGTCCCTTTTAATACCTCTCTTTTTTGCAGCCTCTCTAGCCGAATAGACATAGCTGTGCCCAACAATCCACACTCTAAGCATTTTGAAGTGGAGGATCAATAACAGTCAGGAGAAGGCTGGAGCTGAATGAAGCAGTTTTGCAAATGAAAAGCAGTTAAATTGGAGGTGTTTTTTTGTTTTTTTTTAAACATATATTTGGATGGATGCTGTCAGCATGTAGGTGAATAAAATTAGGTAGTGTGTTGGATGCATTAGCATAAAGTCCTATTATTGGCTGTTGTTTAAAAAAAGAAATGAAATACAGACATGAATATGCTTTTGAATCTGTGGAGTGAAGCACACCTGCTGCATCTCATTTGGAAATAGCATGGTCCTTCTAGAATGTGCTGTGAACTTGTGAGATACTGGTTCTAGTGGGTTTCTATGGTGAATCTGCAGAGGGTGTATTGGGGTAAGGGTGCTAAAGAGACAGGTATTATTTTTTTCAAACTGGAGAGGTTTAGGTTCATTGTTTTATAAGGTAAGTATGATTACCTAGTGAGGATTTTGCATAAAAGTGTAGTATAGTGTTAAAAGTATAAAACTATAAAGGAAAGTAAGTTTTCCGACTCCCATTTTTTTTCGCAAATTCATCTCGATGATCGCAATTACGTCGCGAGTGTTGACACAAAGGCATGCATTTTGGACTACCTCTAAAAAGGAGTGAAAGGGTTAACAAACAGTAACCATTCAGAAATGTAGCTACAACAATGAAATATGAAAGGAATGTTTTTATTCGCTGACTTTTGCAGTATCAAGCAGTGCATAGTTCAGAAGGTTGCCATTTATGATTGCTTTGTATGAGAGTGGTATTTCATTCTTGTGCTAAGTTTTTACAAACCCTGAAAATATTGCATTTATCTAATAAGAGGAAAAAAAGCGATTTTACCAACGAACTCAATATTCTGGTATGTAAATTAAATTTCTTTGTAAGCAAAGAAAAGTGATTAAAAAGGTAGATAATTATGTCATATTGCGATAAAAGATTTTGAAATATATATCAGTATTTAAAAAAGAAAGGATAATATATAATTGAAATTGTAAGTGTTTTTATATATCTATTAATAGCTAACTAAGATATAGTGTGCCTCAGGTGCAGATTAGGTGTCTGTCAACTTAGTTTAGAAGGTGTTTCCATGGAGGTGTATATTGCACTTGTGTTTCCTTACTCTATTCTGTAGGTGGTAGAAGAAAAGAGTGCACAGTAATGGTTAAACTTATATGTAATAATATTGTATAAGATGTCAAAGTTTTATATGTGTATATATAATGTGCAACTTATAACTAATGTTTTTATTTGAATTCTGGATGTTTTTTGTTCCATTATAAAAGAAGACTAGAACAGTCACATTTGAAAGTGAAAAGTATGCACTGTAGCTATATTTGAATTATGAATCTCTCAAAGTTGATAGCTATGTGTTACATACTCTTTAGTGTAGGTGTTGGATAATTAATTACAGGGTAGATTTGTATGTGCATACATGGGGAAATAAGTTATTTAACTATATTCAGATTGAGATGTGTAGGTGTTGGATAATTACAGGGTAGATTTGTATGTGCACACATGGGGAAATAAGCTCTTTAACTATATTCAGATTGAGATATCTAATATAACACTGCTAGGCACTGTTAAGCCAAGTACTATACATAGTATAGCACCTATGATGCATGTGACATACATCTTTGTAAATTATAGAGGCTCTCTCTCTACCACGCATGGATCAAGAGAAGCACTTATATATTCACTAAGATAATCACAAAGTAGATATATGTGTCGCAGTATTGAAGGCAGTTAGAGATATGTTTCAAATTCATAACACAGGTACTGAGGTATTTATTCAGCAATGTATGTTGATATTTCTAGAGCTTTCAAAACAGATAGTCAGGTACTGGTACATTATCTAAAACATGTTATGGGACTGCTAGGTAGGCCATAGCACAGGGTGCTGTGTGGCTAATATGTAAGATATGTCCTTTCAATATTTGAATGAGCTATATGTGCTTATAAAGATTTTTGTTCTGAAGTGTACATACACTGTGCCATCCACATTTTAATCAGACATACCTAAGTAGAAACCTATACATTATGTGTTGGATGTGGTGTCATTGACCTGCACATGCAGTTTTACTTTTAAGGCTGTCTTCTTGCTTAAAAATCCTACACAAGGTGTAAATTGCTCTTTTAGAACATATGAGTCCATACTAAGGAAGGGTGTAGCTGGGCTATAATATACGGAGCATATGCTTAAAACGTAAGACATCTACTCTGAAGATTGACTGAGGTATATGCACTCCTAGAGACCCATGTGGCCAATTACACGTCCAGCCTACACCCAGACCTAAATCTGGCATACCTAAGTTAAAAAGCAGACAGACACTGAAACACCTAGTTAGGTAGTTAGAGAAGCAGGTAACCATTCACTCACAAAGACAGGTACAAGTGATATGTATCTTGTGCTAATGGAGGCAGTTTCACATACACTTAAATAAGCCAATATTCACTAATACACCCAGGAGGCAATCTATGCAGGCCCTTACAGACACATTTAGAGAACCATATATGTCACAAAGAGAGGCAGTGATTTAGTAACAAATTTACATACACATGGAATCCCAGCTATAGATAGGAACATAAACACTCATTAAGAAGTCTGCTAAACAATTGGCACTTTTAAGTTTACCATGCAGACAAGTAGCTCTTGGATTATGTCTCAGGCCTTGTATACTTGCGCTTGGGCATCTAGATTTACTGCTAGGACTGTCTTATCGTGTATAACTGCTACACAAGGTGTAAACTGTTCTTGTACCACATATAAGTGAACACTGTGGTAGGCTGTAGCTAGGCCATAGCGCAGGGAGCTATGCGCTTAAAAAATAAAAGATGCACTTTGATGTTTCAGTGAGCTATATGCACTCATAGAAACCTATGTGCCCAATTATACATCCAGCCTACACCCTGACTTAAATCTGACATACCTACGTGGAAAACCAGACAGACACTAAAACACCCAGTGAGGGAGTTAGAGAAGCACATAAACATTACCTCACATAGACAGGCACAACTGATATGTATCTTGTGCTAATGGAACAGTTTCACACACATTTAAATAACCCAATACTTACTAATAAACCCAGAAAGCAATGTATGCAGGCCTTACAGACATATTTTGAGAACCATATATCAGACAAAGAGAGGCAGTGATTTAGTAACAAATATACATTCACATGAAATCACAGCTCTAGATAGGAATTGAAACACTCATTAAGATATCTACTAAACAACTGACTCTTTCTAGATTACCTTCTAGAGTAGTAGCCCTTGGATAATGTCTCAGGCCTGCTATACTTGAGCCGGTGCATGCAGTTTTACAGCTAAGCCAACCTTCACATTTAAAAGTCCTAGTGAAGGCATGAATTGCTCTTTTACCATAGGCTGCAGCTACATTATATTGCAGGGTGTTATATGCTTAAAAAGTTACACATATACTCTGACGTTTTAGTGAGCTATATGCAGTCCTAGAGACCCATGTGCCCAATTATATATCCACCCTGCCAGTGACACTTCAATCTGATATACTTAAGTAGAAAAGTAGACAGAGACTAAAACAGCCATATAGACTGTGACAGAAGCACGTAAACCTTCACTTACATAGACAGGCACAACTGTTATGTATCTAGCACTGATGGAGGTAGTTGCATACACACTTAAATAACCCAGAACTAGCCCCTGCATCATGTCTCCGGCTTGGTACACTTGAGCCTGTGCATGCAGTTTTATGGCTAGGCCAACCATTACATGTATAAGTCCCAGGGAAGGCATAAAGTGGTTTTTTACCATACATAAGTCACCACTGCTATAGGCTGCAGCTACGTCATAGGTTAGGGCGGTATATGCTTAAAATATAGCACATGTAGTGTGAAGTTTAGTGAGGTATATGCACTTCTACAGACTGCTGTGTCCAATTATATATCCACCCTGCTGCCCAGAATTCAATCTGAGATACCTAAGAAGAGCAGAGAGACACTAAAACACCCAGTGAGATAGATGGAGAAACACCTAAATGCTCCCTCACTCAGACAGGCTGAACCGATATGTATTTAGTGGTAATGGAGGCAGCTGTACATATATTTAAAAAACCAAACACTCACTAACACACCCAGGAGGTAATCCATGCAGCCCCTAACAAACACATTTAGAGAATCATACATGTCACAAAGAAAGGCAGTGATTTAGCAACAGATTTATATACACTTCAATCAAAGCCCCAAACAGGAACCGACACACTCATTCAAATATCTAGTAAGGAACTGACTTTTTCAACTCTACCATGCAGAGAAGAAGGGCTTGCTCCATGTCTTAGCCTGCTACACTTGAGAATGTACATGCACTTTTTCTTGCTAGGTCAATTTTCACATTGAAAAGACCTACAATACGTATAAAGTACTCTTTTACTACGTATAACTCTCCAGTGAGATAGGCTGCAGGTAGCCCTTAAGGCAGGTCGGTATGTGCTTACAATGTATGAAATGTACTGCAAAGTTTAAGTGAGCTATATGCTCTTCTAGAGGCCCATGTGCCCAATTTTACATCCACCTTGCGTCCCAGACTTCAATCTGACATACTTAAGTAGAAAAGCAGACAGACACTAAAACACCTGGAGAGACAGTTATAGAAGCACCTAAGCATTCACTCACACAGACTGGCAGAACTGATATGTATCTTTAGTGGTAAGGGAGGCAGTTGTACACACACAGTTAATTAACACAATAGTCACTAACACACCCAGGAGGCAATCCATGCAGCCCCTTACAGACACATTTAGAGAAGCATACATGTCACAAAGACAGGCAGTTATTTACTAACAAACTTACATAGACATGCAATCACAGCCCCAGATAGGAACTGAGACACTCATTCAGATATCTTCTAAAGGACTGACACTTTGAAGTATACCATGCAGGGAAGTAGCCCTTTTATCATGTCTCGGGCCTGCTACACTTGAGCCTGAGCATGCAGTTTTCCTGCTTATCACTTAAAACTCCTACACATGGTGTAAACTTCTCTTGTACCACATATAACTGAGCACTAAGATAGGCTGTAGCTAGAGCATAGTGCAGTGAGCTATGTGCTTAGTAGGTAAGACATGTTCTGTGAAGTTTCTGTGAGCTACATGGACTCCTAGAGATCCATGTGCCGAATTATATATCCACTTTGCCATCCAGACTTCAATTTGACATACCTAAGTACTAAAGCAGAGAGACACTAAAAACCCAGTGAGATAGTAAGAGAAGTACCTAAACATTCACTCACAGAGAGAGGCAGAGCTCATATGAATGCAGCGTTAATGGAGGCAGTTGCACACACACTTAAATAACCCAGTACTCACTAACACATCCAGGAGGCAATCCATTTAGCCTCTTATAAACACAGTTAGAGAACCATAGATGTCAGAAAGTGAGGCAGCCCTTTACCAACAAACCTAATTATAAATGCAATGGCAGCCCCAGATAGGAACTGACATACTCATTCAGATATCTGCTAAAGAGGTGACACTTTCTAATCTAGCATGAGACAAGTAGCTCTTTCATCATGTCTCGGGCCTGCTACAGTTGAATCTGTGCATTCAGTTTTACTGCTAGGCTAACCTTCACTTTTAATAATCATAGACAAGACATAAACGGCTATTCTGCTAAGCATAAGTCAGCGCTGAGGTAGGCTGCATCTAGGACATAGGGCAGGGTGCTATGCGCTTAAAAGTTAATACATGTACTCTGAAAATTCAGTGAGCTATATGCACACTTACAGACCCATGTAATTATTCATCCAGTCTGCTTCCAGGACTTTAATCTAGCACACCTAAGTTGAAAAGCTGACAGACACTAAAAGACCCAGTGAGATAGTGACAGAAGCACTTAAACATTCATTCACATAAACAGTGGCAACTGATATGTATCTACCACTAATGGAAGCAGTTGCAAACACACTGGAAAAAACCAAAACTCACTAACAGACCCAAGAGGCAATCTATGCAGCCTTTTACAGACCCATTTAGAGAACTGTAGATGTCACAAAAAGACATAGACTTGCAATGACAGCCCCAGATAGGGACTGAGACACTCATTCAGATATCTGCTAAAGAACTGACACTTTCAAGTCTAACATGCAGAGAAGTAGCCCTTGAATCATGTCTCAGGCCTACTACACTTGAGGCTGTGCATGCAGTTTTACTGCTAGGTCAACTTTCACATTTAAAACCCCTAAACTATTGTTGCACCATATATACCTTACCAATGAGGAAGGCTGTAGGTAGGCCATAGGGCAGGCTGATATTTGCTTGGAAGGTAACACAAGTACTCTGAAGATTCAGTGAGCTATGGGGCATATGTATGAAGCCTTTTTCCCGTTTGCAAATGGGCCGATTCTTAGAATCGGCCCGTTTGCAAACGGGAAAAAGCCTTTTGGGATGTATCATCCCAAAAGGCCCTCGCACAATAGGGAATCGCAAAATTTGCGATTCCCTATTCTGCAAATGGATTTAAGGAATCGCAAATTGCGATTCCTTAAATGCAATTCTGGAAGCACCCAAGTTGTGCGGTTTTGCCTTTAGAAATCGCAAATTACCACCAACTTCAAGTTGGTGGTAATTTGCGATTTCTTTGAAAAATGCACTTTTGTGCAATTCTCAAAGTGCCATGTGGCGCACATACATGCCCTTAGGGCATGTATGTGTGCCACATGTGCACACATGCTTATTTCAGGGGTGCAACAGGGTGTTTTTTGACACCCTTGCACTCTTGAAATTGCACTCACAATTTGCGAGTACCTAATGGGTACTCGCAGAATTGCATAATGTCTTCCCATTCATTCCTATGGGCCTCTAGGCCCATAGGAATGAATGGGAAGGTATTCCTTAATTGCGAATCGCAATTTGCGATTTGCAATTAAGGAATACGTAGGAATCGCAATTAATATTGCGAATCCTACATACATTGCCTTTATGAGTCCTTAATAGCGAATCGCTAAAATTCGCTATTAAGGACTCACAAAATGCTTTCTTGATACATATGCCCCTATATGCGCTCATAGAAACTCATGTGCTCAATTATATATCCACTGTGCCACCGAGACTTCAATCTTGCACACCTAAGTAGAAAAACAGACAGCCACTAAAACATCCACTGAAATAATGACAGAAGCACCTACATATTCACTCACATAGACTGGCACAACTAATATGTATCTTGTGCTAAAACAGGTAGTTGCACACACACGTAAATAATCCAACACTCACTAACACACCTAGGAGTCAATTCATGCAGCCCCTTACAGACACATTTAGTGAACTATAGAGGTCACAAACAGAGGTAGTCATTTACCAGCAAACTTACATACTCATGGAATGTCAGACCCTGATAGGGACTCAGGCAGTTATTGAGATATCTGCGAAAAAACTGCCACTTTCAAGTCTAACATGTAAACTCTTCTCAAGCCTTAATCTACTCTTCTACCACACATGACCATTCCCTGAGGTAGGCTGTAGTCAGGCAATAGGGTATGCTCCTATGAGTTAATGTCTGTGTAGGTAGGTGTATGGGTGAGTGAGAGGGTGTGTGAGTAACTCTATTGGTGAGTGAGTATGTGTGTGAGTAGCTCTATGAGCACCCTCCCACTCCCCCATACATATAATTGAGTGCTAAGGTAGGCTGTGGGTAGTTAATAGGGAGGGTGCTACATACTTAAAAGGTAACACATGTAGTCTGAAGATTGCCTGAGCTATATATGCTCATGTAAACTGAATGTTTAAATAGGTAAAATATGTAATGTGATACTACGTAATTAAGTGATGAATGTACTTCTCTATTTTTGTTTTCAGACATAAATATCTAGTTATCGATAGAGGATAACCATGCCAACAAAAACTCAGAGAAGAAAGAAGCAGCAACAAATAGAGCGTCTCCTTAGAACTGAGAAACAAAAGGGGCAAAATGCAGAAAAGATGAGAATAGAGAAAAGGGCTGCCGGTAAGAGGACCAAGCCATTTCTTAAAATTGTTTGTAAACAACTGGAAAAAGTGCAAAAAGTAGTGAAGAAAAACAAAACTATAACACCGAGTATCAAAGCAAAAAAGTCTCTGATATAAAAAGTAAGAAGGTTTTGAAGAAAGGAGAGATTTTAAGCAGAAGGCAGAGGCAGTTCAAGAAAATCAGAAGTAGAATGATCCGTACTAGAGTAATTCGCAACTTGTTAGCATCTATCAAGAAGTATAAAAGAAGAGCACAAGCAATCACACAAAAGAATATGTTGAAGGTGTAGTTTATATGGCGTTTGCTCTGAAGAGGAAGCTATTTATTTTTGTTTTAAATAGAATGAAGACACTGGACAAATTAGTGTTGTCTATGAGGAGACAGAGCTAAAAGAAAAGACTTGTTAATAGAAGTAACTTTTGCAAAGCTTTTAGTGGTGAATGGATACATACTTCGAGTACTGAGCCTTTCTTTAACGAAGAAGGCTACTTGCAAGACAACACATTAGTGCATGCTATTGATGAATCTGGACGATGTCATGAGATAAAAAATGGAACTCCTATTCCAAAAGAAGTAATGGTACCTAGAAATGTTGAGGAAGTGATTGCTGAAGAGGCGCAAGGAAGGCATAGACAGGCCCATGTGTAGAAATGGAATTGTAGTAGTGTTTGTAGTATTCAACAACAATCAATTGATATATTGAGAAATGTCCTCCGTATGTCTGCTTGCAGAAGTTTAAAACAGAAAATACGCTCTTTGCAAGGATTGTAAGGATTAGATCCGTGAAAAGTTAGAAAGCATACTAATTTACAAGGACACTCACTGGCTTGTCTGTCAAAAAAGTGTGTCAAAGTAGCTTTCCTTATTTCAGAATGTTAGGGGTACACCACTCAAAAATGAGAACTTTTGTTAGAAGGCTTTACTATGTAAAATCTCCTGCTGTATGTTTAGGAGAAATGAATAGAGCTCTTTTGCATGGTAGTATAGTAGAAGTTTAATAGGTTTGTGATGCAATTTCGTTTCTTTGGACTGGAACAGGAGTGTAGGGAAAATGAAGAGTTGGTAACAACAGGAGTTGCAGAGCAGAACAGAGGTATTAGTGTTGGTAATTTTGAAAAAGAGATAACAAACTTTAACACAGTTTGTTCATAGTAACCAAACTGTGTTTGTATATGTTGTCGACGCACTCGCTATAAAAGTCAAACTCGTAATGTTGTCTTGTACATTGAAAGTGAAAAAGAGAAGAATAAGTGGTGTGATTTAGCTGTTTACTTATTTGTAGAAGAACGATTTGACTTTTCCACCCGACAAGTTATATAAGTCAGAGGAAAACAAAATGCCTGCCAGAGCAGCACACAAAAACTTAGAAATACTACCTGTTCCAGAAGTACTTAAAGATTTGAATGTTTATGAATCCATATTAATACAGTCTATATATAAATTTCAAGCTATAGTTCGCATGGAGCCAAAGACAGGGAAATTACCTCCAACTGCGCTCCAAAATGTCTCAAAGGCAGAGTTGTATACTTGCCATTAGATTTAAAGGAAAATATTGAAACTATACGGGTACAGAGAAATTTGGAAGAAGGACTTGTAATTCTAGTAAATGGTGTTCCGACTAAGAGTAAAAAGATATGGCAAGAGTTAGTAGATGTTAGTAAAGTTAAAAAGGCAACTTCGTATCTGGTACAAAATAACATATATTATAAAAATGCAGAAATTCTTCAAGATATCACAAATCTGGAGGAAAATATATCACCATCAACAGTTCAGCTAGAAAAAGTGGATCGATCCAGAGTAGAAGAAATGTATGAACATTACAGCATCCATCCCCTACATTCTAAAGAAATTGTTGGTAAAGCTATTGATCTATATCAACTAAAAGAAGCAAAAGGAACTCCCTTAAGTGTATGGAAAAAACGTTTAGAAGCTCGCTGTTTCCCTCATCTCTTTCCTATTGGAGTAGGTGGTAGGTATGATGATCGGTCTGTTCAAATACCTGCGGCTGAGTACAGATATACTAGACTTTATTCAGAGGAACCTAGATTTCATCAATATATCCCTTATATGTTTCATCCATTATTTGAAAGTGATTTGTCTGCATTGTCTTATGCTGTAAATCACATTTTGAAAACAGGAGAAAATCTGCAAAATCTATCTGCAATAGAAATTGTTGAGAAAATTCACAGAAAAGACAACTGGAATACAACTTGATTAATCTCATGGCATGTCAACGTGGGACCAATGACTATTGGTATCTTCGTCACGGTGAGCTAAAATGCAAGTTGAGAAATTTAGGAGCACATACATGGTTTCTAACACTCAGTTGTGCTGAGTATGCATGGGATAACCTGCTTCAATTCTTGCGAGAGGCAAATTCAAATATAAAAGACATCGACCTAAAGACACCAGGAGAACACTGCTCATTGGACCATGCAAACGTCTGCAGATATTTTGACCACAGATTTCAAGCCATGATGTATTTTATCTGCAATAAAACTAATCCGCCTCTCGGTGAAGTGACTGATTTATTTTGGTGCAAAGAATACCAAGCCAGAGGTGATCCACATATTCACATGCTAATATGAGTAAAAGATGCTCCAAAGTTTGGAAGAGACACTGATGAGTCTGTGTTGTCTTTCATAGAGCAGTATGTGACTTGCAATATCCCAAAGGAGACTGTTGACAAAATGTTAAGACAACAAGTTCTACGATTCCAAATTCTTAGGTGTGGGAAATACTGTCGTCGAAAATATACATCGAAAGGAACATTTTATACAAGATGTCGTTTTGGATTTCCACGATCTGCGATCTCAGAAGGAAGAATTAACAGCTTATTGACTGCTCTGATTAGGCTGGAATTTGGGTTAAAAAACCAGATCCCGACAAGACAAGGGGATCTTTTCAAATACTACTGGATAATGAGGGCAGCAGATGAAGACTCTCTGGCACATTACTGCTGGCTGGAGGTTGAAAGGCAATTCCGACTGAGCAACTCAGTTTATCAATTCTTGAAGCAATCTATTGCAGCTCTAAAGCTAGAGGAAGCTTGGCACACAATATCATCCTATCCGGAGTTTAAACGAATAGTCAATAAAACCATTAAGCAACAATCTCAGGAAAAAGACAAAGCCTCTCTGACCTCAAAAACAAACGCATGGATGGTGTTGCCAACATGCCAAAATGCTTCTTACTGCTGCTATATTCTTTGCTCCTGCTACATTTAGTCACTTTAGTCACTTTATTCAACGCTCCCTTGATGTGCTGGTGTACTCGTATGTCAGAGCGAGTCACCGGAAGCGACGCCATCTTGGGTAGCGCTCTAGTTGTTTATTTGCACTCTCCCTATTTAATGGATGAGATGCAAGCGCGCAGCGCGCGTGCGCAGCGGGCGCGCCGGAGGCGCGCCGAAGGCGCACCAAAGGCAAGCCCGTCTGCGCCCGTCCGCGCTCTGGATGCGCTCAGCGTCAGCCATACTGCTTTAAGGGCCTCCCGTTTGATCTATTCTAGAGATGAGCTTATCCGACTTGATACTCGGAGAGACAGGAACATGTTGAATGAAAATGGCACTGACGGTAAGAGTTTTTTAAAGAAAGCTATATCTGAAACGCTCAACTGTGGATTGATTAATGTTAGATCCCTGGCTAAACATCATCTAGAGATCTATACATTATTAGAAGATTATAATTTCGATGTCCTGTTTCTTACAGAAACTTGGACACGAGTAGATAGAGAAGTTGAACTAGGCTTAGCTTGCCCCCAGGTTATAAAATTTGCCATAAACCTAGAATAGATGGGAGAAGAGGAGGAGGAGTAGGATTTATTTACAAAGATAGCTGGAACCTCACCCCATTTTGTGTGGAGGATATTCCAGGGATAGAATCACTGGGGTTCTCACTTAAGAATACCAGTGGTACTTTATGCACTGGCTTACTATGTTATAGACCACCTGGTGGAGCTGCCCATGGTTATCAAGAGTTGATTGATGCGATATATGATTTATCACACTCTCACTCTAAACTATTGATCCTTGGAGATTTTAATCTCTGGGAGAATGGTACCCTTGATACAGCGTTTAAAGAGCTCTGCCAGGCTTGTGAGAATGTTAACCTTCAACAGTTGATATTACATCCTACTCATCAGAAGGGCCATGTGCTTGATCTTGTCTTTTCTGGTGAAAAAGACACAACTATAAAGGACATACTTCCGCTATGTTGGACAGACCATTTCTTGGTGGTTTTCTCCTTAAAAATAGCTAATTGCCTAAAACAAACTGCTTATATGACCGTTACTCGAACGAGTAGAGAATGGTCTAAAATACTAAAACTGGCGGATCTTCCCCGGTTGGTTGATGACAGAGTTGCTATTTATGACTCAGTAGAGCTGAACTACCTGAATCTATGTCATCAAATCACTAATACGTTAGATCAGTTAGCCCCTTTGAGGAAATCTAAAAATCGTAAAAAACCCTCTGCCCCTTGGTACAATGAAGAGCTAAGATTGATGAAAACTAGCTGTAAACAAGCGGAAAGGAAATGGAGGAAGAATTACTTAGAGATAGATAAAGTAGCCTTAAAAAATAGGCTCTACACCTATAAAGAATCGATAGGCAAAGCAAAGGCTAAATACCTTGAGGAGACCATCTTACATTCAGCTAATAAATCTCAAACCTTATTTAGCTTAGTAAGAGGTTTGTCCAATCCAGACTGTGCAAAACCTAAAATTCCAGCATCGCAAGAACTATGTGATGAATTGGCTGTCTTTTTTGAGGAAAAAATCAATAAAATTTTAAATGGATTTCAGTCCTCTACGGATGATGATGTGCTCCAGGCTACTGATAATGACACTTTAACAAACTGTGACATAAGTGGAAAAGAACATACAACATTCTTGGATCAATTCCAAATTCCCTCACAAGAGGAATTTAGTGTAATTGCAGCCGGCATTTCTTCCGGCTCCCCTATGGACCCACTCCCACATAAGTTCTGGAAACTGTTTGGTAATGAACTTTTTCCACATCTGTATCAAATTTGTTGCCAATCCCTAACTAATGGAGTAGTACCGGATTGTTGGAAAAAGGCGGTGGTTTCTCCACTGTTAAAAAGGCTACACTGGATCCCCAATGCCCTTCCAGTTACAGACCCATCTCTCTGCTACCGTATCCGATTAAGATCTTGGAGAAGGTAG
Organism: Calotriton arnoldi; assembly: GCA_963921515.1. Lineage (NCBI taxonomy): Eukaryota > Metazoa > Chordata > Amphibia > Caudata > Salamandridae > Calotriton > Calotriton arnoldi. The sequence continues at coordinate 182,096 of CAWUFW010008795.1, read as the reverse complement.
TGAGTAAATCTCTCTCAAAATTTGTGGAGGATAATGAGTTGCTGGACGAAGTCCAATTTGGATTTCGCCCCGCACATGGAACCGAGACTGCCTTGGTGGCAGTCTTGGATGACCTGCGAATGAGGGCCGACAGTGGTCAGACAGCCTTTTTAGTGCTGCTTGACATGTCGGCCGCATTCGATACGGTTAACCATCGAATCCTGATTAAGAGAGTAGTGGAGATGGGTGTTACGGGTAGGGCTCGGGACTGGCTGCATTCTTTTCTTTCTAATAGGCAGCAGGCAGTGACTTTGTCGTCATTTACCTCTCAGAATAGAGATGTTAAACATGGGGTCCCGCAGGGTTCGGCTATTAGCCCGATTCTGTTTAATCTCTATCTTCGACCACTTATTATTTTAATTAAATCATTTGGCATTGATGTCATAAACTATGCGGACGACACTCAGCTCGTCTTTTCTATTGAGGGCAATAAAGCAGTGCCCCTAGAAAAATTTCATAAATGTATGCATAGAACAGCGGAATGGTTGAAAGAGAACTCACTGCAATTTAATGGTGAAAAAACTGAAATCCTGTGGTGTACTGCAGGCAAAATTCAGCGACCATTCCCAGTAGATTTCTGGCCTGGTCCGGCCAACAACTCCGTATTGCCCGCTAGTTCAGTGCGCAATTTAGGAGTGATGCTGGATAGCAATTTACAACTAGATTCTCAGGTGAATAAAACGGTGAACACTTGTCTTTCTCTGCTCCGAGCTCTTCGGAAGATCCTCCCGTTTTTACCTACCCTTGCTAGACCTCAAGTGGTGCGGAGTATAGTTTTAAGCAGACTGGATTATTGTAATGCACTCCTTTTAGGTGCTCCAGCATCCCTGATAATAAAATTGCAAAGAGTCCAGATCATGGCGGCTAAGTTGGCATTAAATCGACCGCGTAGGGCCTCGGCCTCATTGGCGTTAAAGGACCTACATTGGTTACCCATCGCGCAAAGAGTCCAATTTAAGGCACTTTGTATTGTATATAGGGCAATACATAAAACTGGACCTAAATTGCTGCAAAAGAAATTTGTATGGTATTCTCCTGTTAGATGCTTGCGCTCTTCTTCTGCTAATCTGGTTTGCGTTCCCCATGTTAGTAAAGTGCGAATGGGTGGCAGATCTTTTAGCTTTACAGCATCTAGACTTTGGAACGCTTTGCCTCCGGAAATCAGACAACTGAACACCCTGTCACGCTTCAGGAAGGAATTGAAAACCAGACTGTTTCCTAGAAACTGATTCCTGCCTATCTTAGTTTAGCTACGCGCAATGAATGATTGGTAACTTAAGCGCCAGGATACCCTTGGGGTGGCAGCTGCGCTATACAAGTGTACCTTACATTACATTACATATAAAACGCTAATTCCTCAACCATACCTGTTGGAACATTTTGCAAATCACAAAAAGCGGAAACTGATTTTGTTAAGATTGGGAGTTTATCCATCAAAAGATCTTACCCCAAAATGGAAACGGGCCTGGCCCTCAATGGAATGCCGCCTCTGTGGACAAGGAGACGAATCATTGCTCCATCTATTATGCATTTGTCCGGCATTACTATCTATACGGAAAGTTCTCTTACGGCCAACACTGAAAAGAGAACAAAGAAGGACTTGCAGATCCGCTGTAATAAAATGCTTAGGAGGCTCGACAGTACAACTGGCATGCAAGGCAATAAAGTTTCTGAGCTTAGCAGCAAATGAACTGGAAAAGAGCGACAGACAACTCAAACCGGTAGGGCATGCAAGGTGATAAAGCGCAATTGAACACTCCGCAGTCCACTAGTTTACAGCATGATGCACTTTACCTCGGAGAAATAACAGGAAATCATCAAATGTCAGCACATTATCTCAGATCACTAAGTTGTACTTAAAAGACTTTATAAAGGAAATATAAACACAAAGACTCAGTCTTTTAGAATCACATATTTTTAATGAAACAAACACTGTCAACTATACCTGCTACTTGTCCTAGAGCCACTCTGAGAGATCATGTACCTAGCATGGCTTAGCATAACCCCACAAGAAGTATGTCTTTCATAGCATGGAAAGCATCCAACAAGACTGTAGGAATGAATTGTATACTGTTTTAACTTGTTTTTATTACAAATTTTAATGAGAGTCAAATTAACCAATAAATTGGTATATTTTCTCGTAAATTTTATGTGTATTAGTGGTTGTGCCGCTCTTTTATGATTTAAACTAAATCAAATAAAAATAGTTTCATCACCATCAGCTTATTGTCTGCTGACAGGCACTCTTACATTGGAATCACCAAAGAACACATACAACCTCAGAAGCTGCAATAGCCGTGAATGGGGTGGAATGCAATGCAGCAAGCAAGACAGGAAACTGTGGATCTAGAACAACTAATAGAATACAGATCAGAAAGAAATTTTGATGAAGTAAAAGGTCAAAGAGAACATGGATTTCTACATGAGAAAAAAGAGTGTTTATGTTCTACATATAAACCAGTTCTATGGTACATATGTGGTAAGCTGGAACTGGAAAAAGCTTCTTGATTAAAGACAAGTTATCCACAGAAGACAACAGATTCCAATTTGTCGTGTGTAGTTACTGCACCAACAGGCTTAGCTGCACATAATATTAAAGGAGTTACCCTTCATCTATTATCAATGCTGCCTGTTGCACATGACACCAATCACAGACCCATTGTGATACTGATGCACCCACTCATAGATGTACTGAGGCAGTCACGTATTTTGTTACAGAAGTATTGATAGACTGATGCACCGTCTCACAGATCCTCTCAAATACTTATACAGTGAATGAGAGACTTAGTGATACAGAGATGCATAAAGTCATAGATTACACTGAAAAAGCTATGCACTGTGTTATAGAGATATTAAGGGAGTTGTACATGCTATTATACAGTCATTTAGATAGTAATGTGTTTAGTGTGTTGGTTATAACCCATTTTGCAGTTATAAGTTTTGAATGTGGTGCTCGCTATTGAATGTCTGCATTTGTTTTGTCATTTTGCGACATATTCATGGTGATCACAGCTGCCGATATCATTGCGACACCCGGAGTCACTGCCAAAACGGAATATCAGTTTAAATGGTTGTTTTTATATAAACTCCCTACACAAATATGAGTTTAAACAGTGCAGTAATAAACCCCTAGTGACTGAAATACTGTAAAATGTGTGCATATATGTGTTTTGCACCCCCTAAAAAAGGTGCGATCATCGTGGTTAGCAGAGTCATTGCGACTCTTGATGTAATCACGAAAACGTGACGTAGGGTTTAAACAGTTTCTTATAAAACTTACTAGAAAAATATGTGTACAAATGTGTTTTTAAAGCAGTGATGTGGTTATTAATGTGTGTATTGCAATAGTTAGAATTAATATTTTAAGTTAAAAGTTTTGAATGTGGTGGTGGTCATTGAATATCTGCTTTTGGTTTGCGATTTTGAGACGTGATCGCTATCATCGTGACATCACCGCGAATTTCAAAGATTCCTAAAAAAAAATATTTAACAAGACAATGAACACAATTTTGGCCTCTTGGGTGACTCTGACAAGAGCCTTTGTGTTGAGAGTGTGTAGAAGACAGCTACATATAAGACTAATGTCAAACATCAATTGATATATCTGTATATAAGTGTTTCTGAAAAAATGGGATTTCCGCGACTACCGATGTTGTCGCGATGCCCGGCGTCACCGCGAAATTGGAAAATAGTCTTTGTAGACGATTTTTCTGGAAACTCACTACAAAAATATGAGTTTGAAAAGTACACTAATAAAGCTCCACTGTTAAATATACTGTAGAATGTGTTCATATATATGTTTTACACTTTGTACAAACCATGCGGTCTTCTTGACTACCGACGGCAACACGATGACGTCAGTAGTCTTGATTATAAAAGTTTTTTGTAAAGATGGTTTTCTCCTAAATTGATCATAGAAAGAAAAGTAAAAACAATATCTTAATAAATATTTAGACTTAAACTTTATTTTAAAAATGTCTTTAAGTGTATTTTTCAGTATGTGAAATGCATTTGTTGATCACAGATTCTCCACAGTAAATGCGACAATGTTGTGCCGACTCAAAGAATTCTTAAAACTAAAACCAGTTATTAATGTTCTTTCTGATAAACACATATCAAATCAAAAAATGAGTGGTATATAATATAAATATAATATACAATATCCAATTATAGAAAGAAAATACAAAAATCTTAGAGGCTCACTTAAAAAAAAACGTTACAATTAAGAAATAGAATTTTAAAAAATCATAGTAATTTACTGAAAAAACCAAAGGTTATAGGGACGTTATAATTAGGAATTAGCATTTAAAAAACCTTAGAAATTCACTGAAAAAAACAAAGGTTACAGGGACGTTATAGTTAGACTGACACATCACTCATACAAAACCAGAGATATTCAGCAGTTATAGCTAACTATAACTCACGCCCCCGCAATGCACTGCTTATGACCTCACATATTACATCACTCATGACATGGTCAGCGACATCAGTGATAACATCACAGATGACATCTCAAATGGCATCACTGATGACATCACTGATTACATCAGCCACAAAATCTCCGACATACCCACTCATACCCCAATATAACCTTTCATACACCCATTCGAACTCCCACACTAACATTCTCAAAGCCATTGACTCACCCATACCAGTACTTACACACCCACTCACTGATTCATAGGTCTACACACACATCTACTCAGTTACCCATATGCCACTCATACACCAACTCACTCACTGATACAGCCACTGCTATATCCACTCAGACACCCATACAGCCACTCACAAACTGCCAGTCACTCATAGAGCTACTCACACACCTACTCACTCACCTATAAAGTCAATCACAGCCATTTACTCACTCATACAGTTATACATACACCCACTCACTTATTCATACAGATACTAATATATGCTCACTCACCCATACAGCCCCTCACGCACGCACTCACTAATCCAGACAACCACTATCACAATCCCTCACTCACACAGTCGCTCATACACTCCAACACTCAGCTATACTACCTTTCACATATCCAGTTACTCACCCATACACCACTGACACATTCATTCACTCACAACCACAGCCACACACACACTCAGTCACTTATACAGCCCTTCACTTACACACTCACTAACCCATACAGCCACTGACTCACCCACTCACTCATCAAGGCAGGCAGTCACACACACCCTCACCCACCAACACAGATACTCATACACCTATACAGGAACTCAGACAAACAATCAACCACCCATACAGCCACTCACATCCCAATTCACTAACCCATACAGCCACTTAGACACATCTGACAGACTGATACAGACATTCAGACATATCTATTCACTGAAAAAACCAAATGTTACAGGAACGTTATAGTTAGCTGACATTTCACTCATACAAAACCAGTGAAATTCAGCAGCTATAGTTAACTGAGCTAACTATAACTCACGTCCCTGCAATGCACTGCTTATGGCCTCACATATTACATCACTCATGACATTGTCAGTGACATCCCTGATGACATCACTGATGACATCATTGATGACATCTCAAAGGACATCGCTAATGACATCACTGTTGACATCATCCACAGAATCTCTGGCACACCGACTCATACCCCAATATAATCTTTCATACACCCACTCCAACTTCCACATTAACATTCTCAAAACCATTGCCACACCCATACCAGTACTTACACACCCACTCACTGATTCATAGGTCTACACACACATCTACTCAGTTACCCATAGGCCACTCATACACCAACTCACTCACTAATACAGCCCCTGATATATCCACTCAGACACCCATACAGCCACTCACAAACAGCCAGTCACTCATAGAGCTACTCACACACCTACTCATTCACCTATAAAGTCAATCACACAGCCATTTACTCACCTATACAGTTATACATACACCTACTCACGTATTCAGACAGATACTAATATATAACTCCCTCACCCACACCCATACAGTCCCTCAGACAGGCACTCACTAACCCATACAACCACTATCACAATCCCTCACTCACACAGTCACTCATATACTCCACCACTCAGCTATACTACCTTTCACATATCCAGTTACTCACCCATACACCACTGACATATCCATTCACTCACAAACACAGCCATACACAAACTCAGTCACTTATACAGCCCTTCACTTACACATTCGCTAACCCATGCAGCCACTGACTCACCCACTCTCTCATCAAGGCAGGCAGTCACACACACCCTCACCCACCAACACAGACACTCATACACCCATACAGGTACTCAGACAACCAATCAACCACCCATACAGCCACTCACATACCCATTCACCAACCCATACAGCCACTTAGACACATCTGACAGACTGATACAGACATTCAGACATATCTATTCACTGAAAAAACCAAATGTTACAGGAACGTTATAGTTAGGCTGACATTTCACTCGTACAAAACCAGTGAAATTCAGTAGTTATTGTTAGCTGAGCTAACTATAACTCACGTCCCTGCAATACTCTCCTTATGACCTCACATATTACATTACTCATGACATTGTCAGTGACATCATTGATGTCATCACTGATGACATCACAAAGGACATCACTAATGACATCACTGTTGACATCATCCACAGAATCTCTGACACACCCACTCATTACCCCATACAACCTTTCATACAACCACTCCAACATCTAAACTAACATTCGCAAAACCATTGACACACCCATACTAGTACTTACACACCCACTCACTGATTCATAGGTCTACACACACATCCACTCAGTTACCTATACAGCCACTCATACACCAACTCACTCACTTATACAGTCACTGATCTATCCACTCATAGACCCATACAGCCACTCACACACTGTCAGTCACTCATAGAGCTACTCACTCACCTATAGAGTCAATCACACAGCCATTTATGCACTTATGCAGTTATACACATGCCCACTCACTTATTCATACAGATACTAACACATACTCACTCACCTATAGTCACTCACACCAGCACACACTCACCCATATAGCCACTATCACAATCCCTCACTCACATATACAATCACTCATATACTCCAACATTCACCAATACTGCCTTTCACATATCCAGTTACTCACCCATATACCACTGGCACATCCATTCACTCACTGACACAGCCATACACACACTCAGTCATCTATACAGCCCCTCATTTAAGAACTCACTAATCCATACAGCCACTGACTCACCTACTCACTCATCCATGCAGGCAGTCACACACCCTCTCACCCATCTACAAAGACACTCATACACCCATACAGGTAGTCAGACAACCAATCAATCACTCATACTGCCACTCACATACCAACTCACCAACCCACACAGCCACTTAGACACCATCTGACAAACTGATACAGACATTCAGACGACCTAGTCAGCCATCTTTACATTCACTGAGACACCTCATCACTCACTTATACAGTCAGTCACGAACCCACTGAATCATCCATACAGGCACTCATACACCCACTGATTCATCAATACACCTTGATATATATTTAACACTCATAAACATATTTAAAACACTCGCAGTCACTGGATGATGTCATCAGTGATGTAATTTGAGATGTCATCAGTGATGTCACTGACCATGTCATGAGTGATGTAATATGTGAGGTCATAAGCAGTGCATTGTGGGGCGCGAGTAATAGTTAGCTCAGTTAACTATAACTGCTGAATTTCTCTGGTTTTGTACGAGTGAAATGTCAGCCTAACTATAACGCCCTTTTAACCTTTGGTTTTCATGTCTGACTGGATCTGTGAGTGGATACACGAGTGTCTAAGTCGGTGTCTGAGTGGGTGAGTGAGTGTGTGCATGAGTATCTGAGTGGATCCGTGAGTTAGTGCATGAGAATCTCAGTGTTTCTATGACTGGCAGTGTGAGTGTCTGAGTGGTTCTGTCAGTGGGTGCAACTGTGAGTGGGTACATGAGACTCTTAGTGTATAACTGACGATGTGCATAAGTCTCTGAGTGGGTCTATGAGTGGCTGTGTGAATGACTGTATGGGTGTGTGAGTGTCTCAGTGGGTCCATGAGTGGATGTATAAGTGTCTGAGTGGATCTGTGAGTGGGAAGGTGAGAGTCTGGGTGGGTCTGTGAGTGGATGTATGAGCCTTGACTGGGTGGGTATGTGTATATCTGAGTGAGTTTGTGAGTGGGTCTGTGAGTTTCTGAGTGACTGACTGAGTCCATAAGTTTCTGAGAGGGTCTGTGAGTAAGTGTGGGAGTGACTGTATGGGTGTGTGAGTGGGTGTATGAGTGTCTCAGTGGATCTGTGAGTGGGTGTATGATTGTCTCAGTTGGTCTTTGAGTACATATGTGAGTGGGTCTGTAAGTCTCTGGGTCTATACATTGGTGCGTGACTCTCTGAGTGAGTCTGTAAGTGAGTGCATGAGTATCTGAATGGATCTGTGAGTGGGTGCATGAGTGCCTAGGTGGGTCTGTGAGTGGGTGTAAGAGTCTCTAAATGGGTATGAGACTGTATGCATGAGTCTCTAAGTGGGTGCATGAGTCTCTGAGTGAGTCTGTACTTGGGTGCGTCACTCTCTGAGTTTCTGTAAGTGGGTGCATAAGTATCTGAATGGGTATGTGAGTGGATGCATGAGTATAACATAACACATGTATTTGTAAAGTGCTCATTCACCCATAGGCATCTTGGCGCTGAATAACAGATGTTTATTGTTACCCAACTCAATGGTACTCATTTTATCAACCTCAAATGGATGAAAGGCTGAGTGGAACCACCGGGATTTGAACCTGTGACCATGAGGTCGAACACATGTCCTTCAGTGGATGGATTAGTCCACAGAGCCACCAACCCTTCAAGTATCTGAGTGGGTATGTGACTGGATGTATAAGTGAGTGAGTGGGTATCTGAGTGAGTGTATGAGTGGATATGTCAGTAGATACACAAGTCTGTGACAGTGACCAGCGAGTGTGCACAAATATACATATATTTTTTTATGTTTCTACTAATGTTCGCAATGACTTCGCGATATTCACGATGTCCCAGCGATGGTACACGGGGCCGTGCGGCAGTCACAGCGTCATCGCGAATATTTCACGCGATTAAAAAATCAATTTTGGACACATAACTTGTGTCACTAACACACCCATTTCTCAAACATGGGGTCAGAGAATCTCCACCCTGACCCCTTATGTTAGCTTTCACACAAATTTTCAGTCCCGGGAACCATTCCTGGACGATAAAATAGTGGCCGCAACTTTCTGTTCAGGTTGCGTCCAGCCAATCAGAGCATTCCCGTTGGCGCGTGCATTTGCAAATAATCCCGAAACCACTGTGCAATATCCCTGTCCAGCGATATATCTATAATTTCAGCTTACATTTTTCAAAAATTACTTGATGGATTTGCACCAAATAACAAAAAACACAATCTGTGTAACAACATCTACCTTTCTGCCAAATTTGGTGTAATTCAGTCCAGCAGTTCAGGCTGTAGGTTCGACAACGCGTCCTATGGGAATTAACATTACAAATGCACCCTTTTTTCACGTCCCTAATCCTTGGTCCCCACAGCACGGATCAACCCCAAACTTTCCATGACACACTGAACCTACTTTGACACTTCTTTTGGAAAATATCATGAAGATTGGTCAAATGACGCCAAAGTTATAGGCAAGTCAAAAAATGCTTTTCCTATCAATCAATCAATCAGGGTTTGTAGAGCGCACAACCCAGCCATTAGGGTCTCAAGGCACTAAGGGGGAGTGTGAGCAGCTCCGTTGGGGAAATACGAAGAGCCAGGTCTTGAGGTCCTTTCTAAATTGGTGCAGTGTCGGGCTTCGTTGGAGGTGGAGGGGGAGCTTGTTCCAGGTCTTGGCTGTGAGGTAGGAGAAGGATCTTCCACTTGCTCTGGTCCTGTAGAAATGAGGGACGGTGGCTAGGGCGAGGTCGGCTGAGCGGAGGTTTCTCTTGGGGGCATGGAAGGAGATTCGGTCGTTGAGGTATTGAGGTCCAGTGTTGTGGACGGCTTTGTAGGCATGTGAGAGCAACTCAAAGGTTATTATTCTTTTGACGGGGAGCCAGTGGAGGTCGCGGAGGTGTTGGGTGATGTGGTCGTGTCGTGGCATGTCGAGGATGAGTCTGGCTGTGGAGTTCTGGACGGTCTGGAGATTGCGGAGGAGTTTTTTGTTGACTCCGGCATAGAGCATTGCCGTAGTCCAGTCTGCTGGTGATGAGTGCTTGGGGGACGGTTTTCCTGGAGTCAGGGGGGATCCACTTGAACATCTTGCAAAGTATGCGGAGGGTGATGAAGCATGTGGAGGATACAGCATTGATCTGGCGGTTCATGGTGAGTGAGGAGTCGAGTATGATGCTGAGGTTATGTGCATGGTCTATTGGGGTGGGTGGGTTTCTGAGGGTGGGGGCCACCAGGTGTTGTCCCATGTGGATAGGGTGGAGCTGAGGACTTCTGTTTTCTCTGAGTTGAGCTTCAGGAGGCTGTTGCTCATCCAGGTCATGACGGCTTTCATCCCTTCTTGGAAGTTGCGCCTGGTGATGTTGTGTTCCTTGGTGAGGGAGAGGATGAGCTGGGTGTCATCAGTGTAGGAGGCGATGGTGAGCCCGTGGTTTCTGACGATGGTGGCGAGGGGGGCCATGTAGACATTGTAGAGTGTGGGACTGAGGGAGGATCCTTGAAGTACTCCGCATCTGATCTCTGTTGGTTCTGAGAGGAAGGGCAGGAGTTTTATTCTCTGTGTTCTACCTCAGAGGAAAGATCGTATCTAGTCTAAGGCTTTTCCTTGGATGCCAGCGTCGTGGAGTCTGGTGGGTAGTGTGCGGTGGGAGACGGTGTCAAAGACTGCTGATAGGTCCAGGAGGATGAGGGCTGCTGTGTGGCCTTGGTTGAGGAGTGCTCGGATGTCGACGGTGGCAGCGAGGAGGGCAGTCTCAGTGCTGTGGTTGCCGCAGAATCTGAATTGGGAGGTGTCTAGGATGCTGTTGATTTCTATGAAGTGTGCTAGCTGGGTGTTAACGGCCTTTTCGGTGACTTTGGTGGCAAAAGTAAGCAGTGAGATGGGCCTGAAGTTCTTGAGGTCCGTCGGGTCTGCAGAGGGTTTCTTTAGGAGTGGGTTGACTTCAGTGTGCTTCCAGTTGTCGGGGAATGTGGCGGTCTCGAGGGAGCAGTTGATAGTTCACTGTAGCTTGGATGCGATGGCCATGGCGACACTGTGGAAGATGTGCGGCAGGGGTCAGAGGGTGCTCCGGAGTGGATGCACTTCATTGTCTTTAAAGTGTCTTCAGAGGGTGCTCCGGAGTGGATGCATTTCATTGTCTTTAAGATGTCTTCTGTGGTGAGAGGGGTCCAGGTGAGAAGGATCTGTTGGGTGGCGTCGTTGGGGGTGGAAGTTGAGGCAGTGGCATGTTCTTGGTCGTCAAAGTTGTTGTAGAGCGTCTTGATCTTGAGGTGGAAGAATGAGCAGAGGTCTTGGGAGGGAGGGACATCGGTTGTTTCGCTGTGGGTTTGGCAAATTCCTGTATGATGGCAAAAAGTTCCTTGGACATTGGAGAGGATTCTGTCTTGGATGAAGTTTTTCTTTGTAGATTTGATGAGTTGGTGGTGTGCTGTGATGGCTGGTTTGTAGGCGGAGTGTGTTTCCGGGGTTTTGTTGTTTCTCCACGTCTTCTCCAGTCGTCGGCTGGAGCACTTGGACTCTTGGAGATCCGTGGTGAACCAGTTGGCTTTCTTGTTGTGTCATCTCATGGTGTTCTGGAGGGGGGCGAGAGTGTTGGTGCAGTTGGCGATCCATTGGTGGAGGTTGCTTGCTGCTGTGTTGGCGTCCATCGTAGTTGGGGGAGCGGTGCAGGTGAGGGCGGAGGTGAGGTGTTCTTCCGAGACTTTGTACCAGTTTCTGCGTTGGAGGCGGCATGTGTGCTTGTGTGCGGTGGGTTTCGTAAAGGAGAAAGGGATGCAGTGGTGGTCTGTCCATGGCAGTTCCGTGGTGTGGCTGAAGGGAATGTTGTTTCCTCCGGCGAAGATGGGGTCGAGTGTGTGTCCTCCTGTGTGAGTGGGGGTGGAGACAAGTTGCTTCAGTGCTATGTTGGTGAGGTTCTGCAGGAGGGTGGTGGTGTTGGGATTGCTGTAGTTTTCCAGGTGGAAGTTCAGGTCTCCGAGTAGTATGTAGTCCGTAGAGGCGAGGGCGTGGGGTGCGATGTGATCAGCGATGATGTTGGTGAAGGGGGTTCAGGGTCCAGGAGGTCTGTAGGCGAGTGTACCGCAGAGCGTCATTCTGGGGTTTAGCTGGATCTGGAAGTGGATGTGTTCCATGGGGGGCGCGGTGTCGTCGGAGTTGGTGGTTGTCAGTCGGAGGGAGCTTTTGTGGATGATGGCGAGGCCTCCTCCTGGGCAGTTGGAGTGGTCTTTTATCAGGATCTTGTATCCGTCTGGGATGGCGGTTGCAATGTCGGGTGCGGAGCTGGCGTTGCTTCACTCCTCTGTGAGGAAGGCGACATCAGGCGTGTGATTGTTGAGGGTGTCCCAGATTTCTACGGTTTGTCTGTGCAGAGAGTATACGTTGAGGAGGATGCAGCTTAGTGGTTTTTGTGCGGTGGCGTCCGGCGCGTTGGGGACGGCTGCCTGGGTCCCAAGGTGGGTGAAGGTGCGGCAGCAGTGTCTGCAGGAGATCGGGCCGTGGGTGTTGCTCGGTTTCGAGAGCTGGCAGTTGTTGTTGCATCCGGGTTGAGTGCGTGGAGAGTGCTGGAGTCATAGTGGCGGAGGGTCGGGGGATCAGGGATCCTGGCGCCAGTCGCGGTCTGGTTGTGGACGGGCGCAGATGGGTTTACCTTTGATGCGCCATCAAGTAGGTGTCAGGGGGAGGGCGATCAGCTGGGAGGCGGGAGGTGGGAGTGACACGCTGGGGGGAGGGGCCAGGGGGGCAGCAGCATCAGGGAGCGCAGGAAGGAGCGAGCAGAGGAAAAGCAGCAAAAGAAGGTAAAGAGGCAAATCAAGAGGGGAAAAGGCAATATAGGCAATAAAGGCAAGCAGAGAAAAGAGGCAAATAAGGCAAACAATGAGAAAAGAGGCAATAAGGTAAACAGAAAAACAAGGCAATAAGGCAAACAGAGAGAGAAGAGGCAATAAGGCAAACGAAGAGAAAAGAGGCAATAAGGCAAACAAAGAGAAAGAGTCTATAAGGCAAACAGAGAGAAAAGAGTCAATAAGGCAAACAAAGAGAAAAGAGGCACAAAAAGAGGCAGGAGCGAGGGCAGAAAAAAAAGAAACAGAGGAAAGAGGCAGGAAAGAACAGAGGACACAGAGCGGAATAGCAGAAGAGCAGGGTGCTCTTCCACTAGACCACCAGGGATGAGGCGCAGGCAGGAGCCTGCGGGTGGAGGAGGGCCTTGAAACACCTACCTGGAAATATATATATATATATATTGGGCGGAACTATAATTAGTCGCTGCGAGTGCGGCGCAAGATCTTTTGCAGCTGTGCCTCCCGTGTATACCAGTGATCAAGGGCCAGGAAGCCCGAAACATGTTTGGTGTCATTTCTGCTGTGGGGGCGTCGCTGGTTTCCCTGCTACTCACCAATAAAGAAGGTTTCAACACGATTGTGTGTGGCACCTCAATCTTTGGGCGCTTGCATTTGGATATTATAGCGGCCCTGCCCGGGTCGCGAGGAGCCCCGCTGCGGAAGAGCAGCTCCAGAGCGCTGAGAAGTCGACAGCGTTCATGGAACAGCGTGACCGTATTGCTGAGAGGTACAAGCAGGGACCCAGTTTTGCTCGCTGCATGCAACCTACTATAGGAATATGTAAGATGGGGAGACATCGCTGCATTCCATTATGGACTGATTGAAAGGCACTACTAAGACCAGAATGTAGTTGTGAGACACGCCCATTGGGCGGAACTATAATTAGTCGCTGCGAGTGCGGCGCAAGATCTTTTGCAGCTGTGCCTCCCGTGTATACCAGTGATCAAGGGCCAGGAAGCCAGAAACATGTTTGGTGTCATTTCTGCTGTGGGGGCGTCGCTGGTTTCCCTGCTGCTCACCAATAAAGAAGGTTTCAACACGCTTGTGTGTGGCACCTCAATCTTTGGGCGCTTGCATTTGGATATTATAGCGGCCCTGCCCGGGTCGCGAGGAGCCCCGCTGCGGAAGAGCAGCTCCAGAGCGCTGAGAAGTTGGCAGCGTTCATGGAACAGCGTGACCGTATTGCTGAGAGGTACAAGCAGGGACCCAGTTTTGCTCACTGCATGCAACCTACTATAGGAATATGTAAGATGGGGAGACATCGCTGCATTCCATTATGGACTGATTGAAAGGCACTACTAAGACCAGAATGTAGTTGTGAGACACGCCCATTGGGCGGACCTATAATTAGTCGCTGCGAGTGCGGCGCAAGATCTTTTGCAGCTGTGCCTCCCGTGTATACCAGTGATCAAGGGCCAGGAAGCCCGAAACATGTTTGGTGTCATTTCTGCTGTGGGGGAGTTGCTGGTTTCCCTGCTACTCACCAATAAAGAAGGTTTCAACACGCTTGTGTGTGGCACCTCAATCTTTGGGCGCTTGCATTTGGATATTATAGCGGCCCTGCCCGGATCGCGAGGAGCCCCGCTGCGGAAGAGCAGCTCCAGAGCGCTGAGAAGTCGGCAGCGTTCATGGAACAGCGTGACCGTATTGCTGAGAGGTACAAGCAGGGACCCAGTTTTGCTCGCTGCATGCAACCTACTATAGGAATATGTAAGATGGGGAGACATCGCTGCATTCCATTATGGACTGATTGAAAGGCACTACTAAGACCAGAATGTAGTTGTGAGACACGCCCATTGGGCGGAACTATAATTAGTCGCTGCGAGTGCGGCGCAAGATCTTTTGCAGCTGTGCCTCCCGTGTATACCAGTGATCAAGGGCCAGGAAGCCCGAAACATGTTTGGTGTCATTTCTGCTGTGGGGGCGTCGCTGGTTTCCCTGCTACTCACCAATAAAGAAGGTTTCAACACGCTTGTGTGTGGCACCTCAATCTTTGGGCGCTTGCATTTGGATATATATATATATTCATATATTACAAAATGCACCACTGGCCCTCATTTTAACTCAGAAATGGATATGAGGCCTTACCCCATACTCTGCTGCAGTAGGGGATTTTCAAATTTGGTAAAATCACTGGCATCAACATGAAGATTTTTCAGAAACCTTCTGATTTTAGTGAACAGATGCCATAAGCCAGCATCCCACTCTGAAAAGTGTATAATTTCCAGTGCAGTTCGCCATCTGCCACTTTTATGGGCAGATCAATATCTTTGCCACAATCTCATAAAGATATATCGAAGGGCTTGGTCAAGGTCTTGACATTGACAATTGCTGTTAGAGAGGAGCACAGAAAATTGTAACGAGTATGCTATTTTGGTAATTCACAGCATTTTCAAAACAGGTCTGCTATAACATTTTAAAAAATCGCTCTACCTCATATCCGTTAAAGCTGAGTGGGAAGCAAAAGTTTGTTCTAAAATTCGCGCCGTGGTTCTAAAATGTTTGGGAAGCACTGACCTATGCTATGCTGTCAATACAGACAGTACTGGGCTTACAGATTGAATCCCTATGTTATGCATCCTGTACAAACAGTGAAGTGTTTACATATTGTCTGCCTAACTGAGCCTCCTGATACAAACAGATTAGTGTTAACAGACTGTCTACCTATGCCAAGCATATGATACAAACAGTGCAATGTTTACAGAGTGTAATCCTATTCTATGTACCTGGTACAGACAGTTAAATGTTTGCAGATGTTGTACCTTTGTGAAGCACCTGATACAAAGAGTATAGTGCAGCATTTCCCAAACTGTAGTTTGCGACCCACTATGGGTCACTAGTCGATTCCTGGTGGGTCACAAATGAATAATAAATAAAGATGCCTTTACATTTTGTTCTTATCTTGTCACATTTGCTGTGCTTCAAAGGCTATGTCTTCTGACACATTGCTGCTTATTCCTTTGACATGGGGATTGGTGTTTACTTTTCTTTCTCTGAATGCAGAGTGTTACAAGTTTTTAAAGTGAACTATGTGACAATTATGCTGGGGTACAGGGAGTGCAGCGGCAGCTCCTCCGCAATGGCAGAGGATAGTCGGCCTACTGGCTCAGAGCCAGCAGCTGAAAAATGAAATTACATTTTATTATCGTTTTATTTTTCAGCTGCTGGCTGAGCCAGCCTGTGTAGGGAGAGGCGGGGCCGGGCCATTGCAGATGGGGCAAAGTGATGCACACTGCTAACTGTGCATGTCTGTTTGGCCTGCCGTCTTTGGCCTGCCAAATAGACATGCACAGTTAGATTCTCCAACCCAGCTGTATTGCATTACATTTGAGAAACAGCACATACTCCCTGTTAAACAAGCTCGCTCAGACCTGTCCCCACACTGCTTTAATGGTACACGAGAGCAGCGTGGGGATTGCACGGGGAGTCTCTGATGAAGGCCCAGGGACTCCTGGGACCAGGAAGCAGATGAACACCGAGGCGCGGGGCGGAAGAAGCAGCATCAGGTAAGTTTTATTTCTTTATTTAAAAATATCTGGCTGCTAGGTATATCTATTTTATTCGTGCCTCTAGTCGTGGTGGTTAAAAACTAGGGGGTAAATAGTTAGCGAAGGTTATAATGTGCCTGCGATCCTATGGGTCAACATGTTTCGAGCCGTGCCCTTATTGGCTCTTCTTCAGGACCATGGGAAACTAGTTCCTTGGTATCACTCCCTGTATGTGATTCACAGAAAATACGCTATTTGCATGCCATGCCACACTGTGAAAAATACATATGTATAATACCTAATTGGTGTTCTTTATTTTCTCTCTGTGGAGATATAAAAAGGAGAGTTAGAAGCGTATAATCTTTTTTGTATATTCTTTTCTTCACCATTGCGTGAAACAAACATATAAGTAAAAGATTAATATTAAAACATTGGGTGAGCACTTCTAGTGTGGTTCTCCTGAAATGAATGAAACCATAACCAATAGACTATTGGTACAAGATTTATTGCTGTCACAGTAGTAGAAAACATGCCTGTTTAAAAATGCATAGTATTGAGATGAAAGATAATAGCAAATAAAAACATGACATTCACATGCACTATTAATGCATCCTAAGTGTATCATGGATCCTCCGGGGAGAGGGTGGCCTGCTTTCACACTCTGTAGGGGGTAGTCAGTACATATTCTGCGATCCAGTTTGGATCCGTGAAACATCGTAGTGAGGAACTGGTCGTGCATCGTGCTGGTATTATTAAAACAATATATTCAAGCCGTATGGATCATAATTTTGCGATCCGATTCGGATTAGATGAAAAATCATAATCATAATGTGGAACCGGCCGTGCGTCATGACGGTATTTACCAAAACAATAATTGGGAACACTAGCTCCTGGGAAAGGTCGAGCATCCCACACTTTCAATCACCGCATCTAGGCGAACCCTCGTTGAGTACACCTACTGTGGACTTTGCCATGGGGACCGCATCTTAGTGATGTGTGCTCTTCCGGGGTATTTGTTACGAGTGAGGACATGCCGACGCTACGTCCTCCCATTGTAAAACAGAACTTGACCGTTATGTCTAAAAAATGGCTGTCTTCTGTGGGGTACAGGCCGGGTTCCATTCGGGTATTTCTCGATGGAAGAGAAATCTTATTGGATAAAAATAATAACCTGGCGTAGTGCATTGCCAAAAATTATTGAAAAACGTATTGAAAAACTTCTTATTCATTTTAGTCATGGCCATGACTTAAGGGAACACAAATCAAGATGATTTATAAAGACAAAGATGATTGTAAAAATAGTCATAAAAATTGATTGTGAAATTATGATAGAAATTAAATTAAATGAGGGATGACTGGTCTTGGGGTGTGTGAACTATGTTTTTTCTGGTGTTCGTTACCCTGGTTATTTTCTTAATTGAAACTACCCCACAGGTAGTTATGGATACTGCCATAACATCATGGACACTCACCGTATAAATGTGCTTGTTTCTATTGTTTTTAGTTATAGGAGCTACTATGTGAATCGAGATGACACAATTACCACCTAGTTAGGTTGATGTTATCAATACTTTAGTATTTGCAAGTGCAGTTTTGTTTTGTGAAAATAAAGATAAGATCAGCAATCAAATACTATAAAAACCCAGGTATCTGACCCTAAGTTACAGGGATTTTGCACTAGCACCATCAAGCCAGAGGTCATGCCAGTCTGCATCCCCAGCAAGCCCCAGTCTGGTAGCCATGCCAGTGGCAGTGTAGAGAAGTGGTCTTCATCCCAGCACTGTTTGTCATTCCTGGGCAAAGCTGTGATAGAGAATAGCTGAGTTACTATTCTTCTAAACAAAACAGGTATACTGTTCGATCCAACTTAAGAAACTCGAACCATAGGTTCGCTATTTGCTGCTTCTGCTAGAAATTTAGCATAACACCAAGAAATTACTTTAGGGTGTTAGGATGTTAGGAACTAGCTAACTTTGGGGGTTATTAGGATGGCGGACGGACTTTAGTCCGCCCGCCACCCTAGCGGTCCTGGGACGGACCGCCAGACGTGCGGCAGTCTCGCACCGCTAATTAGGATGCGACCGCCACCTTGGCGGTCGCATTCCGCATTTTGACATTGCGGCAGGTGCTGCTGTAAGCAGCACCCGCCGCAATGCCAAAGTGCCATGTTGTGCATTGCCATGCACAACGTGGCAGGCACCCCGCGGTGCCTGCCACCTTGTGCATGGCAATGTAGGGGGGTAGCCCCCCACCCCCGCGGGGGCCCGCAACGGGCCCCCAAAGCAATTCCCCGCCAGCCTTTCCATGGCGGCATCGCCACCATGGAAAGGTCTTTACAAACACACATACTAATATGGATGGTGGTGCCTGCTAGGCACCGCCACCATATTAAGGCCCACGTCCGCACGGCCGGCAATCGGAACGATTGCCGACCAGCGGAAAAGCGGCGGACGCACTTTGTGTCCGCCGCGATACCCCCGCCATCATAATATGGCTGGGGTAAATCAGGTTGGGATGGCGGGCGGATCCGCCCGCCATCCTAATAACCCCCTATGTTGGAAATCATGTTTTGGCTGACAATGACAGGCATTGCAGCTTTGCATTCTGTGTGGCTACCGTTCATATTTTATCATTAGACTAGGATTTTAAAATAAACAATTTAAAACACCTCTCCTGTTTCCTAGTGCTCTTTTGAGTGTGCTATTCACTATTGGAGGAGGCCTAGGTGTTCCACTGTGTCCCTGAAGTAATCTTGTGGGACAGATCATTGCCAGAAACACTTCCTGCGCAGTCTTGCTCCGAGGGTTGTGTTTGGTTTGCAGTCCAACTAGATTTCTAATTCGTATTAGTGCATTGACAGAGTTCTTTCACCCACTGGTTAGAAATCCTACCCCTGTGGCACCACCCCCAGTTTATCAAGGGGAACTCATATGAACATATTTAGGCTCTGTTTGTTTGAGCATACTTACAAAAATTCAGGCAGATGAGCAGGGTGCCAATTTAACATGCTACACGCTCCAAGAGACAGTCAAGGACCTGCCTTTTGGGAAAGTACTCAAGACCAATAGGTTCTCCGCTGCATTCTACGCAACCGTCAGAGTTGCTTTGACCAACAGACTGCAGTCTATGTACTTGGCAGCATTCAATTGTAGGATTCTTCCCACTTCAACAAAAGAACCAATTGTAGTATTGCTACCCAAACCTCAAGACCCTCCCTGGATTTAAGATCTTTTTGACGCTTAATATGGGCTGTAAAATATTAGGTAGAATTCTGGCTAATAGAATCATCTCTTTACTAACCAGTCTAGTAACTTAAAACCAGTCTGGTTTTATACCATTTAGGAACACAGCAATGAATCAACAGTGTCTCTTCCATGTTCTGAAAGAGAGTCCATTCCAGATGGAGTTTCTCACAGAAGCCTCAGTAGACATGGAGAAGGCAGTTGAACCATGAGCTAGTATTACCTTCTTGTAGTGCTGGAGGAGAGGATCTTTTGGAGAGGAGGGCTAAAATGGATTGCATTGGTATACACACACCCGACCACTAGCGGCAAGATGAAAACAATGGTATTGAGGTCCTTGTGGGTTCGCAGGGGCCTATTACAGGGCTGTCTTCTCTACTGTTCACTCTGGTCATGGAACCTCTGGTGACTGAGGGGGAGAGGAATGGGGGCTCTAGATTGAATGCAATTTGCACATTATTTCCCTTTAAGCTACTTCCCTTTAGGCGAGACTTGGAATGATCCTGCATGTTTTGTGAAAATTTGGGGATATGTCTGGCCTGAGGATAATTTGACCAGGTCCTGCCTGTTTCCTCTCCGTGCCATGGTTGACCGTGGATTTGCAGCTCTGCCTGAGAAAGGCAGCTCAGTTTGAAGTGTGTGACATTCCGGTATCTTGGCATTCAGTTATACCACTCGGATGCTTGTCTACTATCTGGTAATCTGAGAAGAGTAGTGGCAAATAGGGTGTCAGCAACATTCTATAGGTATCTGCTTCTGTCATCAGTGGGTAGACTGATCCTGAGCGAAATGGTGGTTTTTGCCATGCCTTTTGTATTTGTTTGCGACACTCCTTCTACAGTTGCCTGGAAGCTTTTTTGGTGAACTTAATATTATGGTGATGGGTATTATTTGGGTAGGAAAAAAGGCATAAGACCTCACTACAAAAGTTGCAGCTCCCTGTCTCTGAGTATGTTGAGAGCCTGTGATATAGAATTATATTATTTTGCAGCCTAGTTAGAATGGGTGGTGTGGTGGCTCAGCTGGACAGAAAGTGCAGAATTGCAGGATATTGGATGCCGTAGTGCTTTTTGGAACATCTACTTGCACTACACCGGAAGTAAAATACTTTTACCTTCATTAGTGTCTGACTATGGCTGGCTCAGGATGATGTTGTGCAAAGGTACGAAAGCACCCAAAGTGCCATCTCTACCCCTCTCGGCTATGCCCCCTTTTTAAAAAAATAATCAATACAGCCAACGTGAAAATATGGACATGAGCGGGGGTGTTGCTGTTGGGTGACCTGGTGGATGTTGAATGGTTGCACAAATTCAGTAGTCTTCGGCAACTCCACCCAATCCCTGCTGGTCAATTTCTGGTATTAAATTTGCTGATGTGTACATTTAAAATGACAAAGGATATGTCTTCAGACATCCCAAAGACATATTTATTACTGTCAACTCTGCTAACATTGGGACAGGGTAGGAGAACAATAACACTACTGTGCTCATCACTACTGCAGAAAAAGTCATCTGCCATTTACAAGTAACAAATCCGGAATCTGTGACTGCTTATAAATTCAGATAGAATTAACTGTCATGGAAAATCTGTAAGGATGTCATATATTCTGTAGTAGTGATTGAGGGGCAGGGGCAGGTAGTTGGACTACCAAAGGGAAAATAGTGAGCATCCAGAAAGTCATAACTTTTGGCTTTACATCTCTGAACCTGTTGTATGTCAAACATATTGTGCTACAACAATATTGTAGCCAGAATATTGACTACCATATTATCATGAACATAAATATATATATATATATATATAAATTATTCTATGAATTAATTTTATTATTTAAACCTGGTTTTAAATAAGTTAAGAAATCTTATTTATGGCAGCATTTTGGACATTGATTTATAGATTGCACAGAATTTACTGAGCATTGAAAGTATGTTGTTTATGTTCATGTAACTTAAGCATCACGTGTGTGTACACTTGCACTTTAAAAATATCGTGGTAACTCCATAGCACGTCATGTGATCAAGGCCGAGTGAGGCCGAAACGCGTCATGGCGAAAATAATGGCTAAATAAAACAAATTCAAGCACGAAATTGAGGTCTCGCAGTCCGTTTTTCCCAGAGGAAGGGAAGTGCGAAGGAACGGCGTTGTGGGATATTATTACCGAGAAGGCTTCCTCGGTATTGGCGAGACCCCCTCCCTGCTTCGGTCTCAGTGACAGGAAGCGACACCCGGCGTATGCTGGGAATTGGTGTTTTACTCTGAACGAGCAAGTCACAGACAGCCCCTGGATTTTCGTGATGAGGCTCTGAATCCAGTGAAGTAATGGTAGACGAGTCGGAGGACGCGGACACCGGCTATGAAGCAGGAGGTAGGAGCAATTGGAATTATTCCGGTAGGGGAGGTGTGCCAAATCAAGTCATTGATATTTAGCGAACGACTTGGGTTAAAGCAAGTTTACAATTTTTGCCGCCATGACCGCCAACGCGCTATGGAGCCGTGAGGCGGCGGCTGAGTTGATGTTTGACGATGCCCCCACAACAACAGTTCAAGGGTCGGTGCAAAGCGGCCCGACGAATGGGGGAAATATCAATACACAAGATATGTTTAGAAAACTGGAGAAATTAATGAGAATGGAACAATCCAAATGGTGGGAGCACAAATCCCTGGATAGATATCTACAAGTGGGACGCATTCCCAGGGGTTTGCGTATAATGATAGCCCCGAGCTATGAGAGCCCTGACCCACAAATGTTAAGCAAATGGTCTGAATGTAATTTAGATTCTTCAAGAAAACTGATTGAAATCTTAGTTAAATATGGAGAGAGTGACAAAATCAAGTTTCAGCAACAGATTGATGAATTGGAAACTGAAATCAAGAAAATGGAAGTCACACCAATAATAACAAAATACAGGGAAGAGATGCTCACAAGATTGGCAAAAGAGGAAGATATCATAAAGAAACAAAAAACGTACAAATTTCAAAGGGACAAACAGGATTACGAACTGGGGCAGATATTTACATTCACCAAAAAATACGAATCGTTCAAAATAGCAAAAAAAACTTCCACTCTTGATAATCCTCAAATCAGTAGAGGAGAACAAGCTGCATCGTTGACATCGGCGTCTGAGGCAAGTTCCGCACCTGAAAGTGAATCGGAAACAGACCAAAGAGGGCTATCAGCAAGATTGGGGTTTCACAAATTTACCCTGGGGGAAGAGGTCAATTGCCTAAGACAAGACCGGAAACAGACATTGCGCCCACGAAAGCAGAACCAACAAACAAACAAAGATGCAACCACAAGCGAGGCGAAAGACGGAAATGCAGCAGAAGGCGCAAAAACAAAGAAGCCATATCACAACAAGAGATGGAACAGAAAATGAACAAAACAACTAGTAATACTACCAACACAGTTGTAAATCTGTCATCCATGGTTATAAATAAAGCGGATATTCAGCTGTTGGAACTGGGTCTCTCGTATTGTCCAGAAAAGAGCTTCAATTATGTACAAACTCGCATGGACATATTCAAATTTATTCGGAAGTTAAAATTGAAAAAATATCATGAAACCAACCGCAGAGAAAGTAATGTGAACTTGAATCAGGTTTCAAATTTGCAAACAAGCGATTACAACCTTACCGAGGGGATGCTGAATTACTGGCAAATCTTCAAATGTTAAGACAAGAAAGCAGCAGTGAAAACATCATGCCAGTAAATTCAAGTCCTATTTCATATGCAACAGTAACTACGAAATTCAAACAGAAATCAAAGTTCCAACCATGAACAACAAGAGACGCTTTGGATATCTTCAGTGAATCGATAATAAGTGAAATTAAAAATCTCAAGATCCAATCCAACAGAATTTATAAAAAGTATAATTTCCAACAAAATGCATATCATAGACTGATGAAAAAATTGCAATCAAATGATCAAATAATTCTTAGAAACTCTGACAAAGGGGGCAATTTGGTCATATGGCCAAAAGACATGTATATGGCAGAAGCAAATCTACAATTGGAGGACAAAAACTGCTACAAAAGGAGCAATGTACAAATAGTTCGGGCATCATGGAACGAATACTATTCCAAATTGAACGTTTGGCGAAGTGCGGGTTTACTCAGTATGGATGAGTTCAAATTTTAAAAAAATGAACATCCCATTATGCCCGTCGTATATTTTATTCCAAAACTGCACAAAAATGTTACAACACCTCCAGGTCGACCAATAATCTCAGCGAAGGGCAGTTTACTGGAGAACACATCTAAATATATTGACTTCTTTTTACAAGACTATGTTAAAAGTTTACCCTCATTTGTACAAGATACGAGCGATTTTCTAAGACACATCAATGACTATGTATGGCAAGCGGATGATTTATTAATGTGTTTAGATGTAACATCCTTATACACAAGCATATATCATAAAGATAGGGTAAGGGCAACTGGGCATTATTTAAATTCTAGACCCTTACAGCTTGCCCAACATAACAAGATGTTAATCACAATGATCATGAACTGTCTAAATAATAATTACTTTCTGTTTCAGAATCAAATCCTACAACAAATCAGAGGAGTAGCTATGGGGGCATGTTTTTCCCCTAGCTACTCCTGCCTACATATGGGTTGGTGGGAGGAGATGGTTTTGAACAAACAACACAAACAAGTTGCGGACAGCCATATAAGACTATGGCTACGCTATATAGATGACTTATTTGTCATATGGCGGGGAATGAGAGAAACAGCAGAAGAGTTTGTTAAGAACATCAATCAAAATGAGCTGAACTTACAATTTACAGCCACTATAAGCGACTGCTCAGTATACTTCCTTGATTTGGAAGTGTACATAAATAATCAGAAGATTGAAACCCGCCTTTATCGCAAACCAACAGCGGGCAATAGCCTTCTGCATGCTACCAGTCATCATCCTCAAAATTTGATACATAGCATACCATACGGAGAAATGCTGAGGATAAGAAGAGCATATAGCACAGAAAATGATTTAAGGGAGGCCCAGCAACTCAGTAAAGAGCGATTTGTTGAGAGAGGCTACAAAGCTAGTATCATTGATATAGCCAGGGAGAAAGCAAATCGACTAGACAGACAAGCATTACTAACAAAAAAAGCAAAAGAAACTAAGGATCAGGATGAGACTACTAGCAATGAAACCAGACTAATATTAACATACAGCCAACAACACAACTCACTGCACAAAATTGTGAACAAAAATTGGTCGATAGTGCGCAGCGACCTGGTAATTGGTAAAATGATGCCAAAATATCCTAGTATTACCTATAGGAAATCACAATCCATGAAAGATTCAATAGTGAGCAGCAGCCCTGAAACTAAACTATTGTCTAATTGGTTAACTGCTCTCAAAGGATTTGTGAAATGCAACAATTGCCGAGCGTGCAAATGTGGGATTAACAAGATCATGTACAACATTCCCTTTTCACAGTATCCAATCAAGATATCCAAGTTTCTAACATGGCGTACGGAGTATGTGGTGTACGTGTTGGGTTGCCCTTGTGGGCTGCAGTATGTGGGCAGTACTAAACTACATGCCCACAAACGTATACTGCAGCACATGAGGGCAATCACCAACAGTGACCCCACATATCCGATGGCAAGACATTTTAAAGAGAAACACGACAACAATTTGGATCTGTTAACATATTTTTTAATTGATTCCATTCCTGTGTCTAGACGAGGAGGCAATCGTGAGGCCAAACTCCGTCTCCTTGAGACGAAATATATATTAGAACTAGACACAAAGACCCCGAATGGACACAACTCCAGTGAAGACTTTCATACATGCTTATGAATAAAATAAGGATGGAAAAATGAAATGTAACAGTACATGATATAAAAAATATATATATGAAAGGTTCTTCAAACGCATCGCCGCAATGACATTATGTCACAATGAAATCAAAATAGATGTTTTAATAACACACGTTTTTTTATATACAACAAATTTTATTGGTAGCACTTTATTTATTTTAGCACTTGCACTTTAAATTGTAACTTACAACATACAGAAAATGCAATCAGGTCACAAATTCAGTGATTTGTATAAATGTGCATAGAAAATCATAACAAAGAATGCCTGCAAAACAATAGATACAACAACGTTGATAATTTGAAGGTCCAGGTAGCATTACTACCAGCAGATCAAATATAGACCTATGTATAGGTTGCAACAATATATAATGTAAACTAAACTTAAATCGGCAGTTAGGTAAATATAAACCAAATTGCACATATATGAGATGTGTAGCTATATAACAAACATAACCCGCGCAGGCAATGAGTTGGGTATTAATCCCAAACTGTGTTAGAAAGTGTGTGGTGGGGTTTTTTTTTACTACATGCTCAATGTAAATGCACTATATATGATTTTACAAACTTTATTTATTTATTGAAAAATGTGGACCCAAAAATGATTTTATTTGACGTTGTGTATTTAACAAACATTGTTTTTATACATAGAAACTTTTTTAGAACAATGACTTTGGTATTTTACCTAAATTATTCTATGAATTAATTTTATTATTTAAACCTGGTTTTAAATAAGTTAAGAAATCTTATTTATGGCAGCATTTTGCACATTGAATTATAGATTGCACAGAATTTACTGAGCATTGAAAGTATGTTGTTTATGTTCATGTAACTTAAGCATCACGTGTGTGTACACTTGCACTTTAAAAATATCGTGGTAACTCCCTAGCGCGTCATGTGATCAAGGCCGAGTGAGGCCGAAACGCATCATGGCGAAAATGGTGGCTAAATAAAACAAATTCAAGCACAAAATTGAGGTCTCGCAGTCCGTTTTTCCCAGAGGAAGGGAATTGCGAAGGAACGGCGTTGTGGGATATATATATATATATATACACACACAGATTATTAAATCTACACATGCAAAAAGGTTTGAGAGCCCTTATTCAGTCAATTATATTCCTTTAACCATTCAAAATGTGATTGTAGCAAAGTGAATTATTATTTGGGATGAACAAGTGTCCACCTCAAAGGATAAGGCCACCACCTGCTGGATGGCAGACAAATTAAACAAAATAAACCGTTGCTCAATCCCTGGTAAGGTGACACAAATCAGTTGGGCTTAAATCAAATGCACTGTGTAAAATGTTTAAGCAGTGCATGAACAGTAGAAATAGTCACCCTTAATACAATAAAACTCCATAACACACTGCAAAATAAAAAGGACAAACATCCAATACGGGGAACAAGAGATATACATTTTTAAAGAATTAAAGTGAAAAGGGGCCAAGAAATATAAAGCGCTAAATGTAAGTCAATAGTCGTAGTAGACTGGGACCAAGGTGCAATTTCAGACCACTGCAATAGAATCTGGATCACACACACAAAGAAGATTGGCCCCGGTGAAAGTCTGGAAGTCAAAATGTTTGAAAAAGTTTCTAAGTCTGATTTCAGAAAAGGGACTTTGTAATTTTGTCTTAAAGAAAAATAGAGAATTTTCTTCTAAGTCTCAATGCAGAATGGTACCTTGTCATGTTTTGAGGATGAAAATGCTCTCCACCTGGGACTCTGCCAAAACTGTAGCTGCTGCAGAAGGTCAGATACCTGAAGCAGGTTGCTACCACTAGCATGTTGGAGCTTTTGTGATTTCTCCCCGAAAAGTTCCTAATGCCCAACTCAGAATGGGACCTGCTTGTTTTTTCGGATGTGCAGAGATCTCCGCATGGGACAAAGCTGAAATACTATGAATCGTCGGTTGCATATTTTTTCCAGGGGGTTCCGCTGAAGCACTGCTGCAAAAGTGTTTTAAAAGTTTTCAAACTGTCTTCTTGTGCTCATACAACCACAGGAGTACACTCTAAGGTCCTCCAGGATCTCAGCGAAAGGCACTTGGAGACTCCTTGGGTATCAGGCAAAGGCCAACAGAAAAGGACAGTCCCAATCCAGTTGTCACTGGTCCACTGCGATTCTTCCAAGTAGTATCCTTTTCAGATGTTAATGTTCTGGGAGCCACCCAGGGAATCAGCCTTATGATCCTTTGGAGATTTTCTTTGCTTGGATTTCAAGTGGAAGGAGGGTCCAACATTCTTATGGCCTTATCACTGGTCACAGATGCCAAGTGCAGCAGGTTCAGTCCAACTGGTATCCTTTCATAAGTCCAGCAGTGCTCTGAAGAAGGCTGGGTGACGGTACAGCTTTGTAGGGTTCACCAGCCTGTGGGTGAGGGACACCCTAAGATACTCCTAGTCACTCTCTGACCAATGGAGTAAATGTTCTCAAGCCCTGGGCTAGCTACTTTTCAGTAGTTCATGGTTGCCTTGCTACAAACAGGCCCAAAAAGCAATGTGTCAGGGCAAATCCAGGATGGCCAAAGTCCTAAAGCCACACTCAACCTGGCCTCTGACAGCTGGGAAGTGTATGTAGTGTACTATGGAGATTACTAATGTCCTCTCACGTCTAACACTAACATCCAGTTTCAAGCAGGCCCCAGAGTCACAACTTAAAATGAGACAAAAATCGAGTAAGACAAAACAGGGTCCTTCAGTAACCAGACGGGGCAAACACAAGAATTGTGATCTGGTCTATTTGATCTCTTTCAAGGGTGCAAACAATTTGCACATGTCTCAGACAGTCCTACCATGCAGGTTTTGATACTGCTGTGCCTTCAGGAGGGACAGCTGCCCCTACACTGAATATTCTGCTTAACGCAGATGGGTCATCCCTGCCCATTCAGGTCGGCTTGCCAATCAAAATGGACCATTGCGCAGTCCTGGAAGGAATTTTACACCTAATTACAGGCAGGGAAGTGATGGCCAGCAGCTGCAGACTAAGGTCAATTGGCATATAGTGGGCCAGGATACTAAATCTAACTTTTCCAAAAATGGTATTGGATTTTTTAAAAACAGTTAAGAAAAGTTCTTGAATGTTTCTGTAGCTGTTTCCTTCTGGATAATGCAGACATAGTGATTTAATCCGCTTTATCAGTATGTCTTATGGGAACAGCTAACTCAATACAGTGAAAAATGCTTTTGGTGATTTATTCACTGTAGGTATATACTAACATTAACTTAGTCATATTCCACTTCTAGACACTAGGCACTTTTTCTTATGTGCAATAAGGTAATTTTAGAGGTGACTTATTCAGCACTTAGATGCGAGGTTTTTAGGTTTGTGAAAGTGGTTTTTTTTACACGTCGGTCTGCAAACATGAGAGCTTGCCGGATGCAGAGGACCAGCACTCAATGGAGGGCTGTGTCATGTTTTCCGGTTCACAAAGTGGATGGCACAATATAGGGCTTCAGTGCATGTGACATTGAATTTTACATCACATAAGGGCCTTATAGTAAAGTTAAATATGGTAAATGCGGTTTTAAGCCAATTTCAACTTTGTTTTAGGTGTCAGAGCACTTACACGGGGTACTGGATAGCAGTGTCCTACTGTTAGAGTTCAAAATTTCCAGCAGGTGAGTCCCAAAAAAATAACAAACTGGGTTTAACCACCCGAAAATGGGTCACTTGCAACAGTGGTTGATCGTATTCAAGTTAAAAAAGGCAGAGATATAAAAAAGTTAATCCTTTAAATCCCACTTTGGAACATTTTTTTAAACACTAATGCCTGAAAAATGGTTGAATGGATTACACCCAGCCAACAAAACCATGTTTTTTGAGTAAAGTTCTACTTTCTTCCTAAATATATAGAAAATCAATTGAGCGGTTCAAGCTGTAGGCATGAGCAAATTTTACTATGGGAGCTAAAAAGAGAAATCACTTTTTTTTAGCCCCCCTTAACCTTTTTCTCCCCTGCACCAATCTGCATGAAAATTGTTATGCCGGACCTTAGCTGACAAAACTAATGATTTGTCAAATTCCATGTAAATAAGTTCACAGGATGAAAGGTTTTAGGCAAATCAAAAAATGCATTTTTAATATAAAGTGTGTCTGAACCATAACTACACAGTGGTGACCTTCACTGTGTAATATATGTGACATATTATACATAATATACATGATCAAGGCAACAAACTGATCATATATATATATATATATATATATATATATATATATATATATATATACACACACACACATATATATATATTTATAGTTAGGACCATGTTTCCATAGGAAAGCGTTTTTGAGTTGCCTATTTCTTTTGCTCCGTTTGATAAATCTTCACAAAATTTTCCCAAAAAAGTGTCAAGTTGGGTCTTGTTGAGCATGGAGAGTTTTGAGGTGATCCATCAAGTGGGTCGAGAAAAAGTGGTGGTCAAAAAAGTGCATTTCCCATGTTACTTCCCATAGGAGTTTTGAGCATGACTACAGCCCAAACTGCTAGACAGAATTGCACTAAATTTGGCAGAACTGTAGATTTTGTTCCGAGATAACTTTTTTTGTTATTTGGTGTAAATCCTTTAAGTAGTTTTAGACTTATTGAAAGAAATCCAAATTTAGATATCTAGGGACGCGGATCTTTCATGACGCCTACGCGGACCCATGTGCCAGGAGCAGTGCAGTGCTGTGATTGGCTGACTGCAACCTATGTAGAAAGTTGTGACTGTCATTTTTTAAAGATGGACACAGTCCCGGGGGATGGAAATAAAGCTTAAAATCTGCAGAACGGGTCAGGGTAGGGTTACCCTAACCCATGGTTGCATTATAGAGGTGTTTCAGGGACCCCTTATGAGTTTTTAAAATGCCACCAACTGCTCTTTTTTCATGTGGTTGGAGTCGCAGACTCATCTCGAGGCTCAGTGTGGACCCCCCTGTAGCGTCGCAATGGAGTCGCGAACCTTGTCGAAAATCTTTAAAAAAAATATTTATTCACACACTCACTCACACATTAATGCATGCATTCACAGACCCACTCAGACACTCACACACCCACTCAGACATATTCAGAAACTCATCCACTCATTCATAGACCCA
The DNA here is from genome assembly GCA_963921515.1 of Calotriton arnoldi. NCBI lineage: Eukaryota > Metazoa > Chordata > Amphibia > Caudata > Salamandridae > Calotriton > Calotriton arnoldi. Next base: position 151,365 of record CAWUFW010008795.1, on the reverse strand, counting down.
CTCACACACTCGCTCATGGAACCAATCATATTCTCACCCACTCACTCTCAGACCCACTTTAAGACTCATGCACGCAGTCACAGACCGATTCAGACACTTACGCACCCACTCACAGACCCACTCAGATACTCATGCATCTACTCACATACCCACTCAGACACTCATGCACCCACTCACATACCCACTCAGACACTCATGCATCCACTCATATACTTACTCAGAGAGTCATGCACCAACTCATAGACCCACTGGGGGAGACACACACTCACTCACAGACCCATTCAGACACTCACGCACTCACTCAGAGACCCACTGGGAGACTCAGGCACCCATGCACAGACTCATGCACCCAGTCACAGATCCACTCAGACACTCATCCACCGATTACAGATCCACTCAGACACTCATCCACCGATTACAGATCCACTCAGACTTATACACCCACCTCACAGACCCACTCAGACACTGACAAACCCACTCACAAACCCACTCAGACACTCATGCACTCACTCACAAACCCACTCATAGTCTTACACACTCATTCAGAGACCTACTCACACACTCATCCACAGATTACAGACCTACTCAGACACTAACGCACACACTCACAGACCCTCTCAGATACTCATGCACCTACTCAGTGACCCACTAAGGCACTCATGCACCCACTCACAGACCCACTAAGACACTCATGCACCCACTCGCAGAGCCAGTTACAGACTCCTGCACTCACTGATAGACCCACTCACAGACCCACTCAGGCACTAATGCACTCACTCAGAGACCCACTCAGATACTCATGCACCCACTCACAGACCCACTAAGACACTCATGCACTCACTCACAGACCCACTCAGACACTCATGCACCCACTCACAGACCCACTAAAACACTCATAGACCCATTCACAGAGCTGCTGAGAGACTCATACACCCACTCACAGAGCCACTCAGACCCTCACGCACTCACTCACAGACCCATCCATATTTTTATGTAGTCAGTCAGAGACCCAATTAAACACTCATACACCCACTCATAGACCCACTGAGAGACTCATGCCCCCACTCACAGGCTCATGCACCAGTCAGAGACCCACTCAGACACTCATCCACTGATTACGGCCCCACTTAGAGATTCATGCACCCACTCACAGACCCACTCATACACTCACACATCCACTGACAGAGCCACTCAGACACTAACACACACACTCACAGACCCACTGAGACACTTATGCACCCACTCTCAGATCCACTCGTAGACTTACGCACCCACTCGTAGACCCACTCAGAGACTCACACACCCACTCAGAGATCCAGTCACAGAATTGTGCACTCACTCAAAGATCTAGCTTAGGGCCTGAGTTATGGTTACATGAGATAACCATAACTATAACTGCTGAATTGCTATAGTTTTGGGTGAGTAAATTCAGGGCCTAACTATAATGTCCCTGTAACCTTTGTTTTTTTTAGTGCGCATATATATATATATATATATATATATATATATATATATATATATATGTATATATATATATATAACCATAAGGTCACCTCTTTCCGCAAAAACCATCCAGCACTCCAAGGAGTATAAATCACTCAGTTTTTATTCTTGTAACGACAACATCTACGCGTTTTGGCAATTTCACACTGCCTTGTTCATGATGTAAGTGTGCCATTGTTTCCACATTAAAATAACAGTCATGACTGAGGACACAAACGAAGGACTAAACTTTCATTTGGCAGCATAGAGTTTCGGTTTACGCAGAAACGGGCACCATCTTTAAACATGTTTCTTATCGTTATGTTATAAGCAGGATATTACTTATTCACATATTAATTTCAACAAATGTACTTTTTATATTACATTTATAAGCAATCATCATTAAAAAGGGGCTATTGCTTTTATACTCTGCAATTCATTATTTTTGCAATAAAATAAATTATTTGCTAAAATGAATCCTGCGACTGCCCATTTTTGCTAAAGCAATAATCCATTTCTTTCTTTTATAGCATCAAGACTATAAAATTAAAAGGGCAAGTGCTCAATTTCAATACCTTATACAGCAAAGTGCTAATGCTCAATTATACAGTACTCTCTTTTCTCAGAAAAAAGTGCTAGTGCTTCACTTGTGCAATATAGCTCCCTTATAAAGTGCTAGTGCTTTGGTATACATTAATCATGTTCATTTCAACTCACATTTGTATACTCTTCTACAGTACTAGATAATTATAAAGTGCTAGTGCTTCACTTGTGCAATATTACTTTCTCATAAAGTGCTAGTGCTTTAGTATACATTATGTTCATTTTAACTCACATTTGTATACTAATCTACAGTACTAGACAATTTTAAAGTGCAAGTACTTCTATCAACAGTTCTAAAGTGCAAGTGCTTTTCAGTATATTTGATTCCCTCACAATCCATCATATACTTCACAGTACACTTTCTTTTCAAAAAAACACACAACCATAAAAACACTATTATAAAAACAATTATAAGTACTGTATACTAATAAATATAAAAGCACTCTGTAAAAATATTAACTTTACGTCAAATCGAAATCTGCCAATGTCCTTATCAAATCTCCTGCCCTCAGTTCTCCTACTTTAAAAAACATTTCATGGTACTGGCTTGTGCTGGCTCAGCTCTTTTCCCTCAATACATCATTAATTCAGTATATGCAGGCATATAAATCCTCATCCACGTTCAAACCGTGAGGTTCCTTGCTATCGAACTCTAATATGTAATATGTCTCTAGCTTACGAAGTTCTTTTTCCCTATCTCCTCCTCTCCTTTTTCCTATGCAGCTATATTGCAGCTATATTGCATTCCTAGAGGGTTACTTTGATGATGTGTTTCGAAGTGTCTTGCTATCGGATATGTCCTATCCTGATTAGCAATAGCTCTCCGATGCTGTAAGATTCTTTTATATACAGGCAGAGTAGTACTCCCTATATATATTTTCAAACACGGTCATTGTAACATGTAGACCACGAAGCTTGATCTACAGGTTAAAAAGCCTTTAATCAAAATAGTTTTATTAAAAGATGTTCTAAAATATGTCCGATTTGTTCCATGATGGCACGCCTTGCACTGTCAGCCCCTGGAGCTCTCAAGTTCGCACGGCCTCTTTACTGCCAGCTACTATTACGTACCGGCAATCCCTGCCGGACTCCATGAATCGCCTGATATTATCTACATCCTATTTATACAGGCTTCTTTTCATCACGAGATGACTTGAATTTGCGTATATGCTAAGTAGCCTTGTCCTGTTTGGCCTGCCTTCAATAGATCTCTATAGATTCTGTTTCCCCCTCCCATATTTCCAATTAGATTCGCGCGTTGGCCTGTTATACACCCAGAATATCGTTTGATGTGCCCACGACTAGGCCTTCATGCTCCTTCAAACTGCTCAATATGCCAATTCCTCGCTTAGTTGGAATGCTCTTTGAACATCAGGCACACCCCACCGTTTCTCTTTCTGTGTCTCTAACTTGGATGCCCTGAGGAAGGTGAAGCCCTATTTCGGGCGAACACCGAAACGCGCGTCGGCGCAGGATTCCAATTGTTAGAATAACATGAGACACTAGATAGTCTTTTTCATTGATTTCATGTATTTAATTCTATGTTGGGCATATCCTAGATGCCGACTCTGTTAACCAAATATCCTTGATGCATATATATTCATTTTTGTATGTATTTTGTTCTGACTTATGAGACACTTTATTTGTCACTTTATATCATTGTTTGTTGTGTATGAATGGACTATATGGACTAGACGTGTGAGAATGTGTATAAATGAATTGGAATGTTTGAAGTTTGTATGAGTGGCTGGTGGGATGTGTTTTTGTCATTTTTTGAATTATTGTGATATTATATATTTAATCAGTATATCTATTAAATAAACTTTTTTGATACTTTTCTAACTATATTTCTGGTTCATTTGTATTTCTAATTCTTTGCACTGGCTTGTCTGTGGTTACATCATTGACACATTGCATAACTCATATTGAATAGGTAGAGAATTCTCCTTGTCGAGTTTTTTAACGCCTTGCACTTTGAACAGTTCCTGAAACCCATTTTCTGGTGAAGCCACGACGGGGCCACCACCTTCCTGTCTCTAAATTCACTGTTCACAATTCGATCCTTCAATGATTTTGATCTTGTGTATGTTACTTCTGGGTGTCTGTTTACCGTAGGGCCCAATATTGGATCATCTTTCACAAGGTGCCAATGTCTATTTAAAATGGACCTCACCTCCCTGTGTTTGTTGTTAAAAGTTGTTATGAACCTATGATTTTTCAGCCCCATTAGTTTATTTTTCAGTTTTCTTTGTTGGGTCCTAGACGGTTCAAATAATATCTTTTGCCTTTCTAAATTCCTAGCTTTTCTAGCTGCTCCATTTATAGCTTCTGGTGAGTACCCTCTTTGAACAAACCTATTAATCATTTCTTGCTCTATTCTACAGTACTCCTCTGGGTCACTACACGCTCTCCGTGCCCTGTGAAATTCCCCAAAGGGTATACTTCTAATCAATGGGGCAGGATGGTGACTCCCTGCATGTAGAATAGTATTGCCAGCCGTTGGTTTCCTAAAGATGGTGGTTTCCAATCTCCCTTCCACTGGTCTTACTCTGATATCTAAGAAATTAATAGAGGTTTTGCTATAATGGCCTACAAACTGTAAGTTCAGGGTATTCTGATTAATATCTTTAATAAACAGTTCTACGTACGTTTCCGTGCCCTGCCACAACACGAAAATGTCGTCAATGAACCTAACCCATAGGAGGATATGTTCTGACCATTGTTCCATGGGCGGCCCGCCGAGTACCTGCTCCTCCCACCAGCCTAGATGTAAATTAGCATAGCTGGGGGCGAAGCAGGTACCCATCGCCGTCCCTTGTTCTTGTTGGAAGAGTTCCTCACCAAATAAAAAAATATTTTTTGTTAAACACCACTTCATCAGTTCTAAAATCATTTGATTGTGTTTTAAAAAAATCTCATGGGTCTTCTATTAAGAAAGTATTCAGTGGCTTTCAGACCATCAACATGTCTTATGCTCGTATATAAAGTAGCAAAATCAAGGGTTACCAATAACATAGTTATTTCATTCCAGCATACATCATATATGCACTTTAAAAAATCTGGTGAATCCTTAATAAATGACGTTAGAGTCCTTACAATGGGATTTATGAAATAGTCAATATATCTTGATGCATTCTCGAACAGGCTGCCACATGAGGATATTATAGGCCTTCCTGGCGGGGTCGTAATACTTTTATGCACCTTCGGGAGCATGTAGAAAACTGGTATCACTGGATTTTCTTGTTTGATGTATTTATACTCATCCCAGCTTAGTAAATCTTCTTGTTTCCACACCTCCAACCTTGCAAAGAATTGTTCTTTTACCCCTTCATATTCCTTTAGATCAATTCGACGATAACAGCCTTGATCATTTAATTGGCTAAGTGCTTCTTTTATACAACTCACGACCCCAAAGCACAACATTACCACCCTTATCCGATGGTTTTACCAATTGACCATCTTCCTTTTGTAATCTCTCCACAGTTTTTTGGATCTGAGCTTTTTTGGATTAGTTTTCATCTTTTGTTTAGTTACTTTGTGATATAATTGCTTAAGATCCTTAGTCACATTTTCACTAAAAATGTCCAAATTATCTCTTGCCAACTGCGGAGTAAATCTCGAAGGTGGCCAAAACGGGGTATGATCTCCTTTCTCCAAGACAAAAGTTAGGGCTTGTGCCAATTCATTACTGTCCCCTGGCTCATTTATACCTTGTATATCGCACTGTTATCATTGTATAATGCTAGTAGATCTTCTAATACAGGAGCATCATTCACATTCAAGACATTGGATTCTTCTCGAGGAGTTGGTTGGTTATATATGTGTGTGTGTGTATATCTATATATCCATATCCATATCTATATCTACATATATATATATATATATATATATATATATATATATATATATATATATATATATATATATATACGAAAAAGAAGTGCTGAAGCCCAGTTTCAGGAACATCAAAGCATTTATTGCAGAAGACAGCGTGCTCTCATTTATATCCCTTACGCGTTTGAACTCCATAGTGAGTCTTGTTCACAGGTGGAGCAGCTTGTCATGAAATGGCTGCGTGCGCTTTATGAAACTGTGCCCCACGTGACTCTCATGATGTTCAGGCATACATTCCCCACAATGCATTAAGGATGAAATTCTGCATTCTAACAACTGCGGCAAGGATTTAAAATAAAACATAATTGTGTCCAAACTTGCGCAGTTGTCTATTTTCATAGTTGTTTATTTTCCAATGCATTTGTGCAATAAAGTTATTTCAGATATGCGAGAGTCGTGCAATTATATTTCAGCTTGGCACAGTACAATGTAGTTCTTCAGAGCACAGCCTTTGACAAAGTTATTTAAAATAATGTCTTGAATAGTGCCTTGTGTCCAGAAAAGTCGAGAGGAGAAGGGTTTCCCTCCTCTCGTATCCCTTGCTCACCTCCGCCTGGAGTATCAGGGTAAATCCTATTGCTGGCGTAGAGGCGAGCGGGTCATGCTCCCAAATTTAAACCACAAAACACCTCCGAGAAAAGGGAGCCTCCGACCCTGCAGGGCGGCTTCAGGCGTCAACAGGCACGGAGCAGCCTGTCCATTAACACACGAAAAAGAAGTGCTGAAGCCCAGTTCCAGGAACATCAAAGCATTTATTGCAGAAGACAGTGTGCTCTCATTTATATCCCTTACGCGTTTCAACTCCATAGTGAGTCTTGTTCACAGGTGGAGCAGCTTGTCATGAAATGGCTGCGTGCGCTTTATGAAACTGTGCCCCACGTGACTCTCATGAAGTTCAGGCATACATTCCCCACAATGCATTAAGGATGAAATATATATATATTTATTTTTTTCTCTGAAAAGACAAAGGTTAAGGTAATGTTATAGTTCGGTGAAAACTCAGTGTTTCAAACAAAAAAAATGAAATTCACCAGTTATGGTTAGCTCTGTAATTATAACTCGTGCCCTAAGGTAACTACAACTCACGCCCCTGCCATGCACAGTGTTGTCATCAATGATGTCAGTTCAGTTGTCATCAGTAATGCTATCAATGGTGTCATAGATCATGTAATTGCGGGCATGAGTTAAAGTACTTTAGGGTAAGAGGTATAGTTGCCAGAGATAGCTATAACTGCTAAATGTCAGTGTTTTTTTTAGTTTAAAATGTCACATTGTCACTGACATTTTCTACTAACTATAATATTACTTTAACCATTGTTTTTTCTCAGTTATTTACTAAGATTATTTTAAGGTAAATTAATGCAAAGTAATATATAATTACAATTCCTAACTAAAACATCAGTTTAACCTTTATTTTTTCAGTGAATTTCCATTTTTTTTAACGTAAAGTAATATTTTATTACCACATTTAAAGCCAACCACGCACAGCCTTTGGCCAGGCTCTGTATCCAGCCCCTTACAAACAAGCAACCCCACTCCACGCACAGCCAAAGGCAGATCTATCATCTTTCTCCAAACATGACCAATATATTTAATCTAATGTATTTTCAGTAATTCACATCGTGCAATATTTAATAAAAGTGATTATTATAAAAAAATAATAATAAAGTATTAATAAAAAAACATGTCTGTGAGTCTTTCTTTTAACATAGCTATTAAGATTGCATTTTGTGGCCTGAAAAAATGGTAAAAGCAGGTCTCAGAGACATGTTGTTCTTTTTTAAATAAAGCCAACTAGTCCCTGAGTCTTTCTTTTAAAAGGTTTCAGCCCCAAAAAATGCAATCATAAAAACAACCACAAGGGGGCTCTGCAATCCAGCTGAAGAATATAGAGTTCCAGCTAGGAGTGATTTACAAAAATATGATAATTTCTCCTCAGGTCATGGATTTGATGACTCAGGAGACTACCTGTTTTTATTTTTAATGTTGCAGGGGGGGGCTGCTTCAATCCTTGCTGCCCACCACAATATTAAAAAAAATGAGTGTTGTGTCCCCTGCCTCTGGTAGATACACCACCAAGCTAAAAATAAAAAGGTAAAGAGCCCTCGCAGGGCAATATGGGCTGCTCCTTCATGCAGTAGGGAATAATAACTGAGTGGCTACTGCCGCTAACTTTTTTCATTTCTTCTCTTTTTAAATATTTTTGGGGGAGGTGCCCACCCAGGGCCCCCACACTGCTGGGTTCATTGGGGTTGTGGGGGTGCCCCAAGGCCCTCGCAGCCACAGCCAGCTCCTCAGCCAGCACCATAATGGGTACTGACAGGAGCAGCATTTTTTCTTTGCTCCCACCCAAGCGGGAGCAGCATTTTGTAACTGCTCCCAATGAGTGGGAGCAAAGTTGAGTTCCCTGTCCGGGAGAATGCGGGCAGGGTATGCCGGCACTCTCCCAGGTAGTGAACCACAGTGTCCCGGGGATGGGCTCCATGGCCCACAGTTCAGTATTGGGCCCCAGGCCTCGCCCTATTCTTAAGAAATTGTTCCCAGTGGATGGGGTCCCTTGGGCCCAAAAGTGCCTTTAGAGGGGTGGAGGGCTGTGCGCCCACCCCTTTTTTAGAAATCCGCTCCAGGGGATGGGGTCTCTGGGGCCCAATAGTGGCAAGGGAAGGGGGGTGCATGCCCCCCTTCCCTTGATTTAAGATTTGACCCCAGAGGATAGCATCCCCAGGTCCCAACAGTGGCTCAGGCAGGAGGGCTGCATGTCCCCCTCCCCTTATTTAATATTTGGCCCCAGTGATGGAGTCACTGGAGCCCAAGAGTAGCTCAAGGGGGGATCCCCACTCACTCCCCCTGCCCCAAGTATTTAAAATAATGACCCCCGGGTCCATGATCCGTCCTGGAGGTAATAAATAATTAAATAAAACACAATGCTGGCCTGCATTTTTTGGGGGGGTTTATTTGCTGCAATCACGCTGGAGTCCCCTGGGATGGTGGCAAAAAAAACTTCCTTTTTTTTTTTTACTTTGGCTCTAGGGGTCCCCCCTCTAGGGCGCTGCCCCAAGGACTAGGGGGTAAGGGTATCACAAAAGCACAAAAAGCATGCTTTCTGGACCAAGATCTAGTTACAAGCCAAATTTGGTGTAATTCCATTCAGCCATTTTGGCTATAGACCATTTAAGAAAAGTGTATGGAAAATGCATGGGGATTTTGTATTTAGGAACCTCCCCTCTTTTTTCTTTGCCCCCACTTGACGGATCGTCCCAAAACTTTCCATGAAGAAACTCGGCAAAAAGAGTACTTTTTTCAAAACTTTTGTGCATACTCGTCAAATGGCGCCAAAGTTATTGGCAAACCAACAAAGGCATTTTCTGTGGTAATGTAGACGTAACTATAACTACCCAGTGGTGACCGACACTGGGTAATATATATAGAGAGAGTGTTAAAGTACATATTTTTGAGGTATTTATTCGGTTAAGAATAGTAAATACCTATTTGGTAGAGTCCCATTATTAAATGACTGCAAAGGTTTGCAGCTTTCAATGGAATCTTACCTAATAATGTCAGCTGAAAACACCCTGTTAGAATTACTTAGCATATAACTGGATCAAAGTCAGTGTTGCAGAGTTCCACTCAGGGAAAGCCACACAGGGAAACAAAGGGGCATATTAGCAAGACCCACGTTAAAATTATCGCCATTTTAGCGGCAGGAAACTGCCGCTAAAACGAGCGATAATGGGCTTGCTAATATGCGTTATGGAATTTCAATAGAAGCCCAGGTTAGATGTCCTGCACATCTAACCTGGGCTTCTATTGGAATTCTATAACGCATATTAGCAAGCTCATTATCGCCGCTTTAGCGGCAGTTTCCTGCCGCTAAAACGGCGATTATTTTAACGTGGGTCTTGCTAATATGCCCCAAAATCCTTAAAATTGTATGCAAAATTATGACTATTACCTGAAAAGTATATGAATTTTAACTCACCTGAAATTAAACAAGAGGATATATTGGCATTCAAAAGTGACGTGAAACACCAGCAGGTGACTAGGTTAAGTGGAAAATGTCTGTCAGCTATGGTTGTACAGTTCGCAAGAGACATTTTCTGCTTGAACCAGTCTCCCATGTGTGAAAATTACACAAAATAGCACACATGTGAAATGGTGAAAAATTCATCACCCATATACCGGAAAATTAATTCATTTATCATTTCACCCATGTAATGAAAGCTTTTCTTGGACCTAGTGTTAACGCTGTGCTTAATGTTGCTGTTATGTATGTCTTCCATTTAATGCCTCTGTCATGAGTGCTAGTTTCTAAGGGCCTGATTACGAGTTTGGCGCAGTAGCGCTGGCGTAACGCTGCCTCCGCTGTGCCAAACCCATGCAAGGACCGCCGGCCATGTTACCCAAGGGGAATAGCAAAAAAGTTCCAGCACGGTATGGACGGTGACGTCCATGATGGAACTTTGTGGGGATACAGACAGGGGGGCACATGTTGTATTCCCATGGCGGGGGCACATGGGGGCCCTGTAGCGCCCCCTTTGTTCCTCCACCGCCAGCCTTTTCATGGCGGGGCTCCCTCCATGAAATGCTGGCGGTAGACAAACTCGTAATATGCTGAGCAAGACTGCGCTAGTCCCCACTCAGCATATTGCGTTGTGGCGCAGCTGTGCCACCGCCGGTCCACCGCCGATACAACTTTGAAAGTCGTAATCAGCAAAACGGTGGACCACCACCCCTGCGTCAGTGCGAGTCGGGCGGTCGAAAGACCGCCAGACTCGTAATAAGGCCCTAACTTTGGTTATTTACTCCTATGACCTAGCAACAGTGGAAAACCAAAGTTTTTTAGGTCATAAAGTATTTTCACTGTGCCTTAACAGGAATCTCAGATGGAGAGCAGACACAGATTTGTGAGGAAGCAGGGAGAGAAGGCATTGATTGGTGTACATTTTTAAGTCTGGCCTTTGACGCATCTTTAGATGTCTCACCAGACTATTGTATTTCCCAAAAACCATACATAATATACATACAAAGAGGAGCTTTTGGTCAGAGGGATTCACCCATTGCTCTGTTAAACTGTCTCTCACATGTTGCTTCTGCCGCCACATCATATAACATAGGGCAATGGGTCAGCACACTTTACCATAGGGCTCCCCTCACTTTGAGTGACTGCACAAGGCTATGCACTTTGATCACATCCGCCTAGAATAGTTATTTTCTTTTAAGTTGCAAAAGCTGGTTCAAAGCATTATTTTTTTATTTTATTTTAACTTTAAATACCAGCTACATATTTTGCTTTAACTGATTTTTAAAATGTGTGTTATTAAGTATTTAAGTGACATTGTACCATTATATCTGCCTGCAAAATGTATGGCACAATCAAATGCTTGTTTAAAAACATCACTGATAAATAGCCTCATAGGTAAATATTGTTTTATTTAAAATTTCTACTGGAAGCATAAGCCAACCATGTTTACATGATACCATATTTTTGTTTCGTGTTTTTATTTTTGTGGCATACACTCGCTTTAAAAAATAAATAACCATCGCAACAGGATGCCAAGACCAGACCTATTGACTTTGCCAATGCTTGTTTGAATTTGGGACAGTGAGGAGAGGCCTTTTATGTATGGCGCCCCCATTACTCTTCTGCCCCTGTGTAGCAATTAAAAGCAAGGGCAGATTCATTAGGGGGGGGGCATACATAAAGAAAAATTATAGATGCGTAAAAAGCGAATAACTGATATTTTTCAAGTCAGGGTTCTGAGTGACATCACAGACAACTCCAGCTTTGCTCTCGTTCACTCGTTGTCTATTTAGTGTCGCTCAAATCCCCTCAAGTAAAAACATTACCGTTATTTACTCGTTACCCATATGATCTATATAGCACGTTTAGTCATTTGCTGCTAGTATAGAGTCTTTTGAAAACTAACTATACACCTATAAGGTGGAGATTATTGTAATGTGGATGATAAAGCATAATTTCCAAGGGCTGTGTACAAATTGTCTCACCAGCTGGCGCTCTTTCCAGCCACTCTCGCGTTTTATATCAGCCTGATACATGCTTTTTACCCTATATTCCTTTATTGTAACCACAATGAGGTAGGATTAGCGACTGTCATAAAAGCCTTTCCCTCCTTCTCTGTCTGCACAGGCTTCCATTATACCACTTGAGTTTGCAAATAGCTTTCTGCCAAGCCTTTCATACAACAGCAGTGATGAGGAATCGAACTTATAAAAGTTGGGGCTGCCACAGCACGCCGCGCCTGAGACCTCTTTGTATTCTCACTCGCTGCCGGTGAGTACGTCTGGCCCAGCGCTTGCCTAATCTGGCCATTTTCTTAAAAGACCTGTCAACAAAGGCATCTGAAAACCTCATGAATCATAGTGCTTCATCGGTGTGTCACAGGGACAGTGCGCAGAGTGGGTGCTTCATTCAGCGTTTGCCTTTTGTCTGTTAACACGTCAAGCGAAGTAAATCCTGGCAGCAACCATTTTATTTCAAAGTACCGCAAGAAAGAATAGTCAACCTGTGTGTTCCTGACACTAAAGAATCATTCTCAAGTCTTTCTTTCTTTAGCTATTGATTTTTATTTGCCGTCCTTTTTTATTTTCCCTACTCCTTCCTTTCTCCTTCCTTCATCTTCCTTTCTCCTTCCTTCCTTCCTTCCTTCATCTTTCTTTCTTTCTTTCTTTTCTTCTTTCTCCTATTTTCTTTTCCTTGTATCTTCATTTGTCTTTGCTACTTTCTTTCTCACCTCTATATTTATGTCCACATACTTGCATAAATGCTTTCTCTATCCCTTCTTTTTCCTGTTAAATCTCCTCTCCATCTATTTGTCTCCTCTGTCTCGAATTCTTTATTTCTACGTCTTTCTCACTTGCTCACTCTTTCCCTGTCTTTCTACTTTTTCATTCCTTATTTTTCACTTCTCTCTTCCTCTCTTCTTACCTTATACTCGGCGTACTGTGTTTACATTTTTACTAACCTCGTGAGCTGTCTAAACTAACTGGTTTACTTCAGCATCGACATTAGCTAACACTGCATTCCATTTAGCGCCATGCTGTCCTGTGGGAGCGGACTCCTTGTGTTCCGCTGAGGGTCAATCATCCTGCCTTCTTTGTGGTTAGATTATAATCTATTCAGATAACGGAGTGGCATTAGTTAGTGTCATTTGGTGGGTTAACTTGTTTGAAATATTTGAATACACTAACCACGTATAGTGTTACCAGTGCAATGTGAGCTAAGGAAAAATAGTGAACGCTAGATGCCAATAGGATAAAATAACACTTGTATATATAGTGTACAATACATATGCAGATTTCTATGTGCAAAATTCCTATTGCTTGAAATGTATTTTTTTGCATTTGCGAAAAGATTTTGGAACCTAGTAAAAGATGAGTTTTTGACAAGACTTGCACATTTTTAACACAGCCTCTCCTGTTAGTTGTGTAGCACAAATAACCGAGGGAGGGCCCTTCAATGGCTCCTGAGATGCCATCAAGTCTTGGCTGAAGGGGCAGCGGTGCAGCTACCATTGGTGCAGCAGGTGCAGTGCACCGAGGCCCATAGCCCTGAGTGGCCGATTGAACCCTGATGATTGGTGTATTTACTGCCCCCACAACAGTCAAAGGGACCATTTTCTTGGCTTCCCCTGGGCTCATGGCATCCTTGCTACGCTAGTGTGAATGGGGGCCTTGGAGGGTGTTGCAGGAAGCCCAGAGGCCCAAGCCCCGAGTTTCCTGTATATCGTCCAAGCCCGATCCCCACACTGAAGAAGATCCTGTTGCCCCTGTAGTACCACGCTGAAATGGCGATGAGAGAGGCCTCCACTCTACCGAGGTTCCAGGATATTTTCTATGCCCCGATTCCCATATTGAAGAAGTTCCTGACACCCCTGTAGTAGGAAATTGAAATGGCCATGAGAGAGGCCTCTACGGCCTATAAATGTTACAAGTTGCATCCAGGCCATGGAGCAACCATGTTTTTTGCTTCAAGCACACTTGGGATGTGGTTTTCCCATTCCGATGCAGAACATGCACACAGGAGGAGTTAAGCATAAGAGACATCGAAGTCCAGTGAGGACAAAGTTGGATGTTGTGCCAGAGGCCCAAATGAGCCCCATGCTATAGCTCAATATTGGGAATAACTTCTGGAGGGTAGATGTGGATGTCATTGGAGTGGGTGGCTTTCATCAGGGTGAACCCCCGTACACTTTTCGTACCTATGCATACATGAGACACAAGAAAAGTAACATTGAATACACACAAGTTTGAGCAAGGATGGCAATGTGAGATCAAATAATACGTTTTTGAATAAAAGAAAAAAAATTAAGAAAGAGAGGGGGATTAGAGGGAAGAAGAGAGGAAAAAGCTATAAAGAATAAAGTCGAGTTATAGACTTATGAGGTTGTAAAATGAATAACAATGAATACAGCAGTAGTAATAGCAAAATATAACATAATCAATAATATGGGTAGACAAATTGTAAAGATAGGTACCAAAGTATAAATTATACAGTGCGATGGGAGGTGAGGGATCCATTCCCTTACCAGTGTGTGATAGATACTTAGTGAGTGGCTTCCTAAACTGGTTATGCTTGATAAATAATTGCATCTAGTCAATTTTATATTGTCCAGTCTGTGATGGTACCAGACTAAGTTCCACCAACATAAAAGAGTGATATTATCTGTAGATTTCCAATTGGATGTAATAACGGAAATAGCTATAGAAAGCAGCAGATCCAAGTTTCCCAAGCATTCTATGTGGACTCCAGATTTCATGTAAACTACACAAAAAAATGAAATCACGTGAGAGAGGTATTTAATCTGGGTGATGGCTCCAGTGCAATTCCATATCGAAGCCCAGAAGGTGGACAGAACTGGATAGGAAAAGAGCATGTGAAAAGCCATACCCGAATGAGTGTGGCAGTGCCAACAAGTATGTTAATGTGTAAATTTGAGTTTAAAACGACAAGTAGGAGTGTAATAAAGTCTATTATAAAAAAATATAATGTTTGAGTAAGACTGGCTGTGCAAGCGGTGGAATGTATTTTGCTCAAAAGTCTATTCCACAGAATGGGTGGCCAGACAACGCCAAGATCCAAAATTAACAGTGTTTCAGTAAGTGTTTTGACCCTAGTTGGTCCAGACATTCTTCAAAGTTTGTATATGCAGGCTGCTTTAGGGTAAATGGATGTTGCAATCAGGTGAGGAGATGAGATGGGATGTGAAGTATCAGGAGAGAAATGCTGTGTAAGAGTATTTTGAACCAGGGTACAGAGTTCATGATACTCGAGCCGCCTATGAGGTGGGAAGTTGTATTTGGATGATAGCTCAGAAAATGGAACAAGGGAATCTGAATTATATAGTTGTGAGATAAGAAGGATGCCTTTGTTCATCCATGCCTTCCAACCATAAAGTCCTACCCCGCCTCTAGAGTAAATTATTATGCCAAATAGGGCCGTTAAAGAATTGATTAATGGGGGTGAGGTGTAAAGTAAAGTAAGGTTTCAGTATAGTACAAGCATGAGAGACAGTGCCAGGTAGCCAAAAGTTTGGAGGATTGGACATAAAGAGAATGTGTTTGCAAGAGAAGGGGAAAAGCAAAGCTCGTTCCAGAGAGAACCCCAGCTTCTGCGAAGCATCAAGTCGAGGTAGACAAGTATAGTTGTAGTTGCTTGATACCAAAAGCCCTGTGACAGTTAAGAGAATCTGGAAAGTTGACTGCGCTTAGGGATTAGGGAAGTTTTAAATTTCAAGAGAGCAATTCAAGAGGATTTACCCTGCAATAGAAATTTGGATAGGATCTTATCTATTAAGCCAGAAAAAGACTTGGCTATTTTTATAGTAAGCATCATAAGACAGAAGTTGATAATAGGAAGGAGCATCATTTTGATAGTGTATAGCCGACCCCACCAGGAGAGATGCTAAGGAGACCATTTCTGAGAGAAAGTTAGGAGTTTGTCCAATAAGGCATCTGAATTAATCTTAAGTGTGTCCTTAAGGGTGTTGCTGTACCATATATCCAAGCATTTAATTTTGGAAGAATTCCAGGAAAGGCCAACTTCAACAAAGATAGTTTTAGAACAGTATTTATTAAGTGGTAATACCTCTGTTTTATCTACATTAAGTTTATAGCCTGATATAGCAGAATAGAGATTGAGTTTGTAAAATAAAGAAGGAGCGATCTGGAAGTGACATAAATATAAGAATACAGTCTGCATATGCTGTAAACTTAATATGCATATTTTTAATTTTGAATCCTGTAAAGTCATCTGAAGTCCTTAGTTGGTGAAGAAAAGATCCAGAGCTAGAACTAATAATAAGGGAGATAAGGGGTATCCCTGACGAGTTCCCCTGTTACGTGGAAAAAAGGGAGATCGATTATAATTTGCTATAACCGAGGATTGTGGTGAGGAATATAGCAAGGATATAAGGTGTTATAAATTAGGACCAAGAAAGTGCCATTCCAAAGCTTTCATTAAGAAACATCAATTAACCCTATCAGGGTCCTTTTCTATATCTAAAATAATACCACTAAGGGATCCTTAATCTTATAAGCTTTATTAATGATTAATGATGTTTAAAAAAGAGCATGAATTATCTGCAACATTTCTATTGGGAATGAAGCCAGACTGGTGTACATCTATGAGATCAGTTATTAAAGGGAGCAAGTGAAGAGCTAAGACTTTGGCAAATATTTTGCATTCTGTGTTGATGAAGGAAATGGGCTTGAAGTTTTTGCACTGGGTCAGGTCACGTTCCTATGAAGTTGTGAAGTAATTAAGTAATTTGAAGAGTTTGGAGAAGAGAAGTTTAGCAAAGTGAAGATAAAATTCAACTGTGAAGCCATCTGAGGCTGGTGCTTTGCCTTTAGGAAGAGACGATAAGGCTGTATAGAGTTCTACAATTTGAAGCAGTTGTTCTAATGGTGAGAGATCAACCAGTGGCAAAGCTCTAGCTTTAAGGTTAGAAAAATAACTATTGAGAGATTCTTTTGATGGTGTATGTTCTGGAGTAAAGAAATCCTTATAGCATATCGCGATATCTGCATCCCTGAACAACTTTCGATCCATTGTTGTTAATAATGGATTTTATAGCTGTCTTTTCCGGAGCTAAGAGAGAGCCAGCTCTGTTATTACCACTGTAAAATTTGGCGTTAACTTTAAGAAGTGTGCCGCAATCTTGTTCGGTTGTATATTTGTTGAATTTGAATTTCGCTGTAATCAAGTCATCAAGATCTAGTTTGCTGTTTTTATGAGTATAATAACTATGTTCATGGGACTTTATACGTGCAAGAATACAAGCAGATTTTTGCTGCTCAGACTTCTTTTTGGAATTAACATAACCTATGATTAATACCCTTGGGGCTGCCTTAAAGATGACCCAAACAAAATGTTGGCACCATCACTGGGTGCTGAGCTATATGTACCTTGGTGACTCTAGGCTTTCGTGCAATGCCCATCTATCTGTAAACGCTTAAGACATCACTACACACAAATATAGACTGAATAGGAAGAGCCACACAAAAACCAACAGTAACTGAGCACCAGCATGCTAACACTGGCCTACCCAAACCAACAAATGTAGTCAATTTAAGATTTTTGGGTGGACATAGTAAATATCCAACTCTTGATAGTACCAGCAGATACAACTGCCCACTCATGACACACTAATCTACATATCCTCTCTAGTGCCAAGAAGACATTTCAGGAAATAACAGAAAGACAACCAACTGCGACTTACTAATGCAAAAATTGCCTATATGTTGGCTTTGTAGCCTTCACCACTCTCCTGAATAGAAATTCCATGATGGGCAACAGCTCCCAAGGCTATATTAGCATTGTAATATGAACCGAAAGTCACTGAAATTGGGAAAGGCACAATACAAGTTTGAAACCAGTACAATACACTTCATTGACCATGGTGAACATTTGGGACAGTGTACCATGAAATCATGTACCTCGTGGACCATTATTTGCTACTGTTTTGAGAAGGTGCACAAGCAATGCAATGCACAAGACTGATTGCCTGATTTAGAGGTCAGCAGACAGGTTACTTGTTTAAGATGTGATGGAAATCCCGCCCACTGTATTACAAGAGCAATGGGATATAATGCACAAGTAATAATACAGACGGGATATAGGTCATCTATGTGACAAGTAACTAGTCAGCCAATCTCTAAATCAAACACTTACTATTTTAAAGGCCTGCATGCTCGGCACTACACTTTGCCCACACAAACTTTAGTATATGAGGGCTTTAGTCACAACAGTCGACTGTGTTATCTTTCCTACAGGTATTAGTATTACTTAAGAATGTATTTTAAATATCTTAAGCAAACAACTGGTTTCTGTCATGGGCGTGTAGAAGGTCCCTGCATCCCCTTCTGCACACGAGGGCCTCCAACCCTTTAGAGGGGCCCCATTCAGCTCAAGGTCAATGGAAATTTGTGAGATATGGGAAACTCAGGGGCCCCTCATCATATTCTCAGTCAATTCAGGAGGGCCTCATCATTTTGCATTATCCCTGTGACGTATGCAAAGAGAAGACTCCACTACATACCAAAATACGTAAAACATTGATAAGTATCACAGCATGAAGCTGTATGTCCAGGATGTCAAGTGCAAAGGTTTTATGAATGAGGTTATTTTGCCAGTGGTGTTACTGCCTTTTACATAGGAAAACAAACTGTTTTAGAAAATAAGCAATACAAAATAACCAAACCTATACATCAAAACCTAAACATAAATGTGAACAAAAACTCTACAACACATTAAAGCAAACATCAACTTTTTGAGAGATGTGCAAAAATATTATTACTTTTTTCTTTTTCTTTTTTTTCCTATTTAAATGTTTACTTTTCTCTACTACTGAATAAGCATCTGGAAAGCAACCCATCCTCGAATATGTAAACAAATATATGAATCATTGACCCACACATAACATAAATTGCAAACCAAAAATTCATCAGCACAATAAATATAGTATCTGCTTAGTTCTGTAATACGTATACAGCTTCCTGCTCAAGGTCCCTCAGAACTAGTGTTAATGGGGGTCAAGCATGTGCAGCCTCATATCAACCTTACTTGCTCCCTCATTCAACGCATGTTGTATTCTATATTTTAATTAGTACAATACAATTCTTTCAGCCTTGGAAAACTCCGGGTACGCAGGCTGCTGAGGTTGAAACATGTTATATGAACTACCAATACCATCTGCACTTGTAAATGCAATTCTCGAGATAATGTGACTAAAAATGTGCAAAACCAAGAAAAGAAGAATAAACTAAAATACCTCAGATTCTACTATTGCTTTGTTCGTTCTAGATTATTACAGCTCTGAACTTCACTTTAATCATGGTGTTTACAATCAGGTACTGTTTTAAATACCTATACATCAATGTGCTTGGCCTTTTAGGATGCCCCCACTCTGACACCATATTTTCCAACTTCACAGGCTCACATGATCCAACCTATATTTGAATCTTTTTCAATGTAAAATATTTTCTGCCCCCAGCTGCAGATACTATTTATAATTATGTATACCCAAATGTACGAACATTTTGTGTGGCCACTTGCGCAAAACAAAGGGGATATTTGCAGTTCAATAGGCAGCATCTATCAACCTTTCTGTGCTAAAGATGTGTAGCACCAAAAGTTAGCCTAAGACCATTGTCAAATCAGTTTGCATCATGAACAGCCAACCTCCCGTTAATTTATGCAAAATGGGCCCATTTGGAGAAGACGCACAGGCAGACCAACTAAAATAGCACAGGAAAAGACTGTCTGTAGTAGAGCATTAGGTATGTAACAGGGCTTCAGCATCTGGAGAAACTTAGTTATCCTTGAACAGTTGTATACATATTGAACACAGTGTGCATGATAGATTACCCTTTCATCTGTGGTTCATAGTCAACATGAAATCAGCCACCCATGAAGTGTATGTTATAGGGTCAATGTTGCACATAACACAAGCTTGCTTTACCTATGAGGGTTGTATGTATGATAGCAGTAATGGTCTTTCATATTATTCTGGGCTATTTTGCACTTACTTTCATAGCTCTAATGGTATACCTGTTTATAGAGCAAAGTTTACAAATGAATCTTGGATAATGTCATCAGTGATATCATCAGTGAGGTCATCAATGATGTCATTTGAGATGTCATCAGGGATGTCATAAATGATGTCATAGAACATGTCATGAGTGATGTCATATGTGCGGTCATATGGAGTGCATGATGGGGGCACAAGGTATAGTTGTCTCTGCTAACTATAACTGGTGAATTTGTGTTTTTTTTAGTTCAAAACATTAATGTTGTCACTGACGAATTCACCAAACTATAATGTTACTTTGTCCTATGTTTTTTTCAGTGAATTTCTAATGTTTTAAAAAAATAAAACAGATCTTTTCATCACACCTAACTATAATGTTACTTTAACCATGGTTTTTTCAGTGACTTTTTAGGTTTTTTAACGTAAAGTAATATTTTGGTACCATACGTAATGTCAACCCCCTGCCGTGCATGGCCTTTTGCCGTGCGTGGTGAGGGGTTGGCCGCAGGGCCTTATGTTTTTTAAAGGGGAGGTGGGCCACATAGACCCCCTCCCTGAGTCTTATTAGGCCCTGGGGACCCCATCCCCCAGGGCCTTTTTTTTATGAAGGGGGAGGGGGCCATGTGGCCCTCCTCCCCGAGCCTTATTAGGCACTGGGGACCGCATCCCATAAGGCTATTTTTTTTAATTAAAGGAGGGGCTACGTGGCCTCCCTCCCCAAGCCATATTAGGCCCTGGGGACCCCATCCCCTATTCCCCAGTGCCATTTTTTTAATTAAAGGGGAGGGGGCTGCACAACCCAAACACCTGGAGCCTTGTAAGACCCTGGGAAACCCATCCCCCAGGCCCAAGACTAAAATTAAAGGAGAGGGGGCCACACAGCCCCTCTTCCTGAGCCTTGTTAGTCCCTGGAGACACCATTCCCTAGGGCAACTGCTGAAGTTAAAGGTGATGGGGGTATGCTGCCCACCTCCCCAAGCCTTGTTAGGCCCCGGGGACCCCATCCCCTAGGGCAACTCATTTAAATAAAGGGGAGGGAGGCCATGCAGCCCCCCCACTCAGAGCCTTGTCAGGCCCTAAGAACCCCATCCAACAGTGCCATATCTAATAATTAAGGGGAGGGGGCTGTGTGGCCCCCCTCCCTCAGCCTTAAAATGGCCCCGGGGACCCCATCCCCCAGGGTTGTGTAGTTACTTAAGGGGAGTGGGACCGCATGGCCCCCCTCCCTGAGCTGATATCGGCCCAGGGACCCCATCCTGGGGCCTGCGTTTTTTAAAGGTGGGTGCTCAAAGGTCTGCCCCCAGCAGGCAGGAGCATTTTAAAAGCAGACTTTGGGCCCGATTACGATGCAGTAAGGAATGGCGCTGACCCTCGGTCGGAGCCATCCTTACCGCAACGTAATCTCCTGTTTGTAATAATTTCTGACCGACCCATTTTGATGGAGTCAGTCGGAAATTATTACAAACAGGAGTTCTGAATGGCTGACGACGGGCTCGGAGAGCCCGTCGTCTGCCATTCGGAAGGCCTGCAGTAATCCCTCGGCTGGCTCTTTCCGGCTGAGGTATTACGATGGTAGTTTCTCACTGCCTTTCTGTGCCGGCCTTTCTGACACAGAAAGGCATTAGGAAACTGTCTTTGGGGGCCCCCAGCAGGGCCCAAATGGGTGCAAGGCTGCCCAATGGTGGCCTAGGGGGCACCTATGGTGCCCTCTTGTTGATCCCTGCACCTGGTGGCAGGCACATTGAGGTGCCTGCCACGGGGTGCAGGGATGAACTGCACCTCTGCTCTTTGCTATGAGAGCATGCATTCTATTTGGAATGCATGCTCCCATTTCGAAGTATAGGATTGCGACCAAACAGGGTTCAGTCGCATCCTAATAGCTGGGCTGGAACACACGACAGGAGGTCGTTCGGTTCCATTTCCAGAGCGATGTCAGACGGACTCCGGTCCGTCCAACATTGCAATCGGGCCCTTTGTGTTTGCTCCGGCTTGGCGGGAGTTTTGAAAATGCTCCAGCCAAGCGAGAGCAAACACAGGTTTCCCTGCCATGTGGCCCTCTTCCCCATTTTGTTAAATGTTGGCCCTGGGGGAGGGCTCCCTGAGCTTTTTGAGGCTCAGGGAGTGGGGACACCCCCCTTCCCCATATAAACACATTTTGGCCCTGGGGTGGGCACCCCAGGCCTCTGGAGGCTTGGGGAGGGAGGCTGCGTGCCCCCTCCTCCCCACATAAACACATTTCGGTCCCAAAGGTGGGCTCCCAGGGCAGCTGGAGGCTTGGCCCCCTCCTCTTCATGAATACAACCCCAGGGTGGGCTCAATGGATCATAATAAACACAGTAAATGCGGCCGCCAACATTTAAAAAAATAATGTTATGCTCCCACAGGAGTCCCATGGTCTTGCAGCATTTTTTGCAGATTTATTTTCTTTTTTGGCCCCAGGAGGGGTCCGTCTGCCCCCTTATATATATTTTTTTAAAAACATGTTCTGGGACAGGGGACTAAGTTTGAAAGTTCTGTAATGGCTGCCAGCAACATTTTTCTCATGTTGCTGGCAGCCAATCAGAGCACTCGCTCCCACAGGATTCTCACTCCTGTGGAAGTGAGATGGTCCAAGGGAATATAGCTCCCTGGGTCAATCAGAATGCTCTGGTTTTAAATTGGCGCTCTCGCGAGATCTCACAAGACTCTTGCGGACCAAACCATCCAGATATAAAATTATATTTCAACCTTAATTTCTCAAAAACTAATGAACTGATTTACACCAAATCACATAAACACAATCTGCGGACCAAGATTACGCTTCCTGCCAAATTTGGTGCAATTCCGTTCAGCAGTTTTTGCTGTAGCCTTTCCTAAAGAAGTCTATGGAAACCCCCTTTTTTCTCGTGCCCCCAGTTGACAGATCACCCTGAAACTTTCCATCCACAACCTAGTCAAAAAGTAACATCTTTTGGGAAAGCCTTGTGGAGATTCATCAAATGGAGCAACGTTATTATATATATATAATATATATGCATATATTTATATATATATGTGATCAAGGCCGCAGGCTTGCGGTCGAAACGCGTCATCCTGACATGCTAATGCAATAAATGTTGTCTTCTGCATCTACGGTGTCTGTGCTTGACCCGGCGTGGTTTTACTTTGGGATCCTGTATATATATATATATATATATATATATATATATATATATATATATAAATCAACAACACGGTCCTTTACGGGGAGCACAATCCAGCTGGTGCTCGTGGCGGGAATAGGCCAATTCTCGCAGAATATAATCCAACAATTGATTAATGACACGGCACTCTCCTTGGCTTAAATCAGATTCTTTTATTTCGACCATTCCTCTCCTCCTCCTACGCGTTTCGAACACAAAGTTCTTGATCACGGTAGTACTCGGAGTCCCTTTTCACTTTTAGCTATTTATACCAAGTCACCACTGATACCCGCAATGAAGCATTATGGGATTGGTAGTCTTTTTAAAAAAAGAGCCGGTTATCTAAACCGCTCTGTAGGACTTCAAAAAAAATTTAACATTTTTTTGCGAACTACAGCTAAACATGTTAACCCACAAATTGAGGGAATAATATTAATCACCCACAAAAGTACATATCCATCAGTTCAGATACTTAAACTGAACTGACCGGTTCTCAAAATCACTGAAGTGTCTAAGTAGCACACATTTACCAGTGCATATTAAGACATTCTCATAATCGTTTCTAGTCCAGTACACATGAATTTTTATCTTTCAGTATCTGAGCTGCTAGTATAGACTAGACTTCAAAGTTATTATGCATAGGCTGAGTGCCCAAATATCTCTATGGCAGATACATACTTACAAATTCATTTTTAAAAGGCAACTGTAATTAGCAACGTTCGCAAAAACTGAACTACATGATATATAACATTTGATTACTTGATTCTTTTCTTCGGCCAGAGCATTATTTCAAAGGAGTATGAGCTGCAAATTCATTGTATATTACGACTGATTTTAAAGTCTATCTTATTAATGAGTGACCAAGTTCTCAGAAAGAGTTCTGTGTATGTTTCACAGATGTATGTACATTTCTTCATCCCCATTAAGCCCAAGGGGGACCTTTGTCTTGAATCTAATGATCATTTTGGACTCCTGGCGCCTTAATTTCAATGTACGATTCCCTCCTCTTTCGTGCGGTGGTATTGTGACCAGTCCAGAGTATTTCATATCAAGCCAAGTTCGATTCTCATGTACTTTCATATGTTTGGCCACAGCATAGGAAAGATCTTCATTCTGTATAGCTCTGATATGTTCAAGTATACGTTTTTTGAGGGGGCAGATGGTGCTTCCTATATACCTCTTACCACAGAAGCACTCTATCACATATACGACATGTGTTGATTCACAGGTAATATTTTCCTTGATCTCAAATTCTCTCCCCTTTGGATCTTTAATAGATGTAAGATTCCTTCCAATTTTGCACGCCTTGCATGTTGTACATTTACCAAATCCTCTCTGTTGGACTCCCAACCAGGTGGTTTTTTTGGCACTTTCGAAATGGCTTCTGATCAATGTATCAGATATGGAGGGTGCCTTCCTGTATGTTACAAGTGGATAATTGCCTAATTTTGTACCAATGTCTGGATCCTTAGTCAACACTTCCCAATATTTCTTCAAGATTTGTTGTATCTTATAGCTTTCCTTGCTATAAGTCAGAATCAATCGTGGTGCTTCTTCCTGAGTTTCAATTGTCATATCAATTGGCTTTTTATCCACCAGAGTTTGTGCTCTGCTTTTGTGTCTGGCCTTCATCTCTCCTCGTTGGATGTCTCTATAGTTATACCCTCTTCTCAGGAAACGTGTTGTTGTCTCTTTAAACTTTTTTTCCATTTCTCTGGGTTCAGAGCAATTTCGTTTCATCCTTATGAACTCCCCATAGGGGATACTTCTCTTGAGGGATTGGGGATGAAAGCTGGAGCCATGTAATAGACTATTCGTTGCAGTTTTTTTCTAAACACAGTTGTATGTATGGTGTTCGATTTGATATAGACCTTCGTGTCTAGAAACTCGATTTCTTTGGGATGGATATTATGTGTAAATCGAAGTCCCAAATTATTGTCATTGAGAATCGCTAAGTAGATCAGGAACTCCGCTTCAGTGCCCCTCCATAACAGGAAAAGATCGTCAATGAAGCGAAGCCAAAGGGCCACCTTCATTGTGTGAGGATCATTTTCCTCTCTCCAAGCTATGTTTTTCTCCCACCAACCCATCATAAGGTTGGCATAGCTTGGAGAGAAGGAAACTCCCATCGCAGTGCCACAGCTTTGGGCTTGGAATGTTTCAGACAGCGGCACATAACTAAGGCACACACTACAAGACCCACAAACCAACGCAGACTCATTTGAGTCGCCCATTGGAGGGCTCATATCATAAGTGGGAGGTGTGGCCTTTATGCCAAATTGACTGTCGCGCCTCTGAAGAGTGCAATGAGCACGAAACGCGTCAGGCGTGAATCGACAGGCATGCTGTAAACTGGATCCGCCCGCCGATCCGGCTTTTACCTCATGAAGGTTGCTGTAGTGGATGTCAGAGTGCGTCTCAAACTGGTGGGAACCTTGGAGCTTTGATATATATATATATATATATCCACAGGATCCAACTCCAACACCCCCACGGTGATGAAGAAGGCACGAACTCCTCTTAAATGGGCGTAAGTAATTTTATTTTTAGCTCATCATGTCATTACGCGTTTCGACCGGCAAAACCAGCCTTGCTCACATGTAGCTTACAGCGTTACAAATGACCAATTAAATACCACCATATTGTGTCACGTGACCCTAAAAAAACATGAATATAAAGAAAAGACTGCAAGGTTGTGTTTTTAGATGCGTCTCAAAACATTTGTTTCTTTCTCATAGATCTTACTTAACATATGATATGCAGCTAGGAAAATCAATAGACCTTTAAAATACACATATCCAACATTAAATCTATTTAAGAAAAATGATGTTAAAAATCATGGCACAAATGCGTAGTGGTAGCAGTGGTTACAAAGTTAGTGTCTATTGCTCGGCAAAGAATTGTCATGAGCTGCGTAGAGTCATCATACTAATCAGGTCATAACTAACAACCTACTTAATGGCACACATGCCACCTATGGCTCCGCAAATAAGACAAATGCCGCTGTTATACACAGGAAATAAATATCCTAATGTCACCAACTTGCTTCCCTATGAATAATGCTATTAGCAACCCTATTTCCTTCTGCTTGTAATACAATAAGATCATAAATATTGAGAATAAATAAAAATACGCATCTAAAAATCTAATACACATACCCCACATATCAACTACACTAGTGCAAAGTTTAAAAAAGTTAATTAAAACATACAGTACTATTGAAAGATGTGCAAACATCGCCATGTGCAAATTGTGCAATAATGAAATGCAAATTACATAATTAAATAATGCAATTACAGTGAAAACTGCAATAATAAATACTAAAATCACATCTAATAAACTTTTTTTGCAGGGATATTTTTCTGTTTTTTATAAAATAAAAAGAGAGAGACAATATATATGAATTAAGTGATAAAAAAAGATTATTATTTCGGCACCTGAGGTAATAAATCCTAAATGCAAAGTCCTTACCAATGACTAGAGTAATCACAATTCAAGTATCATTAAAAGCCTAGTTTGTTGTATGGACTAAAAATTGCCTTAAGTGATTGGGAAATGCTTTATAGGAAGTAATGGAGATCTTCTGACGTATTTAAGCCTAAAGGTGCCTTACTATCGAATTCCATGATCATTCTAGTCTCTAACTGCCTCAATTTGCGTTCTCTATTTCCACCTCTGCGCAGTGTAGGGACAGCATCCACCACATAGTATTTAAGACAATTAAGATTGTTAGCATGGGTGGCTTTAAAGTGCTGTGCCACTGGATAGTTGGAATCATTATTAGTTATGGCACGAAGATGCTGAAGAATGCGTACATGCACCTGTAGTTTGGTGCTGCCTATGTAGTTGAGTCCACATGTGCAAGTGAGCACATACACAGAAAATTCTGTATGACAGGTGTAGTGTCCCTTGATAGGCCTTTCCTTAGGACTAAAAGGAACTGTGTAATGGGTTTTGTTGTCCCCAAATTTGCATGCCCGACAAGTCGAGCATTTAAAGAAACCCAATTTCGGTGTGAGCCAAGTAGTGGCGAGTGTAATTTCAGGATTACATTTCACTAGATCCATTCTCATGGATTTCGCCCGTCTAAACGTGAGAGTAGGAATGGTAGGAAGTCTAGAGGCTAATACACCATCTGTGAGGAGGATCGGCCAGTTCTTGTTGATAATCCCCTAATTTGTTTGTGATGCTTGCTGTAAGTGGTGATTAGTCTAGGTGCTGTCTCTTCAGTAGGTTTGCATGCAGTGTTCCCATCAGGGGGCACTCCAGTAGTGGATTTGGGGGCTTGAGTGGGCAGGAGTGATTCTCTAGTCTTCAGTTGTACTTTTTACTAGCCTCCCCCAATATTCTGTTACTGTAACCCCTCTGTCTGAATCTCTCCAATGATGCCTGTGAGCATATGGTGAATTCCTCCTCAGTACTACAGATCCTTTTAATTCTGAGTAACTCACCATATGGGATACTTTTGATTAAGTGCTTAGGATGAGAACTGTGAGCATGTAGTGTAGAATTTCCCGAGGTCGACTTCCTGTGTAGCGTGGTTTCTAATTTGCCCACCTGCACAAAAACTGTTGTGTCTAAGAAATCAACCTTACTACTACTAATGCATGATGTAAACTTTAAGTTCACATTATTGTTGTTAATAGTTCTTACAAACACTTCAGCACTGTATTGATCTCCATTCCATATGATGAAAACGTCATCAATATATCGGAGCCAGCATACCACATGGGTATTATACATTTCTGCATGGGTTCCTCTCAGAGCCTGCTCCTCCCACCTGCCTACATGTAAACATGCATAGCTGGGGAAAAGCAGGCTCCCATGGCAACTCCTCTTTTTGAAGATACAACTCCTTACCAAACATAAAAAATTGTTATACAAGCACCACCTAATCAATTCCACCAACATTATATTGTGAGTATGAAAACAAAGAGGCCGTGTATCTAAGTAGTGTTTGACTGCCGATATACCAGTAAGATGATCAATACTGGTATAAAGGGATTCAATATCCAAGGTAATCAGCAGATATTCATCATTCCAGTCATAATGACTAATCTTATTTAGAAAGTCACCAGTGTCTTTTACATAGGTTGGTAGATTCCGGACATGATCCTGAAGAAATGAGTCAATGTATCTGCTGATGTTTTCGCCAATACTGCCAATGGCCGAAATAATAGGTCTTCCCGGTATTGGTGTTGTCTTTTTATGTATTTTGGGTATTAAATACAATGTAGGGGTAACCGGAAACTCATTGTGCAGAAATTCAAATTCCTGATTAGATATGAGTCCTTGTCTTTTATACATCATCATTTCTTTTTTAAGAGTATCTTTTGCTTTTCTAAGTTCACCTGTATGTACTTTTACATAACAGTCAGAATCACTGAGCTGCCGGTGTGCCTCGCGTATGTATTCCTCCGGAGGCCAGATAACTAAGTTGCCCCCTTTGTCCGATTTGTTAATTATTATTTCGTGATTTTTTTTTAGTTTGTTCATCAATATATTATATTCAACCTCATGTTGTTTCTTTTTGGTCTTAGTATGACAAACTCTACGATACAGTCCTTTGAGATCTTCCGTAACTCTTTCGTGGAATATATCAATAGCATCTTTAGGCATCATCGGCATAAAAGTCGATTTCTTTTTAAATTGACTCGTATTTGCACCTGATTGCGTTGTCAGGATCGCTCCCAGTCTTTCTTGAGTTGGCCTTAGCTCTACTTGATCATCCGATCCTTGGCATGTCTCAGCACTTAGCTCATGTAGCGTTAGAAGTAACCGAGCATCTGACACCTGAAGATTGTAATTCTCAATGCGCCTAGTTCTTTCTGTAGGCTGGTCTTGATTTTGTGCAACGTTGCTTTCTTTAATAGTGAAAAACTTTTTTAGTTTCAATTTACGGATGTAACTGAATACATCGATCCTTGTTGTGCCGTAGTTGAAATTACTCTCAGGACAGAAGGAGAGTCCTAGCGCCAATAATTGATTTTCTGCTTTTGTTAGAGTCATAGTGGAAAGATTTATGATGGTGTTATCATCTAACGCCTGCGCCATTGCGTTTTTTTGGTTTTTGGTGCATCTACTTTTGCGCCGTGCTTTTCGCCTCTTATTTCTTCTTGTTCTCCCTGTTTCCGTACATTCCGAGGCCTCAATGTCTGTCTGCGGTCTTGTGCTAAAACATTCAGCTCTTCCCCCGGCTGTAGTCTATTTCTTTCTTCACCGTCATTCAGCGCACCACTCCTATCTTCCTCTGATTCATTCCCGCTTGTAAGAGAATTAATGTCCGACACAGAAGATTCGGAAATGTTAGTGCCTTCTCGTGTTTCCACAGTTTGCATCGCAGCTGGTTTCGACATGGCGTTAAGTCTTAATTTTCTCACATTTTCATATCTGCGTGCGAAAGTGAAAATTTGCCCCAGTTCGTAATCCTCTTTATCTCTTGCGAATTTGTGCACTTTTCTTATTTTTATTTTGTCTTCCTGGCGCTTTATTCTTTCCAGAATTTCCTTCTTACTTTTCATGATGTATTCAGTTTGCTCCATGTTTGTCAGTTGTTCATTAATTTTATCAATCTCCTTTAGAATAGCATCCCGATCAATTTGGGCGTATTTAATCAAAATCCTCACCAAGTTCATTGACGCATTAAGGTTGCTATCTGCCCATTCAGTTAACATATCCGGATTAGGATTGTCGAAACTCGGGGCTGCCATGATCCGAAGCCCCCTGGGGATGCGTCCCACTTCCTCATACTTTTGTAAAGATTTTTGTTCCCACCACTTAGTCATTTCGTTTCGTTGGCATTTTTCTAAAGCTTTTAACAGTGATCTAGCATCCGTTTCTCTGATGTTACTTTGCACAATACGGTTTCTGCTAGAAGTAGTAGGTAAATTGCTGAACAGTTCGTCTGCCTCAGCTTCACGATCCCGTAACGCTTCTGCAGACATTTTGTATCCTTTGAGCTATGTTGCAACAAATATGGTGCTGATAAACGCCAAAGACCTCCCCACCTGTGTTAAGCTACTTGTACTCACCGCCGTAGAGCTGTTCCGGGCACCTCCTCCGACGCAGCCTTTCACAGCTCCGAGGCTGGTTACTGACTTCGTAGTCACACAGGGGGCCGCCGAGCTTTCTCCTCCGGAGACTTTTTTTCACAATAGCGGCTGAAGATGGCGGCCAGCTTTCGAGGAGGGGGTTCGCAGATCAGAAGCAGACCCACTTCCGAGTCGTATTGTAATATCCACAGGATCCAACTCCAACACCCCCACGGCGATGAAGAAGGCACGAACTCCTCTTAAATGGGCGTAAGTAATTTTATTTTTAGCTCATCATGTCATTACGCGTTTCGACCGGCAAAACCAGCCTTGCTCACATGTAGCTTACAGCATTACAAATGACCAATTAAATACCACCATATTGTGTCACGTGACCCTAAAAAAACATGAATATAAAGAAAAGACTGCAAGGTTGTGTTTTTAGATGCGTCTCAAAACATTTGTTTCTTTCTCATAGATCTTACTTAACATATGATATACAGCTAGGAAAATCAATAGACCTTTAAAATACACATATCCAACATTAAATCTATTTAAGAAAAATGATGAGCACGAAACGCGTCAGGCGTGAATCGACAGGCATGCTGTAAACTGGATCCGCCCGCCGATCCGGCTTTTACCTCATGAAGGTTGCTGTAGTGGATGTCAGAGTGCGTCTCAAACTGGTGGGAACCTTGGAGCTTTGATATATATATATATATATATATATATATATATATATATATATATATATTCACTGAAAAACCATAAGGTTTTAGGGACAGTTATAGTTAGTTGGACATTGCCCTCGTACAAAACCCGTGAAATTCCCCCATTATAGTTAGTTCAGGTAACTATAACTCGCGCCCCGCAATGCACTGCTGATGACGTCACATATTACATCACTCATGACATGGTCAGTGACATCACTGATGACATCACTGATGACATCTCAAATGACATCACTGATGACATCATCCAGTGACTGTGTGTTTCTGTAAAGTTTAAATATGTTTAATATATATAGGGAAAGGCGTATTGAAGAATGAGTGGGTGTAGAAGCGCCTGAATGGATGATTTAGTAGGTGCGTGACTGAGTCTATAAGTGAGTGATTAAACGTATCTTACTGGATGCATGGGTGAGTGACTAAACTGTGTGAATGTCTGTATCCGTCTGTCTGTTGTTGTGTAAGCAGCTGCATGGGTTTCTGACTAGCTAAATGAGTGTCTATATGGGTTATGGATTGGTTCTCTGAGTATCTGTATGGGTGCCTCAGTGTTTGTGTGGGTGGGGTGTGTGTGACTCTGTGCATAGATGTGTGAGTGGGTGATTCACTGGGTGCATGGTTTCAAGAGTGCGTCTGTGATGGACTGTATGGGTGGGTGAGTGTGTGTATGGGTGTGTTAGTAATTGAATGTATATCTCAGTGGTACATGTGTGAGTAACTACATATGTGAAAGGCAGTATATATGTGTGTTGGAGTATATAAATGGCTATAAGTGAGAGTGTGTGATTGTGAGAGTGGCTGTATGGATGAGTGTGTGCTTGCATCAGTGATTGCATAGGAGCGTAAGAATGTGCTAGTATTTTTATGAGTAAGTGAGCTGGTGTGTATAACTGTATAGGTGAGTAAATTGGAGTGTGATTAATTATTTGCATGACTGACTAGGTGTGTGAGTACCTCTATGGATGAGTTGCGTTGTGTGAGTGTTTATATAGGTGTTTGAGTGCATATGATAGTCCTGTACTGAGTGACTGTAAGTATGAGTGACTGTACGGGTGAGTGAGTAGATGTGTCTGTGTAGACCTAAGAATCAGTGAGTGGGTATGTACTTATTGGTATTGGAGTGTGTATGGTTTTGAGAATGGCAGTCTGTAATTTAGAGTGGGTGTATCAAAAGTTATATTAGGGTGTGAGAAGATGCATTAAATTCTCACATGGATGATGTCATCAGTGATGTCATCAGTGATGTCATTTGAGATGTCATCAGTGATGTCATCAGTGATGTCACTGACCATGTCATGAGTGATGTAATATGTGACGTCATCAGCAGTGCATTATGGGGCGCGAGTTATAGTTACCTGAACTAACTATAACGGGGAATTTCACGGGTTTTGTACGAGTGCAATGTCCAACTAACTATAACTGTCCCTAAAACCTTATGGTTTTTTCAGTGAATTTCTAAGGTTTTTTAAATGCTAATTTCTAACTATAACGTGCCTGAAACCTATGGTTTTTTCAGTGATTTTCAAAGGTTTTTTAAATGCTAATTCCTAACTATAACGTGTCTGAAACCTATGGTTTTTTCAGTGAATTTCAAAGGTTTTTTAAATGCTAATTCCTAACTATAACGTGTCTGAAACCTATGGTTTTTTCAGTGAATTTCAAAGGTTTTGTAAATGACAATTTTTAAATGTATTAATTGTTATATTTATTTTTTTGATACTGATTTACAACATTTTTTTAAACTATTTATTTTTAGATATTTTATTTTTTAAATTACATTGTAATTACATTATACATTACATTACAAAATATACTTTCTCAGAATGAATTACTTTAGTTTAAATACTTTGCAAATAGGCAATAGACTTTTAAGTACAGTAGTTACAGTTGTTGCAATGGGCAACACAATTTCAAAAACAAAGCAACATTGAGCTGAATGTGAATTTCTACTTAAATGCAATTAGTTACTTTATGGATTACTTTTCTAACCACAGGACTGGATCCTAGATTCAGTCCTGGGACATCTCCTGTAAACAGTTGAATAAAAGCGTTTTGGTTACAGTAGTGATTTTTAAGGAATATTATTGTATTTTAAAAGTTGACACTTAGAAACTTTTTCATATAGAATCACCAATGTTATCCTATGGGAGGAAATTCACTTAGCAGGTAAGTAGTGTTATCGTTACTTTTTCTTACTCAGTGGTGGATCCTGGAACCAGCACTGGTGCATCTCCTGTAAACAGTTGAAATAATGCGCTTCAGTCACACATGCGATTTTTAAGGAATATTTGTAGTTTGTGAAAATTGACACTTTGAAACTTTTCTGCTGAAAACCAGACAATGGATTCCTATGGAAGGAAATTCAAGTTACTGTTAAGTACGGTTAGAATTCCTTTTCAGGGTCAGTGCTGGGCTAAAAGATGCAGCACTGGGTTCTCTCCTGATAACAGGTGAGTAAATCGGAATTCGTATTTCGTCTGATTTTAGAGGAATATTTGTATGTTTCAAAAATCGACACTTAGAAACTTTTTCAGCAAAAAGCAGGCAATGATATCCTATGGAAGGAAATTCAAGTTACTGGTAAGTACGGTTAAAATTACTTTTCAGGATCAGTACTGGGCTGAAAGATGCAGCACTGAGGTCTCTCCTGATAACAGGTGAGTAAATCGGAATTCGTATTTCGGCTGATTTTAGAGGAATATTATAAAGTTCCAAAACTCCACACTTAAAAGAATTTCCAAGTGAAACCAGTCAATGTTAGCCTATGGAAGGAAATTCAAGTTACTGGTAAGTACGGTTAAAATTACTTTTCAGGACCAGTACTGGGCTGAAAGATGCAGCAATGAGGTCTCTCCTGATAACAGGTGAGTAAATCGAAATTCGTATTTCGGCTGATTTTAGAGGAATATTTGCAAAATGGTGAAGTAAGGGGGTGGGGCCTAAGGTGACATGTCTGCAAACACGCCCTGTGGCGCGTTTTAAGTTGGACAATTAATTCCTCCTCAATCCCGAGGGTCCCTAGGGGCCAACTAGCCCACCAGGTACCTCCAGTATGCGCCAGGGGCTGCGTTGCAGAGAGGTGTTCAGAGGCCACGCCCCTTTTACAACACTCTGCAACGCAGCTCCGTGGCGCTTACTGGAGGTACCTGATGGGCTAGTTGGCCCCTAGGGACCCTCAGGATTGAAAAGGAATTTATTCCCCATCTTAAAACGCGCCACGGGGCCTGTTTGCACACATGTCACCTGAAGCCCCGCCCCTCCCTTCACCACTGTGCAAACGCGCCCCGTGGCGCGTTTTAAGTTGGGGGATTAAGTCCCCTTGAATCCTGAGGGTCCCTGGAGTCCAACTAGCCCACCATATACCTCCAAATAGCGCCACAGAGCTGCGTTGCAGAGAGGTGTAAAAGGGGCGTGGCCTCTGTACACGTCTCTGCAACCAGCCCCTGGCGCATACTGGAGGTTCCTGGTGGGCTAGTTGGCCCCCAGGGACCCCCAGTATTCAAGGGGAATCTGTTCCCTCTCTGCAAACGCGCCAGGGGCGCGTTTGCAGAGTACTGCAGGGAGGGGGCGGGGCCTCCGGCACGATGCCGGTCATTTTTTTTTTCTATTTTTTTTTTAATGGGAGTGGGGCTGCGTGGCCCCCCTTCCCTTGCCCACTTTTGGCCCCCGGGACCCCATCCCCCGGGGCCTGAGCATTTTATTATTTTTTTAAATAAAAAAAAACGGGAAGGGGGCCGCGTGGCCCCCTTCCCTGGGCCTGTATTGGCCCCGGGGACCCCATCCCCGGGGCATGGCCTCGATTTTTTTATTTTTTATTTGGAGGGGGCTGCGTGGCCCCCTCCTCAGGCCATTTAAGGCCCCGGGGACCCCATCCCCGGGGCCGGCCTTGCACTTTTTTTAGTTTTTTTAATTTGGGGAGGGGGCTTCGTGGCCCCCTCCCTGGCCACTTATGGCCCCGGGACCCCATCCCCGGGGCCTGGCCTCTGGTTGGGGACTGTGGGGGTCCCCAATCCCCCACAGTCCCGCCGGCTCCCGCGTCCCTTGGGAGCCGGCATTGCTTTTCCACATGGGGAGCTGCTGACATGCAGCTCCCCATGTGGAAAGCAATCAGCTTTGGATATTGGAAGCGAGAGCAGGTTTCTGCTCGCCTCCAATATCCAAGCAGTTTGCAATGACAGGACGGGAGCCGCGAGGCTCCCGTCCTGTCATTGCAAACAGCAGTGTCCCGGGGTAGGCACCCTGGGACACTGCAGGAGCCGGCCCTGGGGGTGGCGGTCCCCAGGGCCATCACTGGCTCCAGGAGGGGGCCGCGCGCCCCCTCCCCACATTTTCAAAGCCCCGGGAGGTGGTGGTCCCCGGGCTACGGGGGTCCAAAACGGACCCCCATTTTTAATTTTTAGTGCCCCGGGAGGTGGCGGTCTCGGGCGTGTGGGGGGCTGGAGCCCCCACACAGGTTAACATTTTTAAACAGAAGCCCCGGGAGGTGGCGGTCCTCAGGGCAGCGGGAGGGCAAAGAGCCCTCCCGCACCATTTTTTGTTAAAGCCCCGGGGGTGGTGGTCCCGGGCTTGGGGGCCCTTAGAGGCCCCCATACATAAATTTAACCCTCCACCATGCCCCCGGGACTTGGCCCACCCGGGGCAATTAACATCGAGCGCGGAGACCGCGCTCGATTTTTATTTTTCGGCGGGATTCGCGCACCCTAAGCGCATCCCGCCGATTTCTTTTTTAAATGCTTTTTTCTGCCCAGGGGTCCTTGTGGTACCCCCTGAGCAGACCTAGGGGTCAGGGTGTTTCTACCCTGCCCCCTTTGTGCGTTTTGCGCACTTGTTTCTTTTTTTTTCTCGGCGGGATCCGCGCACCCTGAGCGCATCCTGCCGATTTTTTTTTTTTAAATGCTTTTTTCTGCTTAGGGGTCCTTGTGGGACCCCTGAGCAGGCCTAGGGGTCAGGGTGATTCTACCCTGCCCCCTTTGTGCGTTTTGCGCACTTGTTTTTGTGCCTCGGTTCTACCGAGGGACAAAATGGCTGCCAACACTTCCTGGTTTGGAGTGTTGTCAGCCAGCTGACAGCCAATTAGCATGCAGCTCGTGATCGGGACGGTGCGCGCAGGGTGCGCTGAGGGTACGCGGACCCTACTCGGCCATAGATATATATGTGACTTTACTTTTGATTTTCTCAGGAACTACTGAACAGATTTACACCATTTATGCAAAAGGCACCAGTCTGAACCAAGGGCTACCTCTTTGCCAAATTTGGTGTTATTCCGTTCAGCAGTTCGGGCTGTAGCTGCGACTAAAGGTTCCTATGGAAAAATGAATGGGGAAAACGTGTTTTGGGACCCCCTTTTCTCGGCCCCCGCTTGACGAATCAACCCGAGACTTTCAGGGTAGGAGCGGAGCGGAGCGCCCAACAAGTTGGAAACTTTCGCGAAGATTCGTCAACCGGCGCCAACATTATTTCAAATAGAATGTCGCGGATTTCCTATGGATAATAGGTCCTAACTATAACTATCTACTGGCGACCGCCAGTAGATAATATATATATATATATATATATATATATATATATATATATATACATATATATGCATATATATATACATACATACTTATATACATACATACATACATATATATATATATATAAATAATTTTTTTCCCTGAAACAAACCACAGATAACAAGTGAGTTATGCCTTAACTCATGCCACCTGCCGTAGTGTCATGTTATTATCTGGATTGTTGTTGTGCTTGTTTCTGTACCATGGCAAATTTCAGTGATTTTATGAGTTTGAGACAGACCCATCGCTGACTTTTTAACTATGTTTTTTCAGTGAACTTCACTATTATCTTTATGATGGCCTTCATTTTCAATTCCAGCTGCCCAAAGCCTCTGGCCATGCACAACTGGGTTTGGCAGCAGCACCCAACCCCACTTCTTTATCGAACCCATGCTCTGCATAGCATTTAGAAGTGTGCAGTGGGTGTTGCCCACACAGTCTGCCTCTCAACCCACTGTGGCTTAGTATCAGGCAACAAACAATGGTGACACCCTTTAGCAGTAGAAACCCCAGCAACTCCTAAACCGTAACTTACAATGCCACCACATATTCTGAACACTATATAGTAGGGTGTAAGTATCAACATCAGGCCTACTGGCTTTGCCTGTATATCATCACCATCATAAAAGCTGAATATATATATCGGTGTTAACTCTGTCCATGCCAATAAAACATTACATTACTACGGTGTGCATAAGTCTATTTTTTGCTTTTATACATGCTGCAAAGCAGATTCAGGATCCTATAAAAATGGTCCCTGCATATCAAAGGCATAATGATAAAAGACCCCAACTCAAGAAATGCTTGAATCATGTAGGAATATCCCTGGGGTCATCGTCTCATCACCATTACAGACTTATGCCCTGATTACAAGTTTCGGTGTTATTTATTGTACATGATAAATAACGAAACCACAGGGTACGTTATTTATGGTGTGCGATAAATAACACCTATCATGAGTTTGTGGGGAAGAACATGCGCATTTTGGTGTTTAACGCACCAAAATCCGCATGGTATGGTAAACACCGTACTATTTCCTCTGTTAAATTTCAGCAGGTTTAACATGCCTAAATTTAATGAAAGCTGAGGTATTTAACGTATCCAGCAATTATCGGATGCGTTATATACAGCCAAACCTGTAATTCTGACCCATGCGTAACCTACCAGTCATTGATGTTGTAGGGTACTCCTGTAGGAGATGCTGCACTCTTGGCAAATCTTAGAACATTTTTAAACCTGTTGGTGGTTCCCTTTTCCTCTCTGGCATCCAACAAGAAACAGTATATACATTTTGGGACCAGCAAGGTCCTTATGGGGCGAGCATTTACTGATGATTTAGCATGCTGCACTGCCTTCGATGTGCCCAGGATGTGAGAAACGTATTTTTTTTCCAAGTTGGATTATTTAATTTTTATTTATGTGTGCCCCTATTGTGGGGCACCTAAGTGTTTGGCAAAGATGGGGCCACACGGGATTTGACCCCAGCTGACTCCCCTCCCAGCTGACACTACCTTTTTTTACATGAGTAGGAGCCGGCTTATATTTATTTTCAACCGGTGCCCTGCCCCAAGTGCACACCCATGACTTTTCATGTTGGGGACAGTGAGTGCACAGCCCTCACTGTCACTGCCAGCTCCCCACCAGCACAGGAATGTAGAGCCAGATGGGAGGCAGCTCATTTGTTCTTCACCTGCCCAAGATGGGCGACGGCAGGTGAGTTGCTGCTCTCTGTCTTCCCAGTTACTTAAGATGCAGGAAGTGGGACCATATAGAGGAACTATGACAAAAGCTGAATTCCCTTTTAAGTTTATGGAACTCTGAGATGACTTGCAATATCCTTATCAAGTACAACAGGGAGTACTTTATTTCATATAATACATGGTTACAAAATCACTTTTCCCACAAACCACTTAACTCCTTAGTGTGTAGCTCTTTCCTGTGAAAGTGAGATAAAGTTTGCAAGCAAGAATACATATAGAATCTTTAATGCAAAATGAAACACATCAAAACAGCTGTTAGATATTTGTTGGCAAAAGGTGTTGGAGACAGTTTGATACAAGTCATTTTAAAAAAAAGGCGTAGTAGGTTGGAATGTGTAGAAACATGCAGGAAGATTCTAGCTTTTCTATAAGTACCTAAGGAGTGCAATGCTGCCATAAATATCTTCTTGCAGCTTGTCACTGTACAGCCAGAAAAATGAGAAAAGAAAAGCAACATTTTGTTTTTGTTCATTAAACAACTGCTTTAATTGTGCTCCGTGACCTGGTCTGACATTCCATTCCGCTGCTGACTCCGGCAGCAGGCATTGTGACTTCAGAACTCAACTGTAATAAGTTGTTATAGGTGAGCGGCTACACCATTTCTTTAATATAGGCAACTGTGTGTCTCACAAGTCGTCTAGTATTTAAAAATTTGAGACCGGTTTTTATACAGGGATTGCAGAATCCAATGTATTATATATAATATAAAAATGAACATTAATTAAAACAATTTAAATTCACAGAAAAATACATGTAAATTTAAAATGACTAAAACTGATATAAATACAATTTAAAATTAAATAAATTAAAATACAAGTATTAAATAAATGCAATGTTTAAATTAAAAGTTAATATTAATACGTTGTGTTATTTAACAAAAAACAATATAAATATGAATGATTATTATTAATTTAAAAAAAATAGCATTTAACTAATGAACCATTAAAAATACATTTAAAACATAAATTATTAAAATTAATGTATGTCAAAGATTAAAATACATGAAAAATAATAAAAAATAAAGCAAAATACATTAAAAAAAATTATAGCTTTAACTTGTATAAGAAACATTTAACTCTAGTTTAACATACGTTGGAGAAAGTTCATACATTGGAGGAGGGGATCACATTTTACCATCCTAACTTCAATCTAAGAAACATTGGGGAAGGTACAGACATTGATGAAGTCAGATTTACTTTTCTGTCTCCTATCTAACAAACATTAGGGGAAATGCATACATGGATCAGATTTATTATTCTAGCTCCAGTCTAACAAACTGACAAAGTGCAAACATAGGGAATGGAGGGTAGCCCTAACAAAATCTCCAAAAACGAGCAAAAATAACAACATGAACAAGTAACATAACTTGAGGTGCAAGGATGCCCCTGTTTTCCATGCTAAAGAGATAGTAGAGACAATCTCTACAACACGCCGGGAGAATCTCGGAGTTGGAGGGTGTCGTACCTAGTCCCAGAACATGTGAATTTGGAAAGCAGTCACACATCCACTACATGGCCCCATGCCAAACACCCCTCAACACCCACCCACCGATTCCCTTCACTTTTATTTTGGCATCTCATTCCCTGTACCTGCAGACACCATGGGGGTTATTATAATGTCGGGTAGAATCACTTCCGCCTGACACCGACTCGGTCACGTGACCGACTGATACCCGGTTGGCAGTCCCGACCGCCTCATTAGGATGTGACCGAACACTGTTCGGTTGCATTCCTATATTTGACTATGGGAGCATGTAATACGGCCGCAAACCAGCCATAATGCATGCTCCCATAGTGAAATGGGAGGTGCGGTTCATCCCTGCACCCCATGGCAGGCACCTCAAGGTGCCTGCCAAAAGGTGCAGGGAACAGGGGGGCACCATAGGTGCCCCCCCGGCGTCCAATCGGAGGCTGGGCACCAATAGGGGGCCTGCTGTGGGCCCCCTACATGCTTTCCGACACGGTTTCCACGTCGGACAGACCGGCATGGAAACCATGTCGGAAACGGTGATTGTAATCTCAAGGGCGGAAAGACCTGCCCTTGAGATTACTTGCCGGCTTCCGACTGGCAGACGGGCTTGCGTCGGAAGCCGGAAGGAATGACTGGCAGGTTTACTTTCCGACCGCCTCCAACATAATGAGGCAGTCGGAAAATAAACCGACCGGCCCATTATGATGCGGCCCTAAAGGCTCCGACCACAGGCCCCCATGTCTTAAATCCTGCACATGCCTCTTGTGAGTCTTTAAGGATTATACATTTTATAAAAAACATTAGCTTATCTTTCTAAAAGCCATCTCATTTCAGTATAGTAGTTGGCCAAAGGACTGGCCCCATCAGGCATCTCGAAGTGCAATAAAATCTCTGGGTATTCCTCACTCACCAACATTGGGCTGTCTCTCTCCATTCCTCAAGGCTCCAAGTGCAAGGCTACTCAGTGGTTTGTGGTTTGCTATTTCGAAGGTGTTGAGCCATTTCTTTTGATGTTGACTTCCTAGGGGGCATAAATACAAACATCTATTTTTGTATTCTAATTAAATATAAAATATAGTTAAATAAAAACACAATTGAATTAACAAAATATGACATAATCCAATAAAAATTTTAAATGTTTTAAAACAATATATACAATAACATGTTTGAATTAATACAAAATTTGAAACATATAATGAATTAATAAAATTTTCTTTACGCCCAATAGCAGAATTATTGCACTCCCTCTGGGCTTTTTTTTACAAGCCAATGAGCGTGGGCGGCCAGTGCAAGGGGGGAGAAAACCATTGAGTCAAGGGTGGTTTTGGTCCCCAGGGCCGTCAGGGTCAGAGTAGTCATATTGCCCTAAACAATTACTATGAACCATTAAGTGGGCTAAATGGCCAGGACTGACTGGCCTGCAAGAACAAAAAGCCAGAAAGCCCAGGTATCTCTTTAGATTACAAAGGGTTCTAAAAGTGATAACCTGGAACATTGCTGGGATACACGTAAAAATGGGTGATGAAGGGTGGCACAAGAAGATCATCTCCCATCATATTATTAGTCTTCAGGAGACTTGGGACATGGAGGGAGTCCTACATATAGATGAGTATGCTTCTTCTTTCTCCAAAACTTTGCCCTCGACCCATGGGCGAGCAATAGGGGTTCTAGCTATGCTCATTAAACTGGATCTGAATTGTAAATTGGAGAGGACTGCATGTGACTCGCCTTACATACTTGGTATTCTTATGTCTTTTGTCAATATGTCCAGAATCCTGTCCATTAATGTTTACAATTCAGATTCAGGAAGGGGAGAACAGGAGATTATCCAGGATCTCATGAATTCATCTCTGATTTTTTTTTCCTCCCGTGCCTCTCATTACACAGCACTGATCCTGATGGGGGACTTTAACTTAGATCCATGCTGTGACTGTTATTTGTATGAGGCGACCAATTATGAGTGCATTATTAATGAGCAAGCGCACCTCAAGTAACAGTGCAGGGTGATTTGTTAAAAACTCTGATTTTAGACCATAATTTGGTTAACATGCTCAATGCGTCAGATGCCAACTCTGAAGAGAGAATACCTACCTTTAAAGGCCTGGGGGAAGGCTCCGTAATCGATTATATCTTCGTTTCTGCCAACCTATTCAACTCACTGTTATATTTTAGTGTCAAATGGGAGATATATAGTTATCACAATCCCCTTTTTGGCCCCTTTCAAATGGAGCTCGAAGTTAGAGGCTTCTTGCCACTTGTACAAAGAACCTACCATTTCTAAAGATCAAGGCCGTAGAGTGAAATGGGCCAAGATCAACCCCGAGGAATTTAACTCCAATTTGTTATAAAACTGCCAATTAGAAATCCAGATCTGCTTGGA
The DNA here is from genome assembly GCA_963921515.1 of Calotriton arnoldi. NCBI lineage: Eukaryota > Metazoa > Chordata > Amphibia > Caudata > Salamandridae > Calotriton > Calotriton arnoldi. The sequence continues at coordinate 109,247 of CAWUFW010008795.1, read as the reverse complement.
TGATCATGCTCCTGATGTTTGTATGTTGTCAGCTTTGATTCATTGTGCTGGCATATCAGGTCCCATGAACTGTAAAGGGGTAACCCTGTGTCCCTCAGAGCCTGGGCGTTTATGAAATGGACTACAAATGGTTCTGTCGGGTAACCAATCACTTAGTGTTCCATAATGAATATGTATCAAGAAATACACCAAGAAAATTATTGTTTGATTTACACGATTAGTATCTTATTCTTTTTATCTTTTTTTGGTACATGCAAGGCTGTCACATAGGCATATTTTTCATTGAAAAAACAAATGCGTGACTTAATGGTGAATAAGTGATCAAGAAGTGACAAAGTGGTAAAGTGAGTGCCATATATACATTGTAAAGAATATAAAACAATATGTACAATGTATGAATCAATTAACATCCGTCCCTATACAGAATAATCTCAAAGTCCCTGATCAGAGTCCTTTTTCTACTTTAGGGCGAGGAGAGTGTAGGGCATAGATTGTTATGAGGCGTCGATGTTTCGACCCAGGAACGTGCGTTACTAGACCAACGTCACTGCGGGTCTTCTTTAGTACAGAGGTGTGGACAGCCAATTATAGTGGTGTTGATTTCCACGTAATGAGCTTGATAGCCATAGACTGAATCCACCGTCAGGTTGGATTCTTTTGCTTGAACAACGCTGATGTATATGTGGAATTTTTCCCAATGTACAGGCACCAGCGTGTTGAGAAAGGAACCGGATTCCGTGAGCCAAAGCGTAATCTTCAGGAGGCCCAGGCTATGTTACTTCCGGGGGTCTTCATTATTTATGCAGAAGATATGCAACCGCGTGAGTCGAATGATTACGTGACATATCAGGTCCGTCCTAACTAAAACAGGGCCGGCTACTGTAGCACCTCCACGTAGGTGGTATGATAAGGTTTGCTCAAGTGCCCACAAAGAGCAATTGGTGGCTCTCAAAAAGAAACTATGTGTTAGAGACGAGGTTATAAAGGTCAGGGAGGTAAATCCCAGGATATTAAGGGACAGAAAGAGCAATTTAAAAAAAGATATGTGGGAGAGCCTACAGATGGCAAGCACACTTCGGGACTGTGCCGCCTTCTGGAGGGTTGTCAATTACCCACTGTACAGTTTTGAACAAGCCCCATCCCAGGTCTTAACTGCCCCTGTACAGGCTTGGACTGATCACTTTTGTGCCTCGTGTGACTTTGATGACATTGATTACCCTATCCTGGATGGGTAGGCCCAATTAGGGATCATACGTGGAAGACTCCCGGGACCGGATGGGGTTCTGTGCAACTTGTTCAAGTCACTTGTGTATCTCTGGGCACCTATTTAACTCACCATATCAATGCAGCTATTTGAGGCTCATAACCCATGGTATGGCGCCAATCTGTTATAGTGCCCATATTCAAAAAGGGGGATAGATCAGAACCTGCCTGATTCAGCCCAAATTCAGTAGTGAATACAGAGGTAAACATTATGGGTAGGGTAATCCTGAAATGACTTACCTTATGGGCAAATGAGAACAACATCTTGTTGGATGCCCAGTATGGGTTCAGACTTGGGTAGGGCACTGTTGAGCAAAATCTCAACTTACACCTGCTTATATCTAAATATACTAAAACAAAGGGGGCTCTGTGCATCTGGCCTTCATGGACCTCAGCCTTTGATAGGGAAAATAGAACTAAGCTCTGGGCCCCAAGAATACCAAGACAAAAAGATTTGTGTTAACAGGTCAACATATCTTGGCATCCTACTTGACTCTTGCTGCAGCTGGAATCCTCATGTCAGGAAGAACATGTTGATTTTTAAAAGATCTGTTTCCAGCATAAGGGATTTCTACTGACATTTGGGCCAAAAGACAATCAAGATCTTGTTAAATGTGCTTAAAGCTAAATGTGTTCCTGTTACAAGCTTTGATTGTGATGTCTGGGGTATGCTACCTCTGATCAGATACAGGTAGTGGAAAACATGTTCTTGAGAGGCCTCCTATGAGATTGCTCATGAAGAACTAGGATTGGGTTATATTGCAGATCTTATACGCCTCTGCCCTCTTTTGCCCTGGCTTACCATTTGGTGGAAGGAGGAGCTAAAGTTAAATAAGTTAATTATTCATGATTGCATGAGACTGGATGACGTGCTGCAAATTCCTTGGCTGCACTATATTGTGTCCAATCTGAAGAAACTGGGAAGACTTGAGCTTATTGTTAAAAAAACCGCTACATGGTTGAAATATGCCTTCTCCACAAGGGAAAACAGCTGGTCGCGAGGCTTCGGCACTTACCAAGAGTTCCATGCCACAATATATTTTGGTAAAATCAGTAAGTGGGATGGAACCCTATCTCAACTTCAAGATGCCTAGTCACACAGTCAGCTCCTAACCTATTTCAGACTAGATATGTTTCACCAGCTGTTGTGCCCAGATGGACGTTGGTTCAAAAAGTTTAACCCCCTGTGTGAGTGCGATAATATTTCAGCATGTGATATGTTGCACATTGTTTTTATGTGCCCTAGATTCAATGCTCTACGTCTCAAATCTATAAGACCACTCCTACTTCCTATGAATATTAGCCAAGCGGGACCAGCGCTTTTATTCTTGCAATTTTTATCTACACCTCCTATCTCTTTTTTTGAGACTTGGTTTAGTTTTGGAGTTTTAAGATTGTGTACTTAAAACGTCTGTTTTGTTTTTTGCATTATTTTTGATGTCTGGATGCACTTTATTTACTGTGTTGCCTTTTTTTTGTGGAACTTTTCTATTTACATGTGAATTTTAGAGATTTTTGTTTTTAGCTATGTATCTGATTTATTTTGCACCTGAAGGAGAATGTTGTATTTCTCAAATGATGCATTGTATATTTTGTATTTTTGGTATATTTTTACGATTTTTATCTAAAAATCGCATAAAGTGGACAATGATAATGAACATAATTAATACATCAATCCTAGTGTTTACATTGGTTTTTAAATATTTGGTTTTATGTAAAAACGACCCCATCCCCGCAAAAACCCACACTTCAAATTTAAAATGTTATACATAACTCAGCAAACTATAAAACATTTAAACAAATAAAAACTATTTGAAAATTGTTAAAAATTAACATATTTATCAATTAACATAAATTAATATACCATTTTATAGACTGCCCTCCCTATACCTCAATAAAGCCAACAGCCCAAAAATAAATAAAAGCAATACTTTTTATTAAAAAATTATAATATTGCAATAACCAAAATCAGGAACAATACAATAAAACCACCTTAATAGAAAATGATCCAATTTGTCCCTTCGCTTGAGAGTTAAAACAGAATCGCACTCAGAGGGTTGCCATCAGAATTATTTTAATGGAATAATGGACAGCATTCCGTCATTCCATTAAAACATTTCTGATAGCAATGCTATGAGTATGGTTCTGTGTTTTCTCTTGAGTAAAGGGACAAATTGAATGGTTGAAAGTGGGATTGAACGTTAGCCCCCTTGAATTCACATCGCTTTCATTCACGCTCACTGTTGGAGTGGCACGATAATTGAAAGCGATATTTGAGTAAATAATATTTTAAACTTCAACAAATAAATTAAACAGTTAAAAATCAATACCAGCTTCTACAATATTTTGGTCTATAATATTTTTCTACTTACAATATTTTGCCCAAGATATTTTGGTCTGACGATATTTATTGAGTCAATATTTAGGTGGAACATGGACTTTCAGGGTAGTGAGGGTGAGCATTCAAAGACTTCTCAGAGAGATAGTGTGTGAGACATGACCTCAAAACTAACAAGTAAACCAACAACACAATTACGTATTGACCAGCCTAGTGCCTAATTTATTAATTTAAAAAAGCATTCTCATCACACAGCATGATGTAATTCTATACTTTACACTTGGGTACATGTAACACAAGATTGAGATCTTGTTTGCGATCTTGAGGTGCTACACTCTTCTGTAACACCCAAGCTCCCATTAATGGATTTGCTCATTGTTTGTAATTCCTGGCATCTAATGTGGCACAGAGGACCTGATCTGGCACCAGTGCAGCTCACTAAATCATTCCCTAGGTGTATGTGCACCCAAAGGTTCAGTTCACTTTTTCTTTTTGAGGTTATTTACAAAAATTCTTAGTGCTTCTGATCTCTGTCTACTACTCAGTTGCTCATTTTTTCACACTTCTCAAGCCCCGCAGTTACATGCTTCTTGTAGCTGCAAATTGGTGGGTGGAGAATGGATGTTGTGGTCCTGCTCCTGCAGCAGCAGCCTTGCTGGGATCTTCTAGACTTTGAAGATTTTAGCTGGGTGGCTCACAGCTGCAGATATCATCTTTGGCAGTTGCTAGGCCAAGTGCAAATGGGATACTGGTGCAGCAGTTGTGGCCTCTGTGCTGATCTCAATCTTGTTGCAGACACTGGCAGACACTGTCATTTGCAGCTCCTGGGCCGATCAGGGCACTCACCAGTTTATTGATTGAGCATTCAGACAGTGACAGCACCAGTCTCTAACTCATGGATGTACTTTTATTTTTGCAGAAGGCTTGCTTGGTTCAGAGCTAGAACTGTGTAGAAAAGTCAAGACACCACTTCCACATTTGTGTTTCTCATAGCTTTGCTCCCTTCCAGTCTCTTAAGTTTGCTGGCTATTCCACATGCTGTGAACATGCTGGGTTTCTCCTCATGGTAATCTTTCCTTCTGCAGTACCAGGCACACTCCTTCCCTCTCTCATCAGATAGACAGTATAGGCAGACCCTTGGCTGCCCAAGTAGAACATGCAGAGTTGATGAGATATTCCCTCACCTCTGGGAGACTGATTGCCATGCAGACACTCACCCTGGTCACATAGCATTCTTTTAACCAATCTGTGGGGCATTCCCTTCCATGCCCATGAAAGTATTGGAACTGTAAAGTGAGGTTGTTTAGATCCCACTCTCATGCATATTTTCCAGACATGGGATGTGGATCTACCGTTTAATGTTTCAGAAATGGTTTGGGGTTGTTCTCTTTCAAATGCCATTTTCTGACTATTCCTCAGTCACAGCCTTTGTGGAAGGTGATTGCTCTCACAGCAGGTAGCAATGATGCTGGCTCCAAGCAGAAGTATCCAGAAGAAGGACACAAAGAAATGTGATATCTTTGCACCTGGCTTTCATTAACCTTCTTTTTTAAATCTGTTTTATAAAATTTTACTTTATTAAGCAAACAGCATTACATGTCACAATTCACATTTACGTAAGTATGGATATGATACTTGTCCATCTTTCCATGCCCCTTATGGTATCCATATTTTCGCAAGGGTATTTCTCAACAGTGCTTTAGTCTCATCACTTAAGGTCATCAATTGTCATAAGCCTTCTTACACATTATTTAGAGACAGACAAAAGGATTGGCACTGGACTGACCATGCAGTCGCAGGGCCTTGTAGAAGGTGGTACCCTACAAGACATCCTCCAAGCCAACACAGCCTCCAGAGAAGTCCTTGAGACTAAAATCGGCACACTGGGGCTGACCTCAGTATCCTTAAGGACGACCACTGATGACTGGCTGCGTGAGTCAAGACAGCTGAACGAACAATCACAAAGATCCCGCGGACGTGATGGCCTTGTGCAAATGACTTACAACTATGGGAGGGAAGGTCCAAACATTAGAACTTCAGGTGGAGGATGCCGAAAACAGATCTAGGAGGAACAATCTTCGTGTTCTGGGACTACTTGAACTAATTGAGGGGAACAACATGCTGACATTCCTGGAGAAATTGTTGAGGGACGAAGTAGCCCCTGATGGCCTATCGCAATTCTATGCCTAGGAAAGGGCCCACAGGGTACTGGCACAACCTCCACTGCAGGGGGCGGCTCCATGACCTGTGGTTGTCAGGCTCCTATATTACGAAGACCGAGTTCACACCCTGGCACAAGCCAGGCAGAAAGGCGAGCTTAAATTGGAAAACATCAAAATAATGATCTTTCTGGACTATACCAGTGGTACAGAAACTACGGATAACATTTCTAAAAGTCAAGAGGCGCCTACGCCAAATGGGAGTGGCATATGCCATGTTGTTCCCCGCCAAACACAGAATTGCGACACCGGACGGAGTACAGTTTTTCGGAACCCTACAAAAAGATTTGGAATGGATTGCCCAGCACCTGCTGGCCTGTCTCAATCAGAGCTCCCCCAGGTGGAAACAAGGGCGGCAGAGACCGAATCTCAAAAACAAAAGCCTTTGTGGAGATGCCTCCTCAGGGGAGGAGACTCACAGAGAACAGCAAAGAGCTCTGGAGTTGGCAGCGGCGATGAGCGGGGGAGGTGCACGCTCGGCCTCCACTGTTGTGAATGAGGCCGACGATCCCTCGGAGTCAGGCAGAGAATCCAGCTCTCTCACTGACTCTGAAACTGAAATTCCCATGGTGATGCCTGGCACTGCTGACAAACTCATTTTATTTATTTATTTGAGGTTTTATAGAGCGCGAACGTGACCCGTTAGGGTATCAGAGCGCTTTACAGGGATAACACGTTACGTACAGGTTAGGCACAGGCAAAACACAAGGATGGGGATTAGGAATTGACTACATTAGGACAAAAGCCAGAGTTATATACAATAATCAGTACAGTGCCATATTCAGCAGAGCAACATGTCAGCGATAAAAAGGGAAAACCAGCAATTGTATAAGAAGGGAGCTATGGAAGCAAAAGGCAGAGAGAACCAGCAGAACATTGAAGGAGTGAGGATTGGTACACTGGAAGGGCCAAGCAGTACAGGAAATTATGCATAGAAACAAAAGCCATGACAAAAGGCGGTATGCTCGATAAAGGAGAGTTATTGGAGGAATTTGCTCATTAGGAAGGTTTTAGCTTCCTTTTTGAAGATTGACAGAGAAGGTATTCTTCTGATGGAGGATGGTAGCGAGTTCCAGATTCTTGGTGCAGCCCCAGAGAACGCTCGGCTATATGTTTTTTCCTTGCGGATGCGGGGTGGCTGGAGCACACGGTCTCTGGTGGACTGGGAGTTTCTGAATCCCCCAGATACCACGATTTTCTGGGCGAGATATGCCGGGGAGTTCGTGTACAAGGCTTTGTGTGTGATGCAGGCCAGCTTGAGCTGGATTCTGGCTTCAAGAGGAAGCCAGTTCAAGGCCTTCAGATGTGTTGAAATGTGGTCAAATGTTTTTGAGCCAGATGAGAGCTCATATAGTGTAGATGTGGTGATGTATCCATCGGGGGCTTGCCCTTTCTTCTTTTTTGCCTTCCTCTTCTCTTTCTCCTTCCCCATTTCCTGCTTTCCTTAACAGGGGCCAGTGGCAGGTAGAAATCAGGGAGCAACCCTCTTGATGTTGATAGACCAGACCCTTGGGCCTACATCTGAGAATCACACTGTTCCTTAGGATGGGGGGAGTGGTGGAGAGTATCCTCGTGATTTCACGACCCCTCCTTGATTGTAGTTGACACGGGTGCAACTGCGTACGTGTGAGTTCTGAGTCCCGTTTGGATGCGGGGAGTTTGCCTGCTTGTCCTGGGGTATGGGAGTTCGGGTGTTTGTTGTTTGTTTGTTGGGGCCTCTAAAAGAGCCTACACCCTGATTGTGCCTCCTGCTCTGTCTTACAGGCGGATGATGCTGAGTGTGGTAACCTTTTTGATACGACTGAGAGTGTTCCTTGTACGTAACCATTTAGGATGCAGCTGCCTTTGACACACAAAATTATGTCCTGGAACATTAGGGGAACACACACTATTACCAAAAGGTACAAGGTATTTTCGTACCACAATACGCGGGGGATTCAGATAGCTCTCCTTCAGGAGACACATCTAACGACTAAAGAAGGTGCAGCACTGCAAAGCAGCTGGAGGGGACAGGCATACTACACCACTTATTCGGCCTATGCATGAGGCACATTATTATCGATAAAACCTGGGACTCCATTCCAACATACCGGGAATATCATTGACTCAGGGGCAGGTATGTGGTGGTCACAGGATGAATGAATGGCAGGGAAATCACACTAATAAGCATCTATGCCCCAAAGGGATATTTTGCCTCTGTTTCCCTCTGTTATTATGGGAGGAGACTTTAACTGTATTGCTAACCCAGACCTGGACCTCTCCCACCCCCACTGCATGATTCTCCTGTTAAAAAACTGGCTCGAGCATACACTGATTGGCAGATGAAATGGGGACTGGTTGACTGCTGGTTCTCATTTCACCTGCAGTACACAGACTATTATTTCCTTTCAACACTGCATGATCTTCATGTGCGTTTAAACACATTTCTGTGCACCCTAGATGTTCAAAGCTCTCTGAAGAATGTAGAATACGTTTCCTGTACAGTGTCTGAACATAAACTAACCTTATTGGTGCTCATGTGGGAAAATAACACTGCCTTGCATTCCATTGTGGAAGCTGAAGCTGGAATCGCTCAACGATCCAGTGTATCGAGAGAGCATATGGACTCATATCAGACAATACTTCACTGACACCGAAGGCTCTGCCTCCTCTACACAAATAGAATGGGATTCCTTTAAAGTAGTGCATAGGGACAGGTGCAAAGCCAAGTCAATGGGGTATGACGCAAGCTACTGAAGAAAATCTCGGCTTCTGAAGAAGCATTGCATAGGGGCGAGTTGAGAAGACTAGGCATCCAGGGAGTGCAAACAGAGCCAAGGAAGCCACATAAAAAGTGGCAGAGCAAGTGGAGCACCTTTGGTGCTTTTATTACAAGACCTACATGCCCAGAGCTCACGCAGAGTGAGACTGTACCGGTATACTACTTGCCTGGCTGGCTAACCCTGCTAAACGGGCCTAAGTGATCTTAGAAATCGACTCAGACACCGGTCGCAAACAATATAGGCAAGTGTACATTAACAAAGATATCCAGAGTTAGTATTCAGCACTCTATTGCAGTTCGTTAACTTGCTCTGTGATGGACATACATTTTTTTTTTATGCCCCTGATGGTTCCAACACTGCCCCTTGAGGACGCGGAGGCCCTGGGAGGCTGGATCATGCTGCTGGAGGTCCGAGCTGCAATAAAAGCTATGGCCAGGAGAAAAACACCAGCCACTTATGGACTTCCAGTTGAGTTGTATGCTGCTTATGTGGAAGATCTAACTCCCGAACTGGTGGACCTTTTTACACAGCCAATAATGCAGGCCTGCTACTGCCTTCCACCCACGAGGCCCTGATAGCCCCTCTGGTGAAACCTGGGAAATCTGTGCATGAAAAGGGAGCCTATCACCCCCTTTCAATGCTAAACATAAATAATAAGATACTCAATAGGATACTTGCTACTAGACTCCTTCCCCACATGTCCACGCTAATACATGAGGATCAGGCAGGTTTCATTCCAGGCTGGATCACCGCGATTAATATACGACGACTGCTCTCACTGATAGATGATGACACATATGATCACAAACAGATGACGAAATTCATGGTAGTTATAGAGAAAGCCTTCGATAGCCTGGAGTGGGCTCTAGTGGGCTCTACGCAGTTATGGGATGCTTTCAGCCATGTGATAACTTCATAGCCTGGACTAGGCTCATGTATATGGATCCTATGGCTAGAGTGCGCACAGGGGGCTATGTTTTGGAGTGTTATTGGGTGAGTAGAGGAACCAGGCAGGGTTGCCCTCTCTTGCTCTTATTATTCACCCTGGCGATGGAACCGCTCACCACCCACACTAGGATGGGAAGTGCCTAGAGAGGCATCAACAGCGGAGGGCAGAGACATCATATCACCTTATATGCTGACGATCTCCTGATATCCTTGCACAATACATCAACAGTGCTGGCGGGCACCTGCGTGCTCTTAGATTGGTTCGGGCAGCACTCAGGACTGAGGGTTAATTGGTGAAAACCACAATTGTACCAATGATGGCAGACCGTTGCCAGCTGCCGAATGTGCCGGGACTGGAGTGGAAATCGCGTTACTTTCAATATCTAGGAGTCAAAATATTCCATGACCGCACTGACCTGTTGGAAGGGAACATAGGAAAGGCAATTCAAGATCTTAAAAGGAGCACTGAGTTCTGGGGAATGCTCCCCCTCTCAGTAGCGGGTAAGGTTGAACTATTGAAAATGATAGTGCTTCCACAGCTTCTCTATTACTTTGTGGTATTGCCAATATGGATGCCCCGGACAATGTTTCAGGACATAGACTCCATTACTATAGCCTTCCTATGGGGAACTGGCCCCAGACTAGTGGCTTTAAACACCTTGCAGAGGCCTGTGACTGAAGGAGGTCTAGGAGCACCAGACTTCGAGACTTACTATCTGGCAGCGCAGCTTCAATGGCTGACAGGTAAACTGATGCCCGGACGTGTCACGAGAGCCTCTGTACCAGATGCCTGCATACTCCTCAAGGTGCTCACAATACTTGAAGCGCTCTAATATAGAGGACTCAAAGGAGTTTTGGTTACTGCACCAATGTTGGGCTCGTTGCTTACAGAAGAATAATACGACAACTCCATTTGCACCAAATATACCCATGACACACTCAGACACACTACCTCATGGTGGGAGCTGGCGGGGCTTGACGGAATTGGTGGAGACAGGTGCAACCATGCTGGGCGACCTATTCAAAAATGAGGCACTCCTCCCCTTTCAAGATTTCCAAACATCATATGCTCTGCCCAGAGAACCCTTCTTGTTGCATAGGGCAAGTACGAAGGCGGTGTGTAAGCACTGGGGGACTGTACTTGCAGAGCCAAAGCAACACAATACTTGCCAATACATTGTCACATCAGCTGGCACTTTTAAAGCTGTCACTTGCTTATACAGATCAATAAGGGGAGATCTGCTGCTGCCTCTGACCACTCTTCAAGATAAGTGGGAGAGGATCTGGGGCACCCCTTACCGGATAGAGACTGGACAGAAATACTAGAAAGGGTACCTAAGGTGTCAAGAAATGCCCGCTTCAAACTGATAAACCTTTATGTGCTCCACAGGGCATACCTGAGACCAAGACATATTAACCGATACTTTGATACCTCAGAGGACAGCTGCCCAAGATACGGGTAAGAGGGCACCCGACTTTATTCATATGTTTTGGGCTTGCACAACATTCACCATTCACACCCTACTGGGCAAACATAACTGCTACACTCACTGCCATTATTGAGAAAGAGGTCCCATGTATCCCATAAAACTGCCTCCTCAGCTGGTTCACGCATACAGCCTCAAGCAGGCTCCAGGATCTGGCATTCTTGCTAGCAAAATTAGAGATTACCTAAAACTGGAAAGCTCAGAGAGGACCCCTGGGTTAGGGTATGGCAGAAGGAACTCAAGAAATGGGCTAGCTATGAGGGAGAGGTGCTGATCAGAGAGGCCAGGGGTGGCCTGGGTTCCATGAAACTTGCCAGAGCCTGGGAAATGATAGTGAATAGCTTGAGGCAACCTCCCCTAACCCCCAATAGCAGGTACTCATATCATAGAGCCTACATGTCCCCTCCACATCAAAGGACATGAACTCAGCACATGGGCTAACTCCTAGCTATATGTAATGATCCTTGTTGGCCATTAAGATGAATAAGGAACATTAGACCACACCTAGTATACACTATCAAGAGTGTGGATATCAGGAGGCACGACGGGAGGGATGGGTGGGAATATTGTGGTGGGATGTAATGTTACAGCAGTGCTGGCCAAACTGTGATGAAAATTGTACGATAATATGCTTCGAATTTAGCAGACATGCTGAATGGTTTATGTTACTGAAAATCAATCAAATCTGTTTTTAAAAAAAGATAACAGGATAGGCAATTCCCAGAAACATCCTCGTCTTTTACAACAGAAATTTCAGTTCTACCTCTCACTTCTTCCATCTCTCACCTCAAATGCAGTGTTCAGGAAGAACAAATCAACAGCCATTTTCTAACTAGGTCCTCAATGAATTTCGAAGGGAAGCCCATTTGTCCAAACTATGGATTCACAAATCTTGGCATGCTATCATAGCTGCCTTATGTGTTTCACCCTGGGCCTAGATAGTCCTATACCCACTATTAGGTGCAGCTTCCCGGTTCAAGGCAATGGACAGCTAAGTGTTAGTGGGAGTTTTTTTTAATAGCACTGAAATTTGATGAGTTATTGCAGATATCATCTATTACATCCTTTTAAAAACATTGCTCAGTAAGGGACCGACCAGGCTGGATAAAAAACAATAACGGATTGATGCATGAGCTGGATAATTGCGATTATGAAATTAGAGACACAGGCTAACTGAAAGTCTAGGCCATTTTTTCCTCCAGCATTAAATGCCCTCTGCATGTTACTGATTCTCATCACATCAAGCATAGAGGTTCTGCAGAGGCAAGGCTTAAAAGATGGGACCAAAGAAAACTTCTCTTCTAACTCATGTGTAACCATAGTTGTTAAACAAATGCAGCCCATTTTCATTAAAGGAAACAGGGTTGTTTTTTTGTTTTTTTTTAAAAACCTTTCTAATTTTTTTAAACAGTTGTTTAGAATTGGCAGTGGTGGTGCAGTTGATCACTCCCTACTCCAAAACAAACCTTTTTTTTTAAAAGTTCTCAAGGGTGGTGGGATTGCAAGGCGACAACTTCCCTTTTTGCATATATATTCACCCCAAAGCGCAAGTATGTCATTTTTCAATGTTTTGCAACAGGATTAAGGCCACAAAACATTGGTACATTACAAACCTGTTGCTAGTTGAGAAGGAACAGCTACAAATGGCCTCTTCCACATAGTGAATTAGGTATCCAATTACAAAGTCAAAAAAGTTAAAAAAATGCTGGCTCCTAAAATGCCTTAAGTACATTAAAATAAAGCATTTTAACGGTCACCGACACCAAAGATTTTTCTTCATTTTCATCTCCACCTATCATCTGCAACACCTTACTCAAAACTAATATCTACAAATCAGATTTCTACATTTTTAGGCCAATGACAAAACTGCCTTTGCTTGGCTTAATTTTTGTGAAAGCTGTAGCTTTCAAACTTCCTAAACAGATGACTGACAATGACTTCCTCCAAAACTCAGCCAGACTACAGAAGATGCACCACTGAGAAGCTGACCCTTCAGAAAGAATATACATTTCTCTGCTCGATTGCGACTCCTCCTTACTGACACTGAAACTTTTCAGCCGCATTCAACATGATCAACCATAGGTCTCTTCTCTGCCCAAGATGGAATGCGGAAGCCAGATCATGCAGTGCTTCTCTTTCTTTCTCTTTTCAAGTCCCAAGTTTCTCAATTTGACTCCTTTAGATGTCCTCTGTGGCACATCACCTCGGGGTCTCTGGAAGCTTGATCATCATTTCCTTGTTGGAAATCTACTCAATTCAATAATTTGAGGGCCTGGTATTGGTACAGCAAGTCTCCATTCAATAACATTCAGATGACACAAAGCTGCATCCGAAGTTCTTCTCCACTGAGAATATTGATGCCCTCGCCAGAATCTAGCAGAGGATGTCTTAAGCCTTCTAAAAACTCAGTCCCCAAAACACCATGGGCATATTTACAAGCCCCTACTGCCACCACAACGTCACTTTTCAGGACGTTATGGTGGAGATAAGGGCTTTGCCTTATTTACAAGGCAGCATTAAGCCGCGTTAAGCCACTTAACGTGGCTTAACGCTGCCTTGAAAATAAGGCACCCTTTTGATCCAGCGCGATATTAGCAAACAGCATTCATACACCAGATACTCACTTGGGCCCATACATTCATACTACGCTAATACTTACGCTGGGCTTTATCAGTTGTTACTCTTTATCAAAATCCCTGCTACCAATTACCTTCCGAATGAAGAGTAATGACTTACCAATGAATCCTTTGCTAATTGGGAAATTTAAAATGAGTGACATTCATTATAGTACATAATCCTGAAATAACCACTGAGTCAGGAAGTTTTAAAATGTTTATCTAAAGATTTAGCAGAGTAAAATACAGAACCACACGGTACTTAATCGCAATACCCAAGATGAAGCATAGAATAACTATTGCTAATCAATGACGGTCCCTCAGAAAAGGAGAGGATAGAGACAGCAGCGCAACTAAAGGTTGCATTATATTTACCTAAGTGCGAGAACCAAACCCCTTGGCCAAGGAGTTGGAAAGAATAGGACCCAGGAAGGATGAAGAGCAAAGACCTCCTCCAGGATCAGGACAGGACCGGTGACCTCTCTACAACGACGCCTGCGTCGTTCCCCTCTCTGATACTCGACTTCTCCTCGATTCGCCTGTGTCTTCCTTCTAATGGACTCCGCCGCCCCCTCCTCAGGACCTCTCTGGACAGCGATTCAGTCTGCAATCGATCAGCTTGGCAGTCTGGAGCTAAGAGCGCTAACTAATTAGCTAATTCTATATCTATTATACCCTTCTACGCCCATGTACCTCCCCTTAATGTTGCTAAAATATGGGACCACTACTTCTGATTGGACAGGGACAGGGGGTGGATTCTCACACCATATTGATTTGTCTTGTATTTCTGAAGCCTATTGTTTTTAAACTACCGCCCCTTCAATTTAATACATTTGCTTTATTTCCCACCCGTCTCATGACAAAATTTACAATTTATTCATATAAAATGTTTCTTTTCGACGAGAACATCTTGGTATGTAGTGGTGTCGGCCAGCAGGTCATGGCCTTGGATGATGTCCAAGTTGACTTCATCTCTTCCTTTCTCGTCAGCCTCTCAGGGCGCATGTGCAGAATCTTTGTCACACGAGCTTTCAGTTCACCAAACCCAGGCCCAAGTTTACGAACTAATAAAAGTCAAAGAAGAAAACATTAAAATCACAAATAAAATGTTTCACTGTATGCCCACTCTTTCTACTCTATTCCCATTTAATTATAAATTCTATCCCGCATTAGTAGCGTTAGAGAAACGACAGTTAAATAATGACATGAGAGCAAGCTGAAGCATGTGAAAACATCAAGCAGCCATTTTAATGCACACTGCGCAGAAGCAGAAATTTCCCACCAAGCAAGAAGAGACGTCACACCATGTGATATGGATGAGACATGCGCAGTAAGGTTCCCGCGCTTTAGCGGCCATTTTGGATTACAGACAAGCGTTATTCATTAATAAAACACATAGGCAAGCATCCTTACTATTCGTGTAGTGTATGCAAGGATTAATAGAGACAATACAAATTTAATAAGTTAATACTATGAGGAGATTGCATACGAGCAAGTCTCATTTGTGAGTCCTTGCTCCATCAATCCCCTCTCTGATGGCGTTTCTGAGCCATCAAAATACTACCCACAATCAGATGCCAACTTCTAGCAAATAGTTTCATTCTCATTTTTACATTTTCTATTTTTACCATCCCCTTTCAATTTCTTGTATAATTCACTTCTCCATTCTTCAAGTTCTATTTCATCTAATTTTCTCTTCTTTCCTTTTCCTGTCACATTATATGTTCCATTCTTTCTACAACATTTGCACCATATTGTTATTGACAGTACTATTATTGCTATCCCTGCTAAGGGTACTAATATTTGACCTATAAATCCTTTTCCTACATTAGAAAACCAGGTACCAATTGACGCAATACTACTTGTCAATCTTTCCCATACACTATCAACTTCCAGTGGCTTTAGTTCCTTCTCAAGTTTAGTTATATTCTGTATATACGTTCCAATTTCTGCACTCTTATCAGGAATATAAGTGCAACAGTGTTTTGTCTTCAATAATTTACAGACTCCGCCCTCTTTTGCCAATATAATATCAAGAGCAAGTCGATTTTGCATCACCATAGATCTAATCGCAACCATCTCCGCATTAATCATTAGAAATCCTCCAGCAGTATCCGTTGATAAACGATCAACCACTGTAGACAATTTACATATTTTCCTTGAGTTCAGAATTATTCCCACCGAAGGTATCAATGCACCAAATATATCACCTACAATTTCAGAAAAACTAGCTCTTTTACTACGTATTAATTCACTATTGTTTTCATTGCTCCCAGTGTTTCTTTTTACGTGGTATATCTTTGGAAATACTATTCCAAAATAACAACTTCCATACCACCGTGCAGGAAGCCTAAAGTAAGCCTTATTCCCACACACATAATAGATTCCAGGAAAAACTGAATCTGTTCCTCCTTTGATTCCCCAACCTCCAAGAATTAAGAAATTGTGTTCACATTCACTGGTACCGATGAAAACATTGTTATAATCAGTTTTTAACCTATGTAGACAAATTTTCCCTGTCTTTACAAAATCCAGAGCCATAGCAGCTTGAGCCTTGCCAGGTGTGTAACTCCCTTCTTTCTCAGCCCAAGGTGGCAAATGAGCCTTATGCTCAGAAGCTTTCTTTTGAAAATCTTGTCTTCTATCTTCTACTAAATTCAGAAATATCTTTTCTTCTTCCTGTAGAGAACATGTTAGATTGTGTCTATGTGCATGTGTTATGTCTATTGATTTCATTGTTAAGAAAAATTCTCCCATAAACTGTGCGTCTTGACTACTAAGCACTGGGTTCATACTCTTTCGAATCGGAACCTCAGAAAATATCACATCTATGTTTGAATAATAATATTGAAGTCTCCCTGTTCTATAAAATAAACTAGACAAAACACTACATGATATGCCATATGTCAGTGGTAAGTGATGATATGTTAATCCTTCTGCTACTGATTCAGGTAACTTCATACAGACATAACAATTACTAACTTCCATGGTATCTACATACTGAAATAATAACTTTGTGAAAACATTTAAACTAGTGTCGTTATCAGTTATTTCATGATGAAATTCTGGTTCATTTTCTGCCATTAGTTCTACTCTATTGCCCTTCATGTTTGCTGTCCTCTCCTTAGTTTCATTATTAATTCTTTTATCCATTATCATAAGGTAAGGAACTGCTACAATCAGGACTAACCATACTATAAGCACCATTACTAGACTACATATGCATATTGCACAGCATCTTCTACAACATCTCTGTTTTGGTCTCCCAGCAACTCTATCGTCAGGCATTTTCGACAAGGAAGATCGCTCTTCTTATCTATTTCCTTTTTTCTTTATATGACTCTTTTGCTTAGTCAAGGTGGTCTTGTTTCTTTCTCGTACGTTAGTTCTGCACTTGTTCCTTCGTCACCACTTTCACTTGACTCTGAACTTTCGTAATCTTCAAGAATGATGTAAGTCCAATCAGGACCCTTGAATTTGTTATTCACAAGTTTCAGTCTTTTACTTCTTCTTTTCTCAGTTTTATTCTGTTGTTCAGTTTGGCTTGTTACTTCATTTACTTGATCTGGATCGTCACTTCTGGTTTTTATGTGGTATTTTACTCTTTTAACGACACTCGGCCAATGATCTCCTTTTCTTGTTTTCTTTGTTTGCACTGTTTCTTTATCTTCGTCTTCAGAAATCTCTTTATTTTCACTTTCTGACCCTTTTTCGTCTTCTGCAATTACTGTTTTTCTTTCTTGCTCTTTTTCAGGTCTGATTTGTTTTTCTTCAGCAGCTCCACTGTGAGTTTCCAATAATTGACCCTGTGCTTGATTTATTTCTTCATGTTCATTTTTCTCGAGATCTTTTTCTTCTGTGTGATTTTCCTGATCTAACTGGTTCTGATCAGGGCTTATTGCACTTTGTACTTCTGCAGCCTGACCGGATTCTTCTAAACCTGTCTGTTCCTGCTCAAAACTTGTTGGTTCTTCGTTATTTTGAGCCCAGTTTCCTTTCCCTATCTGGTCCTGCTCAGGTTCTTTTATTGTATGTTCTTCGTTCTCCTGAGCTGCTTCTTCTTCACCTATCTGATCTTCTTCGATTTCCTCAAATCTTGTTTGACTTCTTGTTCTGTGGTAAACTTCAGGAATTTCTACCACCGGTATCCAGTCCTGACTTGTGCTCGGTTGTTCTTCTTCAGCTTCTCTTGAATCTCGAGCCTGAGATTCCTCAGCTGGGCAACCTTCAGCTTCCTCAGTAATTGATGCTGACTGAGGATTTTCTTCTTCAGGATCTGGTACTCTTTTGGTGTGGCTTACGTGAATCCAATTAGGAAATCCTGCACACTTCACTGCTGTATTTGTGGTCAGTATTACTTGACAAGGACTGCCCCATCTGGGTGATAGACACGTTTCTCTGGTGTGATTCTTCACTACCACCCAGTCACCAGGATTCAGATCATGTTCTTGTTCAGGCTGCCTGGAAACTGCGTCTTCTCCAACCTGGTGAGAGACAGAACGCACTAGGTCAGCCAGTCCTTTACAATAGTCCAGAACCATATCATCAGATATATTCAGCAGTTTGTTTGTGGGAACATGTGTTTGTCTCATTGCTCTTCCCATCATTATCTCGTGTGGGCTCAATCCTGTATTTCTGTCAGGTATGCTTCTGAGTCCCATTAAAACAAGTGGCAATGCATCTGGCCATTCTAATGATGTTGATGCACACATTTTTCCCAATCTTGACTTTATAGTGCCATTCAATTGTTCAACCACTCCAGAAGCTTCTGGACGATATGCACAGTGTAGTTTCTGTTTAATTTGGAATGCTTCACAGATTATTTGGATCACTTCACTGTTAAAATGTTTTCCTCTATCTGATTCCAAAGTTACTGGGAAACCAAACCTAGGAATGAGCTCTCGTAGCAACAGTTTTGCGACTGTAATGCTATCATTTCTCCTGGTAGGGTAAGCCTCCACCCACTTTGAAAACAGACACACTATGACTAGTACATATTTCAGCCCTCTGCATGGTGGTAACTGTATGAAATCGAACTGGAGTCTTATAAAAGGACCCTCTGCCTTTCCAATTTTCCCAAACCCAATTATTGTCTTCCGCCCTGGATTATGCATCTGGCAAGTTAAACATCTCTGGCAAAGACTCTCTGCAACAGCCCTGAACTTCGGATTGTACCAGTTTTGTCTAAAAAGCCTAATCATTGCATCTCTCCCTATGTGTGTGTCTCCATGATACATTCTGGCCATTTGTGAGAGTAAACAGTCTGGCATGACTGGTCTGCCATCAGCACTGATCCACACTTCATCATCTCCTCTTTGGGAACAACCCACTTTGATCCACAAATTCTTTTCATTTTCATCAACATCATCTTGTAATCTCTTTACATCATTCCAAGTTTCAGGTGGCATATACAGCATAAGTTGGCAGCTGATTCCCATTCTTTCCACCCTCTTATTGACTGACAATCTATTTTTGGCACAATGTTGGGCCACCAGATCTGCATATCTGTTGCCGACTACCACCCAGTCATCTCCTGACTGGTGTGCGGCACACTTCACCACAGCCAATTCTTTTGGTGATTGTATTGCTTCCAGCAATTCCCTTACAAACTGTCCATTTTTAATGGGGGATCCTGAAGAAGTCAGGAAATCCCTCTGCATCCATAGTTGGCCAAAATCATGCACAACCCCGTAACCATATTGGCTATCTGTAAATATAGTTACTTTTTGATTCCTCCCAATTTTGCAGGCTTTTATCAATGCAATCAATTCAGCTACTTGTGCAGATTTGACTCCTGGTAAATAGGATGCTTCGACTATTCCAGTTAATTCACATACCGCATAGGCAGCAGTTAATTTACCATCTTCATGTCTTTGACATGAACCATCAACAAATAGCTCCCTGTCTGGCTTTCTGAGGGGCTGTTCTTCTATATCTGGGCGAGGTTTCGTACATAACTCTGTAATCTGTAAACAATCATGTTCATTTTCTTCGTCATCTTTAATTTTCTCATGATATGGGTCTGGTAGTAAGGTTGCTGGATTTATTATAGTACACCTTACCATGGTCACATTTTCAGCACCCATTATTATTCTTTCATATTTAGTCAGCCGACTAGGAGTAAGATGTTGTGTTCTGGTTCTTGTCAATAGAATCACAACAGCATGTGGAACAAACACCTTTACAGGATGTCCCATCACAATTGACTCACTTTGTTCAATGCTCAAACAAGTAGCTGCCACTGCTTTTAAGCATCCTGGCAACGCGGCTGCCACTGGGTCCAATGTAGCAGAAAAATATGCTATAGGACGTCTGTCTAAACCGTGTCTCTGGGTTAGGACAGAAAGTGCACAATTTTCTCTTTCATGACAGAATAATGCGAATTCTCTTTTATAATCAGGCATGCCTAAGGCAGGTGCTGAACATAGTGCATTCCTTAATTTTACAAAAGCTCCTACACTTTCATCATCCCACTCAACAGGATCCTTTGCTTTCTTCTTTGTCATTTGAATTAGGGGCTTCGCTAACAAGGAAAATCCTAGTATCCATTGTCAACAGTAACCTACTATTCCTAGGAACATTCTTACTTCTCTTTGGGTTACAGGCATTTGCATTTTCTTTATTAATTTTACTCTTTCAGAGGTTACTCTTCTTTTTCCCCTCTCAATTTGGTGTCCCAGATATTTTACAGCTGTTGTACAAAACTGCAATTTTTCAGGTGAGACTTTATGCCCTTCTTCGGCCAAAAGATTTAATAGTGCTATGGAATCAACAACACAGTCCTCTCTGGTGTTCGATGCCACCAATAAGTCGTCGATATATTGCACTAGGACTGAGCTTCCTGGCATCACTAGTTTCTCAAGGCACTTTTTCAATATCTGATTGAAAATGGAAGGACTTTCCGTGTACCCCTGAGGAACACGATTCCATACATAGACTTTGTTCTCAAATTTAAATGAGAAAAGATACTGGCTATCTGGATGCAATGGTATTGAAAAGAACGCTTGACATAGATCAATTACTGTGAACCATCCTGCACTCCAAGGAATTTGGTATAGAATTACTGCAGGATTTGGCACTATAGGACAACATGGTTCCACTAATTTATTTATTTTTCGCAGGTCCTGAACAATCCTATATTTTCCACTAGGTTTCTTTAGTCCCATGATTGGTGAGTTACATGGGCTACTCATTACTTCTTTTAGTATGTTTTGCTCAACCATTCGATTAATTTCTTCAATGACTCCTGCTTTTACTTCTGCACTCATTTTGTACTGTCTGGTATTTGGGAAAATTGCACCTTCTTTTACAGTAATTTTAACTGGGTCTATTTTAGCCATAAGTCCTACTTCTTTTCCTGTGAAATCCCATACTATGGGGTTTACTGTACCTTTTAATTCTTCTGGCAACTCGTCTTTTGTTAATACCGAAAACATCTCATCTACTTCTGTACCCTGTTTTGCAATCATAATTTTATATACATGGTCTTCATCTGGTGTCTGAACTGCCACACCATCCGGTGTGCAAAATATTGTGCAGTTCATTTTGCACAACAAATCCCTGCCTAATAAGTTTACTGGGCTAGAATCGCATACTACAAATTGATGCATTTCTCTGAAGTTTCCGATTTTAACTTCCATTGGTTCGGTAAGAGGTGTTCTAATCCTTTGATTAGCTACTCCCACTACTTGGATATTTTCACCAGAGAGAGGAAGGTCTGGAATGTCTGCTGTTCTTACAGTAGACCGGGTAGCACCAGTATCCAACAGAAAAGTAATATCATTACCTTTCACATTTCCTTCAACATATGGACCTGACTGATCTACCGATAAGGATGCGCCAAGTACGCACTCCTTCTCCCCCTCTCTTAGGCACCGTCATGAACTGTATTGACAGAAATCGTCCTGTAAAAGAAATTGTGAGGTTATATAATCATTCTTACCACTTCCTCCTTGATATCCGATGTCTGTACCGTGCTTTGCTCTGCTTACATTACCCTGAATAGGTGCAGGTGGCAACTGACTCTGAGGATTTACACCCTGCTGTGAGTCATTCTGCGTCTGTGGATTTAAATTTTGATTTGGGCCATTATTATTCCGAATCTTTTTACATTCATCCTTCCAATGCCCCAATTTTCCGCATCCATGACAAGGAAATTTCTTTTTAGCTTCTTCTCTACTCATTCGTCCTCTCACTTTTCCACCATTCCCAGTATCACCACTCGTTCCAGAATCCTTTCCCTGATTTTCACTCGGATTTTCCAAATTAATTCCCTGTTTCTCGGCCATTTTCACCTGTGCCCACATTACCTTCTCCTGTAATTTCTTATGCCTATCCTCAATATCATCTCCACAATATTTTGCATATTTCAAAATCTCGTCGATAGGTTTCCCTTGCCAACACAGCATGTGTTGTTTAATCATCTGACAAATCTCCGGCTTCAAACCGTAAACAAATCGATACACAAACTGACTCATGTTTTTGTCTCCAATGTCCTCAAATCCACTATACTGTTTAAATACCTGCAATAAACGCTCATAGTAGGAATGTACCGATTCATTAGCTTCTTGTGTAGTTCGGTCTATTTTCACCCAATCTGTTTCTTTCGGTGGTATTTTCCCTTTCAGGTAAGTTATCACCTGCTGATACTTTTTCATCACATCATTTGACGGGGCACCTGTTTTCGGATCTCTAGGATACTCGTCACTTGGCCAATCAACTGTAATTTTACAATCTGTCCACAAATCGGCAGGTACCACTATGTCAAACAAACCATCTAAGTCCTTCAACAATACCTTTGACACCTTCACAAACCTTTCAACCTGCTTGTACCATTCAATTGGTTTTTCTCTCAACTTTGGAAAATCATTCGTAAATGACAAAATATCCTGTCTGCTCCATGGGACATGTATATATCCTCCTCCCGCAACTTCTCGCATTGG
Organism: Calotriton arnoldi; assembly: GCA_963921515.1. Classification (NCBI taxonomy): domain Eukaryota; kingdom Metazoa; phylum Chordata; class Amphibia; order Caudata; family Salamandridae; genus Calotriton; species Calotriton arnoldi. The sequence continues at coordinate 86,673 of CAWUFW010008795.1, read as the reverse complement.
GTACATTTGGTCAGCTTTCCCTGTTTCTTTCATCACATATTCCGATGCTGATCTACTGGATCGTGCTTCTTCCTTTTTCTTGGCCCATCTAGTTCTCCATCTATCTAGGTCTCCCCATTTTTGTAGAACTATCATTAATTCCCTTACTTGTAATTTTCTTCCAGAGGCATTCATGTTTTCTAAATCTTTTTCTGAAAATTCTGCTCTATAGGGTTTCTGCAACACCTTTGATCTCCCTATTTCTATTCCCATCTGTAGTGCTAAATTGGATAATTTTTCATGGAATAATCTTACATTTCTTGTGATACTCCTGCACATAAATAATAATTCTTCATCATCATAGGTATTTAATCGATCTAGTCCTATATTTCCTGCTATTAATTCTTCTAATTCGACTTTCAATTTATGAATGTCTATTATTTTTGGAGGTGTGCACTGTTTATCTGATTCTTGTGCCCACCTTTCTAAATCTTCAGGGGTGACTATTGTGGCACTTTTCGCTCCTAATGAAGTTACTAGACTTATATCTTTTGAACACCCAGGTGTAGTTCTCTTGGGAGTAATATTGACAGAATCTCGAATGGGTAAATCCATCAATGATATTGTGGATTCGCTGTCACTAAAGTGATCTTCAACCATTACTACTGCTTCAGGTTTTGTAGCGTTTACAGGAGTAGGTGCAAGTATCGGTGGAGGACAGTTTCCCTGAGTACCATATAATGGAACTACTGGACCAATTGTTACAGGTATGGTCAATGAATCAGGATGTACTTTTATCTGTGTTATTTTCTGTATTAATTCTGCTCTGGTCTTCTCTAGGGCTTCCCTTTCTTTGTCATGAAGTATTCTACTAGGGGTGAATTCATGCATTACCTGTGGTACTAATGGAGTTTTTAACGGTGGTGCACTTGGGGTGCATCCACTTGTCCCTTCCTGATATGGTGGGGGGTTCCTTAGCATTTCTTCCATAAATTCGTCTTCAGAATCGTCACTTCTCATTAAATGTTTTGTCTTTTCTGTGCATTTACTTCCTAATTTTTCCTCTGCTGTTAACAATGGATATAGTCCTTCTGTAATCATTGCCCTTCTCCATTGTTTCATCTGACCGTCCCTAGACTCATGTTGGTATCTGGGGAAAAATCCTCGATAACCCCTATTACTCCTGGATCGGTCACGCTCAAATGCCTCGGTTTCCCATTCCTCTAAGGCTTCGTATTGAGTTAATCTAGGTCTGGGTTCTAGGTCATTCATCCTCAATCTCAAATTTTGAAGAATTCTTCCATTGAAGGTACCATTCTCGGGAAATGCTAGTATTCCATCATTTTTGGTATATTCTATCCAATTCTCTATCCATACACAAGTATGATAACCTCTCTCCATCATCATAAATGAAGCGGGCGTTTTAGCTGGTGGAATGATAATTCCTTCCCTAGTTTTGATTGGTTTATCCTTTTTAAAATAGTTCTTAATCTTTTGCAGAAAGGACATTTTTCTCTTCTCTCCGTACATTCTATCTAATCTTCGGTGTATAAAATTATATTCTGCAAAACCTAGGAATCTCCTATCCGGACGAGTTCCTGTTAAAGTCGGATCGCGTTTTAACATGCAATCTCTACCCACTAAGATTTTAGCTTCTAGAATATCAACCAATCAAGTGTCTGCTATCTTTTATTCCCGAGCCAATCCTTGCGCGGCCTTTCTGGTGACGTTTGTCTGTCAACCCCTCCTTTACAATCTGCGCTTTCTCTGTCCCTCGCTGGTTCAACCAATCCCAGCGCGGCACCTGTGACGTCAGTACTACTCCTGACTACTGACCCCTCCTTTACAAGAGTCGTTCCACACCCGCTGTATTCAACCAATCCCAGCGCGGCGTTTGTGACGTCAGCTCCCTCTCCGGCAGCTGACCCTCCCTTTACAAAATCTTACGCAAACTTATTTTCTCTATAAATCTTAATTAAATTTCAGTAACAACATAAAACATTCGCTATCGTGCCAGTTTCTCTAATTTAGAAAAGATAGTTTTCTCTCACACTTAGTAAAACCTTTCCGTTTACTAAACATACACTACGAGTAAAACCCTTCCGTTTACTCTTCACACAAGCTCCAGAAGTACCTGTTACTTCTTCAATGTTACCCTTTCTAGGTGATATAACATCAAATTTTCACCAGCGTACTCTTTTGCTATTACTCACACGCATAGATTCCCTAACCAGTACTGATAGTCCTGCTTAACTTTTCAGTACTTTTTCTGCCTGACAGATAACCTCACTGCAGTATGGCTTCCACTTACCAACCGCTATTCAATTTTCCCCGGGGATTCTGGACAACATAAAACAAACTTTGAATACACGGATGTTAGTTCATAAAAAATAAAATTCTCATTACCCAATTAACAAAGAGTAACCATCCTCTGATTACCAGAAAACTGATCCAGCGCGATATTAGCAAACAGCATTCATACACCAGATACTCACTTGGGCCCATACATTCATACTACGCTAATACTTACGCTGGGTTTTATCAGTTGTTACTCTTTATCAAAATCCCTGCTACCAATTACCTTCCGAATGAAGAGTAATGACTTACCAATGAATCCTTTGCTAATTGGGAAATTTAAAATGAGTGACATTCATTATAGTACATAATCCTGAAATAACCACTGAGTCAGGAAGTTTTAAAATGTTTATCTAAAGATTTAGCAGAGTAAAATACAGAACCACACGGTACTTAATCGCAATACCCAAGATGAAGCATAGAATAACTATTGCTAATCAATGACGGTCCCTCAGAAAAGGAGAGGATAGAGACAGCAGCGCAACTAAAGGTTGCATTATATTTACCTAAGTGCGAGAACCAAACCCCTTGGCCAAGGAGTTGGAAAGAATAGGACCCAGGAAGGATGAAGAGCAAAGACCTCCTCCAGGATCAGGACAGGACCGGTGACCTCTCTACAACGACGCCTGCGTCATTCCCCTCTCTGATACTCGACTTCTCCTCGATTCGCCCGTGTCTTCCTTCTAATGGACTCCGCCGCCCCCTCCTCAGGACCTCTCTAGACAGCGATTCAGTCTGCAATCGATCAGCTTGGCAGTCTGGAACTTAAAGCGCTAACTAATTAGCTAATTCTATATCTATTATACCCTTCTACGCCCAAGTACCTCCCCTTAATGTTGCTAAAATATGGGACCACTACTTCTGATTGGACAGGGACAGGGGGTGGATTCTCACACCATATTGATTTGTCTTGTATTTCTGAAGCCTATTGTTTTTAAACTACCGCCCCTTCAATTTAATACATTTGCTTTATTTCCCACCCGTCTCATGACAAAATTTACAATGTATTCATATAAAATGTTTCTTTTCGACGAGAACATCTTGGTATGCAGTGGTGTCGGCCAGCAGGTCATGGCCTTGGATGATGTCCAAGTTGACTTCATCTCTTCCTTTCTCGTCAGCCTCTCAGGGCGCATGTGCAGAATCTTTGTCACACGAGCTTTCAGTTCACCAAACCCAGGCCCAAGTTTACGAACTAATAAAAGTCAAAGAAGAAAACATTAAAATCACAAATAAAATGTTTCACTGTATGCCCACTCTTTCTACTCTATTCCCATTTAATTATAAATTCTATCCCGCATTAGTAGCGTTAGAGAAACGAGAGTTAAATAATGACATGAGAGCAAGCTGAAGCATGTGAAAACATCAAGCAGCCATTTTAATGCACACTGCGCAGAAGCAGAAATTTCCCACCAACCAAGAAGAGACGTCACACCATGTGATATGGATGAGACATGCGCAGTAAGGTTCCCGCGCTTTAGCTGCCATTTTGGATTACAGACAAGCGTTATTCATTAATAAAACACATAGGCAAGCATCCTTACTATTCGTGTAGTGTATGCAAGGATTAATAGAGACAATACAAATGTAATAAGTTAATACTATGAGGAGATTGCATACGAGCAAATCTCATTTGTGAGTCCTTGCTCCATCACTTTCACGCTATACTTAGCGTGAAAGGGGAGGGCAATGGGTGTTGCTGTGGGAGTTCCAGCCCAGCACCCATTGATTTTGACGCTGCCCCATATTTACAAGGGTGGCGTAAATATGGAGCAGCGCCAAAATTAAGACCAGGGAAAACCTGGTCTTTCCCTGGCGAAACGAGGAGAAATGTTTAATTTCCCCTCGTTTTTGCTGTTTCCATGTGTGCTGCTTTGTGCAGCATACATGGAAACAGCAAAACGTCAATGATTGTTTATGTGCAGGAAGGGACACCTTTTTAAAAAATGATGTTTTGCAACTTCTATGTGTGCTGCATTGAGTAGCACACATAGAAGTTACAAAACGCTGTTTAAAGACTTCCTGCACATAAACAATCATCCCCTTCAACGCAGACACCCTTGCACTATGGTGCAAGGGTGTCTGCGTTGGCGCTAGGCAGCTAAATTTAGCGCCAACGCAGGGGGAAAGGCAGGGCTCCACCATATTCTTGTAAATATGGTGCAGCCCTGTGTTTCTAAAGCAACGGAGTGTGTCGTTAGCCTTCTTGGCTCAACGACACGCTTCACCACTTTACTAGTAAATATGCCCCTGGATTTCTTCTGTTTCAGCCTAAAGAATCCTCTGTCAACATACACAATTATTTTTCTCTAGCAAACTGTCTTGGAACTTTGCCAAACTTGGTTGATCATACCAGATTTCTAGGATTCACTTTAAACATTAATATTTTTTCTATGGACGCTTGTATCAAATATTGACAAACCTTCTTCTTAACAATTACGTATCATATGAAAAGTTAGTCTATATACAGGCTAGCTTGCAATACCTGTATAAAAGCTATTAAGGCTTTAGTGATATCTGTAATGAAAGACATGGCTGCTCAGCTGTTATAAGTTAATACAGTTGAGTTGTGGCATCATAATGTATGTTTCCAGAGCTAGCTGGCCAAGGTGAAAGACAGGTCACACAGCCATGGCTCTGTAACCTGCTTTCACCAGCTGCAGTTTACACAACGAAAACAAGAACTTGCTCTTCCTTTGCTGTCCTGTTTTCCTAAAATAAACAATGATAAGCAAGAAAAAAATATTTATGGCAACATGTTAATTTTTTACACTATAGGTCCTCACAGGAAAGATAGAATTTCTCTGCTGCAGAATGTTTTTAAATCTGACGTACATTAAACTAATACTAATGTTTTCAACAAATTACTAAATGCTTCTTGCCATATTTAATTTGCTCTACAGATTGTGCTTTTATTCTTCATGTTCGTAACCATACTATCTTTTCCATATGAAAGACTGAGACACCTAGGATTTAAGGAATGTGTATGAAGGGCGATGGTGTGACCATGTATTATAATTTATCTTCTTCTGTACATTACATGACATTGCAAGTCACCTCGGAGTTTATAACCTCATAAATAAACTTTCCCTTCTGTCTTGTTCCTCTATTGGGGCACATAAATCTTTTGTGACTTGCAATATCTTTAAATGGACTGCTCAGATGACAGGTCACACCTATAGTCTTCACAATAGTTTTGGAATCACTAGTAATGTCACACAAGACAATGCAAATGTTTAGCTCTCTGGCTTTCCATGCTATAGCCCACAACAGCTAAACGCTGTCTGCTGCTTGACTGGTTCCACAGGCAAACATATCAAATAATATTTCCCCTTTCTTCTTAGCTTGCCACTGTCTTCTAAGTCAGGCGGAAGTCAAATGGTGAATTTGTTTCATAGCCTGTAAAGCCGTCAGCAATAAAGAGAGAGCATTCTTGCTATCTACAGCTTCAAGAACGTTCTGGGATTTTTCCTCCTTTAATTTCCTATCATGAAATAGCCCCTTGAGGGTTATCTGGTTGGAACTGGGTAAAGTACCCTATTGCCTGGGGGCTGGAATACACTATACAAATACTTTAAATAAAGTAATAAAATAAATTAGGTCATTGTAAACATATTTTTCAAAGAGCACCTTCAAGGTTACACCACACTGGCGAAAACAAAAACTGCACTCACTGGCTCCACGAGCATGGCATGTTCAAATCTGCAATCCTTTTGCCAGCGTTTAAGACCTTCTTATTATTTTAAGGCTTTCTCATTCTTCTCCAGAATCCACAATTGAGGCTAGCCTGGCGTGATAGCTTCATTTTAGTCTACACTCAAGGCTTGCAGTTTTTCATTTGTGAGGGGTTTGTGGGATAAGCATATTCTTTTCAGAGGTTCCTTGTAACTCTGAGCCTGTTCAGTAAAGCAGCATTTAAGAGCAGAATGCAGCTGCATCCTTTCCCGAGGCCCTTTCACTATGGTTTTACCTAACTGCATACATGTAACCCCTTAGATCCTGCTTTTGTTTAAATACCTTTTTTTAAAACAGATACATATGAAAAATTCCTTGACATAAAATCTATATAGTATAATAAGCGATTACATTCTGCACATCGGTATATAACATATATGCAACAGTCCCTGCTCTGGGCTACTAAGTTGTTCTCAGTTTTAATGGCTTTCATGATTCATGAGTGTACAGATGGGAGACATTCACATGCTTCTTCACACCCATACCCCCTCCGCAATCTACAATTAGTGGGCTGGGCGTTGGGAGAGGGGTTGAGACACAACAAAGATTCTCAAGATGAACAAAAATAAAACTTTTTTGCTGCCGACGCCTTCCTTAAGTAAAAGTCGCTTAAACTTAGAGAGTTTCTATTGTGCGGGTACGGTGACAGCATAATCCCCTACTGCTAATTAAAGTCTGCAGGACTGTGGTTTACCGAACAGTTCAATGTACATTAAGCTGTTGAGATACTGAAGCTGTAGGAAGTGAAGGAAGTGACACTGTCAGCAGGTCTGACAAGGAGTCTCGGTTTTCCAGTCTTACTACTTAGGTTGCGCATCTGAGAGCTGCAGGTTCCCCCTGTAGGAGACATTCTCGCATGGAGAGTCAGGGCAGGGACTGGCACAGAGCCAAAGAAGTGACATACCAGTGACACTTACTTGACATTCTCTCGGCGTTAATGCCACTGGTGGATTTTCTGTCTCACTCGTTTGTGAAAGCTTTTTTTGGTTTATGACACACTATATACTGTATGCGACAATTTGTTTGTTAAAAAGAAATGTAGAACACGGTTGGTGCCAAAGGTCATTTCCATTAAGCATGCAGTGAACCACTTTGTCAACACCCAGGATTTAGGCACAGTGCTTGCATTGTTCCACACAAATTGAGTGGACAACACATGCGTAGCTTTGTGTTTTATGGAATATCACAGTGTTACAATATTTACCTTGGGAGTCTTGTGAATTGGAACATAAATGACCATTTTGTTTCCAGAAGATAATATTTTGGTGGAAGCTATATTCAAACTTTGGAAAAACTATGTTTTGGTAGACGTCATCAATCTACTTCTCACTGTTGCTATATACGTACGTGTCCACAGAACAATGCTCCTGTCATGCTGTGGCGTGTTCTGTGCCAACTGTGGCAAAATCTCAAATGACTGCCTACCTTTTTTGTGAAATGTTGATGACCCATTGTATCTTAAACTTTTCTTACTTTAACAGACAGCATCAAAAAACTACACCTATCATAAGCCTATGGCAAGAAAAGAACCAATAAAGAATGAGGAAAAACAACCAATCAGCAAACAGTTCATATAAAGTTAATTCAGAGCCAGAACGTCTATTTCCCCAATCAATGCTTTGCTGTCACCGATAACATGAAGGGTGAGCTATGATTGGCATCCATAAAGTGTTTCTCCTCGAGGTTTTAAAAGCAGTCATTGATGAGGTCGAGAGGAGTTACGTATGCTTAGAGGGGCGTCACCAGGAGCTCCCTTATAATATACTTAACCTATATGTCCCTGATCAAGGCTAGGACCTGTACCTCACTCACCTCTAGCCAAAAATGGGGGAATGGGACCCTGTAAGCCTGATATGGGTTGGGACTTTAATCTGGTGCCTGATGCATTGTTAGATAGATACCAGCAGGTTAGATTTCTTTAGGTAGCGATGTTGCAAGCATTGTCACAGGGTGTGAGGGATCTAGGCGTTATAGATATATGGCGACAAAAACAGCCAGTTGTTCAAGAATTTACTGTTTTCTCACATGTCCAGAGATCCTACTCGAGGATTGACCCATTTTGGGGAACCAAGGACATTCTGGAGGCCACAGTGTCAGTCTCCCACAATACAATAATAGTTTGGGATCACACCATGGCCATTTGGAAGGGCGAGCAACATGTGACCCCAAGTAGGCTTCCTTCCTGGAGATTTGACAAATCCTTAGGGATAGCCTGGTCTGACAAGAGCTGAGTAATATGATAACGCAGTACTTTGAAGAAAATAGCACAGGAGAGGTTGCCCCAAATGTACTGTGGGATGCTTATAAGGCAGTTTTTTTTAGGTGAATGCATAGTTGAGCAGGCATAATACCACCAATTCAGCGAGGTCTATAATGCTTCCTTGGAAGCAGATTTCAAACCAGCATCGGAACGCCACAGGCAGACAGGATCCTTAAAGGATTTATGAGAGGTCATCTTCCTTAAAGGGAAGAGCAATCTCCTACCTATGTAAAAACTGACAAGGTGCTACTGTGTCTCTGGCAAACGTTCTATGAATGGGCTAACAAAACTGGAGACTGAGGACCCAGAGAATGTCCAGTAGGCTCCAGGCCTTGCTTGAAATAGGGGGTATTACTCTCGATAGAAATGAGGACAAAGTTAGGGCCTTCCAGGATTTTGATGCCTGCTTTTATAGGGAGGATCTTACCGCCCATGAAGAGTCAGCAGCCTTTATAGAGGCAGTACACCTTCCCAGACTCTCCAAAGCCAATAGTGACAAAATGAAAGAACATTACGGAGAAAGAAATGTCTAAACAATTCTGGACCTCCACCCAGACAAATCCCTGGAGCCAGATAGACTCATGAATTGATTCTGTAGGCACGTTAAATCCACACTCTGATCTCCGTGTTTAATTCCTTCTTGTCCTCGCACGCTGTTTACCCTTCAATGGCTTGAGCGAACATCTCGCGAATACAGAACCTGGTAAACCCACCAATCTGTGTGGAGCCTACTGTCCTATTGCATTGCTGAACTTCAATGCAAAAGCGTTCACAAAAGTCTTGGCAAATAGATTCATGCCACACTTGCCATACCTTATAGACTCAGATCAGTTGGGCTTCATCCCACACGGAACATCGATGCGGAGAACTTTTGCTTCAAGCATAGCAGGGCTTTATGTCTTCAACCTAGAAACAGAATGCATTCTGCAGGAGAGAAATCCTTATCAAAAACATATGTCCATGTGGAAGAGATACATAGACGACACCTTCGTACTATGGAAAGGAGACAGAAACACAGCCATAGCCTTTGTTGACTGGCTGAATGAACAAGACAGAAACCTTAAATTCACTCATACCATAGCCACAAACAGTCTTATATTCTTAGATGTTACCATCTTTCATGAAGAGGGCAGGTTACATACAGACACCTACCACAAACATACAGCAAAAAATAACCTCCTAAGATTCGACAGTTTTCATCCGTGTCCTTTGCGGGACAATCTCCCAAACAAAGGATTTCAAAAAACAGGCAGAGATACTGACAAACAAGTTAAAAATCAGGAACTATCCAGAACAACTAATACAGAAATCAAGAAAAAGAGCTAGAAATCAAAACAGAGAGGAACTTCTTGAAAGCCCGACACGCAACAAGATTGATCCTCCCCTTGTATGTGTAACCACATACAACATAGCGTCCAACCAGGTCAAAAAGATAATTCAGAGCAACTGGAGAACACTGAACATAGGAGGCAGACAATGGGACAAGCCCCTATTTTCTCATAAGAGAGCACAAAGCATACGTGACAGTCTAGTACACACAAGAACTAAACAACATCAAACACCTGCACAGACAATGCACACAATAATGGGGCTCCCACCAGTCACAGGACACTACCCCTGTGGACAGTGTAGCGTATGTCATCTGACATCAGCCACAAAAACAATAGATCTAGGATTAAACACCCCGTAGGATTTGAGAAAACATAGAAACTGCAACACAAAGCAAGTGGTTTACCTCATTGTGTGCCCATGTAACCTTAAATACATAGGAAGGACAACAAGAAAAGTAAACACACGTATCGTAGAACATAGTAGTACAATACGATGTGGACGCAACACCACCAAGATGGCGGAACACTTCATAACAAACAGTCATACCCCCAATGATATGAGATGGACAGTTTTAGAAAAAGTCACCGCTGAAACTAGAAATCTAGAAAAAATCCTCTTTGAAAGGAACAAAGATGGATTTACAAATTGTCGACACATACCAGCGGATTCAATGATAATGTTCCAGCCCTTTTCTGCTGCCTGTGATTCTGCCGGTGTTTCTGGGGCACCACAAGTTCCAGAAATTTCCGCGTCCGGAGCCGCTAGCATCATTCCTAAGCGCCTGGAGGCGCTTTAAAGCCGGGCGCGGGCTCCCGCAGCGCGGGACGCGCGCGGGCGTGCCCGGGCGAAGCCCGGGCCAAAGGAGGGCCCGTCTGCGCCCGTCCGAGACCAGTTGAGGCTGGGCTGGGCTTATTCTCTTGGCCTGTCACTGGAAATTACTTCATACCATTCACGGAGCTCAGCTGCCTGACTATATCGGGGTGTCCTGTTCCAGCTTTGTCCTTCTGCGGTATCAACAGTGGTTGAGGAGAAGGTAGGACGGTGTCCGGCTTTATTTTGTATTATACCTACACCACTATTTAATCACGCGGACTGTAGGGGAGCTTGTCTGCATGGTGTTTCTGTGTTTTGGACAGCCTAGAGTGGTACCCAGACATACTTAATTCAGTCAACTTTACTTATTAAATTTTTGGGGCAATATTGGAGCTACATCCTGCTATCTAAGTGCTTTAACCCGCCTACTTTGAAACCATCATGGGTAGGCGTAAGGTGACATTAGCCCCCGGAAGGGCCACGACTGGTACTACCGCCCCAGTGACTACCATGGATTTGTTCCTCCAGCGAGCTGCAGCAGTGCTGGATAAGGAGATTGAGCTGGTTAATCGACGCCTCTCTAGGTCTCCCGTCATTGCTCCACACCCTATGCATGCAGACACACACGTGTCTTTGATCAGCATGGATGACGATTTATTGAATCTTCCAAATAACACCGGGTTGCAAGGGGTAGTGCAGGATTGTATCGGGATATCCTGTCAACCTACAATCCAACCACCACCCCTTTCCCCTGCCATTATCATTAGCAATAAGGGGGGTAATGAAGTATCTTCAAACCAAGGGCATGCGGTGATTACTCCCAGTAAGCACCCAGAAACATCAAAAGCAACTACGCAAGGGAGCTTATTCTTGGCTGAGTCGGGTGGTTCAGGGACAGGTATCAAAAGGAAATCCCAAATAATGGGGGGTAAAGCTAAAAGATCAAAACCTTACCTGGTCCCCAAAGTCCCAATGTCCACCCAAACACTGCCCAAGTCAGACTTGATGGGTGTATTGGAATCTTTCCAGATATCGATGATGAACTTGTTGGACTCCAAGCTGGGCCCGATAATCCATCGTCAGACATTGATCGAAAAGAGTTTATTGGACCTTAAATGCTGTGCTTCACCTGCATTAACGGGAGGGTTAGCTGTCCTACCAGGACAAAGTACTTTATTGGAGCCCCCTATTCTGGACAGCTTGACCAAAAATATTAGGGGACAGCCACAGCCACTGGGGGGGCAAGTAACTGTAAGCCAGCTAGTGCCTACACAGAGTGAAAACCATAACAACAGGGGCAGATCTCCCACACAGGCACAGATCCCGGAAGAGAACCATCCAACAGAGGGGCGGCCCCAGGGGGGAGGGGAAGCCCACCTGCAGCGCCTACCAGTAATTCATCTGCCAGCGGAATCGACCCCCTATGTAGTGGTACTGGGGAATGTGCCATCTCTCCCACAGGGTATGAAGGAGGACTTTTTCCAGTTAAAGAATAAAGTTTTATACTGGTTATCGCACAATACAACCCTGGGAATAAGGGTGGAGAAAAATATCAACATGGTGCGAAGAGTCGGCTGGATTGGTAGTTCTCGCAAATCATGTATGGGGGATTGTGTCATTGTAAATTTTAACAGACCTCACATAACAGAAAGGATTTTGTTCACTGACCCATATTTTGCTCCTTTCGGTTCAAAGTCGACCATAGTGGCCTTACCACTTGTTTTTTTTTATAAACCAGAACCACCAGGGTGTAACCATACGAACACTACCAATATGGTTCCATTTGATGGTCCGATGCAGAGAATTCCATCTATTAGGAATGTTCATTTGAATTTGCCCCCATCAACAGTTTATTTAAATCAGATGCCTGTATGCCGACAGGATCTTGGTCCACCACGCTTGGAGTTGTTTAATCGGTTTACTTCTCTGGCTACGATGGATGCCTGTGATTGACTCAGTGGTTCCTCACCGTTGGACTCAGGGAATCCGCTAGTCCAGCAGGACTCCTTAGTGCAAAGCCATGGGTGTTTACGCGCATATGATAATAATGTTATATCCTGGAATGTTGCAGGTTTGGCTAACAAGTTCTCTGATCCTTTGTGGATGGCATTTGTGAAACAATTCCGTGTGATCTGTTTGCAGGAAACCTGGTTGGCGGATTGTAGTCTATTTTTGGAGGATTACAAGTCTTTTTTTTTATTGGCCTCCCCCTCTACGGCTGGTAGACCAAAGGGTGGTCTTGTTATTTATATTTCTTTAGCGGTAGAATGCCAGATTCAGGTTTTGTCTCCAACAAGCCCGTGTATACAGTCTTTGGTCCTAAGAAAGGGGTCTAACAAAATGGTTCTTATCAATTTTTATAATTCTGTATCATGCCTTATTGGTGGGTGTAATATTACTCTGCTGGGGTCTTTTATAAGGCAACACTGTATAGCTGAACCCCAACATCTCATGATTACAGGGGACTTTAACATACACCCATGTGGAGACCCCAGGGTTACAAGATTGGCTGACCTAGGTTGCCCACGTGTGAGGGGGATCCACTTTGAACACTCTGTTCAGGGGGATGTTATGAATAATCTCCTTCACGAATTTGACCTAATGTCCCTTATGTCACTAATTGATCCCTGTAGCAAGGCACCCGTCGCTTCCTTTAAAGGGAGAGGTGGTGGCACATTCATAGATTTTATACTAATCTCATCATTCTTACAATCCTCATTTCGGGGTTTTACCATACAGGAAAGTGCTTATAGTGACCATAACCCTCTGTGTGTCAAACTCTGTGGACCTTTATTGACATGTAAACGAGGAGTTGAGCAAAATGGGTCAATGAGACCAACAGATGGTAGAAGACGGCTAAAGTGGACACAGATTTCTCCAGATACTTTTTACAAATCGGTAACAGAATCTTGTGCCAGTGAACTAGCTCTGTGTACCTCGACGTGCACATCCCCGGGGGAGGTCATTAGTGCTTTCAATATTATCTCTGTTAGAGTAGGTGATCTTTTAAGTGTTCCAGCCCGCAGAACAGTCATCCCGACCCCTAGATGGTTTGCCTCCTCCTGTTCGCTGGCGGCAAGAAAGCTGCGGGAAGCTCTTAACAGGAGTCTAAGAAACCAGACCCTGATTAGAGCATGCCGTAAAGATTATAAACTGAAACTGGCCAAACGCAAGTCTGTTCTGAAGGAGGAAGCGTGGAGGGAATTGACTGAGGCAAGCACTCTGAGGAATAGCTCTAGATTTTGGAGCATTATTAACAGCCCCTTTCTAGAGCATGACGAAGGCAGCGTAATAGGTGCACATATTACCGAGGATGAATGGGTGCTCCACCTTAAAACCATGTTTGAGAGCCCGCCAGAGTCAACCTGTCAGTCGGGGCGAGAGGTAGTTACCCCCGAACTGACCTTTGAGTTGGGGGAGGTCGAGGGGGGTATCGCCGGGCTGACAAGTAACAAAGCTCCGGGACCCGACGGCAGCCCTCCGGACCTTTTTAAATCTGACCCTACCTTTTGGGCCCTGGTCCTTGCTGCCGTAATCAATGCGGCGGCAAAGACTGGATGCCCTGAGTCCTGGGCTACTTCGACCATAGTGCCTGTTTTTAAAAAGGGTGACTGTGACAGTACACACTGTTATAGGCCGATCTCGTTGTTGGATTCGCTGGTAAAGGTGGTGGGCCGTGTGCTTTTGGATAGGTTGACCAGCTGGGCAGAAGAACATGATATATTATCAAATGTACAGTACGGGTTCCGCCCAGGCCGGTCCACTGTGGCCCAGTGCCTTAATCTTACTATGATCCTTAATAAATACACGGTTGCACGTTCCGGCACCATTTATTTTGCTTTTATGGTCTTATCTTCTGCGTTTGACCGCGTGAATAGGGCTAAACTGTGGCAGTCCATGAAAGATATTGGGGTAGACAGTAACGTCGTCCATTTTTTAGAAGATCTTCACCGTGCAACCAAGGCCAATGTTAGATTCTCGCAGGACCTACGTGTGTCACGGAAATTTGATATGAAAAGAGGTGTACGCCAAGGGTGTATCTTGGCCCCCTTTCTGTTCAATCTTTATATCAATGATTTAGATAAAGCCCTTCTATCAACAGGGGTAGATTAACCGCATGTAGGGCGACGAGGTCTCCCCGTACTACTTTATGCGGCTGACACAGTTCTTATATCTAGGACCGCCAGGGGGCTACAAACCCTGCTAGATGCCTTTTCTGCCTTTATGTCGGATCGGGATTTATCTATAAACAACTCGAAATCCTATGTCATGCAAGTGGGGATACGCCCATTTTTTTTTTTCCAGTTTAGGGTAGGTTCGGCTAAGGTACCTCGCACAGACGTTTTTTTCATATTTGGGGGTCATATTAGATGACCAAATAAAATGGGGGCCTCTCAAACAAAGAAAGAAGGGGGATCTGATGCGGGTGATTGCGGCCATCTTCAACTTTGCCTCTAAACTGGGAAACAGACCCATTGCAGCGCTGCTGAAGATCTACCAAGCCAAGAGTGTAGCGACAGCCTCTTATGGAAGCGAAATATGGGGGCATGTCACCACTGAAGATCTTCAGGTAGCCGAGAACACATTCTTGAAGTGCTTATTGGGTGTTCCTCGTGGCCTGTCCAATATGGTGGTACATGAAAAACTGGGGGTGCCTTATCTAAGTGACATCTTGGCACTCTGTCCCCTAATGTTCTGGTTAAAAGTTTGGTTGGGTGAGGGATTAACGCTGAGCCAGTCGATTTTTAAAGAGTGTATGATCCTTGACCACGCGCTCAGTATAACATGGCTCAGATACATCAAGAGTAGTTTTGAAAAGTTAGGACGAGTTGAGTTGTACACTAACCCTGAACTAATAACCAAAAAGGGTGTGGGGTTAATAAGGGAGTCCTTTAGCAGTTTAAGGAAATTGGAGAGGGAGGAGCTGGAACTGCGGAAACCTAGTGTCCGTAAATTTCTAACGTTAAAGACAACATCACTTGCTGAGCCTTATCTTCTGGGGTTTTTAACTATTTATTAACGTTTTTTACTGACCAGGTTTCGCCTGGATCTCTTTCACCTCCTGCTTGCCATACCCAGGGGGAGCAGTAGATGTCAGTTGTTAGCACCCTGTGGCTGATACGGAGAGCCTCCACAGGATCTGCTACACTTTGTACTATTTTGTAAATTTTATGAGGTCCCCCGGAAGTCTTTTATTGTTCCGATTTTAAAGTGGATGAATTTTAAGCAGGCTCGCCCAGCTCTCCTGTATCTACAACTGCTGAAGGATGAATGTATTTTCTTTGTCCTTGGTTATTTGAAATCTGTGGTGAAGTCTAGGGCTTGCCTTGACTAAATGCTAACAAGGGTCAGGGTTTAAGATCATTTTTAAGATATATATATATCAATAAAAGCCCTGGGACGGGTTAATTTTTGCTGGTGGGCTTTTAAATCAAGGGTAAGATTATATGTACTTGAATTTTGCAACTTATGTTACAGATTACCGTGGACCGTTGTGGAATGTATTTAACCGCTTGACCGCGGCGCGAATTCCGCCGCGGTGCGGGTGAAATAATGAGTGGGCGTGTCTCGGACAGCCCCCGGCCGTCCTCCGCACATGCCCACCGTGACGTCGGACGGCCGGGGGCCTTCCGACGCATCGAACGGGTTAACTGTAATAAATTGTGTCGATATTTTATGAAATTTTGATGTATTGATAACTTTTATGGTTTTACTTTGTTGAAACCGAATAAAGTTGAACTGACTGACTGATAATGTTCCATAGGGCAATATTCTGTAAATCATCTAGAATGAGTAGAAATGGCAAATCTGAAGAGGCCCATGATGACATCCGAGGCACACCCTTTAGCTTCTTTCCTTTTTGGAGTGACAATTCAATAGGAAGAAAGGGCATCATGTCACCTATAGCCCAACGCCCTTTACCCACCAGCTCTACTACATAACTAATAGCTTATTAACTAATAGCATATCTCTCCTGTGTAATACACACAGGCATACACAAGACTCGGCCAGCTAGATGCTACCTTCACACTTGATAATCGTACAATTTAGATTGCCTACTAGAAAATGACCAAGAACCATTACATTTACAGAAACTAAATAGGATTAAAATTCAAACTTATTTGTCTATCTAACAAACATCAAAATGAAGACAATTGCCTCTCTATGTCTATTCACAAACAAGGCACGTTACTTTGTAACCTTGTATTAACACTCAATGCAACATAACCCCTCGCTCCTGATGCGTCCAAAGGGAGGAGCCATGCCCACACGAGAGCTGCATGTTTTCGTTGGCTGATATATGGATTCATCATACCTGCATTCAGCCACCGGTAACACAGCATGTTTATGCTGCGTGTCGACGTTTGTAATCGCAAACACAGAGATACATCGGAAGATTTAATCGCAATAGAGGAAGCACAACCATCCCGGTCACGGGATAGTCAATCACATGACTAGGACAGCCACTCTCCGATCATAAACAGGAGAACGAACAGACCTCTCTAAGATTTAGGGACACAGGGAGACGCTTCGAGCGCGAGTGGTCGCGTGCTCTTGATGAAGTAAGGTCTTTTCTCTTCTTTTATCCTACGCTTATTTATTGAAGCATTTTGAACGCGCAGTAAGTAGCTCACACAACAAGATGACTAAAAATCGATCTTTCCTCTTAGTGTTTGACTACAGAGTCCGCCCTCCCCTGGCTCCCCTATGATGTCTGTTGAAAAAACAAGTCATGTATGTAGTCTGTCAAGTCTGTCTTGTTTTTAATTTTATTTTTCTTAAAATATACTTTGATTTGATTTGACAATATACCAGTAATTGTCTTGTCGAGTCTCTATATGTGGTGACAATAACACTAAGGAAACACGCAGTGTTTGCCTTCATGCATGTAAACTCTTGCACTGTATGATCACACAACTGGGGGTGCTCCTAAAAAATATGAGTGCCTACTGATACCTAACCTCCACCTTTTTTCTCTTTTCAGTTATGATCCTACAGGGAAAAGGTCCTACAAATATGGTCTGTATAGATATGTGCGTGTTTATTAAAATTTAATTGCACAGTAAATAGGTAAAACAATTGCCAAAAGCAGGGTGACAACGAGGTCCTGAAGAAAGCCGATTGACCATTCACGGGCTACACAAAGGCTGAAACATGTCGACCTATCAGATGCCTGGGAACATTAATTCCTAAAAAGCATCACACAGTTCTTCCTTTTTAACCTAGCCCTAAATTCTTGAATAATAAATCTACCACTTAGGATTTAGAGGCTATTTCAACTCACTCATTCAACCCTGCCTTCACTTACTTCTACCATTCAAAGAGTGCCGCTTACAAATGCATCGAGCCCACTCATTCACGTTCAGTGTCTGGGTGAGGGTCCGATGATGAAGCAAGCCACAGGTGGTACCTGTGGGCGAGGACCCTATATATATATATATATATATATATATATATATATATATATATATATATATCTTGAATAATCTTTAATAATCTTTATTCGGAAGTGATCACAACCATAAAAGATAAAAACAAATATAAAACACAGCAGCAATACAATTAAAATTCATTTAAAATTTGTACAAAATCACAAAGTCCTAGCAGCCCTCAGGCACACCTGGAATTTCTGGATTTGAGTGCCGCTCTCAAGAAATTCATTACTGCAAAAAGCGTGTAATCATTAGGCAGAAGCTGCAAATACATTAGAGCAACACAGGCTCGTCTAAAACTCATATCTTTTAAAAGGGGCTTAAGAAACAATCTCCTTGCGTGACTAAAATATTTACATAAAAGGACAAAATGTAGGGTATCCTGTGGAGACCTATCGTCGCAGCCACAGGGACCTCTCTCCTCTACATGTAAAACAAAGCCAGCCGGAGAAGCCAAAAGATGATGAAGCTGATTAAATCTAAATCAAGTTATTAAAAATCTGTCAGAGGCACTTGTTAAAATAAAGAGATATTTCTCCATACCCTGGACTGATTTTAAAAGAGCGTGCCCTCTCACCGCTGGTTTGCCAAGCTCATTGTCTTTGCGGAGAGCCGTGGCATATTTAAAAAACAACTCTTTTACTAATGTTAGATCCCGGGACTTCACTGTGTCATATTTAAGAAAAATATCTGCTGTTCCTAGGGCGGTGAGGGACTCTTTTGTCATGTCCTTTAGGTTAGTCCCATCATGTACATACCGATTACATACATTGTGTCCCGTCCACACGCCATAACAGTCTTTCACAGGTGACCTTTTACCTAGTAGCTTACTTCTGTCTCTCCAACATCAGACTCTTGGTACCATATCTTAATCCCTGTACCTGACGTATATAAACATGTCCCCAGGCACGGTAGATTTATTCTGTACAAGGGTCACCACTTTTTTTCATCCATGGCCAACAGCCAGCAGTGCATGATCATGTTTGTTTAGAAAAGGATTAGCAGGGGATTAGCGAATGTTTTCAAAACATATTGATTCTAAAAAAAAACCCGGAGGGACTACTTTAGTATAAAAGACCCTCACTCCCCCTTAGAAGGCAGAGTAGAATTCCTTCCAGGCTGGACCAAGACTCTGCAGACTGATCCTTCGACAGGCAGAGACCTGACATCCCTTGCGGGGTGCCATCCTCGACGCAGAGACGGGGTCCTTCATTCAGAACCATCAGGTGAGGGGTTAGCATTTCCCCGGGGAATTCTTGGCTCCATTAGGCTCCATTAGGACATATCCTAGCACTTACACATACATGCTTCACCTATACCTCTAGGCTAGGCACGGTTAGGTAGGCTACGCATCGTAGTAGTACGCCAATGCTATTGTTTTATGTAATATGCTTTTATTAATCTTATTAGCACTATGGTAGAAATGTATCTACTTTTTACGATATTGGTTCTAGCGATTACATTTGTCTGCTCCTGTCTTTTGATTGTCGCAGCTAACATGTTTCATACTAGACTGACGATTGACCAATAAATAATTATTGAAACCGTTCCAATCGTCATTCTATGTATTCTGAGAAAGGTAAGCAGGAGTGACTGAGTCAAAGATACCGTATTGTTTCCACGATACCTGAGGAATCAGGGTTGCCATGTTCAGTGGTTGCCAGAAACTACCTACCACAATGTATAGTACAGACGGGTGGTAGTGGCACTGAAGAGCTAGCAGGTCTAACGGCTGACTCATCCTGTGGGGGTGTCAAGAGTATGTCTCCACACCAAGCCCTCAGTTTAGGTTATCCAAAACACGCACGTCCTGGGGGGGTCCTAGGAACGACTCGACACTTTAACGTACCATAACCTAACCAGGGGATTTTGAGTGCATGATCAAGTGATAGATGGTCAGAGATGACCAAACGATTAAATTCTGTCTCATCATTCGACCAAATCTTCACCCAACACAACAAAGGCTTCACTGCCACCAATTCAGTTATATACTTAACTCTTAGTTCTTCATGTACAGAAAATGACGGGGTACCCTGGGGGACTTTCAGGATTCGTCTCAAATACTTATTTTGTGCGGTCTGTAGTTTGTTAAACGCCATGTACCCCCAGACCTCGCTTCCATACAAAACCTTGGAGGTACAGAAAGACTTGCGGAGACAAGTGCTTAATCTCTGAGCATAGTTAGCAATAGCTCCCATTGATTTATTCAAGTCTCATAGCTTTCCCTCCATCAGATGTTTCCAGTTTAGTTTTGCATCAAATAAAATTCCCAAATAAGAAAAGACGGGGACCTTAGCTACAGTGTGGGCTCCTGCCTTAAAAGGCTTAGATCGAGTCACCCAAGTGCCAACTTCCATAACATATGATTTTGTGAAGTTGGCCCACAGGTCCAACTCATTCATAAAAGAAACAAAACCATCAATCAAAGTCTGTAGGGCCAGGCCCATAGGTGTGCGTGCCATCAGTACCGCGTCATCCGCATATAATAGGACTGGTATTGCTTTCCTACCCACTCTAGGGCTGTCAGTCTGTAGTGTTGTCCGGGCAGATTCTAGGCCATTGATGTATTTCGTGAATAAAAAAGGGGCTAAAATACACCCTTGGCGAACCCCCCCAGTGCAATTAAAGTGGTCTGTAAGACCCGCTCCATGAGAGTATCTGACTGCAGCTGGGGTATGGGCATGGAGGGTCATTAATAAATTTACAATAGCCGGCTCAACCACCAGGGAGCCAGGTAAGGCCCTCAATTTCTTATGGTTCACCCTGTCAAAAGCTGAGGTAAGATCCATAAAGCCCAAGAAAAGGGCTCCAGGTTGGGCGACTGACTATTTGGAAATTAAAAGATAAAGGTTTAGGCACTGTTCTGGCGTTGATTTTCCAGAGCGGACTCCGTATTGCACCTCCGAAATATTTGGTTAGTATCAGCCCAAGCAGAGAGCCTATTTAATAAAACCCGACCCAAAACTTTAACTGTAGAGTCAATGAGGGCTATAGGTCGGTAATAACAAGGATTATCCCTATCCTCCTCCTTATAAAGGCAGTACCTGTGGATGAGGACCGTATATATATATATATATATATATACATATATATATGTATATATATATATAAATATATATTATCCAAATCCTTCTGACAGAAGGAATTAAGGTCGCACTCCGGATTTAGTGATTATAATCCTTTTATTTTAAATCATTTCGTCAGGTATTCAAAGCCACACCGAGGCGTTTCTGCTCTCTACTGAGAACTTGATCACGGTACAAGTGACGATATTCACAAGGACCAATAAAAAGCATTTTACACATCATGTGACATTTTTTCCCTTGTTTTCTATCGTCTTGTATTCTGGGAGTTGTAGTGAAGGAACATTTTAATATAGTTTTCAATTTTGATCGTGCAGTGAAAAAAGAAAAAGTGAAAGTCAGGGCACACTCAAAAATTTCTATAAAGGCAGAGACAATAGTATTAATATGTAATTGGAGATAAAGTTGAATATGAAAGGAGCAGAATAGAGGAGGATGAATCCCCACTCATTTGCTTCATCCCCTCCGACCTCCTTCTCAACTACATTCATGTAATTCGTATTATTGGGAGACAATTTTTCTTGCTCATTCAATGATTTTCAACATATTAGATCTCTGTGCATTCAGTGATTTTCAGCAATTGATCATTGAAACTTTTGTCCACATTTCTGCCCTCTAGTGGGCATTGCCATAACATCATTGTTTTCACATTTCATATATGTCAGTGTCTCATGTTGTTTACTTTCTCCCCTTTATATCATTACATCTCATCATCTTAAAGGTGAAGATATACAAGACGATAGAAAACAAGGGAAAAATGTCACATGATGTGTAAAATGCTTTTATTGGTCCTTGTGAATATCGTCACTTGTACCGTGATCAAGTTCTCAGTGGAGAACAAACACGTCGGTGTGGCTTTGAATACCTGACGAAATGATTTAAAATAAAAGGATTATAATCACTAAATCCGGGAGTGCGACCTTAATTCCTTCTGTCAGAAGGATTTGGAGAATGTAATTCTGGCGTGGCTCAGCCAGGGGTTATGCACCGAGTGAAGACGCGCCGAAGGGATCAGCAATCGTGAGCCGGTTTTGGAGGATATAAATATATATATTGTGACCAAGGCCTCTAGGGGCTGAAACGCGTAATGGCGGCGGAGCACGAATAAAGACATTTGCACGCAGAAAGCGGTGTCCGTTCCTTTTTGATTCCAGTGGCAGGGAATCGTGAAGAAAAAGGTGTGTAATATATATATATATATATATATATATATATATATATATATATATATATATATATATATATATATATATATATATATATATATATATGGTGTTTGGAGGCACCCCGTCTGACAGCAGGTCGGAGGGAAGCACGAACGCTAATAAGGGGCCTGATAATTTAAGAGGGTGGTTCATTAAGTTAGAGAGAACCTACGAGAAAGAAATAAGGAAGTGGTGGGAAGCCACTTCCCTACAGCGATAGGACAGGATACCGAGGGGGCTGAGAATGTACACGGTCCCCTCTTATGAGAATCCGGACCCCAATTTACTCAAGGACTGGGCAGAATTTACCACTGCCTCAGCAAAAGGCATGGTAGAGATACTGATCAAGTATGCCAAAAGTGACAGGGCTAAACTCCTCGATGAGATCATTAGCATTGAGGAGAACATAACGGCGTTATTGGACAAGGAGCAGAGTGACAATTTTAGAGCGAGGAGGAAGACCAGGTTAATTGCAACTGAACATGATATCAAACGTTGTAAGCAAAGTAAATTTGCACGGGATCAGCGGGATTACGAGACAGGCAGAGTCCTGATGTTCGCTAAAAAATATGATGCCCCCCGCAGAACCTTACAGGAAACAAGTCATGCAAAAGGACCAACACCTAGGGATACTTCGGAATCGGAGGCAGACACGGATCTGTCCGAAACGGAAATCTCCAGAAGGGATGGAGGCGCCTCCAGCAGTAAGGAGCCAAATTTTCCCCAGGAGTACCATTTAATCAAAGAATCATGGAGAAGATATCCGCAAAGAACACGCCCGCCAGAACAAGGCAGCAGCAAATCAGGCAAAGAGGCAAGAACAGGAAATCAAAATTTCCAACCACGGGTGACAAGGAACAAAAGGGGCAACAATAAAAAGTGAATCAGCTATCTGTTGTCAACCTCTCAAGCAGACACTTTTCTAATACGGAAATTCAAATGCTAGAAAAAGGGCTCACGTTCTGTCCTACAACAGAATGGGGTTATGTTCAAACCCGCATCAACTTATATCAGTTTGTTTGGAAATTAAAACTAAAGAAAATTCCCGTCCAACATCCCAAACGGAAAGAGGATGGGGCGAGGTCGTCCATAGCCCCCACTGATATCCTCACTGGTCAGGATTTTGAGGCATTACAAACCCTACATGAACTGCAGAATTCCCAGATGGAAACAGAGGACAGCAGCAAGGGCAATACACCCGAGTTGTTGGAACACTTGGGGATTGCGCAAGGAAATGGCAAGAGTCAATTTAAACCTAAATCCAAATTTATTCCTAAGACACCATTTGATGCTATAGACTGTTTCCACAAGACCTTGATTAAAGACCTGGATAAACTACGAACATCATTTATCCAACCGACAGCAAAGAGGAAATATAACCTTTCTAGGGCTCAATGGACTGCCATTAAAACTCTGAAGGACGATACTTCATTGGTCATCAAACAGTCCGATAAGGGTTGTAACGTCGTGTTGATGTCTAAAGATCTATACAAAGGGGAAGCATTACGCATTTTAGGTGATACACAAAGCTACAGGGCGATCAGCAGAGAGGATTACAATGCAAGCGTCATGGCTTTCTATGAGTTGCTCAATGACTGGAGGACCAAGGGCATTTTGGAGGAGGATGAATATCAATATATTAAGGTGGATCACCCTGTTCTTCCTACATTTTACCATCTGCCCAAAATAAACAAGGACAAGACCAAGCCACTTGGGAGACCGATAGTGCCCTCCAAAGGAAGTCTTTTGGAGAGAGCGTCTATCTATGTGGACTTTTTCCTTTCTCCCATGGTGAAGGACCTTAGTTCTTTCATCCAGGACAGCACAGATTTCATACGGCAAATACAGAATATCCGTTGGGAAGAGGACTTTCTGCTGATTACCCTAGACATCACTAGCCTTTATACTTGTATTGTACACTCTCAAGGTTTGGTGGCTCTTGAATCTTTTCTGAAAATGCGACCATTGAAATTTCAAGAAAATAGTAGAATGTTACTTAAAATTGTGGAATTCTGCCTCAATAATAAAATTTTCCTTTTTGCAGGGCAATTGTATTTGCAGATGCAAGGGACTGCCATGGGCACGTGCTTTGCCCCCAGCTATGCGAATCTCTTCGTAGGCTGGTGGGAGAAGCACGTGGCATGGGCAGAAGAAAATTAGTTTTGGGTTGAAAAGGTAGCCCTTTGGGCGAGATACATCGACGATCTCTTTATTGTCTGGAGAGGAACTCTTGCAGAAGCTGAAGACTATATTTTAATCTTAAATGAGAATGATTTTAATTTGAGATTCACTAGCAACATAAGTAATAAGGAAGTTGCTTTTTTAGATCTTCTAGTCTTTGTAGCAGACGAGAAACTATGCACAAGATTGTACAGGAAACCCACGGCAGGTAACACAGTTCTGCATTCACAAAGTCAGCATCCGCGCAGCTTAATTAACAGCATCCCCTACGGCGAAGTATTGAGACTTCAACGTAATTGATCCCGCTCGGAAGACTATTTAAAGGCTGAAAGGGAGTCTCTCAATAGATTCAGGGAAAGGGGATATCAAATGAAAGTGCTGCAGGGTGATGTAGAGAAGGTTCATTTGAAAGAGAGGCAAGAGCTACTAACCCATAAACATGTAAGTAGCACAGATTTTGATGATAACACAACGACCGTCAGGCTGATACTCAGCTTCTCGGCTGAATCCCAAAGGATCAGGGACCTGGTCCAGAAGAATTGGGGTGTGCTTCAGACAGACAGTGTGATTGGGCGGCTATTACTTAATAGACCTGACATAACCTATAGAAAAAGTGCATCATTAAAGGATATTCTAGTACAAAGCCAGTTTATAGATGATTCTCCAACCAGAAGAACAGTAATTACAGGTTTCTTTCCTTGCACTGCCTGTAAGGCGTGCAAGAACATTACCAAGGTTAAGGATTATCAGGTCCCAGGGAAGAAGGCAAGACTTTGTATCAACAAACTACTGAATTGTAATTCAAATTTTGTAGTGTACTGCCTGGTGTGTCCATGCGGTCTCCAGGCTATAGGAAGTACAATACATCCAGCAAAGAAACGTATACTGGAACACGCACGGGCTGTCACCAACCGTGATAATTCATGCCCGGTGGCCAGACATTTTGCTGAAATCCATAATGCTGGAAACTGCGTTAGTTCTGCTTGGATCAAGTCCCACCAAAAGAGAGGGGAGGTGATCGAGTCAGGCTTCTTAGACAACTGGAGGCAAGATACATAGTTGAGTTGCGAACTCGTACTCCCTGGGGTCTGAACAGCGAGGAAGAAATTTGGTCTTATATTGGCTGAACTAGTAGGCCGTTAGTTATCCTGTCATGTAGGGTGAATACTTCAGCCGACCATGGGCCCATACAGGGCGCAATTTGTTTGTTTGTAGGCTCTCCAAATGTAAAGCTTAGATCTTGATATGCAAATTTTAACATTGATATTTCCGCATATTGAGCTTTAATCAATCACTGTATTTTTGTTTTGTTTTGTTTTTCAATTGTTGCGGCCAGCATGAGTTTGATTGGTCACTGCGACATTTAAAGATGGCTGACAATTGCAACATATATTTTTGCCATTTATGATTGGGCCCATGCAGGGCAAGTCAATATGAACAATTGAGGAATCATGGGACATGAAGTCTAATAATGATTGAATTTAATATATAATGGATTTCAACTTTATTTTATTTGATTCCTAGTCTTGACTGAATGGATTTAATCATTTATATTTGTAATGATCACAGTGACATTCTAAGATGGCCGAAAATGTCATTCCATGCACCACCCATTTTTTGGTCCTTTTATTGTTTTCACTATTGAGCCGCTATCCAATGAACTTGTGTGTTGTTAGAAGGTTGAATTTGTTCAATAGTAACTGACATTGACAAAGGCTAGGAGGCTGAAACGCGTTTGTCAGTTTGTTTTCGAGTGGCTTGAATAAATATTTAATGGAATTAGCAGCCTGAGTGCGCAGCTTTGTCTTTGGACTATCTGTGTGATATATATATATGTATATATATATATTACCTACTGGCGGTCGCCAGTAGGTAGTTACAGTTAGGACCTAGTTTCCATAGGAAAAGCGTTTTTTGATTTGCCAATATCTTTCGCGCCGTTTGGCGAATTTCGCAAAATTTTCAAAACTAATGGGGCGCTCTGGTCAGCTCCTGTCCTGAAAGTTTTGGGATGATTCGTCAAGCAGGGGCTGAGAAAAAAGGGGGTTCCCAAAACGCGTTTTCTCCATGTTAATTTCCATAGGAAATTTAGACAAAGCTACAGCCCGAACTGCTGAACGGAATTACACCAAATTTGGCAAAAAGGTAGGTCTTGGTCCAGAAAGCGCCCTTTTTTTTAAATGGTGTAAATCCGTTCAGTAGTTCCTGAGAAATTAAAAAAAGACAACTTTCGATATCTGAGCACCGAGGAGGGTTCGCGAACCCTCCCGGGCATGAGCTTCACTCTGATTGGCTGCCAACACTCCAAACCAGGAAGTGTTGGCAGCCATCTTGTGACTCGGTAACCGAGTCACAAGAAAAGAGTAAAAAAAAAGGTGAAAAACAAAAAAAGAGGGCAGGGTAGAAACACCCTGACCCCCTAGGCCTGCTCAGGGGGTCCCACAAGGACCCCCAGGGCCAAAGAAAGCATCTTTTTTTTTTTAAATCGGCCGAATTCGCGCTGGGTGCGCGAATCCAGACGAGAGAATTTTTTAAAAAACGAAGCGCGGGCTCCCACGCTTCGTTATCCATAAGCCCCCGGGTGGGCCAGATCCCGGGGGCAATGCGCAAATAATTAGCGGGGGCCCGCAGGGGCCCCCGCAGCCCCAAGGACCGCCACCTCCCCGGGGCGCCTGGATCCACAGGAAATCGCTTGCTAAATGCATAGGAGGACGCCCACACAAGCGCCGAGACTTGCCTAGGGATCCGCAGGATGGATGGCTTTTATGACCCGCAAGTGCCTTACACAGCGTGATAGCGGTTTGTTGGTGGCCGTGTTTGTAAACTTGAACTGTTGATCTCAGGGGGGTTCGCGGGCAGGGTCAGGAGGGCAGTTTGGGGCAGGTACGTTGAGTTGGGGTGATGGGGGGCTTACGGGCACGTTCAGTGTGACACGAGCAGCAGCGCTGCAGACCCCGGGCCTGTGGATTTAGCTTTAAAAGCGATGCACTGATTGTGCGCTCCGAGCAGCAGCACGGTTCCGTGGCAGGCTCTAATCACAGTAACATCCCCCGGGTACGTGTCATCGTTAGCCCACAGAGAGAGACACACACCGACAGGTCTGACAGCAGCTGACTGCGAATGCTGCACAAAGTTTCAAATCACACTCAACATGTATTTCCACCGACACCCCTTTGAAGCACCGGAAACAGAAAGTGCAGCGGTTTCTTACCCAATATTCTCAAGTTTGTTGCTGTGACATCTTTAGATTTGTGTGCAGTGCTAGAAAAACGTATTTTGAGTGCACTGTCATTCACAGAGTATGATAACTTTGTGCGTGTTTAAAATGAAGTGAGGCTTGCGAGGCCCAGATTTTTTTACATTCGATAAGTTAGTGTATTAAGTTGTGCTTTTAAAGACCATTGTTTTTAATGGTCCAATTAACATGCAAGGCATTGTTTACGAATATATAGTAGTTTACATACACGATTCTCAGAGCTTTAAATGGAAGTAGAAAAGTGCAGGTGCTCACTATTTCCAGTACCTGTCTGCTACTTAGAAGTGCCGGTACTCTCTCATTAAATGTATTGCAGCAGTGCTGAGAAGTGCAGGCACTCTCTCTTTCAAATTAAAGAGATGCCTATTTAAAGCACGACCCCATATTACTGCCCCAGTTCCTGCACATTAGTGGAAAGGTCCGATGGATCAGCCTTTGAATACCAGGCCCCGCGTACAAAAACATTGAGATGTTGGAGCTACGTGGGTTGACAGGCATGTGTGTCAAGTTTGGGGAATTGTGTATCTTATTTACTGTACAGTATATATATTAGCTTAACCTATGGGGGGTGGGGATACACTTATTATTTGACATAGAGTGAATGCAGCACAACAGTTGTACAATCCTTAATAATGTAACAACGTTGTGATTTAGGCTCGGTCAGAACTCCCTTAGCAGTCAATAAGTGACAAGCAGACGTGCGCGCTGTGCGTGCAGCTGCAGGAAGTGGGGATTAGCCCTCCACTGGCTTTTAATGCTGCGCGCTGATGAGAAAAGATGCTGTTTTTTATAAGTAACTTATCTTTCTTATTTTAGACTCCGCGTGGGAGAAATTGTGACGAGAGAGCACATAACGCCAGAAAAAGAAAGTTCATTAACCGAGACCTGGCCCACGACTCGGAAGGTGAGGCACTCTCTGTGTTGGGGGGGGGGGTGGCTTGAGGACTTCTTAAAGTCCAGCACCTTTCTCTCCAAGCTTACGGGGTCATTATATAACGCTCGGAAGCTCCCTTGTTCATCCTGTCAGCAGTGGCAGTGTTGGTGTTACTGTGCTGCCTACCACTCCCACTGCAGAATCATTCATAAACTGTTTTCAATGTGTGTTTTCGTTTGAAGAGCGGCACTCTAAACCCTTCCCTCTCTGTAGTGTACATAGTTATTATATAAGTTGTCTTTAAAAGAGGCTAGTTTTTTTAAACAACGTGCTGTTTGCATATTTTTGTATACTCCATGTTGTAACTTTTGAAGATAGGAAAAACATAAATGGGAGCCAAATATTAGCTATAAGTTCTATGACGAATGGTTTTACCTCAGATGACACGCTCTTTGATGCTACATATGTTTATGTGTAAATAAGTATTTGAATCCAGAGTTCGCGAATTGATGACCCACACTACTATTTGACAATTTAATATGCAGTGTTGCACTAGAGGTCACTTTAAAGTAGCTAAGAATCGCTTGCATGTATTTGTGGCTGTCTGATGTGTGTTGTGTGTAGATGTATGTAAATACAGTCTGGTTGATGTATGTTTTTCTTTCTTCATTTCATTGCCGACTTGCTATGCTCTTGCAGGATGCGAGTGGTGTGTGCTCATATATTCATTATTATTAATCTCTCCTTTCAGAACTCTTTCAGGATCTGAGCCAATTACAAGAGACGTGGCTTGCAGAAGGTAAAAAAAAAAACACACTGCATGTACCAAAAAAAAAAATCACTGTAGGGAGAGAAGTCTTGAACTTTCTGCCTTTATGTTCAGTCCAATTAATGGAGCTCTAAAAGAGCCACCTCATGTGTCATGCACACATTAGAGCCTGTGATGAGCTTGTCTTTGGGGACTCGGGCCGATCCATCCTGTGTCACCACAAATTACCAGGAGAAATTGCTTCCAGCTCACAATCACATCTACTTTTGGCAAGAACTAATGCACGAAGTCTTCTCGAGTTCTGAGCCTCTGCTCGGATTTTAATTGCAATTGATCAGGTTTGTGTGATTGGAACTCAAGAGACGGCAAGCGCCAGAGCTGGTCTTGCCGCTTCCTCTTGAGCAGCACACATGCTCCTTCGGTGTTCTGCTGGAGTACTTTTCTGATGGCAGTAATTTGTTTCTCTGGATTTCTCGTGACGGGATGCTTCAAGATTTAAGCGCCAGTGTCTTCTTCCCAGCTTGTTCACAGCATAGAAGTTTAGGTCTGTATTCAATTTTCAGTATGGGTGGAATGGAATATAACCATGTGTACTGCTACTTTGGTGGTGTTGTCTATCTGCATTTCAGGTGTTTTCCCTGCTACCTTGGGATGATTGAGTTAAGGAGTAGACTTTTGATTATGCCAGTGATCTATTTTAATATTTTTAATGTACCGTCACAAGAAAAGACAGCAAGGAAACACTACATCTAGTTTTACTTTGTGTGTTGAGCGCCTGTGAATTAAAGAAGTCAAACAGAAGCATACATTTTTTTTATTATTTGATAGCAACATTGTCTATCATGTACTAACACAAGTCTTGCATTTACCACTCTCAGTTCAGAAGACTCTCTGGAGTTTTTTTTACACTTTAGATGTTCCATATTTCTATATATTTCTCTATCTTTGTATGTATGTTTATGTGTGTATGTATGTGTGTGTATACATGTATGTATGTATGTATGTATGTATGTATGTATGTATGTATTCACTGAAAAAACCATAGGTTTCTGGGACATTATAGTTAGAAATTAGCATTTAAAAAACCTTAGAAATTCACTGAAAAAACCACAGGTTTCAGGGACGTTATAGTTAGTTGGACATTTCACTCGTACAAAACAAGAGAAATTCGGCCGTTATAGTTAGTTGAGCTAACTATAACTCGCGCCCCCGCAATGCACTGCTGATGACGTCACATATTACATCCTTCATGACATGGTCAGTGACATCACTGATGACATCTCCAATGACATCACTGATGACATCACTGATGACATCATCCAGTGACTGTGTGTTTCTGTAAAGTTTAAATATGTTTTATATATATATATGCCAAGGTGTATTGAAGAATGAGTGGGTGTATAAGTGTCTGAAAGGATGATTTAGTAGGTGCAAGACTGACTGTATAAGTGAGTGATTAATTGTGTCTTACTGAATGCATGGGTTAGTGACAAAATTGTGTGAATGTCTGTATTAGTCTGTCTGTTGGTGTGTAAGCGGCTGCATGGGTTGGTGAGTAGCTACATGAGTGTCTATATGGGTTATTGATTGGTTGTCAGAGTATCTGTATGGGAGCCTGAGTGTCTCTGTGGGTGGGTGGGGGGTGTGTGACTTTGTGCATAGATGTGTGAGTAGGTGATTCACTGGGTGTATGGGTTCAAGAGTGCAT
The DNA here is from genome assembly GCA_963921515.1 of Calotriton arnoldi. Taxonomy (NCBI): domain Eukaryota; kingdom Metazoa; phylum Chordata; class Amphibia; order Caudata; family Salamandridae; genus Calotriton; species Calotriton arnoldi. The sequence continues at coordinate 55,690 of CAWUFW010008795.1, read as the reverse complement.
CTGTGAAGGGCTGTATGGGTGGGTGAGTGTGTGTATGGGTGTGTTGGTGAGTGAATGGATGTCTCAGTGGTACATGTGTGAGTAACTACATATGTGAAAGGCAGTATATGTGTGTTTTGGAGTATATAAAAGACTATATGTGAGAGTGAGTGATTGTGAGAGTGGCTGTATGGATGAGTGTGTGCTTGTGTCAGTGATTGTAGAAGAGAGTAAGTATGTGTTAGTATCTGTATGAATAAGTGAAGTGGTGTGTGTATAACTGTATAGGTGAGTAAATGGGAGTGTGATTGATTCTTTGCATGACTGACTAGGTGTGTGAGTAACTCTATGGATGAATGGCGATGTGTGAGTGTCTGTATAGGTGTATGAGTGCAAATGATAGTGCTGTATTGATAAGTGACTGCATGTATGAATGACTGTATGGGTGAATGAGTGGACGTGTGTGTAGACCTGGGAATCAGTGAGTGGGTATGTAGTAACTGGTATTGGTGTGTCTATGGTTTCGAAATTGGTAGTCTGTATTTTAGAGTGGGTGTATCACAGGTTATATTAGGGTGTGAGGAGGTGCATCAGATTATCACGTGGATGATGTCATCAGTGATGTCATCAGTGATGTCATTTGAGATGTCATCAGTGATGTCATCAGTGATGTCACTGACCATGTCATGAATGATGTAATATGTGACGTCATCAGCAGTGCATTGCGGGGGCGCGAGTTATAGTTAGCTCAACTAACTATAACGGCCGAATTTCTCTGGTTTTGTACGAGTGAAATGTCCAACTAACTATAACGTCCCTGAAACCTGTGTTTTTTTCAGTGAATATATATATACATATATATATATATATATACATATATATATACACTTGATACCACTTTATAGAAGGATTTATATCTGAGAAATTGTGTAGCGAGCACCGATCTACCTGGGTGCATTTCGCTCATCTATCTCGGATACTCACAACAAATGCACTTTCCCAAGAAACTGGGTCGCCCCTCTCTTTATGTTTATTGAACTTTATCCCACATAGATAGGCAGTGGGCAACATTAGGAGAGACTTACACCTAATAGATAAGACCAACCAAGTATTGCAATGGTGATCCTGTCCCTCGGCCAAAAATGCTTTCAACAGGATCAACTAGATCTTTCTCACCAGAGTCCTGGAAGTGATTAGCCTTGGATCCCGGATGTTGTCATGGGTGACAGCCAGCTATAAATCCTCAGTCCCCAAAATAATGGAGCTACTGGAAACCAAGAAAGGGTGTTGGGTTTCAAGGTGAACCTTGACAAGTCGGAATGCTCAGTGTAGGTTTACCCCTGATACTAAAAACAAACTCCCTAGCATGATCCCATTACGTTGGGCCCCTATTAACAGACTTAAATATCTAGGAGTCTACGTTACACCACACCACAGTCAACTTTATGCAGCAAATTACCCTTAACTAGTCAAAACCATCAAAAATGATCTCCATAATTGGAGAAATAGATATTTATCTTGGATTGGCATAGTAGATGTAATCAGGATAGATTTCTTGCCCAGACTCGTGTACAAGTACTCCCAGTTAACTTCCCTAAGAGTGACATAAAAGCACTATAACAAACTATAGATGCCTATGTTTGGGACGAGAAGCAAGCACGGGTGTCAAGGAAAACATTGTGGGATTCTAGGTGGTCTGGGGGCTCAGTCTCTCTGATCTTAAAAAATACAACTGATAGGGAGTTTTATTAAAAACAAAAATAATATAGTTAAAATCATATGTGCAGTATTAACGTGCAATTTATATTGAACCCAAAAGCTGTTTAGAAATGTGCACTTTGTAGTAGATAGTTATACTTATTCGTACTAGGCCTCAATAACGCCTAAAGCAGCTTCGCATTGTAAGTAGCTTGACTTGATGTATTGACTAGCTATGCTGAAACAAGCATAAAATGTTTAAAAAATTGACCTTACCATGACTATGCCTTTAATGAAAAGCTTCACATAACTCTGCAAAATGTTTCTGATTAATAATAATACCGTTTTGAAATGATTGCTGAGAAACTTTATTGTTAGATGGAATTATGAACATAATCACATAAGAATGTAATTCTTGACCAGAGATATCGACCTTTTAAATAATTTTCCCCTATATTATAACACAAGATGCGGTGCTAAATAATTCTCATTACAGCTAATGTTTTGATTGTGCTTAGTTCATTGTTTAGCTAACATACAATTTGTTTTACTTGACTGTAAGAAATGTGGTCATGCTCATGGGAAAGGAGAACTGAAATTGAAAGACCTCATATGTAGTCATTGTAACAACTTAGTTGCACAATTCATGAAAACTGTTTGTAGCTCATTTTCTCGTACGTGGGAAAGAATGGAGCGAGCCTGTTCTCTGAAGAACACCGAAGGCTGATTGGACAAGAGGAGAAAAAGATACAACATGGACTGCAACATTTCTTTCAACTGTTTTAATTGGTGATTATCCCCTGAGTAGGTTAACACTTTATCCTCATGCTTTTTCCATACACCATTCCCCATCAAATCCTGAGGCTGAATGCCAAAGGCTTAATGCTGAACCCAGGAATCTGATGTGCCAAATTTCTGAAATTTGTCGCTGATTACGGTTGCTACTGCTTCTGCATGATCATTTTGCCTTACTACTTTGAGACTCTACAAGGTTTCATGAACCTCTCTTTATGGGTAGTTCTGCTGTTAATGATTAATTGAATTTTAGCTTTTCGCTCTATCTCACTCTTACCTCTCGAACTAGAACACTTCATGGGTTCATACTTATACCTTTTCACCCCATTTTTAGAATAGGGATTCTTTCCTTTATGGAATGTGCTTGATGCATTATTATGATTTTGATCTAACCTTATTTCATTATCAATTCTGCTAACTGACTGAGATTTGAACTAATCGAATAAAAGAGATTTTTAAAACCTTGAATGAAAATAAAACCCTTAAAACTAACTCAAACTCTCATTATTGACTGCACTTAGAAATAGACATTGTGATTATGATTCATGTGATGATTTGCTCCTTATTTTCAAATACGACGGCTAAGGTCTGTTGCTTATTTTGATCAAGGAGAAGAGAAATGGGAAATAAAAAGAGAAACCTGAGCAGGGATCAGCCTTGTGTGTGTGAGAGAGAGAGAGAGTGAGAGAGAGAGAGAGAGAGAGAGAGAGAGAGAGAGAGAGAGAGAGAGAGAGGATAAACCATATTATTTAAACAGGTTCCCTCTTCAGCACTACCAGGCGGCCAAACTTAGAACTCTGAGTGGTTAACATACAAAACTAAGCATCGTTAGATTCACATGGATACTGCAGTGATGGGCTGTGCTCCTTGGCCCATACCTTGGCTCCCCAAACATGAAAGACCCCAGGTCTGTTACTTCTCTGCTATTCTTAAACCGACCCGTGATATATTTTGGGCCATACTTTTGCTCCCCAGAAATGCAAGACCCCAAGTCTGTTACTTCTCTGCTAATCATAAGCTGACCCTTGATATATGGAACTCTCTTACAAGAAATCACAAACTGACCACCTTCCCCTCCCCCTTCATTCCACTGCATGGAGATTTAGATTTCTCAACAGGGACCGTAAAAGAACAATTCACAAAATGATATGAAGGTGGTTGTAGAATGTTATGTGATCTGTTTCACGGGGTACCATCAAAGAGTTTAATCAACTCAAACAAGATTAAAATATACAGGAATCTGACTGTATGCAATATTTCCAGCTACGTCACTAGGCCCTATTCCCCAAAAACAAAGAAGAAGCAAATAGACTTCTAACTTGATAGGAAAAGCTATTTACAACCTAAGTGGGACCTAAAGATCTCATCTTCATCATCTTTGCTATCCTAGCTGTAGTAGGTCCAGAAATGGAATGGGCATATATGAAAAAGTGGTCCCAAACTCTAGGGAAATCCATTTCTATAGTACAATGGCAAAAACTTTGACTGACATCTCTTCCATTTGTAAGAGTGTGCAAAATTGGGACTCAATCTACAAACTCGTGATGATGTGACATAAAACACCCACCAAATTGAAACAGATGTACGAAACAGCAGATGGTTTATGCTGGAGGGTATGTGACCAGGAAGGGGATGCAATAAATATGTGGTGGTCTGTTCCCAGGTTGTCCATTTTTTGGAAGGAGATTCTTAGCTACATCAGAGGGGTGGTGGAACAACCATTGCAGCCAAACTATTGTCGTTGGTCTTAGGGCAATAGAAATCGCTACTATGCCAAGGATTGGTTAGAGACTGATCCCTAGCATGATCTTGGCTGCAAAGCAACTTCTGGTGCTGAGGTGGAAATCCTGAACAATGCCTGTTATGCTAAAAGGGGTGGGAAGGCTCTGAGTGCTACTAACTATGGAGAAGCTGACTTGGGAACTCAGCGAAATGGACCAACACTTTGATTGCCAATGGTAAGCTCTGGTAGAACACCTAACAAACAGAGGGTTGGGCTATAGTCATCCTAGATCTTTGGGATCCCTCCAATTGACAACAAATTGAGAGAGTCTATTTGTGAATATTAGTAGCCATTGTTATTTTTTTAATTCTTTTTTTTTTAAATAGCGTAAGTTGAACCGTTGTAATAACCTTGATGGACTATAAGCAAAGACGGATGGTTTCATTTGAGTACCCTCCAGGAGGAATAGGGTGAGGTGGGAGTTGGCAAAGGGGTTTTATTAAGTAAGCATCCTTCTTGCAAGCGGTAAAGTAACAGTGGTTTTGGTTTGTACTAGTAAGCTTTATTGTATATTTTACACTTTGAGAAAACAAAGGAATCGAGATCTGAAAGCAAGCTTCAATAACAGAATCACTCTACAGCTGGAACTTGAAGGAGGGGAAATAGAAAGTGATATCAGTGAAGCTTAGCCCTAAATTCCAAAATTCTTTGCACAAGCTGCTGCACGTACATGGGAAAGTCCACCATTTCAAAACCTCCCCTGACATTATCTCTACAGCTACTATCTGGAGACATTTGTCTTATGTTCCATTAAGTTGTCAGACCATATAGAACTTTAAAACTATCATTCCCTCGACAAACCTCTTCATTTTTTACCTTAACCTCGTCTCATTTTAGCCTATACCTTGTCACTAATGCCTAACTCTAACCATATCCTGCACCAATAACAAATATGAATTTATTTAAATTAAGTACCTTTACTCTAACCCTATTGTTAAGTCTAAGTGTACACGTAAGCTACAATAAATCTCTAATTGTTTGCATTTTAATTATATTTAATTTCTTACATTGGCAAGAGCTAAAATTAAGGTAAAGTTAATGGGCTTGTTCCTAACCCTCACAATAAAAATGTAAACTTATTTTTATAGTCATTGCATTACTGTAAAGCCAATTAAATGAATTCAATAACCCTTGCCGTAATATTAATGATAACAATAACCAATGTTCAATAAATAATTTAAGTTAATTCAAGTTAATATTTTACAATATTTTATAATAAATGGTGCCTACTATCATAGCCCTAATATTAATTTAAAACCAACCACTAACAATATATAATATTTCATTTTGATTCTTTGATTTAAATTATAAAGAGTTTTCAAAACAAGGAAACCAACCCAAAATCTGAAAGTTTGTTTAGCCAAACCCTTGCCCCAAATCTTACCCTAAACAATGCTAAATACTGTTTTCATTTTACTGAACTATTTTTACATTAATTTAATATACGATGCATGTAAGAAATTGGATTATTATGTTGGGCTGGTGACTGCCCACCTCAAGCAATAATCACAACTCTTATCAGGGTGAAGACTTAAAGTCACTTAATTAACCTAACCTCACACCCTTGATAGCTAAGGAACTCAGCAGACAGGTTTAACTTGGGACAGAGTAAGAAGCATTTATACAGCACCAAAACAGTAAGAAAGTATTAACATCAAGAAATAAAAATCCCAAACTGATTTTGAAAAATGGAGAAAAATGGAATGAATAAAATGGCACCAAACTGGCATAAATCAAACATGGGGGACCACAGATATGAATTTTGCAAATTTAAGTGAATATAGCACCAAAAGCTCAAAGCGCCAATGGTAGTTAATGGTCCTGATAGACCGGAACCTAGGCATGATTTGAGGCCGATCACGATGGAGCCCTGGATGGAAACAGCAAGTAGATTGATCCAGACGAAAGGCTGGAAGTCAAAAAGTTTCAAAGTCCAAATCCAAAAATGGACTAAAAGGGTAATTTTTTGGAGATGCTGGAGTCTTTCTGGGCAACAAATCTGAAATTCAATCTGACATCGTGGAACTTCCGGCCAGATACTTTTTGATGTAGGTCCCCTTGGCTCTCGAACTGTGGAGTAAAAGCTTTCTTTTAAAAGTAACATTTAATAAACAAAATGACCCCAAAATTAGAAAAATCCAAAACAGGGAACCGGATATTTGACTTTTTAAAGTTTGAAGTAGAAATAGTGCCAAAGAGTGTTAAACAACAATAATAGTCTATGGTCGCGTTAGACCAGGACTTAGGTGCGATTTCAGGCTGACCACGATGGAGCACGAGTCGCACACATCAACCACTTTTGTCTCGGTGAAATAATTTACTTTCTGACTTTTAAGTTTCAACTTTTTAGGGTTTCTGGAGAAGTTCCTCTGAGTGCACTTCTAAGTCTGCCAGGATCACAGGGGCAGCTCTTTGGAGCCAGGACTCACTCCAACAGAGGCCATCAGCAAGGTTCAATGCTGGTCCTGTTGCTACTGGTCAGCTGGGCACTCCAGGGTAAAGGTCTCTTGCAGCTTGTTGTATCCCTTTAGCCACACAGGAGATCTGTCATTTGACCCTTGGAGTCCTTTCACATGGTTCATACTTTCTCAGTAAAACTGTGTGTTTGCTGGACAACATAAACATCAAAACTGTGCAAGACTGATTCTACTCACACCATCAGGATATGTTGGCCTTAGTCCTGCTAGCTCACAGTGCACCATATGTACCCCATACCTAGCAAGGTAACAGGTAGAATGTGTAACCTCAGAACATTACAACCCTTACTCCCCAAGGAAATTGTGGAAACAGATCTAGAACCTTTTTGTTTGGTAACTCATGCACACTCAAAGAGATCCACAGGAAATACACAAAGTGGCATTTCAATCTTTATTGAAGCATTATGATTCTTGTGTAAAATACGTGTGCTGCAAATATTAATAGAAGGAAACAGAACAGTGTAATCAGCATTATGAGAATGGTAAAGAAAATAAACCATTCAACCATTGTACTGTTACATAGGCTATTTGTTCGCATATGAGTACTGTTATTTTGTGCTTCTACCTAGTGCTACCAATCCTAGTGTGCCTAGGGTCGGTGAATCTACCAGAATCCCTGTAGAGAGATCTAACTCCCGTTACCTGTGGGTAAGTGTCATCAGGAAGCCCATCTTGGTGGAGAGCAGAATATCATCCCTCGCTAGAGGTAAACAGGAATCAGCTGGGCTGAAATTCCGGCTTTCGGCGACCTCAGCAGTTTCAGCAAAATGCTCCTCTGTCTAACAAAGGAGTGATGTTGTTTATATATTAAACTGCACTCATGTAATCATGCTGAAGCCCCAGTCAGGCTGCTATTGTTGATTCTTTCGTGATAGTTCTGTTGCAGAGTGGACAATAACAAACAACAGCATTTGCGTAGTGAACTTAGCTCTTGTACAGAATGTTCAAGGCACTCAATAATATGTCTACAAAGAAGTGTAATTGTAAGCAAAGTCATTGTAGAGAATATTATCCTGCACACGCACGCAAGCAAATGTGTGTCAAATGTCAGCATTTAAGAAAAGAGGGCAACTTAAACATGAGCATGTAAAATGGTGGTGTATCAACTGGGGCCTGATGTGACTACATGACACCCACTCCTTGGATGTAAGGTGACTAAAAGCTTCTCATAAACTATGCTAAAAATATATAGGGTTATGAAAACCTAAAATCATAAAAAGCATTGTGCTCTTTAATAATAAAAGGATACAGAAAGCTAAATTGCACTAAAATCAATGTAAAAATCGAATAAAAAGGTAAGATTTAAAAGTAATTTAAAACAGTAAAAAGAAGGATGAATTTAAAAATCTGCTGTGCTTGAAACTGTCAGATTGTTTAAATGTTCTGAGGAGTAGACAAAACATTGCTGTTCCCAGCACCTGCAGACGATGTTTCTGGTGACACCCATCGCATCAGCTGCATAGAGCAAACATGTTCAGATCCTACCCCCTCAGCAGCCACCGATGAAGGAATGGCCTAAATCTGCAGAAACGAGCCAGGATCTAAATCACCAGGAGCTGAAGCATCCCAGGAAGGCCCACAACATGCATTTTGAAGCAACAACAATCACGAAGGGCAACAGAACAAGTGGGCCTTTGGGGGACCCACCAGCAGTTCTATGTCCATAGATTGAACCAGTTGCATTCCATCCAGCGCACACTCAAAAGCAGCCAGACAGGCGAAAAGGTCAAGAACCATGCGTTATTTTGTTCTTGGAACAAGGGTGCGACAAAGGACTGTAACATTCTCTCACGACACAGGAGCACATGTGGCAGTGCCATCCCCATTTGGCCACGTGACGGAACATCCATTGTGGATAAAATAAAATCTGCGTCACAACAACTAGGAATAGGGCAAGCAGTAAGCCTCCAAAATGCTTCCCAGAACGGAGTGTATGAAAGATGGAATAACTCCAAATACCATCTGGAAGGTGCTAATCAACCCGGAGCCAATTGTTTTTAAAAAAGTGCACTCTCCACGCAGTATTAGAAATGTTAAAAATGTGGTGTACTAACTCCCCAAAATGGTGTGGGAGATTGGTGTGAAATAAAGACTGAATCTCAGAGGAAGACCTTGCAACTTCAAGATCAAACATCTCCCTTGCTGCCCTCGGGACGCTACTATGTCCACACGATACCACCTTATACAGTTCAACTACGTACACCGTGCATACTACACATGGGCCAGACTCTGGAGGATGGGTGTTATCCAGTCCCCTACATGCTTAAGATGTGAGAGGGAGGAGGGGACATTTTTACATACAGTCTGGAGCTGCACTGCGTTGCAACCCTTTTGGCGTAAGGTATCGTCTTGTCTAAGCAATGTATTATCATGGGAACTCTCTCTTGACCCACGACTCTTCCTCCTGCACAGCACCAACGAGATAGGGGGAAATAAGTACAAACAACATCTGCTCTTCTTGGCCCTTACTATCGCCAAGCACGATATTGCCCAGCTGTGGAAGGGGACTTCTCCCCCGACTATAGGCAAATGGAAGGCCGAGCTAGACAGACGTATGGGTGCGGAGATTGCGGTGTTTCTGGCCCATGGCTGCCCCCAAAAACATAGGAAAATATGGACCCGCTGGGCGACATATCGTGGGATAGACCTTCCCCCTCTACCATCTTCGGACCCCTGACAGGAATCACTACTTATACACACATCCACTGACCAAATCGTTCCATACTATGTAACAGTCCGTCATTCTATGAATGTATCTTTTATGCAATTACCGGGATCTAGTATAGTCTGCATTATGTTCACGTTGTGTAACCTGCATGTTTCGCAGGCATTGAAATTGTTTAAAAACTCCGGTACTCCTGATATATCTTATTTCTTACAGGTACTTGTAGGGCTGCGGCCCAGATTCCTTCAAGAAAACCGAATAAAATTTGTTATTAAAAAAAACATCTCTTTTGCTGATGTTAAGGCCACATCCTTCTGAAACAATGAGCTTTCAGTCTGCTCAAAGCCTCAAAGTTCACATTCGAAATTTTTATCGAAGGCCAGATTGTTGCATCCCTAACTGTACAGGCAGGTGGAAACAGTACTTGTGTACAACAGGCCACAACCACAGACACCGTCACCAGATAGGCAATTCTCAGTCTCATCCCAGAGCAGCCCTGATCGTTCAATATCAAATAGCTACCATTGGAAAGCAATCTGAATGCCGGACAAATCACAGCAGCAGGAGAACCCTTCAGATAACATGACAAGTTTGCCTTTGATGCATTACATGCACGATGGAGTATAACCTGCAAACTAGAGAATGGCCTGGAGCATTCTCGCAGTCTGTACCACTAAGAAAAATCTCAGTGTCACCATTCCTACACCTGTATCTGAAAGGAAAGATCCATGTACAAACCCCTCTTCTAGCGCTTCATATCTGCCCACTTGATGGTGTTGTAAGCAGTACTTAAAGTGAAACGTTGATATTGATAGAGAAATAAACCCATGTATTAACCAATCTGCTGTTGGAATTTCTGCAACAGTGAATAGAAATTTTTCCAACTTTTCTATATGTAAAATAGTGTATGTCATGTCTTTCCTAGCCGTAGTGGTCTGTTCTTTAGTTAGAATGTATGGTAAAGACAAGCTACTGACATCTAGGCATTTCCATGGGAACCGACCAGTACGTAGTGTCTGTAGAGTCCAACTTAGTAGCATAATAGATCTAAGCTGTATTTGGCCATGTTGCAAAGAGGACATCACTCTGTATGATGTTAATATCAGATGACACAATGTTAACCAGAGAATATATCCCAGTGGATAAGTTGGTCATACCATTGTCTACTACTGCTAGCGCCATTTCCAAATTTGCTCTGTCAATCTCACGCAGTCTCTCAGCAGGCTCCTGCTGGGAAACGTTCCAAACTTCATTGTATATATCATACAGAAAATGCTTTGATGTGGTTTTTGAGCACCTAGTAAGAAATCATGTAGACCCATGTCATCAGAAAGAAGGGACAAGTGCTGCTTCACCTCAGACAACATTGAATGTTTTAGCCTCTTTAGGCACAACTTTCAAATGCTGTATGTTGTTACCACCCCTGTGTGTTGTGTCTGCACATAACGTGGGTCTGGCCTATTAATCCTAAACCCTTTCATGTTGTCTTGAAAACATACCTGACATCCTTTAGTATCTAACAGCCATGCTAACCATCCCTCTGGATTGGAACGTGAAGAATTGTATGTCCCATTTCTAAGCATGTTGTCAAACGTTTCCTCTGAGTAATTTGTGGACTGTTGCCAATTCTCAAAACATACAAATGTGGGAATGTTTGGTGTATTTAAATACTTTATCTTGGCTAGACCAAGACAGGACGTCTGCTGCATTGTTTTATTCAGGAAAATCAGTTGGTGTGGTATAAGGCTTGCTCAAAGTAAAGTCTTGTTTCCCTGAACCTTACAATGTTTTGTTCCCCACATAGATTATAAAGCAATAGTGCCTCTCCAAAAGTCATACTCTTGTGTTGACAATTGGGAAATTAAAGATGCACAATAGATCAACATTGTATCAGTGAGCATAATTTTCTTCACTGGAGGTGTTAATTTATAATAATACGACTCAGGGTCTTCTGGAGTGTGACCAAAAAAGTATGCAAATTTCTGTGCAAATGATTTTGAGTTACCCTGTGGTGTTGTATGGCAGTGTTCTCATTGTGTGCAATTAAATACTGCACAAGGAATACTTGCTTTACGTAAGTAATGGTGGTATAATGGTAAAAACAGAACACTTCATCAGAATTAGATGTACCATCATACATTTCTTCACTATTGAAAACAGTATAATGCTCTAAATCAGCAAGCATTTCATGTACTGTGTGAATGTCCCAATCATCAGAGATAGTTCCAGGAGTAATCACATCATTCAAAGAAATACAAAATACATAGGTATTTGTAAAGTTATAGTTGGTCCAAATATATCATATTATACCTTACCCCAAACAATTCCATTGGGAACTGGAACAGCTGAAATGTTCACCAGAGAAAGGTCTCTTCGCACTTTGTGTGATGAAGAATGGGGTTTCAAAACCTCATTTACCAGTTTAGCAGCAGAGCTCTCTGGGAGATAGTGCCCTTTCAGAAGCAAGAAAAAGGCTGTCACAGAACCCATCCAAAGGAAGAGGAAAAGCAACAAAATTGTAATCCAAAGGTATATCCATGGAGGGATCGACAAAGTAGCAGGAGCCTGTTTGTATAAAAGTTTGGTGGCTTGTGTAGCTGTGTAGAGCTGTTAGATGACTCTAATGGCAGTACATTGCAGTAGACACTATCATTGTTTGCTTGCAGAATTGAAATCTGTGTTTCTGTACATGGTGATTGTATGGCAGGAAGAAATGACACTTCAGTGTTAGCTGTCCCCAGATTTGGAGAAGAAGCTTCATCGTCGGTCAAAACTTGTAATGGGACTTCCTGTAGGGTAATGAGAGGAGACAGGTAACCACCCAGGAGCCCTTTGGCCTACTATGCAGAAGCGGACACATAATGTGGTTTGATGAGATCGATAGACACAAATCTCTTGTGTTTGCTACCAGCAAGGGGCGGTAAAAGTACAGTTCTGGTATGTTCAACAGCCAGGACAGGTACAGGCGCTCTTTGGATGGGCTGAATTCCTTCTTGTCCACAATTTTCTCCCGGACCAGATCACCGATCTTAGGAATCCAACCAGTGGTTGCTGGTGCTTCCTTCCCTTTAACAGTGTTGGAATGTTTGTCTTGGACATTGTCTGAGCTTCTCTGAACTTGTTCAGGTCCTGTAAAACATCCAAACATTCACTGATATCAAAAGTGTTTTGCCGCTACTGTACTGAGACTGTCAAGGTCTGGAACCCACATCTTAATCCCGTACAGGATCTCATAGGGAGTCCGACAACCCAGGGATTTTCTAGGCAGAATATTTAGGGCTCTCTGGACCCTATACAGGTGGTGAACCCAACTGCGGCCTGAACCTAGTACTCTAGAAGTTAAAGACTGCTTTAAGTTCTTCCTCTTCACTACCACATTCCCCTCGGGATGATAGGAGGACTACTTCACAGTCACACCTAATTTTTCCATGGTGTCTCTGTAAGTCCTGGAGGCGAACACAGGATCCTGGTCCGAATGGAATGTGGCTACTGTATATGTCCCGATAAAGACTTGCAAGTCTTTTATAACACTTTGAGCGTCAGCTGATTGCTGTGGCCATACCCATAGGAATCGATAGCAAGAATCCACTGCTATCATGATGTACTTGCAAGAGGCGTTTAAATGTAGAGGTGCACAGTGTCAAAATAGATACAAGCCAGAGGTTTGTCAGTGACCAATAGAGGTGTCTGTGGTGAGCGTGCTATAGTGGTAACTTTCTTTCACTAGAAAAAGTCCTTGGTCTGTTTGTATAAACTTGGCCACCAATAGCGTTACTGCAATAGTGAAATTGTAGCCATTACCCCTGCGTAAGCAGATGCTAGACCCTCATGTGCTGTTAGGATCAGTCCAAACCTGTGCCCTGAATTAGATATTACTCTATCCTCAACTCTGGGAATATGAGCAAGTGGAATGTTTTGCACGCTTAACTGGTAGGAGTATTTAGTTAGAAAACCTTTGGCAAAAGGGTGCCATCACGCACAGCGTTGACAGCTGTCATGATGTCTCCATCTACCTTTGTAGTAGAACGACTAATTCAAGCAACTGCAGCAGTTTGCACTGTTGCTTTTGTGGCTTTGAAATCCATTGAATCCCCTGCAACATGTGTTCCTACATGCTGATAACTCATGACATGAGTCCGTGACAAACATGCTTTTAGTTTGGCCACTTGTCCCCAAAGCATCTTGTGCTTTATTGTGTACCCTTTAGAATCTCTGAAGCCATTCTGGCTATGGTAGCGTAAGTACTCATTATAAGACTGGGCAGAATAATATAAATCACACACAATGAGTGTGGAGTGTCCAGGATCCGTATTTTCAAGTGCCAGAATTAGAGCTTTCAGTTCAGCCAGCTGTGCATTTTCAATCATCAAGTGACTGCATATATGTTTTATAAGGTTAGAATTCTCCATCCGGCATTCTACCCTTTACCACTGCGCAAGCAGCAGAGCATTGGTGTTTTGTCTTTACTGCAGGCTGAGCAGAACCATCAGTGTAGATTATGTAATCATACTGATCTAGAGGCATGACTTCTTCGGGCAGAGGATATTCATGTTCCTTTTGGAGATATGCTTGTGTTTGAAATGTAGAATCAAATATGTAATCTGCATCTGCTGCTGTGAGTGAATTGGCCCATTGTATCCATCTCGGATGTAAAGCTTTCACATTGGTAATACTGGCTTTTGTAACAGCTTCTAAGGCCAGAACAGGAGTCGCAACAATTATTAGTTTCCTCTGAGCCAATGAACTTTCTTTCTCTACAGCAGTCTGCACTGCCATCAGGATTTTTTCTGTTGGTGCAAAATGTATTTCTGCATTTGTATATAAATGTAATTTATATGCAATGTGTCTCCTTCATTGAATGTGTCCCCTTCATTGAATGTGACATAGGTGTACCCTGATGCACCCGCAATTATACGGATCACCAGGTTACACATGTAAGTGTTTTGAAGCTAACACGTCAGCTTGTACCGAATGCAAAATTTGTGTGTGTTCAGCTGTCCAATGTGAACTTGAAAATTCTGGATGAATCAAGTCGTAGAACGGTTTTACGCCAAAATTCAGGAAACCCAGTATTGATTGGAGTTTATTCAATGTGTTTGGTGGTTGTACCAGTTCACACTTCTCTAGGAAATGTGTTGCAAGGCTTCTGCCTTCACTTGACAGCTCGTATCCCAAGAACAGGGCACTGAGTTAGGCAATTTTTGATTTTTTTAAATTAAATTTATAGCCCATGTGAGCAAATTCCAAAATTATGCAATGGACCCCACGTCTTGTAACAGTTTCATTACACGGGCTGAAAACCGCCTTGGACTATTCTTATACCCTTGTGGCAATCGACAGAACTATTTTTGAGAACCTAGAGCACTGAATGCAGTCAAATTCCTGCTTTCAGGCGCTATATTTTGGCAGAAAAATCCATTTGATATGTTTAATGTGGTTTTGTATTTTTTACGCACTACATTTCTCATTAGTGCCTCGCTATGAGCGTTTTGTACAGCGAATATGTGAGCAGCAGTACTCAAGTGTCTGTAATCTAAGACTAAACAATATGAAGGGTCTGGTTTCATTACTGGAAATAAAGGAATATTCATTAGTGAGGTACAACTTTCTATTACACATTGGTATTCAAGTTGTGTGAGTATTTCTCTAACTTGTTTTTGGCCTCATGTTTAATGGGTTATTGTTGTTGCAGTTGTGGGTTTGACCTCACAGGTCTGATGTAATAAGTGGGATCCGTCATCCCAACCCACATGGTTGCGATATAACGCCAGAGCTTGCACCGAGGCCCACTCCTTGGCATATGTATGTTTTACTGAATCTGGAACGAGGTCGGAAAAGGCAGCTAAAATTCTTTTCCCTTTTGTGGCAATCCATAACAAACTCAAGTGGCCAATGCTTTTCAGCCAAGAGAATGTCATAGCCGAATGACAAGTTCTCCCAAAAGAGATCATTTATGGAATGTGGCATATCCCCCGCCATCTCAAGTTGCAATTCATAAAATTGACTACGGACACTCAGCTTCCGTCCAGTGTTCCAGCAAACTATCATGACTTCTGCTGTGCTCTCCAGCATGATCAGAACGCACTCCCCGTTCAGAAGCAGTGTCCTCAATATCCGGGTGTTGGAAGCTGGCTCTCTATATAGTGCACTTTAATGAAGTACACTGTGGAGAATCCAGTGAGACCCATATTGGTACACAGAGGCAAAAGAAGATACTACTAACACTCTATTTGTGGTAGTGTGGGCGAGCAGTTAGGCTTATCAAATGGTATTGCTGAGCATTTGTTGTACTCACAGAGACAATAAATGAGGCACACACTCAAGAATAAATCTGAGACCAATTTGCCAAAAGAATATCGATTTCTATGTAATTTTTCAGACCAAGAACTCTGTTCTACAGTTAATACTTTTTAAGATATTAATTTTTCAAATTTGCAAAATAAATCACTTTTGTGCGCAATTACACACCAATGAAGTCAATGGGAGAAAATAGAAAAATGCATATAAAATCACACAGTTGGATCTCAAGGGTCAATTTCTGGATTTAGGTATGTAGCACGGCCAGGCCCAATGTTCCTCCAGCGGATTCTCGGGAGTGTCCCTGATTCGGCCGGGAGCAAGGTGCTGAGGTCGTTGGTAGCTGGTGCGCTATGAAGAAGAGGGTCTCTTGAAAACACACTGCACAAGGGTACTTAACTGTAAGTCCGCAAGGTCCCACTCGAGGGAGCAGGTTGCAAGGGCCTCAGGCCCATGGGAGCACAGCAGGTTCATCAATACCCAGGCCGGGAGGGCTGATGCAGCTCAGTTAGGTCAGCTGGGCGGCGCTTGTCAAGATGTCCTTGCGGTAGGGAGCAGGCAGCTTGGAGAGGTGATTCCAGGACAGCTGGACCACTCACAAAGTGGGTGTCAGGGGTCTTGATATCCCTCAATGGGTGCTTGCTTCCTGGGCAGGTGGAGTCCGGATTGGACTCTTCATCTTGGTGTATACTGCAGAGGGTCTTATACCGGGTATTGGTGCAGCACGGCTCCGTTACATCCTGGTGTCTCCACACTTGGAGGGGAGACAGATTTGATCCTGCAATGCAGGTGTTCCACTTTTGGTTTGGGTGCTGCATCAGAGATGCCGGGGAGTAGCAATTCGGAAACCAGATTCTGGAGTTCGGTGCCTGCGGACTGCAGGGGAGTAGTAGCTCTAATCCAAGAGAGTTATTTGGTGATTTGTCGAACTCCAGAGGTGCTCTGGGGTTCTTGGAGGCCTCACAGTTGCAGGATGAGACAGCACACCATGATTGTAGAGTCCTTAAGGCCGCAGGCAGGGTTTAGTGCCAATTTTCTGCAGCAGGGCTTCAGTTCTCAGTCCAGCAGCTATTCTGTGTCCTTATCGTCTCTGTTTACATCAAAGTTGCAAGGTCTATGGATGCCACCTAAATACTAAATTTAGGTGCATTAAAGGAAGTGACGGGTACTAGCCAATGGGCTACCTAACATTAGAATGTCTATACCCTCTAAATGACCACTTCCTGTGGGAAGGGCACTACCCTAGCCCTGATAGGTTAAATTCCTGCCATCCCAAGATGGAGGAATTGGAAAAGCCGTGTCCACATCACCTGCCCCACCTTAAGGGTGGTGCTGGCTAACTGCGGGCACACCTCCTAATCTAACCAATTTTCCCATCTGTCCTCCCACCAAATGTGGAGTAGGAAAGGGGGTTTGGCATCCTCCACTATCTGGAGCTGCCTAGGTTGAATTTCAGAGATGGCATCGCCTTTGAAGCCTCCCACCCTGGAAGGCCACCCTGGCTTGGAGGAGGTGTGAAGCGCCTCCGCCCAGAGGAGGCTTTGTTCCTGGCCTCTGAGAGCATGGACTCTCACCCCATGAGGTCAGAAACATGTCTGTGGTGGCAGGCTAGCTAAGACTAGTCAGATACCACACCAGTGCTCGGTAGGTTTTCAGGGAACCCTCTAAAGGGGCTCCTGTGTGCATTTATGAATAAATCCAACACTGGCATCAGTGAGGATTTATTAAGATTAGATGTTTGGTACCAAACATCTTAGGGTATAGTGACGCCATCATAAAGCTAGGAAACTTGTAATGGCAAGTATCCAGCCCATGTACTCTCTATGGCTTCCTGTGCACTTACTATATACAAGAATGGCTCAGATATTGCAGGGTCATATCTGCTCATGCAGATATGTCCACACATGGGATACAGTGCACCCTGCATTAGGGCTATAAGGCCTGAAGTAGGGGTGACTTACCTATACCTCATGCAGTGTAAGTGGGCATGGCACACAGGGCTGTGTACCATGTCGACTCTTCGGTTTTCTCTGCACCAAGATATGCAGCCTACAATGGCAGCTTGCATGGCCTTGTTGAGGGGTCTCTGGGATGGCACAATTTGTGCTGCTGCCCCAGAAGACCCTCTTCAGTACCAATGCCCTAGATACCAGGGGTACGATTTACTAGGGACTTACAAGGGTTGCTGAAGTTGTGGCAATTGTGGTACAGTTTTAGGAAAAAAATCTGGCACTGGGAATCTGGTTAGAAGGGACCCAGTGCACTTTTAATTCAAAATCACATTATACACCAGGCAAAAAGTGGGGCCTAACTATGTCAAAAGAGGCACTTTCCTACACTGGGGCATGGTTGACTTTAATGCCAGCTACCTTCTTCTTTTTGAATTGAGACTTGGAGACTTGGACTGTGTAGGCTTGTCTTCCTTTTTTATTACAAGGTCAGAAGAGCTTTGTGAGTCCTTCTTCGGTTTCATCTACTACTCTGATCTGCGCTATGATCGTTCTCCTCTCTCTAAGCATTTTTCGGATGACTCCTGAAAGGAACGAGAAGGACGTGTATCAGTATCCTGATAGCTATCAGGCATTTTAATTGTATCACGGTTGCACAGATAGTAGCGTTTGTCCGAGGACTCCTGTAGAGGAGATCCACTCCTTGTTTTAGTCTTTGATTTATTTTTCTTATTATTCCACTTCATCTTAGAAAACTGACAACATAGGTTTCCTCAATAATTTCATGCAATTCGCTCTCATGTTCTCCCGGAGCAACCTGCATGAGTCGCTGGCGTATAGCCAACGCTGCTGCTTCTCCTTTTATATTACCTAGCATAATTGCGGATACTGTAGCAAAATTGTCCACCAGTTTCATCCCCAAGTACAGAGCAGGGTCTGCCCCATACTGATTTTGGATCAGTTTAAGTACCTCTGGCTAAACAGCTACTAAGGGTGTACCGTATGTTCTGGTATATATTGCAGCAAAGAATGTGCCCCAAGTGGCACAGTCTTCCACTAGGGGAGCAATCCCCATTGGCAAGCATATTGTGTAAATTCTATGTGTTTCTTAGGGACCCATATGAGGAAACACTGGTTCAAGCTGATTTATTTATTTTGCAATCCAGAACATAATCTCTTTCCGTCTGTTGGGACCTTACCCATGACTGCTTTGATGGTTACTGCCACTGGGCTAATTCCAGGCATAGCCAATTGTGGTTGTGCAGCTTGAACAGCCCTTGCCAGATTTATAGTCATTGTTCACATCACATATTGCGTCAAACATCTATATATTTTTACCAGACCTGTGTACATTGTACTTAGCACTGGTGCAGTAAGATTTTCTATATCAGGATAAGATGTATGACCGTCTAGGACTGGCCATGTTGCTCCCTCATTATTGAGGGGACCCAGTCTAACATCGTTTCTTACATGTGGTAGGGCGCCTTCAAACCAATTTTGGTGTTCTTGAAATGTTAAGGATATTTCTAATGCTTCAAAAGCTGTGTAGTTGTTAGGAGCTGCAGATATAATGTAAGCATGAAAATGAATGTCTTATTTGTCCAATCACTGCTGGGTATGTAACCCATGAAAAGAATACCTCTGTCCTGTATGCTTCGTGGGCCTCTACCACGAAGGTCACATCTCCTCCTGTCAGGGGGAGGCCATGTTGTTGTAACATCTGTGTGACTATATGCCTATAGTTCACCGGTATATTCACTGGTGCTGCATTAGCCATCTGAATATGTAGAATTCAGAGAGGGTATCTCTGTGGGGTGATCCTTTTAAAGGTTCAAGCTTGAACATCCTACAGCCAATACATAGTGGTTCCCTACTCAACTAAGGAGGATTTTTCCTTAACACCACGGATGTCTCCAGATAGTAGGTGAGTAGGGGTCTTTGGGCACACAAAAGAAAACTACTCGGGGGATCCAGTAAATAAGAACTCAAGCTTCAACATTGGTGGCACCATGTTGTACGGTTCATACTTTCCCAGTAAAACTGTGCATTTGTTGGACAACATAAAGATCAAAACTTTGCAAGACTGATTCTACGCACACCATCAGGATATGCAGGCCTTAGTCCTGCTAGCTCACAGTGCACCATCTATACTCCTAACCTAGCGAGCTAGCAGGTGGAATATGCAATCTCAGAACATGACAACCCTGCCTCCCTAAGGAAATCATAGAAACAGATCTGATGGTGTGCTTTGTGTTGCCACATTTATGCCTGGCACTAGCTAGTGGGTGGGGGTGACCCATGGGCACTCCCTAACCAATGGGGTAAACGTTACCGGGGGCAACCATACCCACTTAATTCGTAGCACCTGTTTGCCTTACAGCAAACAGATCAAAAATTCCATTTGTTCGAGCAATTTCAAGATGGCAAAAGTCTTCAGCCACACTAAACATGGGGTCTGAAGATTCTGGGTGTGTAGGGGAGTGCACTATGGTAATCACTAGCGACAACCTCTTTAGAGGTCAAATTCGAACACCAGTGAAATAAATATTGAGACACATGGCTCGCTTGTCTGTGAACTTTATTTATGTTTATCTTTGCCTTGTTATCCGCTATGGTGGTCATTTTGTGCCCCCTCATAGAGTGAAATTTCTCTTGGGGTAGGTGTGTTTGGATTATCTCACACCATCCACTTTGTCCTGCATAACAGTTCCAGTTGTTCCTGTTGTGCGTCAGTACTTGACGCAAACCTTGTTGTACCTCTCTTAATTACTGACATTACAAACCTATATATTCCATTTGCTTGAGGCCACATTGCTGTTATCTTTGTATGGGTCACACCTAAGTGCATAACTAATAGTGTGAAGTCAGTACAGTTTAATGTTGGTCAACTATCTCTTTTATGTGTATTTACAATGACCCGTGCTGAAAGTATAGAGCAGCAGCACTCACTTATTCTCAGAGTTAAAGCATCATTGGTAAATTTGTGAACAATAAATTATGTTACTAATTGTTAGGTTGGAATACTTCCTGGTAGTCCCACATCTTTAAGTAAGGCCTCTCATTCGGGAATATTAGCTGTTTGTTTTCTATTGGTAAGGTACAGGGAGTGTGCTTGTTATCTTTCTTGCCCTATCATGGAATGCTTGGTTTCTTGAACCAGACATACATGCATTACAAACCTGTGTCCTTTTAGGCATCCTAACAGACAGCTTGCTTTTATTAATAGTAAATATGTTTATATGGTTATTTTGACCACAAACCCTCACACAGGAAACATTATATAAAAACACATGTTCTATTACAATGTAATACAGGAGAATCATGTCATCTATAAGAACAGATAATAAAAAATGAGATAAAAATACATTAAAATCAGTTAAAACCATACTCAGCTGAATTAACTATCCTTCCTAAAGTGCAAGTACATAACAAGACCACTCATTGTGAACACGAATTTAAGTAGCTGTATAATGATTCCATGCTCATATGGCACCTGATTGTGGAACACTAGAGTCATTTTAGGCATTATTAATGAATTTACACCTTATACGCCAGACCTGCAGTAAGTACCCGGACATAGAGAAAACCACCCACTCAATGTTTTCAGTTTGTACTATGTGCATTGCCTCTGTATAACGTACCAGGAACAATTGCCGACACACTAAGACCTGGTTTTTGCAAAGACGGGGCAGAAGAACAAAAGTGTTCCACAGTTTTAGTGCAAGTAAGGCATGCACTGCATAGGGGTGATATACTACTCACCTGTCACATATTCCTGAGCGCATTCACTGGAAGAATTCCATATCTACCTTTCAGAAAAAGCGATCTAGCCAGAGGAAGCTCAACCTGATCCAGAAGTTGTTTAAAAGCTGAAAAACGTTTTACATCCATGAACTGCCCTGTTAAGGTGCCATGAGTCATTGAAAGTAACCATTTTTCCTGGATAAATGCCCAATACCTATCCTTCAGATGCAAAACCACCCCCTTTCTAAGGTTTTCGGGTTTATCCCACACATCTTACAAGCCAAGGTCATACAACCAGGTTTTGATGTGTTTAAACCAAGGTATTACCAATTGTTTATTCATCTCCTCAACTTTTGCCACAGCCTGTTTCAGCGGAATCTGCAATGTACGCAACCAAAGCTTTAACCAATATAACAAAGGTTTCAGGGCTGCAATATTTACAATATTTCTCAGCCCTAAATTGACTTGAATGGGGGTAAGTGGGGCACTTATGGACAGGACCAATAGCGATCGCATAAATCTATTCTCTGTTAGCTCAAGGGCCCTGATTTTGTCATGACCCCATAATTCAGCCCCATACAAGGCTGCACCCAATCCCTTGAAATTATAAATTTCAAGGATCGGGGATATAGGATGGAAATTAGACTTATTTAATTTCCTCCTAGTTGCAGACTCAATATACTTTAAGGACATTTGGGTTTTCAGATTTTGGGAGGGTCCACAATAAATTACTTGACAATCTTACGCCTAAGTAATCAAATTCCTTGACCTGTTCCAGATTGGCAGATCCCAGTCGTACTTTCTCCCTAAATGTCTTATGTGGCCGAAACACCATAAACTTGGTTTTGGTAGCATTCATTTTCAGGCCAAACCTGGAGCATGCCTCTGAGAATTTGTCTAAAATGCTCTGCATTTCCATGGGTGTTTTTGAGATTAACGGAGTATCATTAGTCAATATTTATTATTTTATTTATGTATTAATATATTGATTGGTAATATCCTCTGATATGATACAAAAAGGATGCTGACCCCTCACCCAGACAAGGTGGCATGCTTCATCATTGGGGTTGCTTCTCGCCTGCAGCAGAGCTTGATACAGACAATTTCGCAAAGAGCTTTTTGAATGGTTGGATATGAGTGAGTAAAACTCATTTCTGAGTATTGCCATCTGAATGTGTTCTTTTTGGTCATCCAGTGGGGTCTCCAACTGTTAAATTTGTGTATAGTGCGACACAAATCGTTTAATAAATGTCCTATTATTAAAAGATAAAAAATGGGTGATAGTGGTGATTATTAGGTGCATGTCTTGTCATTAATGGAAAGTCAACATGTTCTGCTCCTTGTAAGTATGGCTATCACTCACGGGGTATTCTTCAGTATCATTAGGACCTGATATACTGCTTTAACAAAGCGCTAAACCCATTGCTAGAACAGTGATTATTTCAGTGAAAATGGAAGTGAAATGCAAATCCTGGTTGCCAGGAAAATATAGGCATAATTCCTTACTGGATGAATCTCCTGTAAGCGTTTTTGAACATGTTTATACATACCATAGTCTGTATGTAGGAGTGCTACTACTCTAATACTAGTTGCTAACGTATTCTTAACCACCACTACCATCCATGTACGCACTATAAACAGAGGTCCAAGTGATATGGAGGATGTTTTTGTCACTTCTATGTACACTCAGCTAGATTGAGTTTGTTAATTAATGGTAAGACAGGAGTGTTGACAGGCTAATCGGGTCCCTATTGGAGTATTTATTGGACTTCTATTGTACAAAGGGAAGATGGTGCTTCTCAAGGGTTGTCTCTCTGTTTCATAGAGTAGTAATCATGGGGGTAGAAGCTTCCTACTTGTCTTAGATTATCATGTTTTCTCTCCTCTGGGCTCTGCTCAACAACCACTATTTGAAATGTGGGTGTGGGAGGGGTTTTGAAAGGATAAGAGTGCACTTTTTCACCTTTTCTATGCTGGTGCGCTACCTGTAGTGCATCATCCCACGTGAGGCGAGCCAGCAGTACAGCACGTTGTACGAGCATTGTCAGTGTGCAGTGCAGATGAGGGATTATGATGCTACTTGTGTACAATGTACCCATATGCAGTTGGGATTTTACTGAAGCATACAGGCCGATATATAATTTGACAGGTGGAGGTAAGTCCTTCAGGGCAATGGAGTGTATTACTCTGTCGCCATGACAGAGTCGCTACTCGCCAAATTTAGAATTGACCGACAAGCTGGCGGTCATTTCTAAAGCATTGGCAGGAACTGCCGTCACAGCGCTTCATGTTGTTATAAGTTTGACGCATGGCTCCATCAACATGACAGAGCCACCCGTCAAAATTATATGTTTTATTTTCAAAAAGAAAATCCTGAAGTGGGATTTTCTTTTTGAAAATTAAAAAAACAATGCCCCTTTGCCATGGGAGTCATCTCCCATGGCGGGAGGTGCATTTTTATTTTTTTACTGACTCTTGCCGCCAAGGTTTTGGCAGTGACGGCCAATAATAAATTACTATATATTCGCCCGTCTAAATTGGGCGGGCGGAAATTTAGCCATTTCCAAATGGCCCTTACTCCGTTGGGCTGTCTGAGGAGTTTGGCCATTGCAGAGACAGACCAGTCTCCGCAGTTGCCAAACGATGGTCCGCATGTATCTAAATGTGGCAGACAGACAATTATATTGGCGGTAAGGATGCTCCATCACCATTGTGACGGATTATACTTACCACCAATATATAGATTAGGACCATAGTTTCTTCAAATGAACATTGTATTGCATACCATACATTATTTTCTAACGTTAGTCTGCCACAATTTTATTTTTCTGATAATATGTTATATTAAAGGGCCCCCACAGTCTTGGGTTTGCCTGGGATTATCATAGGAAACCAGAGGTCTAGGGCTGCATGATATGTTTCTAACTCAGAAGGTTCTTATAGATTTAGGCTGTTTAGGTGCTGAAACGGTGTATGTGAATATTGGGATCTGTCTCTCTCTATGCTGGTTTCTTTGATAATTAATCGGAGTATTGTAGTCTCATTAGAAGCGCTCATTTTATCCCACCTCAGCGGGCTTTTGTATATTCAAATGGTTTAGGTATTTAAACATTGAGTGTGACTACTTGGGTCTCTCACTCTCTATGTCAGTGTGTGTTAATTAGTGAGTATTGTAGACTCACTGCCATGGGTAGGCAGCAATTAACAAAGCCTCCTAATTATGTTTGGCAGTAACATGTCGGAAGTAGTTGTATTTGGCTACTTGCCTATGTTTGACTTTGGTTAAAAATACAATGGGACAAATGATGTTATTTGTAAAAGGTGCTTGTTACGTAATATTCCATTGAACTTTGTCGTTCAGCCCTCTCTTGTCTGAGGATAACCGAACATTAAATGTTCTTTTAAGAAGTCGCAGTTGTGTACTGTTATATGTTTCATTGATCATTTTCTCAATGATTGTCCAAATAAGGCCGTTTTCTGAATGTTGTTTCACTGAAAAGTGTTTCAGTAGTTTTATTGTCAATTTTATTAATTGTGAATTATCATTTATTTATCATTTGTCATTTACATACATTTATATGGACATTTTCCCTAGTATAATACATTTTCACTATTACAGTAGGTATGCAATCATTGTTCCCCATCATGTGAAATGTCCCAGATCAAAGTCAAAATCTGTTTTATTCAGCAAAATATTGCCATAACAGTATAAAAGAGAATACACAGTACATACAAAATAAACTTAAGCATTATTTAATATATCTCACTGCGCACACATTTTAATAAAACTTTAAAAAATATTTTGAAAGCAGAATCTACAACAAAAAAACAAAACAGCTAAATTTAGAGGGTTATCAGCTCAAAACGATTCCTTATTTGTAGCGCACTCCTGATACAATTTAGAATGGCATAACATATATCTCTCGTGTGTATGCATTGTAAAAACTCTAAAGCAGATAAAAAGTATGTAAACCCAGCCTGACGCAATAGTGGAGCTAATAAAGCAACTCTCGGGCCAGAATATAAAGGGCAAAATAATACAAATATAGCACGTACTCTGCTTTGTAATTGGATCTCAAGAACATGGTGGTAAATTATACTTCCATATACATTGTTGTGGAAAGGCAGCTTTAAAATGGATTACATTAAATCTGCAAAGCGTTAAATAATCGTGCTCTCCAGCCAGATCAAATATGGATCAAAGGATTTGGTCATAGATATATGAACATACCTCTCCACAGTTTTCAGTTTTATCCACAACACACTCTTTCATCAATGCACCACTCGGCATGACGTGCTAGCACAATGGCCTTTGCATCTGCCCTAATAATTGAGGTATTTACAAAAAATTAAATCAGCCCCAAATTATTTTAAAAAATGTTAACATTCGCCAGCCATAGTATATTAAGAGAATTCTGCAGAGATAAACAGTCAGTGATACACTCTCACCAATACCGCCTCTGGGTTCAACCAACATTTAACCCACAATAGAAGAGGGCCAATTTTGATCTGGTCCCTAATATGGGGAATGTCCACCTCTTCATGGCAAATCAAGTTTCCAGTATTTTTGGGCACTGCAAGAAGCCTACGTATAAAGCTGTTTTCAATATGTTGGAGAAGGTCCACTTTTTGGTACCCCCACACACCAGCCCTGTAGGCAGAAGCCGAAACATATTTAGATTTAAACAGAGCTGACATTTCTGGAAGAGGTTTTTTTTGTACTTTCCTAGAGAAGCGGAAAATGGCTTCGGTGTTTCTGCCCGTTTGTTGGTGTTTCATGTGTATGTGTGTTTTCCAACTAAAGGGCCGATTCCGATTCGGGCCGGAAATCTCTCCGACCGAGCCGGACCCGGAGAGATTTCCGACCGAATCGGACCGTATCAGTCCGACCGAATGAGTACGATGCGTTCGCATGCTATCGGACTCGAGTCAGTCGGACTCCCATTGAAGTCAATGGGAGCCGGTCGTACAACGCGTACGCGGGCTCCCATTGACTCAATGGGTGCGAGGCGAACAAGGGCGCCCCCTATAGCGGGTACGCGTCAAAGCGTGTCGCGCCGTACACGCACAGGTAGGGGGGACCCATGGGTCCCCCCTGTGTGCGACTCACGCGGCTAGTCATACAGGGGGGTCTGACACGGACCCCCAAAGTGCGGCTCCGACTGCTCTCTCGAGCCGGACGGCGCGAGTCGGTCGGACTGCTTGCGGCGCGCATCGTACTTACCTGGCCGGGGAACGTCTCCATTGCGCGGTGCGAGTCGTGTCCGTGCGAGTCGGTCGGAGCGGTTGGGTCCCGCGAATGAGTCGGTCGGCGATTTCGCGTACGTTCGCATCGTACTCGCTCGCCCGGACGCAAGTCCGACTCGGTCGGAAACAGGGCGTCCGAATCGGATCCGGTAAAGCCGAATCCGATTCGGAGCCCTACCTGCCGAGATCGGAATCGACCCCTAAGAGAGGAGCTCAAAATTATACCTAAATAGCTAAAATTATTTGTCCTTTTGAGCAAAGTCCCCACATTATATACTGCCTAGTTTTTGTGTGAATCGGGCCACATGTCATAGTATAAGATTTTGCCTGATTTACCTTCAGATCCAAGCCCTCCATAAACTCCATAAAATGATCCAGCAGCCTCTGTAGACTATTTGGCATCCGAGCGATCAATACCGCATCATCTGCATAAAGTAGTATGTGCAGTGATCGTTCTCCCACCTTCGAAACATCCTCCCCTGCACGTACAAGATGATCAGATATGCCATTTATATATATTAAAAACAGGAACGGGGCTAAAATGCATCCCTGTTTTAAGCCTCTTAAGGATTTTATTGGTGAGGTTAATTCCCGTTGCAGGCCAGAACATACCACAACTGTCAATCATGGTGCAGACGCTTCACTAGGGTAAGGAGACCCAAATCAACCCCCATTTTCTGCATTATACCCCAAAGTGTATTTCTATTAACTAAATCAAATGTGCTTGAAAGGTCTAAAAAGGCCAAATGGATTGCTCCCCTTTTGCCTTTACGTAGTTGCCAACAATAAGATGTAATTTTAAGGCTTGTTCTACAGTGCCGAGTCCTGGCCTAAAACCAATTGGAACAGGGGTGATAATCTTATTTTCCTCTACCCATATTTCTAGATGTCCTAAAATTACCCTCCCCAGTATTTTGTCTGGGGCATCTATCAGAGAGATATGCTTGTAACAGTTGGTGAAGATTTATCCGCCTTTGTAAAAATGGGGATTAATGTAGCAGGCCTCCAAGATTCAGGTATAATATCCTCTACCGCACATCTTAAAACATTTGTAACATCAGGGGCCCATAGATAGATGTTAGATTTAAAAAGCTCAACCAGCACCCCATCCAGGCCAGGAGCTTTACCAGAGTCAGATCGATTTATTGCATTCACTCCTTCCTCCAGTTCTATTGGCATAGTTAAGGGGACAATAAATCCCACACGATTCACAAACAGGGGAGCACATACTTGCAACCTAGAATGTGTGCGAACGGCAGCGCCGTATTTTCTAAACAAAGCACCACCTATCTTGGTTTTCTATCAGTACCTCCGTAGAGTATGTGCTCAAACATTTGCATGATGATGACAAACTATCACATTTATATGATCGGACTGGGGAACACACCCTTGCCTTTGAACAGAGATAGACCAAGCGAATAGAGGATTCACCTCTCTGAAAAAAAGTACCTCAACTACATATACGAGGTAATTCATTGAAAGAACCAACGATGATACGCTTATTGTGACGACGGATGTATGGCACACTCCACAGCATGTATTTGAGTCTAGTATTTGGTATTTTGGGTATCCTTCCAAGCATGATGAACGGTGGGCTCATGCAAACACATTGTGACCTACACCAAACACTTCTTTTATATTTACATCTAAAAATGATTATAAATTTAAAAATGTACCGCAAAATAAGGAGCTTCGAGCTACAACTCTAACACAGTACCACCAAATCACAAAAATAAAGAATGCTACCATGGGATTGGTATGACTCTATAAACATTTACTGTTCTGTTTCTCTCTAATATCCATTTTTTACCACTAGTATGTGGCTATGGAGGAGGCACCCCCCACACTTAGCTTTGGAGCCCTCAGTTTAATATGACTGGGGTTAGTAAAAGCGCCAAGTCACATGTAAAATAAGTAAGCATCAGGAGGTGAATTGTACATTATATATGATACACTGATACAGTAATATATTTCTTCCCCACAGCTTGGGAGTTCAATTTGCTCTCACCCACCACCCTTCCGTTCCTTATTTTAAAATAATGCTACAGATAGAACTGGTACATGATTTAATGTTTGCCACCACGGATGATGTGAGCCACAGCTATCAGGTGTTATGTTACATGAACCCAAGGGCAGTCTTTATTTATCAATGTGTCTTGAGAAAAGTATGTGCAGTATTGATATTTGGTAGTGAATAAACTTCTGAGGGCCATAATTAAGTGCCCCCTCCCAAAAAGGTGAGTCTCATCGATTTATATGTCACCTTGTCCCCCTCCCTTCTCTCTCTCGTTTCTTTCAGGTATTTTCTGAACCGTGAGAGGGACCGGTAGGGTGCAAAAAAAACAAAAAAACAATTTCTCACTTTCTTGCATGGTTTGAATGCACACCATTGCCATATAGTTGTTCTACCCTGAAGAGGACCCTAGACCCTTTTGGACACATGTAGAGGTCAAAACATGTTGGTAACACATAAATATTAAATCAGGTTATCCATTGCACTTCACCTTATGACCGCTTCTATTTAAGGCTTTTAAACAGACCAGAGGAGCTTGTTGAATAAATAAGATTTTGAGTATACCTCTAGGTAGATTTGAAATTTACTTTTGTCCCCCTAAAAAAACAGGACTCAGTGTATTCTCCTGATCTGAGATTTATAAGAACTCCTAGGGATAGATTAGCTTTCCTTAGTTGAGTCCGCCAAGGTGGCTCTGCTCCTACCCCGGTGTGAGAGGTCATCAAATGATGAAGCATGCCTCAATAAGTTGAGGGTGAGACGACTTCTCAAAAATCTTTTGATGACCTACACCTAAGAGTAGTCAGTAAACCAAATAGGATACAGCTGACACAAGAATACTCTCAAGTATAATTTTTGTGTTGCATAGTTATGGGGACGTCTAAGGGGACAGACCCAAAGGGATAATCAGGGTGATATTGGGCACCTGTCCTTGATTGGAAAACATCTGTAAAATGGGTTATCCACTCAGCCCCTGAAATTAGGGCTTCAACCTTGGGGGTATCCTCATTCCTCATCTGAGAAAAAAGGATGGTTTATTACTTTCCAGAATTTTCTAGTGTTCCCTAGGGCTGTGGCCTCTGTCAGATCTTCCCCAGCTTTTGATCTTATCTCTCTTTTTCTTACCTCCACTATGGCCTTATAGTCGTGCCTAACCTTTCGGATACTCGCAGGGCAGCGGGTCTGGTTTTTAAGATATGTTTTGAGTATTTATGTGCTGCAGAACACACTGCATTAAAACATCTGTGTGCAGGGGGAACCTGTTTTGGATTGTGGATCTTCAGACCTTCACTTATTGCAACAATCAATCGCTCGAATTCCTTTAAAACAATAGTGTGAGAGGGATTTACAGTCAAGCATGCCATTATTGATTTCCTATTTTCTTGCACTATCTTTTGGTTAAAACTCATTGGGTCAATTCGCTCCCATCTAACACTCAAACATTTTTTTTATTGAACACCTGATTATTCTCTAAAAGTAAAGGGGGTTTCCCAATATTTAATGCGAGAGTGATACAAACTGGATTCTGATCACTCAAACAATTAGGGACTATTTTATGCTCAGGCACCAGGGGTACAGCCACTGCCGAAATTATTATAACATCTTTCATACTCTCTGCTGTTCCACCTGTGAACATTGGAATCGAGCTCAAACTCCCTACCCCTGGTGCCCCTGTAATTACAAAATTGTGTTATAACTGCAGTGTGTTCAAGGCATCCCCTAAGCAATTGTGTTAAAAGGAGCCCTATCCAGACCATCCTTTATTGGCAGGCTGCACACCCGACTGTCCCCCAGGAAACAGAATGTAATATTCAAATCCCCCAGCCATACCTAAATTACTCACTTTTCTAAGTGCAGAAAAATACCATCTAAAAAATCTTCAAAATCCTCCATCACTTTACACACCTGGGTATTGAGGATGTTATTTTAAAAAAATGTGTAAACATAATGTCCCGATCCTCCTTTAACATTATCTGTGAAACAAAAAAATACAGAGAAGAC
Organism: Calotriton arnoldi; assembly: GCA_963921515.1. Taxonomy (NCBI): domain Eukaryota; kingdom Metazoa; phylum Chordata; class Amphibia; order Caudata; family Salamandridae; genus Calotriton; species Calotriton arnoldi. The sequence goes on along the minus strand of CAWUFW010008795.1, from coordinate 25,041 downwards.
CATTTAGGCACCACTCTAACCAGTTCAAATTTGACAAACACAAAAGTTGCAAGACCTCCTCTTGGCCTGCCTGCTGGTGAGGGAAGTGCTGGTTGGAAAAGGCCACAAAAACCATCAATATGAATAATAATAATAATAATAGTTCAATAACCAGGTCTCTTGTACACAAAGGAGATCAAAGGAGGAAACAGATTCTTGCCATTCAGGATGTGTGAGCTTAGAGCGTGCTTCTGCATTGTTCCATGGAGCCAGGGTCAACCTTCTTTGCTGAACATGTGTATTAATGGAAGGGCCAAAGTCCGCAGTTTTGGGGTTAATACCTTGCAGTGAAGTAGAAGGATCAACTGGATTTAATAATGGTTGAGACCTCACATGTCTCACAAGAGATGGTACATTTCTCCCGTGTGAATTCCCACTGGGCCCTGAATCCAGACTAGGGGGAATAGTTGCACAGGTTACAGGCAAAGAGCTTTCTACAGAGCTCACAGGGGCCAGTCAATCCACCTCATTGCAGTCTAATAGAGGAGTGTATCTATTTTGGCACTGCAGGTTCCATTCCACCTGCTGAAAGTGGCTATTCAAATAATGATGAGGCTCTTGAGTGATTGGTTTATAAAAGTATCCTAAAGGGAGTGTGGCAATCTTAGATTTTTTCAAAATTTCCAATGAGTGAGCTTTCAGTAGTTTCCTCACCATAACCGGGTGCCTAAAGTTGACTACAACTCAATCACCATCTATATTTTTCCTCGAGGGCCCAACCTAACCAACTCTTTGCACCATTAGGATATCACAGCTATCCGCTGAATCAAAGTACTTATGTATACTCAGCCAGTTGACAACCTTGTTTTGAAGTTCCCCCCATGATTCCACCTGATTTATTTGCAACGGCAGTATCCCGCCATTATCAGAACATAGGGGCATGAATCAGGCGGCACATTTAAATTTTCTAAACTGAGGGGCACATGCATCAAGCATTTTACCGGTCGCAAACGGGCCGATTCGGCGTTTGCGACCGGTAAAATGCTATTTCCGATGCATCAAGCCCAAAGGCATTTGCAATTAAGGAAATCGCAATTTTTGCGATTTCCTTAATTGCGAATGCAGCTAGGGAATCGCAAATTGCCATTCCCAGAATGCGATGCATCATGCATTCGCAAATTGCGTTTTCGCAATTAGGAATTGCAAATTACCATCAACTTCAAGTTGATGGTAATTTGCAATTTCTTAGAAAAATGCATACAATTGCATTTTCTAAGTGCCATGCGTCGCACACATATGCCCTTAGGGCATATGTGTGCGCCACATGTGCACACATGCCAATTTTGGGGGTGCAGCAGGGTGGCCTTTTGGCCCCCTAGCACCCTTCAAATTGCATTCACAATTTGCGAGTACCTATTTGGTACACGCAAATTGCAAATGACTTCCCATTCATTCCTATGGGCCTCTAGGCCCATAGGAATGAATGGAAAGGCATTCCTTAATAGCGAGTCGCAATTTGCGAGTCGCTATTAAGGAACTTGTAGGAATCGCAATTTTTTTTGCGATTCCTACCTGCATAAGGAACTGCGATTCCTAAATAGCGATTCCCTAAAAATCGCTATTTAGGAATCGCAATTCCATTCTTTGATGCATGTGGCCCTAGGAACTCTATCCATAACCACATCTCCCCCTCCTTGTATTACTGGGGTTCTTCGATCATTTAAAACTCCCTGTAGGGTACTCCTGGTAGAGCCATTCATGTCATGAGCATTACCCAATAGGCCCTTGATAGCATGATTTCTGACCCCCAAAACTATGGGTGGGGTAGGTAAATTGAAGTTGAGATTGGGGTTGAGATTGGAAATCCACAGACTGTGAAGTAACTCCCCCATTCAAGACTGAACCACCTAAACATTCTGAGGGCCTCCTTTGAGATGTGAATTTAGGTGCATTACAATTGCAGGCGACCTCAGTGACCCAGCGACCATTGTCGCGTGCGCTTGCGTGATACAATTGCGCGCACTCTCTGGTGCAATTAGAAGGGCCTCACTCTTCGCAAGTCGCTCCCTTTTAGGGTATAATTTTGCCTCAAAAATTTTAGAAAAGTTCTTATACACCTCCTCCATGAAGGTGTTATTCGAGAGAGAAAACATAGTACTGTGGCCACCTCCTACCACCGTCTCAGGTCCTTTAGATTTTATTTGTGGTGTCCTCGTATTTGTCTTCTTTCGTTTTGCCACCGGGTCTACTGAAGAAATAATGTTGTCCAGCCTCAAATCATCTATCTGGGGGCCATTATTAACTCCACTATTATTATCTCCATTTAACTCTGATGGGTGAATTCAGTGGCGGCTGATATAAGTAAAAAGTGGTGAAGCAGGGGGAGCAGGGGGAGGGAGCGCGAGGGTTAATACTAAATACAAAATGGACTTACCTTACACTGCCAGCCGCCCCGGTGCTCCTCTGCTCCTGGCACAGGCTCCCAGAGTCCCCACCCAATCCTGATGCTGCTCTCATGATATGTATACCACGCAATAGAGCAGCGTAGTGATTGGCCTGAGAGGGCTGCTTTGACGCTCGGTCAGGGACATGGAGCCTGGGCCTTTCTCCACCCAGCTGTGCAGCACAGCTCAGGTGGAGAAACCTAAGTGTGCATGTCAGTTTGGCCGGTCTAAGATGGCCAGCCAAACTGACATGCGCACTTAAGTGCACCTACCACCCCTCTTCTCAGTCCCAGTCCCTGCCCTGTTAACCTGGCCCTGCCCCGCTCTATGCTCACGTCAGCTGCCAGACAGCGAAAAATAATATGATAATAAAGTTGTTTTATTATCATTTTATATTTTGTTTTCTGGCTTTTTGCAGGGGGGGAGATGCACCACTGGATTAATGGAAGATGGTATATTTTCAATCACACCGATCAAGGCTTCTCCCTCAGGACAATCAGTATCACTAAACGAGGCACCTCTGGTGATAACCATAGCATTTCCTACGCCCCCCCCCAGCCCAAAGACACCCATCGTTCAGTTACGGCAATTTCATTGGACACCACTTCTACTGCTTGCTCCAGCATGGTATCAATGCTGGTAGGTCTATATGGAGTTTTCTTCAGGGGGCTGGAGCCCAGACATTCCACCCTCTTGCGCTTCCCCATGCTTCCTGAGAGTTCAAATAAAACTTCAAACAGCCGAACAGGGAGAAAAGTCTCGCCTTACTGTCCACAGGTTCAAGATAGTGATATCTGGAGGGTGGACCAGCCCAGCCGCGTCACATGCTGCGGAGTAGGAGGCAGCACTATAAGCGTGATGCTAGCACCTCCCTCTCCATGCAGCTGTGGCAGTGAAAGGGACCCTGGGACAGCGAGCCCCATCCTGGGTCAATGCAGGAACTTGGATTGGAGATTAGTGTCAATAAAACAGCCCAGAGATAAAATGCTGCCTTGGGCGGAGCCAATTTATCTGCCAAATGTACCTGCCCCTAGGTTGTGGCACTGAGTCCAGTGATGATGTAGGAGGTGGGTGGTAAAATGCAGCAACAAGCCACCAGAACTCCTCACTGCAGCCCTGTAGCATGCACAGACACTGGGTAATATCTTCCCCCAACCAACAACCACAGAGGAAGAAAATGGGCTGCTTAGCAGTACCGCAGCACTCCCTACAGAGAAATCAGCCTGCGGCCAAGGTGATCCAGGGAGACGCCTGCCGCCAGATCATTCAGCAACTCCTCCTTGTCCCGAGAGAGGTGCTGCCCACCTTGCACCAGCTGGGGAGAGGAACAATGGAGGACCGTGAGGCCTCCGCAGCATTCAAGCCAACCTGGTGCGGCGTCCTCTGTCAACAATGCACCCTGCTCTGCGCACCCTGAGGCTCTCGAGGACCAAGAGCAGCCCCATCCAGGTGAGGAGAGAGGGGTGCCGGGCCTCGGGACGATCAAGGCAACCCTAATCAATAGTTTTAGTTAGTTGTGTTTTCGTGCACACTACCTTTGCCACAAGGACACTGACCCATAACCTGTGGAGATTCCACAGAATACCTTGTTGTTTGTTGTGAGTGTGAGGTCTAGGTTTGGGTTGAAATACCTAATCTCTGATACTGCCCCCTTTATATGCAAAAAGAGCTTTTTTTCCAACGGGTCATCTATCGTTTCTAGTACTCACCAATGTTGGTTGGTAGATTTTTTGATTTTGTTAAAGATGGTTGAAAAAGTGGTGGTGACACGTGAGCTTATTATGTCTATTTTCTTTTTCTGTTTGTAACAAAGTAAATGTGTTGTTATTATGAGCACAATAGACAGGCTTTTATTGTATTCCTTTTGCAGAGTGATTTACATGGTCGCAGTTATGACACTTCTGACTCATGGCCATATAAGTGTTGCTGTCAGGGTATTAAGGCCTGCAACTATAGCATGACAATGTACTATTGTTGCTTTCCTGTCTTATTCTTACCCTTCCAGCTGGTTGTTATGTGTTGTGTATTGATTGTATTGGTGCCCACCATAATATGCTCATGCTCATTGATCCTTCAAGGGCCTCATATGTTATTTCTACTTCTGACTGTTGTTTATTTCTTTGCATTCATCATTATCATGTGACAATATGTGTTATTTGTGCCATGAGTGCACTTTTAGTTTTTATATTGAAATGTTCCTATATTCATCATGTACGTCAGCGTAGAGAGACAGAATGTGTAAAAGGATAAATAATTCTCACGAGTTTTCTCTCATGTTAATTCATGAACGAGGAGGAGAATTTCTGATGATAGTTTGAGAAAAGGTGTTTTGAATTCTCTCGAGCTCAGAGGAACATTTTTGACTTCTGTAGAACTTGTTTTATTAGGCTGAAGACTGAGAACACACTGGTATTCTTGGAAATATAAATTGGCTTTGCAGACAGCTTCTTTCTGGTTTTCTGAAGCTTTCAGGCAGGCCCAAAAGGCTGTGTACCCCTGTGATCTCAGACATTTCAGCACTAATTAATATTAGCTAGGATTCCCAAGAATTGAATTTATGAAATGTAACATGCCTTCATTTTTCATAATATTTATTCTGTGTTTATCTATAATTACCACACTTCCTAATATCTGTTGTCATAATTTTGCAAATGAATTTCAATAGACTGGCTCCAATGAAGCTTTATATAAAATATTGCTTCAGATTTCTTGTGTATGCTCTCTTGGGGAAAAGCGTGAGGAGAACCCACATAAAACCCTGTGTCTCTGACAGGCATTATTGTATTACTGTTACGTTACAAATGCAAACCTTCTGTAGGTACGTTCAGTAGAGATTCATGGGAAACCACCTGTCAGTTTTCCACGCACTAAATGGTAATTTGGTATACATGTGCTTGCCTTAGAGCCAAGGGAAATCTAATTGATGTGGTCATGGTTGACCCCTAACATTTGAAATGGCATCCATTTGCGATGTCCTAATGAACTCAGGGCCATATTTACAAGGATTTAATGCCGCCGTAGCGTAAATTATTTTGCGCTACGGTGACTTTTTTTTATCAACATATGTACAAGTTGCCACAAAGCCCAGTTAGCGGCATTTTTTAAGCATTAACGGCAATTTTTCACAGCGTCACTTCACTTAGCATGACTTACTGAAAATGAGATGCAAGGTAATCGTTCCTGCGAAAAACTCCAGCAACACACACAACGCGATATTTACAAGGATTTCCTTGTACATCGCTAAAAAAGAAAAACTGCATCTAAGTCACATTAGCAGCAGATTCTTACCACTAGAAATTTCCTGGTCTTAAAAATGACGCTAACACACTTGTATAATAGGGGCCTCATTTATGAGGTTTTGGTGCAGGGCAGCGCTGCATAGAATCTTGCTGCTCTGCCGTGCATCAAAAGAAAAAGGCAGGAATGTGCTGTATCTATAAGATACGGTGCATTCCTGCCCTTTTCACCAGTGCTTGTGCACAATGGGCTGCCGTGCGCCTACGTAGGCACCCTTGCACCCTGCGTTGCGGGGCTGATTGATTTTGTGCAGGAATCAATCAATCAGGGGTTTATATGCTGATCCGTCGGGGTGTAGAGGTTTTAGTTGTAGAGCCAGGTCTTGAGGTCCTACCTGAATTGGGTCAATGACACGGATTGCCTGAGGTGGATGGGCAGGGTGTTGCTTGTCTTGGTGGCGAGGTAGGAGAATGATCTTCCTCCAGTTCTGGTCTTATGGATCCCTACTGGAGAACTTCAACAACATCGGACCCAAGCAGCTAGTCACTGCACCGACCCACACAGCCAGACACACGTTTGCCCCCGTTTTCACTTACAGCCACACCATTGAACTCCTCTGGACAGACCACCACTGCGTACATCTCACCTTCACCATGCCCACCGCACACCACCGCCCTCATCACCCCCCCGTCGGAGCTGGAACAAGGCCACCGAAGAACATCTCTTCAACTTCCTCAGCACAAACACTCCACCAACACCAACAGATGCCAACACCTCAGCGCGCAACCTTTACCGAGGGATCTCTAACTGCGCCAACACTCTGGCACCCCTCCAGAAGACTCTGTAACAACAGAGAGGGACCCACTATCCAAAGGGACAGGGTACCACAATAGGACTGTCAAGTCGTAAACAATTCCCTTTGGTTATGTCTCACTTAATTTCACAAACGATTCATACTATACTCACACTTCCATTCTTTTTACCATATGTTTCCTGGGAGCTTCAAGATAAGACCACGTGACTGTACAATACCATTCTTTATTTATAAAAATACAATATATATATTTAATAAAAAGACTTCTTGTACAAAAAATATAAAATGTTTAAAAATAAACTTCAGCAATTAGGGATCTCATTCACATATAAAAACAATTTATCTCCTAGATAAAAACCCACTATGACAGCAATAAGAAAATTGTAATAGGCATTCACATATATCACTAATGAAAACATTATACACATATACAGAAAAAACTGGGAGAGTACACTTGGGCAAACACTTGTGTCTTGGAGTCACTAATCTACTCAGTCATTGTTTGCAGTACAGGGTATCCATTCATATAGTGATATCAACTGTATCATTCAATTTTTTGTTGTTGTTGTTATCAAAGTTCCCACTCTCTCATGTAGTCTCAAAGCATCTGCTGTTGTTCGTCTAGCTGGGACATGGTGTTGGTCAATAAAGTTTTTTTTAAATAATTTTTTTGGGGGGGATGTTCCTCTTTATCCCTCTGCTCAACCAGATTACTCCTGGTGTATTAATCGTGTCCCCCAGTTATGAAAATACCTAATTCGCCCCGTCCTAGACAGGACCCGTGTCGACTTATATTTAAGTAAGTAATAACTTTATTTTGGCAACCAAATGCCATCAAAAGTCTCCCAACCACAGAAATACAGGTAAAAATATGGTACAAATACGGATAAAAATGTAAAATAGATAAAAAAGATTCATTGGAAACAGCCTATAAAATAGAGCTAAAAAGCCACTACAAATGGTGGGCATTTCCCTTATATAGGGACAATTTTCAATTAATGGAATTATAAGAAGGCTCCTCCTAATGCTCCACATGTACCCCAGAAATTTAGCCACAGCACAAGCATGCAGGGTGGATGGATCAGATCTCAAAATCCTTAGGGCAATTAGATGGTTCCTTTTGCCCAGTCCTCTATATACTGGATTCAGTCATTTTCCCGAGGAGTTCTGTAAGCTAGGCATACAAACATTATATGGAAAACAGTCTCTATCATATACAGACAACAGGGGCAACAGTTGGATGTAGTGGTGGGGCTGGACCACCTACTTGTAAACACATTAAGAGGAACAGTACCCAACCTGAACTGAATCTACAATTTCCTTTCATTTGGGGCCAGAATGGTGTCAAGGTAGTCCTCAAATGCGCAATCAGATTTGAAATCCCAAAACTCGTTCTTTAAGCGACCACCTGATATATATATATATATGGTCCACACCTTCCTCAATGCGCCCCCGGGCCCTGGCAGCAGCAGTGCACACTAGAACGTGAGCTTCAATCCAATAACAAATTTCACTCTTTCCTGGCATATGGAAAAGAGAAATGTGCACTACAGTAATGCTTGCTTGCGAAATTTAATCCATTATTTCAAGGTACATGTAGGAAAAGCACGAAGCCCAACGCGATTCGGTGATCAGGTCACCTTGGTCACAGGTGGGTGGCTTCCTTCCAGTGATTCAATGTTTGCACATCTTACAGGGAGCAATCAATGTGTAAAGTTAACAATATTAAACATTGGTCACAATTGTCAATCGCCCAATAATACAAATATGCGGAAATGTTCCTATATCGTTATATCAATCTATGTTTCCAAGCCATACCGTACTGTACAGGTATCCTGCTGATCAGATTCAGTAACAAACAATGCAGAGTGAATACAGCCCAGGGAGGGAGTTATTTGGTCAGTAAAATAGACTGAAAGAAGTTATATGCTCAATTCTGCCCATATCGGCAACATATATAAGTAACGCGTTGTGCCCCCACATCATTAGCTCTGCTGAACTCCTCATAACGATGAGTATAACTTAAATAGGCTCCACTTAGTCATGGGTGAAATAAACCGATGTGCTCAATACATCTCACTCGGTCCAAAGGTGCTACCTGATTGAGTAGAGAACCCCCAATGGCTTAATTTCTCATGTGAAACCCCTCAATGGCTTAGTTTCTCATGTGGCAACCCTAGGTAAGGAATGTGTCATACATAATAAAGCCCAAGTGGACAAGTAATGACAGTGGGATATGTTTCGGAGAACATTGGAGTGAATAAAATACTTATAATATATAAATAAAGAAAACTGAACTAAAATATGGCCCAAGTGGGCGGGTCGGCTCCACCCCTGAGGACAGGGGCATAACATAGGCCCCGCCCCCTCACGGTGCGGGGGGGGCCCGAGCTGCAGGGGGCCCCCTCAGCACAGTACTTAAACCTGAGCGCTCCATATTAAATCCGGAGCGGGGGCCCCTCTGTGTACATTGCAGGGGGGCCCCTTAAACTTTCGTTACGCCACTGCCTGAGGAGTGTGGGTAGTGGACCCCAGGATCATGTGTATAAGGACATACTCATTCCAAACATAAGAAATAAATGTTTTTATATGAAATCCATATTTTTAATCGTCCAGGGACCCAAAAGAACCTGTGTTCCAAATAAACCAACTCAATGGCTCCAATATCGCCAAATATTCTCCTCTGCACAAGTGGACCACTCTCCCACTCACAGTCTCTGCATCCCGGTATATCAAGATCTTGCCAAGAAAGTGGCGAGAAGAGTGCAAATGACAGAAGAAGCAGAAAATGCAGAAAAAGAGATAACAACAGAAAAATAGCAGGTTAAAACAAGTTAAAATCTAGAACAATTTGCAAGTACAGCGGAACGTGGTAAAATATGTACACCAGGATCTTTTGACAATGTTAGACAAGAGGTCTTATCCTAAATGAACATTCATATCCTTATCAATATTGAGACCTGTAGGTGTCTTGGTATTTAATTCAACAATGTATCTTGACTCAAGTTTTCTGAGGGCATTCTTTCCATCTCCCTCCTGCCCTAGTTTTGGGTTTTGGGTTTGCATTGTTGGATTATTGACAATTGTGCCACTGTTTAATATTGTTAACTTTACACATTGATTTCTCCCTGTAAGGTGCGCAAACATTGAATGTGAATGTCAATGTAATTGTGAACTGTACCTTTGGAAGCATCTAAACATGGCGAGCATCAGCCATAAAACTTCCACTGGCAACTTGTCTTTTGTGTGGGTTGTTACCACATTGATGTACAACTTACTTTTTAACCAATCACTGGAAGCAAGCCACCTACCCGTGACCAAGGGGACTTGATCGCCAAAACGCGTTGGGCTTCGTGCTTTTCATCATACATGTACCTTGAAATAATGGATTACATTTCACGATCAAGCGTCCCTGAAGTGTGCATTTCTTTTTCCGTATGCCAGGAAAGAGTGAGTCATATATATATATATATTCACTGAAAAAAACATAGGTTTTAGGGACAGTTATAGTTAGTTGGACATTGCACTCGTACAAAACCCGTGAAATTCCCCCGTTATAGTTAGTCCAGCTAACTATAACTCGCGCCCCGCAATGCACTGCTGATGACGTCACATATTACATCACTCATGACATGGTCAGTGACATCACTGATGACATCACTGATGACATCTCAAATGACATCACTGTTGACATCATCCAGTGACTGTGTGTTTCTGTAAAGTTTAAATATTTTTAATATATATAGGAAAAGACGTATTGAAGAATGAGTGGGTGTGTAAGTGTCTGTATGGATGATTTAGTAGGTGCGTGACTGACTGTATAAGTCAGTGATTTAACGTATCTTACTGAATGCATGGGTTAGTGACTAAACTGGGTGAATGTCTGTATCCGTCTGTCTGTTGCTGTGTAAGTGGCTGCATGTGTTTGTGAATAGCTACATGAGTGTCTATATGAGTTAATGAATGCTTGTGTGAGTATCTGTATGGGTGCCTGAGTGTTTGTGTGGGAGGGGTGTGTGCGACTCTGTGCATAAATGTGTGAGTGGGTGATTCACTGGGTGGATGGTTTCAAGAGTGCATCTGTGATAGACTGTATGGGTGGGTAAGTGTGTGTAAGAGTGTGTTAGTGAGTGAATGTATGTCCCAGTGGTACATGTGTGAGTAACTACATATGTGAAAGGCAGTATATATGTGTGTTGGAGTATATAAATAGCTATAAGCGAGAGTGAGTGATTGTGATAGTGGCTGTATGGATGAGTGTGTGCTTGTATCAGTGATTGTATAAGAGCGTAAGAATGTGCTAGTATTTGTATGAGTAAGTGAGCTGGTATGTGTATAACTGATAGGTGAGTAAATGGTAGTGTGTTTAATTATTTGCATGACTGACTAGGTGTGTGAGTACCTCTATGGATGAGTGGCGGTGTTTGAGTGTCTATATAGGAGTATGAGTGCATATGATAGTCCTGTACTGAGTGACCGTAAGTATGAGTGACTGTACGGGTGAGTGAGTTGATGTGTGCGTAGACCTAAGAATCAGTGAGTGGGTATGTAGTTATTGGTGTTGGAGTGTCTATGGTTTTGCGAATGGCAGTCTGTAATTTAGAGTGGGTGTATCAAAGGTTATATTAGGGTGTGAGAAGATGCATGAAATTATCACATGGATGATGTCACCAGTGATGTCATCAGTGATGTCATTTGAGATGTCATCAGTGATGTCATCAGTGATGTCACTGACCATGTCATGAGTGATGTAATATGTGACGTCATCAGCAGTGCATTGCGGGGCGCGAGTTATAGTTAGCTGGACTAACTATAACGGGGGAATTTCACGGGTTTTGTACGAGTGCAATGTCCAACTAACTATAACTGTCCCTAAAACCTATGGTTTTTTCAGTGAATTTCAAAGGTTTTTTAAATGCTAATTTGTAACTATAACGTCCCTGAAACCTATGGTTTTTTCAGTGAATTTCAAAGGTTTTTAAATGCTAATTTGTAACTATAACATGTCTGAAACCTACGGTTTTTTCAGTGAATTTCAAAGGTTTTGTAAATGACAATTTTTAAATGTATTAATTGTTATATAAATTTTTTTAATACTAATTTACTCCATTTTTAGAAACAATTTTTTTTTACATATTTTATTTTTAAATTACATTGTAATTACATTATACATTACATTACAAAAAATACTTTCTCAGAATGAATTACTTTAGTTTAAATACTTTGCACATAGGCAATAGACTTTTAAGTACAGTAGTTACAGTTGTTGCAATGGGCAACACATTTTCAAACACAATGCAACATTCAGCTCAATGTGAATTTCTAGTTAAATGCAATTAGTTACTTTATGGATTACTTTTCTAACCACAGGACTGGATCCTAGATTCAGTCCTGGCACATCTCCTGTAAACAGTTGAGTAAAAGCGTTTTGGTTACAGTCGTGATTTTTAAGGAATATTATTGTACTTTAAAAGTTGACACTTAGAAACTTTTTCTCATAGAATCACCAATGTTATCCTATGGAAGGAAATTCACTTAGAAGGTAAAAACTGTTATCGTTACTTTTTCTTACTCAGTGTTGGATCCTGGATCCAGCACTGGTGCATCTCATGTAAACAGTTGAAAGAATGCGTTTAAGTCATACAGGCGATTTTTAGGAATATTTGTAGTTTGTGAAAATCGACACTTTGAAACTTTTCTGCTGAAAAGCAGACAATGGATTCCTATGGAAGAAAATATAAGTTACTGGTAAGTACGGTTAAAATTACTTTTCAGGACCAGTACTGGGCTAAAAGATGCAGCACTGGGTTCTCTCCTGATAACAGGTGAGTAAATTGGAATTCGTACTTTGGTTGATTTTAGAGGAATATTATAAAGTTCCAAAACTCCACACTTAGAAGAATTTCCAAGTGAAACCAGTCAATGTTAGCCTATGGAAGGAAATTCAAGTTACTGGTAAGTACGGTTAAAATTACTTTTCAGGACCAGTACTGGGCTGAAAGATGCAGCACTGAGGTCTCTCCTTATAACAGGTGAGTAAATCGGAATTCGTATTTCGGCTGATTTTAGAGGAATATTTTAAAGTTCCAAAACTCCACACTTAGAAGAATTTCCAAGTGAAACCAGTCAATGTTAGCCTATGAAGGAAATTCAAGTTACCGGTAAGTACGGCTAAAATTACTTTTCAGGACCAGTACTGGGCTGAAAGATGCAGCACTGAGGTCTCTCCTGATAACAGGTGAGTAAATCGGAATTCGTATTTCGGCTGATTTTAGAGGAATATTTGCACAATGGTGAAGGGAGGGGGCGGGGCCTGAGGTTACATCTGCTGCTCCCCATGTGGAAAAGCAATGTGCTTTGGATATTGGAAGAGAGAGCAGGTTTCCTGCTCTCTCTTCCAATATCCAAAGCAAGTTTGCAATGACAGGACGGGAGCCGCGAGGCTCCCGTCCTGTCATTGCAAACAGCAGTGTCCCGGGGTAGGCACCCCGGGACACTGCAGGAGCGGCCCTGGGGGTGGCGGTCCCCAGGGCCATCAAGGGCTCCAGGAGGGGGCCGCGCGGCCCCCTCCCATCGTGTGCACAGCCCCGGGAGGTGGTGGTCCCCGGGGCTCTGGGGGTCTGTAACGGACCCCCATATTTAAATGTTTAGTGCCCGGGGAGGTGGCAGTCCCGGGCGTGTGGGGGGCTGGAGCCCCCACACAGGTTTTTCATTTAAAAAGAAGCCCCAGGGAGGTGGTGGTCCTCGGGGCTGCGGGAGGGCTCAGAGCCCTCCCGCAACCATTATGCATAAAGCCCCGGGGGTGGTGGTCCCCGGGGCTTAGGGGCCCTTAGAGGCCCCCACACATAAAATTAACACCCCCCAGCATGCCCCGGGACTTGGCCCACCCGGGGCCAGTAACATCGAGCGCGGAGACCGCGCTTCGATTTCTCGGCAGGATTCGCGCACCCTGAGCGCATCCTGCCGATTTTTTTTTTTAAATGCTTTTTTTGCCCAGGGGTCCTTGTGGGACCCCTGAGCAGGCCTAGGGGTTAGGGTGTTCCTACCCTGCCCCCTTTGTGCGTTTTGCGCACTTGTTTCTTTTTTTTCTCGGCGGGATACGCGCACCCTAAGCGCATCCCGTCGATTTAAAAAAATCTTTTTCTGCCCAGGGGTCCTTGTGGGACCCCCTGAGCAGACCTAGGGGTCAGGGTGTTTCTACCCTGCCCCCTTTTGCGCTTTGCGCACTTGTTTCTGTCCCTCGGTTCTACCGAGGACAAAATGGCTGCCAACACTTCTTGATTTGGAGTGTTGACAGCCAATTAGCATGCAGCTCGTGATCGGGAGGGTACGCGGATCCGACGCGCCCATAGATATATATGTGATTTTAATTGTGAATTTCTCAGGAACTACTGAGCGGATTTACACCATTTTAGCAAAAGGCACCAGTCTGAACCAAGGGCTACCTCTTTGCCAAATTTGGGGTAATTCCGTTCAGCAGTTCGAGCTGTAGCTGCGACTAAAGGTTCCTATGGAAAAATGAATGGGGAAAACGCGTTTTGGGACCCCCTTTTTCTCGGCCCCGCTTGACGTATCACCCCGAGACTTTCAGGGTAGGAGCGGACCGGAGCGCCCCAACAAGTTGGAAGCTTTCGCGAAGATTCGTCAACCGACGCCAACGTTATTGCAAATAGAATGTCGCGGATTTCCTATGGATAATAGGTTGTAACTATAACTATCTACTGGCGACCGCCAGTAGATAATATATATATATATATATATATATATATATATATATATATTTCAACACAATCCTTCTGAACAGAGGGACAAGCGAGTCGCACTGCCGTAGCTTTTTGCAATTTTTATTTTCTTTTTCTTTACATCCTTATTGCATGGCTATAGGCGAAACGATCAACGCCTTTCGGTATCCACATCGTGAGCAAGGTATTTGTAGATACCGAAACGCGTTGATCGTTTCGCCTATAGCCATGCAATAAGGATGTAAAGAAAAAGAAAATAAAAATTGCAAAAGCTACGGCAGTGCGATTCGCTTGTCCCTCTGTTCAGAAGGATTGTGTTGAAGTATTTAACAGCGTGGTTCTGCTGTAGGGTATCGCACCAAGTTTGAGCGCTGCAATATCGGCGAAAAGGAACCGGATTGGAACATATATATATATATATATTTTGCAGTTGTCCAAATAATGCGATCACTCAGAGGTAATTTGCAGTGCTATCAGCAGGTAGTTTATTCAGGTAGGTGGAATAAACTACCTGCTGATAGCACTGCAAATTACCTCTGAGTGATCGCATTATTTGGACAACTGCAAAATACGATGTCCGGTACTCTCCGCCGGCTTGGGCGATCCTCTGCGTAGGGCGAGGGAAGACGGAAGGAGAAATCTGCTTGAAAATATATATATATATATATATATATATATATATATATATATATATATATATATATATATATATATATATATATATATATATACAAAAAGTGCCCCGGGGTCCCCGCCTGCGCCGCACCACGAGCCCGTGATGTTGCTGCCAGTTCAGGGCTTCCGGGACCAAGACTTGCCAATTACGGAGCCTGCTCGCAGGGAGGGGGTCCACGAACCGGAGGAAGTCAATCCGGTATATATGAAGTAAACTCGCATTCACTTCTGCCTTGCCACCAGAAATAACGAGCGAGGACCCAGCGATAAGTGCAAATATCTTCTTTACTTTATTCCACCCATTTGTCCGCCATGACGCGTTTCGGCCGAAAATTCGAGAAATACCAATACTATCTAGATATTCATCGATGTTAATATCTGTTTCATTTATGGAGGTATCAAGACTTTGCAATGTTAATAATGTCTGAAGATCATGACCTGTCAACGATTCCAGATCTATTTTATCATGATTTTGTTCTTCGATTTGTGTCGCACTTGATCCTTTGTCAGGATGAAGGAGAAAAATTTTCCGCAATTTCAACTTCCTGATATATTTAAAAAGATCTATCCGAGTCTTGACATAATTATATCCTGAAGTCGGACAAAAGGTGGGACCCAATTGTAAGATTTTAATCTCATCATGAGATAGCACTCTATTAGAGAGATTGATCACTGTTTGTTCTTCAATTTCATTTACCATTTGCCCCTTTTGCCCCTGCTGCGTGTCATTCTTGGTGTTGGGGCATCTTCTCCCACGCCTCCTACCCCTCCTTGTTTTCCGCCTTCTATATTCTTTGTTTTTGTTTGTTGTGGGGGGTGGGTGCGTGGTGCCGGTCTTTGGCGTATCTCCCTTATTAACTGGTATTCTTGAAAAAAAGGGGATTCAAGACTCGCCTCTTCTTGGTGCGTGTTGGCCATTTGTTCCCCATCAGAAGTTTCCACTTCTGATTCTGAAGTATCCTTGTTTGTTGTAGGATTTCCTCCTAGTTGTTTCAGGGCCTTTCGTGGCGCATCATATTTACGGGCAAATGTTAAAACGCGACCTGTTAAATAGTCCTGCTCGTCCCTCTGAAATTTAGACTGTTTACGGCGTCTTATTACTGCCTCATAGTCTTTCAGACGTGTCATCATTGCATTTCTCAATTCGTCACTGCGTTTTGTATCCTTTTCTTTACTTATAAGTTCCTCTAATTTCTTGATTTCTACTGTAACCTTCTCATGATCACTCCAGGCATATTTAATGAGTATTTTAACCATCCCCTTTGCTGACTCCGTTGTGTGATCTGCCCACTCTTTTAATAGTAGAGGGTCGGGATTCTCGTAGGACGGCACTGTAAAAATACGCAATCCTCTTGGTATGCGGTCATAATCTATATACCGCTGCAGTGAGGTAGCCTCCCACCATTTTCGTAGCTCCCTTTCATGTGCTTTCTCCAAAGATTGAAATAGAATCACAAGATTAGATGGGGGAGACCCTCCCGTCACACCTGTCAAGGGCTGTAGTTGTTTAGTTCCTATTCCTGGTTTAAAAATGTCCTTAGCTGCTTCCTCTCTCTCCCGTAAACTTGACATACTTATTCTAAAACTTTAAGTAGCACAGTTCTATAAGTTTGTCAACACTTGGGAGGCCTTTGCACAAAAAATAATACTGCTCCTCGGGATAGAGACTCTGTTTTTGTTGTTAATATTTGAACGAAAACAGCGAGGCTCACTCACCGGCAATTCGGCGTCGCAGTGCCCGGGCAACCACTCGGAATCCACGGTGCTTCTATTCCCGGCGAAGAAATACCACGCTGTCTATGGTCCATGCGGATATAATATGTAGAACCGTCATGCGTTCACAACAGTTACTTTATTGTCCATGTAGAGTCTCCGGGCTGGCGGTCAAATTGAATTTCAAACACAGGACATCACCGCCGCCGCTCCTTTCTTCCCCGGGTGCTAAGTCCAGCGGTGGTGAACCGCTCGTTAATGCTGCAAACCAGGCACACCTATCCGTGACCACAACGGACAGCACTCGCGGAGTTCGTTGTTGAATACTTTATTTGTGCAAAAACCTCCCTCCGACAGACGCGTTTCGCCACACGGCTTCCTCAATGTCGGTTACTTTTTCATTAACGTGATTCTTTTAAAATACATCATACATCACGGTATAATAATGAAAAACAAAAGATGGACTTACACTTCATTGAATACCATTTCATGGCGGCCATCTTAGAACATGTAAATTAGTGCTTAATCCCAAATTGCTAAGTGCTGTGCAAATTTCAATATAAAACCAAAAAAAAAAAATATATATATATATATATATTTATGTCGTTGTTCATTTTATTTTTTCTTTGCCCTCTCTGAAGGGTGGCCACAATAAATGTTTTACCTTACCTCTCCTGCGATCTCAAGATGCTTGTCACATTTTAGAGATATTTTCCCAAGACCCGTGTGTTTGAATGAACTGGTGGCCGTATGGTCACAGCGTGGGATGCAGCAGTTTACCGATGACAGCAAGTCGGCTGTGATATTCGCTGGACATTGTTGCGCATTTGAATAATACGGGGGAGTAACAATCTTGTTAATGAGTAGTGAATAATAGACAAGATAATTGGGCACACCCAAATGACTCTGTACTGAGCTCTAATCAACAGTGAGCTTTGATCAGCACCCTGACTTTTGAATTTTTCAGTAATTAGTGATATGAGACTTCTCAGTAGGTTCATTTATTCCTCCCATGCTTGCGACTATTGTTTTATCTGAGTACTAAAAGGTTGTGACTAGTTTCTTGATTTTAATTGTTATTGTACCACGTGTTGCTGCAAATACAATTGCCCTTTTACTCATGATGTACCCCAGGGGGTGAGTTTTCACGTGAACTGTGAAATATTCACTATGGTTTGTATTCCTAGCATTGTGCATCAGCATTGCCTAGCTATTGTGCACTTGTTGGGGTCTAATTTGGAGATCCGACACTTGTCCATGGTATTATACCAGAGGTCCCCGCACTTTAGTATCGTCACTGGGCATGGTACTGGACCATTAGCATTTTTACAATGTTTTGGCTATATAAATTTAGCAGTGGGGTCACTCTGATAAATTTTACTGTGAAGGGGAAAAATATTGGAAGCATTCTTTTATGTTCATGAATCACGTTTACGGCAATGTTGGATAAATTGTGGAATTAATATGGCATCCGAGTCAGAGTATCATGGGATCAAGGAGCCGAGAGCTCCGAAATGCATTGGGCAGTGCTGTTGCACTAATCAAATAAACACGCTTGGAAAAGCATGAGAGCTGCGGTGTGTTTCCTCTTCAGTTTTGGGATTATCATCTTTAACAGAAGATTTGCACATTGTTTGTGGATATATATATATATATATATATATATATATATATATATATATATATATATATATATATATATATATATATTCACAGAAAAACCAGAGGTTTCAGGGACGTTATAGTTAGGAATTAGCATTTAAAAAACCTTAGAAATTCACTGAAAAAAACACAGGTTTCAGGGACGTTATAGTTAGTCGGACATTTCACTCGTACAAAACCAGAGAAATTCGGCTGTTATAGTTAGTTGAGCTAACTATAACTCACGCCCCACAATGCACTGCTGATGATGTCACATATTACATCACTCATGACATGGTCAGTGACATCACTGATGACATCACTGATGACATCTCAAATGGCATCACTGATGACATCATCCAGTGACTGAGGGGCCGATTCCGATCTCGGTCGGAGGCGCACCCAATACCATTCGGTCGGGAAAAAAGCCATGCGAAAGCCTGTTTCCCGACCGATCCGTACAGTACACCGAACGAGCAAGTACGATGCGCACAACAGCAAAAATCCGGCCGAGCCGTACTCACCCAAACCAGGTCCTGTTCTCCGACCGAAGCGAATCCGGAAACGCCGAATCGAGTCGCACGGAAGGAAAAATGCAGCCCCGTCCGGCCGGACAAGTGCGATGCGCTTTCCGTACGCGCCGAACCCGTCGCTACGCACGGCGCGTCAAAGCATCCGGGAGAGGCGCACATAAGCTCCGATTCGCGCCACAACACGATCCACGGCTCCGAGGCGAACACGGCAACGACGAGGGCGACGCGAAGCGACGAGGACGAGGCGAAGCGGCGAGGACGCAGGCGAAGCGGCGAGGACGACGCGAAGCAACGAGAAGGACGAACGACCACGAACCAACCATGAATCCCTTCGTCCCGATCATACCAATATTCTACATTTACTACCGGAACAGGCACGGACGCGTACGGCGCAGAAGGTAAGCCAGACACCAACCACAAAACACATACAACACGTACACGACACATCACACACACACACGGGGATGCTGAATATACTTACACCAGCAACAGCAGCACCATAGGGGCGGGATGCCCATCACCAATGCCACATATGCACACAGGGGCCTGAATGCGCACCACCACCCCTACCCAGGGGGCAGGATGCCCACCACTACTACCACCCTCACCCAGGGGGCAGGATGCCTACCACTACTACCACCCTCACCCAGGGGGGCAGGATGCCTACCACTACTACCACCCTCACCCAGGGGGCAGGATGCCTACCACTACTACCACCCTTAGCCAGGGGGCAGGATGCCTACCACTACTACCACCCTCACCCAGGGGGCAGGATGCCTACCACTACTACCACCCTCAGCCAGGGGGGCAGGATGCCTACCACTACTACCACCCTTAGCCAGGGGGCAGGATGCCTACCACTACTACCACCCTCACCCAGGGGGCAGGATGCCTACCACTACTACCACCCTTAGCCAGGGGGGCAGGATGCCCACCACTACTACCACCCTCACCCAGGGGGGCAGGATGCCTACCACTACTACCACCCTCACCCAGGGGGGGCAGGATGCCTACCACTACTACCACCCTTAGCCAGGGGGGCAGGATGCCTACCACTACTACCACCCTCACCCAGGGGGGGCAGGATGCCTACCACTACTACCACCCTCAGCCAGGGGGGCAGGATGCCTACCACTACTACCACCCTTAGCCAGGGGGGGCAGGATGCCTACCACTACTACCACCCTCACCCAGGGGGGGCAGGATGCCTACCACTACTACCACCCTTAGCCAGGGGGGGCAGGATGCCCACCACTACTACCACCCTCACCCAGGGGGGGCAGGATGCCTACCACTACTACCACCCTCACCCAGGGGGGGCAGGATGCCTACCACCACCCTTAGCCAGGGGGGGCAGGATGCCTACCACTACTACCACCCTCACCCAGGGGGGGCAGGATGCCTACCACCACCCTTAGCCAGGGTGGCAGGATGCCTACCACTACTACCACCCTCACCCAGGGGGGGCAGGAGGCCCACCACTACTACCACCCTCACCCAGGGGGGGCAGGATGCCTACCACTACTACCACCCTCACCCAGGGGGGGCAGGATGCCTACCACCACCCTTAGCCAGGGTGGCAGGATGCCTACCACTACTACCACCCTCACCCAGGGGGGCAGGATGCCTACCACTACTACCACCCTTAGCCAGGGGGGCAGGATGCCCACCACTACTACCACCCTCACCCAGGGGGGCAGGATGCCTACCACTACTACCACCCTTAGCCAGGGGGCAGGATGCCCACCACTACTACCACCCTCACCCAGGGGGGCAGGATGCCTACCACTACTACCACCCTCACCCAGGGGGGCAGGATGCCTACCACTACTACCACCCTCACCCAGGGGGGCAGGATGCCTACCACCACCCTTAGCCAGGGTGGCAGGATGCCTACCACTACTACCACCCTCACCCAGGGGGGCAGGATGCCCACCACTACTACCACCCTCACCCAGGGGGCAGGATGCCTACCACTACTACCACCATCACCCAGGGGGGCAGGATGCCTACCACAACTACCACCATCACCCAGGGGGGCAGGATGCCTACCACTACTACCACCCTTAGCCAGGGGGCAGGATGCCTACCACTACTACCACCCTTACCCAGGGGGCAGGATGCCCACCACTACTACCACCCTCACCCAGGGGGGCAGGATGCCTACCACTACTACCACCCTCACCCAGGGGGCAGGATGCCCACCACTACTACCACCCTCACCCAGGGGGGCAGGATGCCTACCACTACTACCACCCTCACCCAGGGGGGCAGGATGCCTACCACTACTACCACCCTCACCCAGGGGGGCAGGATGCCTACCACCACCCTTAGCCAGGGGGCAGGATGCCTACCACTACTACCACCCCCACTCATAGGATGGACAATGCATGACACAACCAGCACACCACAAACTAGGGAATGCAAGAAGAAGACATCCCCCCAACACCATGACAAGCGTGTGTAGACTGTGTCAAATGCCTACAACACCGAACATGACTTTGAACATACAATGTGACCCCCTAGCACATGTGCCACACATATATGTGTGTGGCACCCACAATGCTAAGCAGGCCATGACCATTGTGGCAATGGGGTCCAAACCCCCATCATCACAGTGACCAAAATGTAAGTGTGGGGTCCATAGCAGAAGCACATTTTGAACATTGTGGCAATGGGGTCCAAACCCCCATCATCACAGTGACCAAAAGGTAAGTGTGGGGTCCATAGCAGAAGCACATTTTGAACATTGTGGCAATGGGGTCCAAACCCCCATCATCACAGTGACCAAAAGGCAAGTGTTGACAAAGTAAGAGGTGCAACTGCCAAACTGCATAGATGATTCCTGGTCACAGAACAACAAACACATCAGTGGCAAAGTAGTGTATGTGTCCCATTGCAACATAAATTGGGGGAGCCAAATCCTGCAGTGCAAATAAGACATAACTTTGGCCATGTGCAGACAAACAACACCCATGGGGGCTGACACCGTCAACAATCATCAATGACACAATGACAGAAGTGACCATCCGAATGCAGACCCACATATTTGCACCAATGGGCACACACATGCAGATACCCTGTGGAGACTGCAGATGTGAGGCGAACAGATACCATACCATGGCAGCAACTGGGACACAAACCCTTGATCACTGTCGCTGACCCGATGACCTCGGAGTCCCAGGGCAACAGCGATTAGGCTTACACCAAGAACAACAGCTTGCCACAGCCAATGGCACACCCAAGATGCACCCGTGCAGTGAATTCCGCAGATGCTAAGCACAAACAGAACTGAACCAACAACAGTCATCATACACAGCGGGTGGTGAACAGGTGCCAGTGTCCCCAGGCTGTACAACACAACACATGAGGAGGACTGAATACCAATCATGCAGATGTGCATACACTGCCGCACTAGAATTAACTCATGAATCCATTGACAAGTGAAGGAGCACAGGACGCACATGTCACACAGGCACGTAGGAACCAACAACTGACACAGCCAGTCACAGACACACCTGGCACACCCAGGAGCTCCCCTGATGTGGTGACCCTGAGGCTGAAAAACTACCGCTGTGATGACAAAGCTGCACTAAACAGGCAGTGGAACAACATACCATCACACCTGCACAAGCACACAAATCAATCAGCATGGCCATGTACAAAGCCAAGGCTAGCCTAAGGAGGCAGGGGACTACTGCAGAGACAACAACACTCATCTGCACACACTCAGCACCACACCCCTCGACATCAGCAATGTGCAGCAGTGTGTACACATGCACTGGTGACATTGCACACACACGCATTATTCCAGGGTGGTGGTGTGAGACCAAGGTGTAGAAACACATCACACATGGACACTCAGCAAGACTCCTGGACGTCTGACACCCTGCACACTACGCTGTACATGGACACATGGCCAGCAATACACACCTCAATGGGATCCAACCCATGCAGTCACACCAATGAAAACCCAGAGATTCACCCACAAGAACACCTGAACCTTAGACCGAACAATAGCAGCCGGACCCTAAGAATGCCAGCAGTCACACACACAACGAATGTCACAATCACTGAGGCCTAGACACAACTGGAAATCACATGACCAGGGCAGAAACAACGTAGCCAAGGAAACCTGACTGAAACAGAGCCCATCTGCGTCAGCTGCACAAACTCAGCACTGACAGCAAACACACTATGCCCTGACGCCTGACCAGTAATGTGCCATGCCCACCCATCACAGAGAGACACAGGAGAGAGACTTTGGGGAACACTAGCTCAGAGTCAGCAAGCATCACAAACAGGTACACAACACTAGGGATCAGCATGCGCGAGATGAGATGAAGTGAGACACACGGGCACATGCACATACAACACACACCTTAGGCGCAGAGCAATGTCACACGTGTACACACTGCTGTGAGGGGACTCCATGCTCCTGGATGAGGGGAAAGCTGTGCGCCTGTTGTCCAAACGTGGGACCCCATCCTTGTCAGCTGGGCGCCCGGTCACACAATCAACAATGCTATGCCAAATGAGGAGCTCCCATCACATCAGCCTGGTCATTCGGATGTGCCGCCGGAATCATCAGCACAGATCCAACACTTGTATAGCAATGTTGCGCAGACTGCACGGGTGAGTCCACTCCCCGTTGATGCCCAAACCTGCCATGTCCACTGGATGATAACCTTGACGGTCAGAGAAGTGAACCGCTCGCGATGGCAGGCGCAGCTGGATGTGCAGGGGTGGAAGCCACAGATGCGGATTTGCCAATGTAAGTAGAACCCCATTGCCAAATACTGGACACATGACACCCTCCAGATGCTGCTATTGATGGCATGGATACACCATGATAGAGACACCTTCCCCTGGACTGCACATGGGTTCAGCTGCCTGCGTAATATATTCATAATCGCGAGACCAGATATCACCATCACTGCAGCAAGCAGGGCATGGTTAAGCTGCACCAACAAACATGTACATCCTGAAGCATGAGCACTAGAAAAAGAAAGTTGCTTTATTCAGCACTGTGCTGTGTTGAAACTGGCAAGTCCTGAAACAAAGAGCAAGGCCAATGGCCAGTCCATTGTCAAAGTTCAAACAAATTGACATAACAGATAATGCCAGCCTGCCTATTTCCGGGGACGATCACTGGAAGGGACGGCCAGGAGGGCAGGCCAGGCACCGCAGGGACGGATCAGGGGCTCACCGGGGGGAGTCAGGGGAAGGGGTGGTGGGTGCTGGAGAGCACTCGAAGCAACTGCAGTGGAGGTGGCTCTGACATGGTGTGTGCCGGCTGGCTGAGGCATGAGCACAGATATGCGTGGGTGCCGGCGTGCTGCAGTGGACCCTGCAGATGGGGTGGACAGATCGCCACTGCAGTGCCAAGTCAGACAGGGCGGTAGTGGACTCCACTGCAGTGCCTGCCTCCGGGGAGAGTGGGGCAGGCAAGGTGGGTTGGACAGAGGAGGATGCCCTCACCGCATCAGTGAAAGCGAACTTAAGCGCGGCGGGAGGTGTGGTGCTGGAGAGCAAGTAACCCGGGAAGGCCGGGCATCTTGGGGATGGTAGCAATGTCTGTGAGTGGGGAACCTGGGAGGCAGGTGTGGTGGGGGCACCTGTGCAGTGGGGGCCTGAGGATGGAAGGGCAGGGCTTGTGCCTGAGCTGCAGAGCGTGGCGGGGTCTTGCTCTTAGCACTCCGGAGAGCTTGCAGGTAGGGGCCTCAGTCGTCTGCGCCCAGCCTGGGGGAGGTGTCCCGGCAGGCACTCTGCTCGTGTGGGTGAGCTTCCTCTCCCGGATGCTGGAGCAGCTTCATCGGTGGGGAAGAGCCGAGAGTCACAGAGGAGAAGCTGCTGTGACTTTGGGGTTGCTGGGTGAGCAAGGGAGGAATTAACTGGAGGAGAAGGGGCAGAGGCTGCGCAGTGCATGTGGATCATGCTATGTGTTCCAGGGCCCCATCCCTGTGAATGCAACCCCAGTCCCTGAATGTGCGTGTCGTTTGTCATTGGGCGTGTGTGTCCAGTGGTATGGATGTGTGTGTGCTGGTGTGTGCCAGTGTGTGTGCCTGGGATGGAAGTGGAGGTGCTGAGAGTGTGGATGGAACAAGAGCAGGAGGGTGAGGACGTTTGAGGAGGACACTGCTGCGTCGAGAGGTCATGGACTATTGCTCCCTCTGTAGGTCGAACCATGCCCGATGAGATGCCCTCCATGAGCGACACCAGCAACTGAGTCAACAGCCACGGTGTCTGCATGGAGGACACTC